>JADMNL010000025.1:18875000-20075000 GCA_016271365.2 Neoceratodus forsteri
TGTGTCTGTTTTCCTACCACTTGCATACTGCATACCATAATCCACAAACATAGTGCTAAGCATCATGGGTAGCAGCATACAACCTCTTGCGTAAGGCAGCCTGACGAGACTTTACCAAATAAAAAATGGCCCCTAAACTGGCTTTGCACAAGTTATATGGCTTAGACTGAGAGACACAACCTACAGACAATTGTTTTTTTCCTTGAGACTCGTCCTGTTTAGTGATATGAGAAGTTGATGAAATTTGCTCGGCAAATTAACCTGCAGAGTTAGTGCAGTTTGTGACGTGTGGAATTTATCAATGTAATGTGGAATTTCACCTTCAAAAAGCAGAATTTGCCTTCGAATTGTGGCATTTGAAGGCAAATTTTGCACTTTGTAGTGACAACGTCACAATTTGCAGTGTAGTTGATGTTGCTAAGGGCAATAGAGATTTTATGAAACTCTGAAAATGGGAATATTGGCCACTTTGACACAATTTCACCTCTGTACTCCTGCTGTGCAGTCATTAATACTAGGTTAGCCACAGAGGAAAAAATGAATTTAGTACACTTAGAAGAAGCATACAGAGAGGAAGTTTACAAGAAGAATAGTATGTAGGATCCATGATTGGAGGCAAGGAGAAAACAAATATTCAAATAGACCATGAAGCTTTAATGGTTTGAAGCTTTAAAGTGGGTACAGGCAGTTACAAGTTACACAGGAACCAAACAGTTTGTAAATGTATTCTCTGCCTGAATCCTTTATGGATCTTATACTATGTTTGACTTGCCAACTATTTCTCTTGGGTGATACCTCTGAGAGTACTAAATCTCTGATTCTTCTGGGGCTGACATAGTACAGGTCAGTTTTCAATTTTGTTTTATTGATTCACATACATTTGTCTTTTCAAATCACAGTGCACAACATTAAATATTAAAGCATGTTTTCTAATAGGACAACTACAATTGGGATTAAGTAACATTACTAATACATCATAGAGCAGCCAATATTTATAGAGATATTTTCGTTTACTTCAACTGCTTTTAAAAAACATATAAGCTTGGACACAATCTACTTATTTGTTAAATTCAATAATCTCACTAGTAATGTTGGCCTGGCTTCAACAGTGTTTGATAAAAATGCAGTGAAATATAAACACCCCTCATTCTTATAGAGAGGACATACAAACACAATATGATATACAGTAGGTCATATTTCTCCATTACCTTTCAGGGGCAGAGTGCTAGCTTTTACTCCAGCTTCAAATATCTGGCATTTAGGAAATTACTTTTATACAAGTTTAATCTATAAAGAGTTATGTGTCTTCTATCTTGGGACACTAGTGGTAAAGTAAGAGACTGTAATATTCCATTTCATGAAGTTTTCTCTTTTGTGCTATCCAGTCACAAGCCTTTTGCACTGCAAAAACAGCTATGTTGTTTTGTTTATCTTGGACAAATAGCCTTTGTTTTAGCTTTTCCCTTTTTGCACTGAATTGAACGCCATAAATTTACTTGGTTTATAATATGTTTTAGTTTGACAGCATTTTAAGATTCTTTAAAGTATAACTCTTTGACTCGAGTTGACCCAGTTCTACCGTTGCAATTACATTAGGTGTTCATTTAGGTGTTTGCAGATTTATTAGCTGACATCAATACCATTTAGAAAAACTATACATTTAAAAGGCCCCAAAACCATGTTGTAGGGCAGCTTTAATCTTAGGAACCAAGGTAGAAAACTGAGCACAAGGCTGATAGTGCTGTGAAACTAGAAAAGTATGGATAGGAACACAGAAGTTAAGTGCACACCACCTGAAATGAAGATGTCAAGCTCCAAACATGTAATAAAAAAGGCTCAATGGCCGTTTATTCACAAACACAGGACAAGTTCCATAGTCGCCTGCTTGAAGCGTTTCGGATCTTCCTGATCCTTTATCAAAGGCTGAGGCTTATATGTGAAAACAGACAATATGTAGTCACTCATTAATGACATCACAGTGACGTAGAAAACACACGTTTTGAAATCATTGGTGCAGAGCAGTGAAAGGTACAAGTATAAAAATTTGACAACAGCTATGGTCAAAAATACTCATCATTCCAGTAATGCATACATATATAAAAAATAAAGAAAATGTATTTCTATATATACCTATGACGACTAAGCTGCAAAGGCTGTAATACTAGAAATATTTATAATAATACAACTGTCATAACTAACATACTCAGTTTTAAGAAGTCGAATTCTGGCTTAGAACCTAATCCAGAACTGAACTTCTTAAAACTGTGTATGTTATTTATGATAGTTCTATCATTATAAGTATTTCTAGTATTGCAGATTTTTAAACTTAGTAGCCATAGGTATATATGGAAATACATTTTTTAGTCTATGATATTTTTTATGTATGCATTATTGGAATGAGGAGTATTTAAACCATAGCTGTTATCAATTTTTATACTTGTACTTCCCACTGCTTTGCATCAATGATTTTAAAAAGTGTGTTGTTTACATCATTGTGATGTCAGTAATAACTGACTATATATTGTCTCTTTTCACATACGATCCTCAGCCTTTGATAAAGGATTGTGTGGATTCGGAAAGACGTCAGGTGTGCGAGTATGAGACCTGTCCTGCGTTTGTAACTAAATGGCAACTGAGCCTTTTTTATGATGCTTGGAGCTCGATGTCTTCATTTCAGGTGATGTGTGCTTATTTTCTGGGGTTCTTATCAGTTTTAAACTAAGCATTAAACTACTGTACTTCCACAGCAACATTAACATATTGTCCACCAAGAACTGAATTAAAATAGTTGACTGCATCCAGATTTAGTTTTTTCTTATTTTGACTATAAATCAAGCATTTATTCCGTTTGAGATTGCTAGAATGGCGTAGGTCTAAGGGATCAGAGTGTTTAACCTGCTGAAGATGACTACTATTTTGATTCCAGATTGCTCACCCAATATAGTTTCCCGCTACCATAATCAGTGATTTTCCCAGGCTGATAGTTAATTTAGAGTTTTACATATAACTTCAAAACGCTTCAGTTTTAAGCTTCAGGCCTGATTTAGAGAGAGATTTACTGCAATGCAGGTTTCCAGTCTTAGGATATTGGAGCATACTGTACTGTTACTAAGGCTATTTAACAGACAACTAATATTAATATTTGACAAAGGGACACCCCTGTTTTACTTCCTTACTGATTTTGAACCTCTCAGATGGAGTTCCCTGTGCTGAATGCCTGACATGGGCCCACTTGTTATAGTAGAGATTCATTGCCATCTTCACCAGACATAGAAACAGATTTTGTCAGAGGAAAAGGACCTTTAGGGCCATCGTCTGCCTCTTTACCTGCCTATTCTATTGCCACTCACCCTAGCTGGAATTAGGTGCCACCACCCCTTTACCTAATATGCCCCTGTGCCTGTCTCATGCATGCGTGAAGCTCCACATAGTCTTTGCCCCCTCTGCCTCCAAATGGCATGTTATTCCAGTCATCTACCACCCTGTCAATGAAGAAGTTATTGCCACACATCTGTCCTAAACTTCCTTCTTGTATATTCACTGCATGCTGCCTCATTCTACTGCCTTCCTTTCTTTGAAACAAAACCTCCACTTGCACCTTGTCCACTCCTGTGAGGTACTTGTAGGTTTCAGTCATGTCTACTCTTGCTTTCCTCTCTTCTAGGGAGTACATGTTGAGTTCCTGCAGCGTTTCATACATCAGGTTCGAATCTCACCACAACTACTGATTCAATGACAGGAACATCAGACCTGAGTTCCACCACAGCCACTGACTCAGTAATAAGGCA
Organism: Neoceratodus forsteri; assembly: GCA_016271365.2. NCBI lineage: Eukaryota > Metazoa > Chordata > Ceratodontiformes > Ceratodontidae > Neoceratodus > Neoceratodus forsteri. The sequence goes on from JADMNL010000025.1 coordinate 18,878,789, forward strand.
TATTAGGCCTGAGGCCCACCACAGCTACTGATCCAGTAACAAGGCACTTCAGGTTCGAATCCCACCACTGCAGTAAGAAGGAACATTAGGCCTGAGTCCCATCACAGCTACTGATGCAAAAACAAGGCACATTTGGCCTGAGTCCCACTACATTTCCTAATTCATCAACAAAGCACATCAGGTCTGAATCCCAGCACAACTACTGACTGAGTAAGAAGACATATCAGGCCTGAATTACACCACAGTCATTGATGCAGTAACAAGGCACATTGGGTCCGAATTCCACCACAGCCACTGATTCAGTAATATTGAATATCGATCCTGAATCCCATTTATAGTTGCCTTTTCAAGACAATGTGGGGATAATTGTAATAATAATTGGTGGTTCTGTTTAATAGGTTGCTGTACTTTATATTTATTTATATGAAAATTACCACATGAATTAGGGTCCTTTTGTAATATTTGTTTATTTATTTAATGTATATTGATGTTCTGCATCTTTGCTTCCTTAGTAAGTGATGTATTGTAATCTTTCACTATATTTAGGTGTCAGTGAACAGTTTAAAACTGTGTATTGCTTTAAGAAGTCCATGCATTCTTGATATAATTATGTATGAGAGTATTTAAATATTTAAATGTCTTTGATTCTATTGGCCACTGGTGTGTTTGAAGGGTTTCATTTGAGTTGAACACCATCCTTTGAGAAAGGAGCCGGTACTCCAAATCTGCATGGGGAGTTCTCTTTAGGGGATGTGGTGGCACTGACTGTTTGAATTTTAACATGAAGAAGAAACAAACTTTTTTATTATAGTCTCCTTAGTGCAGGCATTGCTTTTTTCTGTATAAGAATAGGAATCCTCCAATCAGGAGTTATCCGATAGACATCATGGGGGAATAAGATCCAGGCAAGGGTTTTTTTTGTGTTTTCTGGTCATCCAAAACCTGAAAAAGTTCCTCTGGGAGAAAGTTTGGTTGAGCCAATTCATATTGCAAGCCATAGTAGAAAAAGAAGAATTAAATTCTTCCAGTTCCTCATCATGGAACATTTTAGTAAAATATTCTGCCCAGCTTAAGAAATAGAGTTGTGCAACAAAATTAGATTCTTGGTTTCTGGCTCACCTAGTGGCTAGGTTCAAAAAAGCCCTATTGTCTTTTGCTCTGGCTGCAACTTCAATGCCAGCCACAAGTTCTGTTGATATTTCTGCCTCCCAACATTAGGAAGTTCTTATACTGTAGCTTTTCTTCATCATGTTAAGACATGTCAACTTTTGCTGAGAGGGATCTTTATGTGTACGCCTAATTAAATTACTATGGGTTAGATTCATGAAGATGAAAGTAGTGCTTACTAAATAAAGAGGCCACTACATTTCTGCATTACCACAACACCCAGAAAAAATTGCTCCCCAAGCTTGGTGCCTTGTTCAGGAACATCAGTTGCATCCCTCCTGCAACTAGGTGTGAGCTTGTCCAATAGATGATCCTCCCCAATTTTAGCTACTGCGATGTAGTCTAAGGTGCTGCTCCTAAGTCCTTCCTGACCAGACTGGACACTCTCTTCAACTCCTTCTGCCACTTTGCCTTGATGCTCCCTCTTACACCCACCATTGTGACCTCTATCGAGCCCTTTACTTCCCCTTCCTTACAAATAGACACCTCTCACACTGCGCTAAATTCATCGCTAAGCACTGGCTGGGTGAACTCTCTTCCTACCTATCCCTATCATTTTATCACCCCTCTTCCTTCCCACTCCTCAGATCTACGGACTTACTTGCCTTACTTTGTCCCCACTGCTACACCCTCCAGCCAGTCTGGGTACTCTCCCATTTCCTAAAATATGGAATCTCTAACTTCCCAAATTCGACACTCCTTCTTCTTCTATTCCATCATCACTGCCCTCTCCAACTATCTTGCACCTAACTGTTCCTGTCATGACCTGCCTTAATTTCCTTTGTCTTGCTCCTTACAGTTCATCCCTCTTCGGAATTTACCCAATGCCTCTATCGACTCTACTGACCCTAGCCCCCCCTTGGTGCTAGTTCTTATTCCTCTCTCTCTTCCCCTACTCTCTCTCCCTTTTTCCCTAGCCTTCACACTCCATTTGCAGGGGTCTCAGCATCCTGAAAGGGTCCTATAGTGCCTAGGCTTGCCACCTTTTCTTCCCCATCTACCTATCCTTGGCCTTCCAGGTCCCCTTTCAGGGTCCCCAGCATCCTGGAGGGTTCCTGAGATCAGGCCTCATCCCCTCCCAGGTGTTATTTCTCATTCCCTCCCTCTCACTATCCTTCTATAATTACAATGCCTAACCGCAGGAGGGTTCGCAATTGCCTGAACTTCCCTGCCCTCTTGCAGGGTTCATCATATCCTGAAGGGTTCTCTTTTTGGGTCAGGCCTTATTTCCCCTCCTAGGTGTTAATCACACTTACTCAATCTCTCTCTCTCTCTCTAATCCCTACTTCAGTCCCCTGTCCCCTTGCAGGGTTACCCGCATCCTGAAGGGCTCTCTCTGGGACATGACTCAACACTATCTGTCATCTTGTCCTCTCTCTCTCCTTCACCCATTTAACGGTAGCACTTGTTCACTTATTACCATTTCACTTAATTGTTCTCACAAATTACATATGTATGCAGCACTGTTTGTAACAACTGCCTTAATTAATTGTTTGCTATGTTGATCTTTGTAATTGAATGTAAAATGATTCATCCCTATTGTACCCCTTCCCTCTAGTCGAACAGGGAGACGAGCAACCTGTTGCTCAGTGTGCCTTCCTGGTGACACATTTCAATAAATAAAAATACAAGAAACAACAGGAGCACTATTTACAGGCCCCATAGTTGTGCTCATCGATCATGGTTAAGTAGTATGTAGGTGGCACTGCCACCCTGTGGACATCCATGGTCATTACATCCTAATAGGAAAAGTTGTGATGCAAGAGCTGCAGACTGACCATGTGTAGATCAGAGTAAATGAAGATGGCTACCTAATTGCATCACCTGAAAGTCTTGTCAGAAGCAACAAAACAAATTTTCAGAAAAATGGGCTTGTCAAGTCTGCAGGGTAATGTTTCTCACAACTGGAGGAGTTGAAAGCAGCAGTTTCAAGTTTATCTTCTTGCTACAGAAGCATATAAAAAGCCAGAGAAAGTGCAGTGTGCTTTATTTCTTCATCTGATACGAGCAGAGGCTCTAAAAGTTTTCAACACGTTCCAGTTTGTGGCTGAAGAACAGAACAAACTAGAAGTACTTATAAAGAAGTTTGAGCAGTGTTGCAGTCCTAGGAGAAAGATGACAAATGAAAGACATAAACTTAACACTCACTTGCAAAGCAGCAATGAAAGTTTAGATCATTATGTGACTGAATTAAAGTTTTTTTTATTTACTTATTTCAGTTTGGGATTAACACTAATGAGCCAATGGCGCATTTACAAAGGTTCCAAGTCAAACATAGTACAGAACAGAATAAATAACAACAATAGTAGATACACAGAAATACATTGGTGCACAAACGATAACTTGATTTCAAGGTTACATAGGTTACATAAAAAGCAATTGTGCTTAATTCTCAAGTTACACTTTGGTTACAGATTGACTTGAAATTTACAATTAAATGTCACTGTCAGTCCTACATATATAGACAGGCAGTTAAAGTATGTTCCTAGAAGTAATCTGCCCTATGCTGAATGCACAGGTCAGCAGAAGGATTTCAGGAACTGATACTTGGGTAGGGTAGGGCCACCAGAAAGAAAGTCTTTGTTGAAGATGTGCTTGAGTGGCAGCCTGAGAGGCTTTGTCATTGGAGGTGGAGGGTCAGTGGTGAGGGATAGGGGATGGGGAGGAAATAGGAAGGGAGGTGAGGGATTGGCAATGAAGGGAGTAGTACAGGTTAGGGGTGGATATGGTGAGGGCAGTAATATGTGGGGGTAGGGGGTGGAGGAGGAAGCAGAGGATGGGACTGGGGGGGCAGGGCATAGGGGGAGCGAGGGCAGGAGGGGGATAAATCTACAGTAATGTTGCAGTGGAAGGTTGGAGGGGACATTTAGCGACATTCCAAGTACTTGAATTCATAGGTTCATGGGTTCATAGTAGAGGTATCAAGTTTGTAAGACTGAGGTCGATAATTGAACTTGCCACTATCAAAGCTATACAGTGGAACATAAAAATGTTCTTTCCCCCATGAAGCAATCTAACCTCTTTTTAAAGACTGCAAGACCATTACTTTCCACCACATATTTAGGCAAAGTATTCTAGACGGTGACAATTCTCTGACTATACCATTGGTTTCTCTTATATGTTCTATTAACTTCACCTTTCAATTTCAAGTTATGTGATCTAGTATCTCTGGTGTGGACAGTATTTCTAACTAATCCAATTGTTTCAAAGAGTGCTTCATCATGAAAGGCTCTATAGGTTAAACATAATTCACCCCTCAATTTTCTATATTCCATGGAATATAGATTTAAGTACTGTAGTCTATCATAATATTACAGTAGTTTTACGGATTTCATATGCCTTGTTACCCTTCTTTGGGCTTTTTCTAGTCTGTTTTTACCACCAATAGAATATGGTGCACAAAAGGGAAAATGTACTCCAAGTATGGACGAACTAGAGATCTATACAATGGGAGAATTACTTCAGGGTCTCTGCTCTTTATAGAATTCAATATGCATCTAATAATTTGATGGCATTTCTTGATCTTTTTATTTATATGAAAGTCAAATTCAAAATTCCTAGAAATCCATGCCCCTAGATCCCTTTCATTATCAGTTATGGATAAATGGTTAATATTAAGCTTATATTGAAATACACAATTATTTTTCCCCAAAATGCATGACTTTATCATGCTGCCTCATTGAAACTTAATCTGTGTTCTTGTGACCATATTGTCAAATGATTAAGATTGTCCTGAAGCTGTTTTGCCATTTTTTCATTATAAACTATGCCCCCAATCTTACAATCATCGGCATACTTGCACAGACAGGAACTAGGTGGAGCTTGCATCAAGGACAGTAATATATTAAATAGGATGGGGCCCAATATCGAGCCCTGAGGAAAATCACTTGTCACCTCACCCCAGAAGGATCTGTAGCTTCTAATTGGGATACACTGTGATCTATTGTTTAATCATGAATTGATCCAATGAATTATATTAGGATGAAAACATAGTTTGATTAATTCCCAAATTAAGATATTATGTGATACCAAATCAAAAGCTTTGGAAAAATCAAGAAATACCACATCTATTGGCATACCCTTGTCCAGTGCAGCACTTTAACTCCTTTAATGCCATCTGTGACATGTTTGCCCCTCTTGCTAAAAGGATGGTCAAAGGAAACCTGGTGCCTTGGATGTCTGGCCATCTACTGGCCCTGATGCAGTCCAGAGATTCCCTATGGCACCTCTCCAATAAGACTGGCCTGCCATCAGACAGACAGAAGTACAGAGAGGCCCAAAACCAAGGCACATGGTCTTTGTGCAAAGCCAAGGCCAAGTTCTACAAATCTGTCCTAACCTCTACCTGGGGTTCAAGGGGTAAATTCTGGAACAATATTAAGGACATCTACAGCAAAGCCCCCAACCCTGCCCCCACAGAAATCTTGGCCAAAGGGGGCATGGCCTCCGATTCCACTCGGATTGCCACCGCATTTAACCATACCTTAATTGACCTCAGCCACATCAACCCTCACCACTTCTTTGATCCACCCCATGTCACCTACACCACCTCCCCCTCAGCACACCCTCCATGTCACCTATGTTACATCTTCCCCCAGGTCTGCTAAGCCTTACTCAAAAAAGCCATAAGTCACTCCCAATACAGTAGTGACTCCTTAGACCTGAGACTTCTCTGGCTCACTCTTCACGACGTGCTAATCCCCCTCACTCACATTATTAACCAATCTTTATGTCTTGAGAAATTTCCCTCGCACTGGAAATCTGCCTCTATCACCCCCATATTTAAGAGTGGAGACCGTACCTCCACCAATAACTATCACCCTATATCTATTCTCCCTCTCCTATCTAAGGCACTGGAGCGTATCATCTCTGATCAGCTCACTGATCACCTCAACAAACACAAAATACTTTGCAACCAGCAACATGGCTTCCATAAGGGACACAGTACGACTACCACCCTACTTGAGTTCATCACCCACCTTCATGCGGCTCTTGAGAGTGGTCAGCTCTCTACTGCAGTCTTCATTGACCTCACTAAAGTTTTGACACCATCAACCACCCCCTCCTCCTAACTACCCTCTCCAAACTTGGTCTCTCCAAGATACCCTCTGCTGGTTCACTGACTATTTGGCAGACCATTTCCAGCAAGTCAGAATTGGCACCACCTTATTCAGCAGGCTGCCTGTCTGCACCGGTGTCCTACAGGGGTCCATCCTCGGACCTTTATTATTCAGCCTCTTCCTCATCTTGCGGTCTCCTTCTCAGTCCTGTCCCTTCTAGACTATGGCATACTACTCAAAAGCACTGCCAGCTCCTCCGCCTTATTCAGACTATGGCTCTCCCTCAACAAAGTCTGTCATCTCACCCTGGGCTGTGATCATCTAACCCACACATGCTCCCTTTATAATGCCACAAACTGGCTTAACCTAGATAACAGAATCAGGTTTCATACTTGCCTCATGGCCAAAAAGATTACCCTTGGTCTTGCCTCCCCGGTCTCTTCCCCCTCTAATCCAACAGGCCCCATCACACCAGCACACCAATAGCCCAGTGCCACACCTCCCAATTCCAAAGGTCCTTTAGTTACTGAGCCCCTTCCTGGGTCAATAACCTGCCTAACACTCTCACAAACATGACTAGACTAGGCTCCTACTAAGCCTACCTTAGGAACCATCTACAGTCCTCGAATCTCTGTGATTGCCCCTGAACCCACCCTCCCCCCTCTATCCTTTGACCAAGGCCACTGGCCGCCTAACCCCCCCCACTCTTGAAACTCTCTCTATATTAGTCCTTTGCTGAAGTTTTTATATGAACTTGGATATTGTGTCTAACACCATGAATCTACAGTATCTAAAATGTTAGCCAATTTACTGTATCTTTCTATATTGTTTGCTTGCTTGTGTTCTGTTTCTGTGTTGCTCTGTACTGTTCGCTTACTGTTTTTACCTGTACTGACGTGGAACCTTTGAAAAGGAGTCTTTGACGCAAAGGTATTTTACGAATCCTCAATAAATAAATAAATAAGATAATAAATAAATAAATGTATTGGCTTGAAAAACTGCATTAAGTTAGTTAAACATGATCTACCAGAAAGAAAACCGAGTTGCGTCGGGTCACAATGTCCAATTAGATTGAGATGTTCAATAATATGCTTCTGTATAAGCCTTTCTAAAATTTTACCCATAACTGCAGTCAAACTGATAGGTCTATAATTCTTTACATCCTGTTTGTTTCCACCTTTGTGTACTGGAGTTACTAAAGCCTTATTCCATTCAGGTATTGTTTTCCCATTTCTTATGGAGGCATTAAACAGGACCATAATTGGGCCAGCTAACTGATGAGCTAGTTCCTTAAAAACACTGGAAGTTAAACCATCAGGACCTGCAGAGCTATTAATTTTAAGATTTTTTATAGCTTCAATAACATCAGTTGTTGTGAAAAGTGGATAGTCAGGCTGCAATGGTGGAATTACTTCTGTTGTCTTCGTCTTTGTGAACACTTAGAAAATACTGATTGAATTCTGAGCCCATGTCCATCTTAGAATGCATAAGACCATTATCAGACAAAAGTGGACCAACTGTATTATGATTCTTTTTTAGTGATCCAAAATAATTGTAGAATCTCTTTTTGTTATCTTTTACTGTGGTAGCCAGTTTATTTTCCAAAACCCTTTTTGCATTTTTAATAGTTGCATTAGTTTCCCTTACAACCTTTTTGCATAATTCTTCATTATTATTGGTTTATTATTATACAGTGGCAAGAAACAATCTTGGACTGTGATTAGTCAGTTTGGGGCTGGACCCATGGTGTTATCCCAGCACAACGCCACAGGTGTAGTCTCAGCACTGTGAACTTGTAGATGATTTTTTGCTTGAGCTTTTGATTGATTGTTTCATCTTCTCTTAAAATTAAAAAAATATTTTTCCACACAAAAACATCTTTAAAATTATTTGTTTTATTCTGTATAACAACGAGCCAATGTATAATAGGAATAATGGACTCCATGGTGTGTGTCGTTTGGGATAATGCCACGCCTAGGGCACTGGATGCACTCGGCCTGCTGCCTTGTGCCCAACCCCCCAGGCACGGCGTTATCCCAGCACGACACACACCCTGTCGTGCATTATTCCTTTATTAGAGCATTCAGGGGACTCTCAGTTGTGAGTATAGGGGTTAGGTTGTGTTGGGGCACTCACATACACAAGCGAGAGCTAGGAGTGCTCCAAGACCAGCTTTGAATTTGCTGACCTTGTTACATTCAGTTAGATCAGGGGGGAGATCATTTACCCACTTGGATCCTCTATAGGAGAGAGATCTCTGGGCTGTTGAGGTATGCTTAAAAGTTACCACCAGCCCCCCACTTCGATGAACTTCGTGTACTGACAGTTGTTTTTTCTAGTTTGACTAGACAAGAGGTGGATTCATGAGCTAGCTCAAGCATAGCTTTCTTTGTCAGAAGGCAGGTCTGGTATTGAGCCCTGAGGTGAAGGGGTAGCCATTCAGTGGCTTTATAGAGGTCACAAGTGTGTGTCCAGTGATGTGTTCCCAGGACCAGCCAACATGCTTTATTAAGAAGAGTTTTTATCCTTTCAAGGGCTGTGTCAGTTCCAGTGCAGTAGATTATAAGGCCATAGTCTATGGCAGATAGGACTGTGCTGCTTGTGACCAGCTTTAGGGCCTCAGGGGGCATGTACTGACAGTGTTGATAGAGAACTCCTAGTTTTGCTTTACCAATTTTGACTACATGGTCTGCATGAGTACCCTGAGATACTTAAAGGTGTCAACCTACTCCAGTATATCCCCTTTGCTACTCTGCACCTGCAGTTTCCCAAATTTCTTTCTGTTCTGAGGAACCATAAAAAGCATGCTCTTAAGGTTTTTTTTTATAGTTGAGCAGCAATTTATTGTTAGAGAATCATGTCTCAAGCCTGTGAAAATTTGCTTCCAGTTCATAGGTGACAGAGGGTAGATTTTTTCCACTTACTGAGACAACCGCATCATCAGCATATATCATGATGTGCGCTTGGCAAACATAAGGCAGGGAGTTTATGAAGAAGCTGAAAAGGAGTGGCCCCAGTACTGAGCCTTGTGGGACTCCAAGACTCATCTCTCTTGGCTCAAAGAGAGTGCCTTTGATTTTGAAGCATTGAGTCCTGTCCAAGAGGTAGCTTTTGAACCATGTAATCGTGTCTATGGACATGCCTATTGAGAGTAGGTATTGCAGGAGGAGCTGATAGTTGACGGTACCAAATGCCTTTGTGAGGTCTGTAAAAATAGACCCCACTGCCAGACCGTCATCAAAGGCATTGTAAATTTTGGCGGTGAAGTCAACCAGGGCAGTGATCATGGAATGGTCTTTACAGAACCCATATTGCTGGGCACAGAGAAGGTAATATTTCAATACGTAATCCGTGAGTTGGTTGGAGACAATTCATTCGAGGGTTTTAGACAGAGGATGGGGAATGGAGATGGGCCTGTAGTTAGACAGATTGGTGGCATCCCCTGCTTTGAAGACGAGGGTGACAAGCACCTTCTTCCACTTGTCAGGGAACCCTCCTGACCTTACTGAGGCATTGAAAACTTTAGTAAGTGGTTCCACCAGCTCATTTACTGTAAGTGCCACCAGCTTCATGTCAACAAGGTCGCTTCTCATCCTTTTCTTCCCTAGTATGCGTTTAACATATTTGATGGTGTCATTTTTGGTAAGCTGCTTGAAGTAGAAAGGGGGGCATTTCCCTTGGCTGAGTGAGGTGAAGGGGTGGTGAGGTCTAGATTTATAGTTGAGGGGGTCAGGTAATTGCTAGGAAGTACCAAGCTTAGATCAGTGAAAGAGAGGTTGAAAGCATTAGTTAGGTCACCTGGTTCCTGAAGTGTCTCGGTGGTGGTGACTGTTGCCTGGTTATGCTTTGGAGGGTTTCCCTGTGAGTGATTTCACAAAGTCCCAGAACTCCTTCCCGCATCCCCAGCTAATTTTTAATAGATCGTTGTAGTAGGTTGCCTTAGCCTGACGGTGGAGTTTTGTACATTTGTTTTTGGCAGTCTCATGTGCAATGAGATCTGTCAATTTGCACGTTGCTTTGGCCTTATGCCACAGATTATCCCTTTCCCCCATGAGCTCAAGGATGGAGCCTGTGAGCCATGGGTTAGTAGCCCTGCTAGTTTTTTTAGTTTTATAGGGGACAAAGATGTCACAGGCCTTATTAAATATTGTGACAAAGAAGTTAAGGGCTTGGTTGCCATCCTCGGCTCTGTCTAGTGGCGACCAATCCATAAGCTTCATATATTGCCTAAAGTAATCCAGTTGCCCAGGTCTCAGTGAGCAATTTCGTGAGACCTGGAGAGGACTAATGGTGGAAGTGGCATCACCACGCTGTTTTTGGGGAGGCTACATCCCCCCTAATGTAAGCTCAAGCCCCCCCAATCATTTTCCCCAAAAGATTTAAAGAATAATGGTTTCACTGCAGAGAAAAAAAGGTGATTTGCTTTAAAGACTCAGTACTTCAGAGCGCTACCTCATGGAGCGTACTTTCCTGTTTCTCTGCCTGGCCCGGGTCCTCCAGGTCCTGCTGCGATCATTGGAGGTGTTAGTGGTGGAGGTCGGGGAGCTTCCCTCTCACCCAGTGCCTTGAATGCCCCTGTACAGCTGCAAGGTGGAACTTTAGTGGTCTGGGTGTGGTTTCTGCCCGGACGCATTTTGCTGCTGCACCTCGTGGTCCATCCACCCAAACTGGTCCCCTCTTGGTGAATGCCGCATGGACCGCAGTCTGCTGGCTGGGTAAGCGACTGAAGCGATGCAAAATTTACTGTGAAAGGGAGTTGGGGAAAACTCAGAGAGCTGAGCACCAATGACCACCCAAATGGACTTCACCTCAGTTGGAGGGAGGCGGGGAGGGCTACAGGAGGAGGACCACAGTTGAGGGATCAGCTCCAGGGACTGGAGCAAGAAAGGGATTTGAGGAGCCCACAAAACAGAATAAAAACAACAACAAAAAAGGCAAAACTGAATGCAGCAAATAAGATGCCCCTTCCCCCCGAAAGGGCACCACACCCCATGACCGGCACAGAAGGCTAGACAAAGGGATGGGATTGAGAAGTAAACTGCAGCCCCCATGAAGGGGAGGAGAAGGAAATTTAACAAAACAAAGAAGAGAAAAAAAAACAAACCCAGCACCACTCCAGCAAAGCTGGGCAGGGCAACAGGCTGCCAACCAGCAAGTGGCACTAGAGGCAATAAACAAAGAGGGAAGGACAGGGGACTGCAATTGCAGCCCCATGTGGTGACACTCAATTCCAATGCCAGAAAAAAAAAACAGCCAGCACACTGGAGAGGGGAGACAGGAGAACTGCAATGGCAGCCCCAAGCTGGGTGCACTAGTAGGCACCAAGCATCAAGACACCCCAGAAAACCCCAATACAAAAACTGCAAACCCAGACAGCAGGCAACTAATGGGAGCTCACCCCATGGAACTGGCTGCTGCTGATCATCAGAAGGACTGCTGGACCTTTTCTGGAGCTAGGGAATGACTGCTGCTGGAGACCCCTGAGGACTACTGGCTACAGAGGAGCAGCCACCAAGGAGCTACGGATCTGAGTTTCAGGTAAGCCTCAAGGCATCCATACCCCAGTGCTCTCTGTTCTTTCTGACACCCAGTACAGAACTGCCCTTTCTGTCTTAGAGGTGGACCTGGCTTTTAGCCAGATGATTGGGTCCCTGGGGCTTTGATCAGCCCCTCAAGCTGATTTATAGCTCCTTTAGGTGTTGGCTGGAGACCTGGCCTGGCAAAGGATCCAGCATTGGAAGGCTCCAGGAGGGGAGGGGAGGGGGAAGAGGGGGATAGGGACAGGAAGTGATCAGCCAGCCACCTAGCTGTGGATGAGGTAGTGGTGTGGGTGGAGAGTTAATCCATTCCCTCCCTGAGTCCTCTCTGGTCTGCTTGCTTGGCAAACTTTGGGGCACTACACTCGTCCACTCACAAAGTCTGATGGAGAAAAACAAAAGCAAGTCTCGTGAGCAGACTGAGTGTGTGAGTGGCTGGCTGCTGTGTACTGTGCTGTTGATGAAGAGAAGATTGAGACAGGAGTCAGGACATCACCAGAGGTGAGCTCAGAGCTTGGGGCAGGGATTTGTCATTATCACTCCCATGTTAGTTGGATCCCAGTCTGACAGTGGGCACTGGGGGAGGGGGGGTTTCAACAAATGCGCTCTGCCTCCGCTAGTCTGTTGGACTCTCTCCAGTGAGTTCAGCAGCATGAGAGGTTGAGCATGCCTTGCCTTGTGGGAGGGAACACCTGGACAGGGCTGGGAGTGATTGACATAAGGGGGGAATCAGGGTTGGTGACAAGCCTTTTAGTAACTGCCATGCCAACACAGTCAGCATTGCTTGCACAGCAGGTATATTTTTTCAGAGAGGCACAGACGTGGTACACAGTCCAAAAGGCTGTGCAACATGAGTCTTTACACATTTGTTTGGCAATTTAGAGTAGGACAATCTGTGCTTGTGGCTTGTGTGAAAATAAATGTTGATTTATATAGCACCTTTCATTCAGACTGTATCTCTGAGTACTTCACTGTCCAGAGAGGAAGGGAGAGAATGTTGTTGCCTTTTTATATAGTAACCTACATAGATACAATTATACAAATCATCCCAAAACTCCTTAGAATCCAGGAAGTGGGGGAGGAGAGGGATAGTTTGCAGCACACAGGGAGATTCAAAGAGTGTAGAGATTGACGAGAGAGAGAGAGAGAGAGAGAGAGAGAGAGAGAGAGAGAGCAGGAATGCAGAGAGATTAAGGGCAGGAAAGTTAAGTGACTTGTTCAGAATTATGCAGTGTGACAGCAGTGGCTGTGAAATCTCCAGCTTCACATCTCAAGATCTACCAATTTTGCCAAACTACCTTCCAAGTCCAGTACTGTTTTTGCCCCCTCCCCCACTATTAAATGTATGAAAAAGCCATAATTAAGCAATATGTCATGGCAGGGCAATTGGACACAACAGCGCATTTGTTATGCTGGGATACTGTCATGCCTTATGTTTATTGGGCATGAGGCATAGCTGAGTGACTTCAACCAATCATGAACATCGAAATATAGAAATATAGACTTTGATGGCAGATAAGGACCGCTTAGCCCCTCCAGTCTGCCCATTTCCCTACCTACCTACTGGATAAGCTACAGATCCTAGTTAACCAACAGCCTACTTCCTCCTACCCGCCCACTATAATTGCCTTATGTCTGTCCCATGCATTCTTGAATTCCCCCATTGTTTTTGACCCCACGACCTCCACAGGAAGGCTGTTCCATGTGGCCAAGACCCTCTCTGTGAAAAAATACTTCCTCATGTTGCCCCTGAGCCATCCCCCCTCTATCTTCAGACTGTGCCCCCTTGTTCTTGCACATCTTTTTTCTGAAAGATGCTACCCTCTTGGACTTTGTTGATTCCCTTGAGGTACTTGAAAGTTTCTATCATGTCCCCCCTCTCCCTCCCTTCCTCGAGGGTATACATATTAAGCTTCTTTAGTCACTCTTCATACAGTTTCTGGTGCAGACTCTGCACCATTTTAGTTGCCCTCCTCGGGACTGCCTCCATCCTGTCTATGTCCTTGTGGAGATGGGGTCTCCAGAACTGCACACAGTACTCCAGATGGGGTCTCACCAACTGTCTGCACAGAGGGATAACAACTTCCTGTTTTCCACTGGTGATGCCTCTCTCTATACATCCCAGTATCCCCAGCCCTCCTTACTGCCTTCTCACATTGCCTGCCTACCTTTAGGTCATCTGATATGACTACCCCCAGGTCCTTTTCCATTCTTGTTGTTGTTAGTACTCCTCCACCCCATTGTGTACTCTTCCCCTGGATTTTTGTTTCTCAGGTGCATTACTTTGCACTTCTTTGCATTGAATTTAAGCTGCCATACTTTTGACCATTCCTCCAACCTTGCCAAGTCCCTTCTCATCCTTTCCACCACTGCCTTGTATCATCCTCGTTGCAGACCTTTGTGTCATCTACAAAGAGGCATACTTTTCCCTCCAGTCCCTCTGCAGTGTCACTTATAAAGACATTAAAGAGGACCGGCCCCAATACTGAACCCTGAGGTACCCCGCTATTAACCCTCCTTTCTTCGGAGTGGACTCCGTTTACTATTAACCTCTGCATCCTGTTGTCCAGCCGATTTGTCACCCAGGCTACCACCCTGGGACTCACTCCCAGGCTGGCTAACTTGTTTATTAATCTTTTGTGTGGGACTGCGTCAAATGCCTTGCTAAAGTCTAGGTAGGCCATGTCCACAGCCCCTCCCTGGTCTACTACTTTGGTCACCCAGTAAAAGAAATCTATTAGATTCCTCTGACATGACCTTCCCACTGTAAATCCATGCTGCCTTGGGTCCTGTGCCCTGCAGGCCTCTAGGTACTCAACAATTCTTTCCTTCAGAAGTGATTCCATCATTTTCCCTACCACTGAGGTCAAACTAACAGGTTTGTGGTTTCCTACCTCTGCCTTGCTCCCACTTTTATGAAGGGGAATCACATCCGCCTTCCTCCAGTCCTCAGCTACCACACTATCCTCCCATGATTTGTTAAAAAGGGTTGTCAGTGGTGTCATTAGTTCTCCCCTTAGAAGTTCTTTCAGAAGAAGTGACATAAACCAACATAGCATATGTCCTGGTGTGCCTAGTTGTGAGTATAAAATGGATTCAGTAGAATTAAAAAAGGCCTTTGTGTAGGTTTTTCTTCCCCCACAGTTACACACACCTTGGAATTGCTGTGTGGATTATAAAGTGGTCCCTCTGGCTTTTAGTTTTAAAATTGACTCAACTTGGGTCCTATAACCTTCCCAGCAAATCTGCTGGGAAAATGGTGTCAATCTCTTTGTCTTCCTTGGTGGTCCAGTAACTAGATCTTTCCACACGTAAAAAATACAGGTAATAACCAGGCTTTTCAAACACTTCTTTCACTATTAAAATGTAGAAAAGGCCACCATTTGAAGGTCAAAATTTCAAGGTTTTCTGGGGGAGCATGCCCCTGGACCCCCCTAGCTTTGTTAAGATTTTAACTGGGACATTAGCCCCCCCAACTTTATACCTCTGTTGATGCCCCTGAATGGTGGTCTTATTTGATAATGTGCTCATTACCGGAGAGTGATCATTGAGGGTATCTGGAAGGACAGTGACCTCAGAGATGTGCTCCAGTATGAGCACAGCCATGTGAATATGGGGAACTGTGTGAGTCTCTTGTTAAGGACAGAGTAGACTGTGGAATACAGTCAGCTCAGCTCCATGTGAGATTGTTAAGTAAGGCTGATCTAACTTTGCAAAAGGCAATTGATACCTGTAGAACAACAGAAATTACAGAAACCCAGATGCAAAAAATGGGTGAGCTTGAGACCAGTGTGGTGCATGCTGTAGAAGAGAAGGTTCACTCATGTCGGAGCAAAAGCATTTTGCTGACGCTGATTATAGCAACAGCAAAATGCCACCAGGCATTACAGCACCAGGAATTTGGTCTCCTGGGAGTTAGAGCGCTCACGCACCCTCCCAGGAAATAGTCACTTTTCCTCCAAACATAAATATAACCTTCTCCGGGGTAGGCATGCCCCAGAGGGGGTAGAAATATGGTGACTGCAAAGGGCAACATGAGTTGGGGTGATCTAAAATCAAGATCACCCTTTTTTCAGTGTTGCCCATCTTGCAGTGCTGTAATTGCTGTGGCAGTATTGCATTGCAGCGCTAACAGTATACCGAAACAGAAAACTATTACTGAAATAAAGAGTACAAGTACTGTACAGACAGAATTTTAGTACCGGTAGTAAAAACTCTGATGAAAAGCTGGAAAATGAATCTTCAAAGTGTGGCTCACAGTACAAGTTGAGAAATTGTCCTGCATTTGGTCAGACATGTAGAAAGTGTAATAGAAAAAAATCATTTTGCATTCATGTGTAGGACCCAAAGGTTCTCCTGGACAGCAGCACACAAATCAGAAAGTGGAAATGAGGACCTTTTCATTTCAAGTGTGACTGCAGACAGTGCTATTGCAGTGAGTGAATGGCATACAGAACAAACTATAAATGGTCACCGAGTGAGAGTCAAGTTAGATATGGGAGCACAGGTGAATGTTAGTCTGAATCGAGTTTACAAGGGGAAAAAAAAGTAGCAAAAGAATCACCAGTACAAAAGTGTGCCTGACAAGTTATGAGGAACAAGCAAATTCCCATCTTTAGAAAAGTAAATCTCCTGTGTATACACAAAGGTAAGCAAAAATAATAAAAAATAGTGCAGCACACACGCCAATGATACCCGAGAGTCTGCTTGAGATGCAATACAAAAATCAGCTTTATTCTGAAGATACACACAGCAAAAAGTGGACACGGTGCTGTACTAAAACAGGGTGGTAAAAAAAGCCTCAAGCACCCCTATACACAAAGGTAAACCTGGGCATTTAGAGTTCTATATAATGGAACTAAATGTAGATGAGCCAGTGCTGGGTCTTAATGCATGCATGGCCCTCAACCTTGCGCAGTTAGCGATGGCTGTGAACAAAGACATTACACACCACAGTAACTATAATCAGCTGATACAAGACTATGCAGATGTTTTTCAGGGTATGCTGATGTTGAAGCACACGTCCACATGGTTATGCAGTGCTTACCAGTTACAGAAGAGTGACTTGCAAATTCAAGAAACGACTGACAGAGATATCATCCTGCATCAAGTGAAAACTTTGGTAAAAGGTGGTTGGCCTAAGGACAGTTAAAAAGTACCTCCTGAAATCAGAGATAAGACAAGTGATTAAACAAACTATAGAACTCAATGACAGACCAGAAATGACTCCCCAGATTTTATGGGACACAATAAAGACTATGGTAAGGGGAAAGCTAATTTCTCTGGCCTCATACAGAAAGAGAGAGGCTAAAACATCAGCGCACAGCCTCATTGAACAATTACAAATTTAAGAAATACAACAGAAAAAAACCTATGGAATAAGGAAAGAGATACAGAAATCAAAGCCCTTAAAAGTAAAATACAAAAACTGAAAGATTTAGAAAAGGGAAAAAGCCTTCACTACCTAAAGCAGACCTATTATGAAGGGGGCCAGGGGAGCCAAACAACTAGCATATCACCTTAGGTAGAGGGCTACCAAGGCCACGATCATTGGGATTAAAGACCCAAAGATAGGGGCGCTAAGGCAGAAATGGGAACAAATTACTAATTCCTTTGTTACTTACTATAAAACCCTATATAAGGAAAGGGGTACCCACAGCCCAGACATCTGAGTTTCTGAGAGTTATGAGACTGCCTGGGCTGACTGAAGCCCACATATGAAGCCTGGAGGTCCCAGTCTCCACAACAGAAATATAGGCTGCTATAAAGGCCTTAAAACCAAGTAAATGCCCCGGACCTGATGGATTCGGAGGGGAGTTCTATAACAATGTGGCCCCAGAAATGGCCCCACTGCTTCAAAATGTTTATAATTTGATTTGAAAAGAGGGAGAGCCTGTCCCCCTTCCTGGAACTATACCACCTTAACAGTAATACCCAAAGAAGGGAGAAACCTTAAAGAATGCAGCTCCTACAGACCCATATCCCTACTGAACATAGATTATAAGATTTTCACAGCCATTATAGCTGCAAGAGTTAATCCTATACTGTCCCAAATCATACAACTAGATCAGAAGGGCTTTGTTGAGGGGAGACAGGCTGAGGAAGGGGTTAGGCGAACACTAAACATAATCGACCTCATACACAGACATCATACCCCTGCATGCCTCCTCGGATTAGATACTAAAAGGCATTTGACAGAGTGGACTGGAACTTTCGGTTTGCAGTACTACAGAGGTTCAGTTTCCCTGACAGCTTCTTGGCGGCAGTTAAAGCCCTGTGTGCAGCCCCACAAGCCTATGTTAGAGTAAATGGGGGGATTTCACAATGGTTTACGCTTGAAAGAGGAACTAGGCAGCGATGCCCCTTAACACCATTATTTGCAGTGTACATTGAGCCCCTAGCTCAGGAAATAAGGGAGGAACAGAGTATCTGTGGTCTAAGAACAGGGAGGGAGGAACAAAAAATCTCCCTATACGTGGACGATGTCATGCTCTACATAACAAAACCAGAAGAATCCTTACCCAAGGTATGGGACATACTAAACAAATTTGGCCGCCTTTCAGGGTATGCATTAAATAAAAATAAAACAGAAATACTAAAGTTTTATTACACCCCTTCCCCTAAAATAAAATAACTGCTCCCCATAAAGTGGAACTCCCCTAGAATAAAATACCTAGGGACATTTGTACCTAAAAATCTAAGTGGGATAGAAACAATCTCCATGAATGTTTTACCAAGGTTTTCATACCTCTTCCAATCTCTCCCTATCAAAATACTCCCAGTTCAATTCAAGACCTGGCAAAGAATGCTCATGAAATTTATCTGGGACAATAAAAAGCCAAGAATAAAAAGCTTGACCATGCAAATTAATAACGTTTGGGGAGGCAGAGCAGTTCCAAATGTACAGGACTATTATTTAGCCACACAATTAAAGAATGCCTTGTGGGCTGGCCCGGTGGCACCGAGGGTTGAGGCGCCGGATGCCACACCTCGCACCACGCTGGTGACCCGGGTTCGGGAACGGACTCGGAATGCTGGGGGCTGGCAGAGGAAGGAGAGGATCGAGCATCCATAGGGACTGCTTTCCTCTCCTGGGGTGGGTAGCGGGTTGGCATCGCTCTGCAGTGGCCTCTGGTGGAGACCAGGAGCACTGCAGAAGGCGCAAGTGGTAACACCATAGAAAAGGTGGAAATTCGCCTCTTGACTGACCACATGATGGCTTCTGGTCCTCCGCTACCACCAATGCCCTGATAGAGCCCCTCCACTGCAGCAGGGCCTTAGGGCCAAGTATCTGTGCTGGTTGCCCCCCTGGTGCCATCCCCCTCGGAGGAGGGGGACCCGTCCGGTGAAGGGTTACATCCTGGTTACCTTGGGGCTGGCTGCAATGTGCAGATGGAGGGCTCAGGACAGGACAGGCGTAGCGGATGAAGGACATTGCCAGCCGAGGAGTGGTAGGTCATGGGGCAAGAGGAGTGGGGAAAAAAAAAAGAAGAATGCCTTGCTGTGGGCGGTACCAGGTAACTAAGCACTCTGGAAATCAATAGAAAAGAAGACACAGAAGGGGCCCCTTTGCTGACCAGAGTATTCACCCCCACAATAGGGATTAGGAGCAAGGAAATTACCTTAAAATCAGTTAAAAACACTATAGAAGCAGTACATAGAATATGGGTTAAACATAAAATCCAGGGGGACATGTGGACCCACAGATGATTTGCCTGGGATGGAAAGTTTGCCCTGAACAGGCAGGATCTTACTTTCCGGAGATGGGGTAGACTGGGCCTGAATACTTATGGGCAATTTCTGGAGGGGGCAATAATCAGGGATTTTCTGGACCTTAAAACATCCTTCCAGCTCAGGCAGTCTGACCATTTCAGATATTTGCAAATTCGCACCCGTATTCAAAAACTACAGAGACATTATGGGCAGAAGCAAGAACCTATTGGTAACCAGGGAATTATGAGGGACATACTGAATTCTAAAAAGAACAAAGGCCTTATTTCAGCCATTTATGGGGCCATTAGAGAGTTAGAAAAGGAACAAACTACCTTCATCAAGACCACATGGGAGGGGGAATTGGGGGAAGCACTTACTGAGAAAGAATGGGATAGTATTTTTTCACAAGCCTATAAAACTACCTGCTCCCAGAAATGAAAAGAATTCGAATGGAAGATTCAAACAAGGTTCTTTATCACTCCAGTAGTCAAAAAATAAATGGAGTAGTGGGCACCCAGTGAAAATGTTGGAAAGAGTGCGGAGAGACCCAGGTGGGTCATTTGCATATATTAGAACAATGCCCACACCTTGCCCGATTCTGGCAGGGAATAAAAGAAGCTTTGGGAATAATTTTCTCCCTAAGTGAGGCATAAACAGTCAAACACCTGGTTTTGGGCCTGGCTCCTGCAGGGGTGCGGGGTAGGGATCAGGTCTACTTGTGGAATATTCTGGTGGCAGCTGCCCATAAAACTCTCAACAGGCAGTAGCTCTCACCAGAAATACCCACACTGGAACAGTGGTTTGAGATTATAGAAGAGATACGAGAAATGGAGGCACTGACTCACAAGATCAACTCCAGACTCCCCCTCTTTGTGAACTGATGGATTCGGTTTGGAGAGGTAGAATCAGAAAGTGAGGGGGCGGGAGAGACTCAGTCTGAGGAGGGTGAGAGAGAGAATGAGGAGCAGGTCACTACATTGTAGAAACAAGTACCAACAAATCACTCCCTCATTAAGAGGAGATGGACCCTGGATTTTTCCCCTATGTTCCTGAGAAACTTAAAGCCGAGAATTGAAATTAGGGATTACCCAGAACTCTGCACCTGAAAAGGGTTTCCAAAAAGTAAGAGATACAATCAATTGCTGCTGTGATATATACAGAAATGTATAATTTGAATCAGATTTGTACCTTGTGAGAAATACTATGTAATGTTGCCTGATTTTTTTTAATAAACAAACATTTAAAAAAAAAAAACGTCCTTAAATCAAGACCACCAAATTTAGTGTCAGGTCACACAGAATTCCAAGTTAGAACAGACAGAAAGTTGGAGTAGGGAAATGTTTCTTGGCTAACATAGCGATTGCACTACAGTGAGGAGTCATGAACGGACAAACTACGTGTCTGTAGTTTGTCCCTCTCTTCATAAACAGGAACAAATGTAAAAGTTTGTTTTTAGGTACCCTTTGTTACGATAACATTTTTTCAGTTGGCTCTACTCAAGGGTTTGCATACTGACGTCCACAATGCTTTGCACTAGGTTTGAAGCTTTAGAGTTCTTACGTGTGCTTGGTCTAGAGACACACAGATATGAAACAGTTAAGAACAAGAGGTGACTGTTAAGTTCAGCAAGACTGTTCCTTTTGTTTCCTTAATTCTGTTGCCTTAGTAACCCCCCCATCCTCCATACTGTTTCCCCAGAAACTCCTCTTGCTCTTTTTTTAAAGCAAGGATGCTTTGTGCTTCAATTGTTCTCCTCCATCCTTGGTTAACTATGTTAATTATCCACCATCTGATTGATATATATATATATATATATATATATATATATAAAGTAAACAAAGCTATGGGGCAAGATGGGGTACACCCAAGGGTGCGAAGGAAGCTCAGGGAGGTACTGGCAGTACCCCTAACAATCATTTTTAGCAGCTCACTGGAAACAAAGATGGTTCCAGAGGACTGGAGGGCAGATGTAGTACCACTTCACAAAAGCGGTTGCAGGGAGGAGGCTGGCCGTTATAGGCCTGTCAGCCTGACATCAGTGGTGGGAAGCTAATGAAGTCACTGTTAAAAAAGAAGTGTGGAGTATCTTGAAGTGAACATGTTACAAGACCAAAGGCACCATAAATTCATGGGGTCGGAGGAAAGGGGTCATGCCAAACAAATCTGATAGATTTCTTTGACTGGATGACATGGGAAATTGATCAGGGTGAGGCAGTGGATGTGGCCTACTTAGATTCAGTAAGAATTTTAACACCATTCCACATAGGAAGCTCATAAGAAAGCTGAGCAGCATCAGGATGGGCCAAAAGGTGGTAAACTGGGTAACAAAGTGGTTAAGGGATAGATGACAGAGGATGGTGCTAAATGGAGTTTATTTAGGGGAAGGGAGAGTGACCAATGAGGTACCACGGAGATCAGTACTGGGACCTATCCTTTTTAATATCTTCATAAGTGGCATCGCAGAGGAGCTAGAAGGGAAGGTCTGCCTCTTTGCAGGTGACACCAAACTCTGCAATAGGTCAGACACACCAGAGTGGGTACAAAGAAAGAGCAGTGACCTGAGGAAACTTGAGAAGTGGACAAGGGCATGGCAGCTGGGTTTCCATGCAAACATGTGGAAAATCATGCACTTGGGGCACTGAAACCCAAAGGTGAAATATAAAATTGGAGAAGAGGTACTGATGATCACCAGACATTAAAGAGATCTGGGAGTAATCATAGCTGATGATCTCAAGGTGGTGAAGCAGTGCAACAAGGCAGTGGATAGAGCCAGTGGGATGCTGGGGTGCAGAGGGAAGGGTATCACCAGCAGAAGGAATGAGGTGGTGTTGCCACTGTATAGATCTCTGGTGAGACCCCACCTGGAGTACTGTGTCCAGTTCTGGAGACCACATCTAAGGAAAACATACAGAGTGGAGGCAGTCCAGAAAAGGGCATCTAAAAATGGTACATGGGCTGCATCAGCAGTCCTGTGATCAGAGATTAAAGGACCTCAATATGTACACTCTAGAAGAATGAAGAAAGAGGATAGTTACAATACAGACTTATAAATACCTCATGGAGGCAAATAAGACACAAGAGGGGTAATTTTTCAGAGGAAAAGATGCATGAAAACAAGGAGACATGCAATGAAGCAGAAAAGGGGTAAATTCAAGAGAGATGTGAGTAAGTACTTCACTGAAAGAGTGGTGGATGCCTGGAGCAATCTTCCAGCGGAGATAGTGAGGGCAGAAACAGTGCTGGGCTTCAAGCATGCATAGGCTAGACACACGAGAATCTTAGTGGAAAGCAACAGGGGAGTAAAAGCCAGAGGCCAAGTAGTGCCTGTTGAGACAGTATAGGCTAGGGAAAATGGGCAGACTGGGGTGGGCCTTGCAGTCTTTTTCTGATGTCAAATTCTATGTTTGTATGCAACCCACCATCACCAGTGTGAAAATATTGGTTTGATGCAGTGAGTAAAAGCTGACCTTCCTCTGTGTGCTTTCAAAATGAAACTGCTTACATGTGCTTTTATTGCTCTATACTCTATTCCATTAATGGGTGTTTACTCATCAGGTAAAGGTGCTTGTGTTAGTTGTCTCCATGACACTCCAGACATTATCTCATGGGTACCCAACCCACCTGATAGGCTAGTGATGCGCATGTGACCCAGATCAAATTTCACAGCATACCCAGGTCCCAGGAGTCCCTATTCTCCAGTTCAATTCTTCCATAGCTGAAATATGAATGTTTTAGGCCAAAAGATCCCCCCTTTCATGACTCCCATCTTCACCCCATATCTTTATACATATATAGAGTATAACTACACAAAATTCGAAAGACAGTCTTTTAGGATAACCACCACCTGGGTTTATTCCCTATAGGTACAATTCTAAAATCGGTAACCGAATGATACCGACTGTAACCAACTGTGTGTTCAAAACAGTTTATAATGATCTTGGAATACAGAAGCTCTGCACACACAAGCATATCCAGAGAAGATCTCTGCCATGGTCACCCTGACGGTTGGGTTGTGGAGTGTCATGGAGACAACTAACACAATCACCTTTACCAGGTGAGTAAACACCCATTGTGTTATGTTGTCTCCATGACACTCCAGACATTACCTCATGGGTTACTATAACAAGCAGTTCAAAACATCCATCAGGGTGGGACAGGGTGATCTGGCAGACAGTTCTTGCAACACGCTGATGATAGAATCTTTCTGGCAAATTCAGTCCTTTGTCTGTATAAAGTCTCAAGTCTATAATGTCTTGCGAAAGTGTGGACCGAGGTCCATGTCGCCACTCTACATATGTCCTCCATGGACTCATTGACTCTTTCTGCCCAGGAGGCAGCCACTGCCCTTGTTGAGTGGGCTCTAATTCCATCTGGAGGTGTAATGCCATTAGCTTTGTATGATTTCTGTATCATCCTCTTTAACCAGCTAGCAATGGTGGCCTTCAAAGCTGCCATTCCTTGCTTGCCACCCTGAGCCATAATAAAGAGTCTTTCGGACTTGTGAATTGTCTGTGTCCATGTAATATATTGTGATACGGTACTCTCTACATCCAGCAGATGGGGAGTTCTAGAGTCGCCCTGTTGCCGTTGTGTGTGGAACGTCGGTATCTCCAGGGTTTGTTCTGTATGGAATGTGGACATGACCTTGGGGCGAAAGGCTGGTACTGTTTTCATAAAGACCCCTTGGGCAGTGAAAATGGTGTAGGGTTCTTTGTAGGACAGGGCACCTAGTTCGTTAATTCTGTGGGCGGAACAGATTGCTACTAGAAAATTTATTTATTTAATTTTTTTCAAACCAGCAAGTAAAGTGGGAATTTATGGCCCGGCTCGCATGGGCCCTTTATTAGGTAATTGAGCACCATGGTTGTGTACTTAGCCAATCTGCTCTGACATTCAGCTTTCCCACCAGGTGCACTGCGTGGAGGTGGGTGAGGGTGGACTGAGCCCAGTTTAACTCCTTGGCAGCCTCTCTAAGCATGGCTTTGCTGCACGTTTTGCCTTGTTTTGCTATGTATGCTACAGTGACCTGGTTGTCTGATTTTACCAAGCCTGCCTGGCTGGCAATGTTGTCCCTGAACGCTCTCAGAGCATGGAACACTGCCCTCATTTCCAGGACGTTGATGGACAATTATGCCTCCACTCTCGTCCATTTGCCCTACGCTGTGAAATTGTGCAAACATGCACCTCAACTGATCAAGCTGACATCGGCCTCCACTGTCACCTGGTATGACAGCTCCAGTGGATAGCCCCTCTCAAGGTTCTGGTGGTGGGTCTGCCACCCCAGGGAGTCCTTGACCTTCTTTGGCAGGTAAACAACCTTGTTGAGGTCATCCTTCAATGGGGAGTCTTGTTGCAGTATGCACCTCTGAAGGGGGAGTGTATTCCAGCTCACCCAAGGGACCAGGTCTAGGCAAGATGCCATGCAGATGAGAACCCGTGCTGCTTGACCCATGGTCAGCTTGGCTACAGACCGCAGTGTTTGAACTATTGATATCATTGTGTAGATCCATTTTCGTGAGGGTCTCACCATCCCCTCGGCTGTGTCTATCTCTGCTCTGAGGTGCTCTATGCGCTGTGATGGTCATAAAGAGCTCTTCTCCTGATTGACCACCCAAGCATGCTGGGACAGAGCTGACAGAACTGTGTCCATGTTCTTTTGAGGTTTGATGCTGCTGCGCACCTGTATCAGACAGTCGTCCAGGTAGAGAATGATACCCACCCCTGTTCTTGCAGTCGGGCTGCTAAAACAATGGACACTTTTGTAAACACCCTGGGTGCTGAAGTGAGTCCGAAGGGTAGGGCCTGATACTGGAAGTGTTGGCCCAGTATGTGGAACTGGAGAAAGTGTTGGTGGCTGGGTCTGATTGGGATGTGCGTGTATGCATCCTTCAGATCCACAGACTTGAGGTAGTCCCCCAGCCATATGTTCTTTGGAGTCAACTGAAACATCTCCCTTTTGAACTGTGAGGTGGATATGAAATGGTTCAGAAATTTTAGATCCAGAATAGGTCTGAGGTCTCTGTTCTTCTTTGGGACCAGGAAGACTATGAAGTAGACCCCTGTGCTGGCCTCAGAGCCTGGCACTGGTCAGATTGTGTTGTTTGTAACAGATCCCGGATGATCTCCTGGACTTGGTGGGTGGTGGCCCTCCTTTTGTGATGGGGGACAGTATCACTCTGTCTTGGCAAGGTTTGTTTAAAAACTTGATAGAGTAACCTTAGGATATAATCTCCAGGACCTATCTGTCTGAAGTTGTTTGCTGCCATTGCTGATGGAATGATATCAGTCTCTGGCCCACAGGCAGGTAGTCCGAGTGTTGTCTTGGCAGCGGGGAGGTCGGGGGGAAATAGTCAGTACTGTTTTTGTTTTCCTCCTCTGCCTATGCCTCCAAAATGTGTGTTCCTTCCTCTGGATGCTGAGTAGCTGCCCTGTGAGGTACCTCTGAAACCGTTATTGTTGTTGTTATGGCCTCTACCCTGAAAGGAATTGTTCAAGTAATTCTATCTTCTGTTCTGCTGAAACCTGTTATTCCCCCGAAATCTATGCTGAGCAGATGGCAAATTAGTGGTCCTCTGTTTTTCTCTAGCGAGATCCTTGCCCTTTTCCTTTGTTTCAGGAATTCTTTAAGGCCTTCACCGAACACATTATCCCCTTTCAGAGGCAGGTTCTTTAAAAGGTTCTTCAACTCATCATCTGCTTCCCAAGTTTGAGTCATAGCTCGTCTGGCTCTGTTTGTCAGGGCAGCAGATTTGGCCTCTAATTTCAGGGTATCTACTGCCGTTTCCCCCAGATACTTAGCTGTATCTAGGGTACATTCCAGCAGAGGGAGAGGGCCCCTAGGTCTAAGGGGTGAGGACTCGACTAGGCCATCCACTGTGGGATGGGCCTAAGCCTGACGAGGTAATCCCAGGAATTCCTTAAGCCAGCAGTTCAGGAGCCAGCTGTCCTGCATCCCTATGGTGCCTCGAGGTTTAGGCCACTAAAGAAGGGGCTAGACCTGATAAGGTTGTTTCAGTAATTCTTTAGGCCAAAAACACAAGGAAAACACCAGCTGTTTTGTGTCCCTATGGTGCCTTGAGGTCTCCGCTTGGGAGAGGATCCCCCTGAGGCCCGAGGGAAATTATCATCCATCTTGGTGAAAAATCAATGAGTACTCTGAGCAGCAGCCAAAGATTCTTTGAGGGTCGCTTCCCCACCGTCTGAGTTCTGCACAGAAATAGAGGCAGTATCTCTTTTGGCAGACTGTTCCTCCCTTCTGACTCTATTGCACCCTTTTTTCTCTCTCTTCCTTTCACTTAAACCCTGAGAAGGCGGGTCATGCTGTCCCGAAGCCGCAGATCGAGTTTGGTCATCTGGGGAGAGACAGAGAGAGAGAGAGAGAGGCAACAAGAGACCTGTGCAGCGGGCAGGGCTGCCCCTTGGGATACTCTTGGCATCAGCGGCTTGTCTGACATGCTGGAAGAGACACACCTGCCGCATGGTAACTGGAAACTGCGCCGCCAAGGAAAGCAGTGACTCCAGCATCGAACACCAGCAAGTTAGAGCCTTCTCATGGGAAACTGGGACACAAGCGAGTTAGAACCTTCTCGGGAAATTAACGAAGGGGAATGGGGGGGTTCACTTGACCAGGTGGTCACTACGAGCGTTCTCGCTTCTAAATACCATGGAAGGGGGGTGCTCCATACACAAATGAATAAGTACCCTCTACAAGCCCAGTGCATGAACTTAAAACAGGGTCTTGATGGAATTGTGGGCGAGAGAAGCCCTTTCAGCAGCAAGAGAAGCCCTGGCATGCTATCCAGTTATCATACCTCTTTCTACACATATATATATATATGTAACCCCCCTGCAAATGGGGGTTCCCAAAAGACTTCCAGGAGCTTGCTTGAATGCTCCAAGCCTGAATGTTGTTTGGCATTTAAGCCATTTATCAGTGAGTGTTTTTAGAGCCTCTGGTACTGTCTCTTTAAGAGCTGTCTGCTTGCAGACATAATTAGTTTGTATGGGGGGACTGTGTGCTTCTCTGAGTACCACTGAGCTGCTGCCAATTCACTTCATTTTGCAGTCACTAGGAGTGCAAGGGAACCTATCTGAAAGATGTAACTGTTTGCCAGAAATTATTTAGAGTAATAATGAAATTACAGTTTGTCTAACCTGCTTTCTTTGCAGTCAGAACTGTGTCTGCTAGTTCCCCATTCTAGTTTTGAACTGCTGAACTGGACCAATCAGTGTGGGGTAAGCTAGCTCTAAAATGGTGCCTTGGATGAATCAGAACTTGGACTCATAACTGAGCCAGCCACAAGAGGATTGTATGGGCAGTGACTCTGGGAGATGTAGTTTAGACTTCAGTGCCTTTTGGACCAACAGCAGCAGTCTATTGTGGTGACAGCCAATCCAGTCAAGAACTGGGAGGAACTCAAAGGAAGTGCCGGTTTTGTCGGTTGGAGTTCAGTTGAGCTTTGGCAGTGAAGAAGGAAGGAGCCTGTACTTTTCAGTGTGCAGTTTTAGTCAAAAAGCGGTATGTAAGGCCCAGAGTTCGGTCTGCAGCTTGTTAGGACTGAATCAGTCCTGTGAAAAGAATCAAAGGATCTCTGAAGAGTAGAAACCAGGCTCACCCTGTAGAGACTGGAGGAATTGCTGAAAATTACACTGGTCTGTCAGGAACTGAATCTGCTGTGTGTTCTCGCGGTTTGTGCAGTAATTGGAGTCGGGATACAGATGCAGCCTGCCTGGTATAGTGCTTTCTTTTATATGGATGTGTGAAGAGGTTTGTGTACCTCAAGTGAGCCCGCTGACATTGAAGGACCCTATCTTATTTGGAGGTCGTGAGTACTAATTCAGGGTCGCTCCCTGTTGAATTGCCACATTAAATCCAAATGGAATTACTGTACTGCTGACTGTTTAATTCTCCTTTCTCTGTGAAGGGCCCCTACCAGCTGCCACGGTTGGACTAGCCACTAGGGCTTGGGTACCCAGGGACAGTAACTGATAGGGATAGGCCTGTGCACAGAGCCATAAATAGATTATTAGAGTGATAAGCTAATTAACCTGATTTCCCCCTGTCCTTGTTATATCCCCCTAAATAAATCAGAGCTGCTTGTTTCAGCAAAGTTATACTGCCTGAGGTATTTGTCTATGTTAAAGTACTGTTCTGTGATTGTTGCACTGTATCTCATTTCACAGGAGGTCCCAGTGCCGGAACCAGACCTGGGGGTAAGTGTATACTGTGAAGGTAATTCTGATATATTGTGTGGGCCACTAGTGGGAAGAAAGGGGGGTTGCAGTGTCCCAGAGGGCTGTGACCAAGTTAGTTTAACTATTGCAAACCCTGACCTCTGGGTGGAGGCACCCGCCATTGGATCCAGGCCCCTCAACCTGTTAGTGGCAAATCAGGCAGGGGTAGTAGCCCCTGGGATAAGCGCCATCTAGGGGTTACATCTTGGAGGCTCACCGCTGGGATTGTGTGTCCTCTAGTGGCCATATTCTGAACCACTGTTAAGAAAAAATGGGTACCCGACAGAAGTGGCTGTGCACCGGCTGGTGGAGTGGTGTACTGGGGAGGAGATCGACCCCAAAATGCTATGCTTATCCTGGACATCCCCCTGGGTATCAATACGGACACCGTGCAGGGAGTACTTTCCAAGGTGGAAGGTTTACAAAACCCTGTGGTGGTGGTCGCATGCTAATCTGCTCACCCACACTTTCCTGGCCCTAGTAGAGTTTAAGGATCCCATAGATAGCTCCAAAGTGCCACAGACCATTACCCCAGAGGAGCCCTCACTGCTTGGAGAGTGATAACTAAGGACAGTAAAGACCCGGGGAATCAGCCCCACCACTATCTGAAACTTTTGAGGAGAAATTTGCTGAATGGTTGCTGGGAGGGGAAAACTGTGGAGGACTTGAAGAAACTATTCTTGCCACCTGGGGTGTTCTCTCCCCAACACCCTCTCCTGCTCCAGTGCCCGTAATGGTGGCTGAACCAATGCAGACTCTATTTCTGCACCTGCCATTAGTCCACGACTCTTACCGAAGGTTGAGGATCTTCTCTGGCACCCTCCCACCCCCAAGGGAGGATGACTGGGAGACCTGGATAGAACTATGTTGCCCCAAGTGCTAGAATGGCAATGCTCGGAGGCGGCGAAGAGGGTTAGTGAGGCCTCGAGGTCCTGCCCTGGCTACCATCCTTGCTAAGCACACCAGTAACCCTGAGCGACTGCACAGGCCTATCTTGAGGCCTTGGAGAATGTGTATGGGGCCAGATTCTGATGAGGACCTATGGTGGAGAGTAAGAAATGCACAACAGTACCAAGTGGAGTTGTTGTCTGTGTATGTCTCGGCTGGAAAAATTGTTGCAGAATGCCTCAGAAAGGGTAGTTTGTAGCGATTGAACTAGACCGAACCAGACTGGACAGAATCCTTAAGTCTGCCCCCTTCTCAGAACTGCTGTTGCTTCAGTTACGCTGGCAAATACAAACTGGAATCCACCTCCTATGATGAGTTAATGGGAGAAATTGAGGAGTTGAGAAAAAGGCGACCTGGAGGTACCTGCACCAACAGCTGTGGCTACGACCCAGTGACTGAGGGTGACCCATCAAGTGAAGTTCAGGGCAGAGGTTGACAGTCAATGAGTGCTCTGACAGGAAAAAGATATGCCACAATGGGGCGGCTGTTGAGAGATCCGCGGGAATTCAAAACAGTCCTTTGAAATAGCGCCTGCAAATGCAGGCCTGACCTATATCGACTGCATCTGCTATAGGGGTGAGGGTACCCACCCATGTATCTCCTGCTGATAACAGCTCCAAACTCAATTCCTTAACCATGGAAGTGCAGAAACGGCGAGATGTCTCCAAATGCTTATCACGCGCAGACAGAGATGGCACCCAGGTTTCCAGTTAGTAATACCCCGCCCTGGCTCCCCAGTGGCGCCTCAGCCAAGCTCAAACTCCAGAATGTTTTGCTATAATTGTGGGAAAGGATGGGCGCATGAAGGGAATGCCAGTCCCCAAAGACACTGACAAAGTTGCATATAGGCTACAAGGAGAGCTTGGGAGAAGAAATCAGTGGTTAAGAGGTGCGACATGATCCCAGTGAGGCACAAAAATGCTAATTCACGTCCTTTTGTGGCAGGTCAGTTGCCCAGGCCCCACTACCGCCTCTCCAGACTGGTCCAGAATAGTGGGTCCTCCATGGAGACCACTGTAAAGGTGAATGGAGTGTCTACAAGAGCTGTATTAGACAGTGGCTCCCAAGTGACAATTATGTTCCAGGATTGGTATCAGAAGCATTTGTCAAGTACCCTTACAACCATTAGAAGGACTGCATGTATGGGGGTTAAGTAGAAGGCCTACCTATTCGGGTATATCGAATTTGGCTGTCTTTCCCACCTCCGTGGCTGGAGTGGCCGAACAAGTAGAGACCCTAGCCTAGTGTGTCCCCCACTGGACTGTATGATGGTGTCCCTTTGTTGATTGGAACAAATGCTCATATGTTAGGAAGGCTGGCACAGTTGTGTTGCATGAAAAACAGGGGTCAAAGAACTAGTAGAGCTTTAAAGTTCGACTTAATTAAGAAGGCCTGAGGCACAGAGAGATGCTGAAAAAACAGAACCAGAGGAACCGGTCGGAATTGTATGGAAGAAGGATCCTGGTCTCTGATCCTGGCGCCAAATGCCAGTGTACCTTACAGGAGAGGTCCGTATCAGAAAGGATGTTAAGAATAAAAATATTAATGTTGGATGCACCAGGCGATGGAAAATTGCCAGAGGGACTGCTGGTCAAGCCTAGTATTTTGCCCGCTAGAGCCCATGCTTATGCCAGAAGGTAATGGTCCAAGTTCATAATGTGTCTGAAAAGAGACATTAGAGTAAACAGAGGTTGCATCCTGGCTAATGTGCATTGTGCGAACACTGCAGTGCTAACCAGCAAGAGTTCAAGGAAGAATGACAGTAACGCCTGACTTGTTTGATTTCCAGCGACTCCCGCTGCCAGCTGAATGGAAAGTGAGGATCAGTGAGAAGCTTGCCCAGAGAGACCAGGTGTTTTCTTTAAAGGAATGGGATGTAGGATGCATGCAGGAGCTGAGCACAATATCCGGCTGCATGACGAAAAGACCATTTCGTGAGAGGTCTCGCGCCTGGCACCTGCTGACATAGATGATGTGAGGCAGGCATCTGCAAGAGATGTTAGCTGCTGGTGTAATACAAGAATCCAGAAGCCCTTATGCTTCCCCCATTGTGGTAGTGAGGAAAAAGAATGGAACAGTAAGGATGTGTGGATTCCACTTTTAAACGTGGACTATCCCTGATCAGTACACAATGCCCGCGTTCAGGATGCTTTGGACTGCCTAAGCGGGAGCAAGTGGTTCTCTGTGCTGGATCTCATGATGGGTCTACCAGATCCCGATGGCCCAGAGGACCGTGAAGGCGGCCTTTATCTGTCCGGCCTGGCTTCTATGAATTCATGAGGATGCCTCAAGGGATTTCAGGTGCCCCAGCCACTTTTCAGCGATTGATGGGCGTGCAGTGGGGACATGAACTTACTAGAGTGCCTGGTATACCTAGATGATGTTATTGTGTTTGGCAGCTCACTGGAGGAACATGAGAGCAGATTATTTAAGGTATTGGACCGACTGGAGGACTTTGGCCTTAAACTGTCCATTGATAAGTGTCAATTCTTTCAAACATCAGTAAAGTATGTGGGACACATAGTATCCACCGAGGGAATAGAGACCGACCCAAGTAAAGTTGAGGCCTTGACCACCTGGCCTGGCCAAAATCTAAAGAACTGCAAAGATTCCTGGGATTCTGTGGTTATTATCGGTAGCTTCATCAGAGGACTATTCAAGTGATCCGCCTTCTTAACCTTACTCAAGGGTATCCCCAACCCACAAAAATACCAAAAGTCAAGCGTCCTCAAGACTGAAAGGTGTATTTTCATCCGAGTGAAGTATTTGGGGCCCGCTGGACTCTGATTGTGAGACTGCTTTTCATGAGATCATATATCAACTTACCCATGCTCCAGTGCTGGCCTATACGATCAGAAAACCTTACGTCCTGCACACTGATGCTAGCTTACAAGGGTTGGGGGCTGTGTTGTACCAAAACACGAGAATGGCCTGAGACCAGTGGCCTTTGCCAGTAGAAGCCTAGCCCCATCCGAAAAAACTATCCTGTACATAAGTTAGAGTTCTAGCTTTGAAGTGGGCTATTGTTGACCAATTCCATGAGTACTTGTATGGGGCTGAAAATACTAGTAAAACGGCAATAATCCTTTGACCTATGTGCAGACCTCAGCTAAGTTGGATGCCACTACTGCCCATAGGTGGCTTTCTGCGTATCTACATATGACTATGCTCTGAATACCGAGCAGTTCTGAACCACATAGATGCTGATGCTCTCTCCCGGAGGCCTGTTCCCCAGAATGATTGGGTCCGATTGGCAGAACCTGACATTCAGACACTCTGCCGGAAGATTTGACAGGGAGGAACAAATGTCCACGGACGCAGTGGACTGCATGGTTGGATTGCTTGGGACCCTCTGAGAATTGCATACCTGCTTATTGCACTTTTCTGCAATAGACATTGGTGCACTGCCTCAGCTGGACAATGACAGAGTATTACGTGGGCTCAATCTGATCCCATGATCAAAGCAGCTTTAGAAGCCCTCTATGCAAGAAAAGATGTGTCAAATTCGCTCCACTGATTTGAGAACTGCACTGTTATACAAAAGGTCCTAAGTTGAAACAGATCAATAAACTGTTATACAGAGAAACAGTAGACAGAGGGACAAGTAGACAAACAACAACTAGTGCTGCCCACTGCCTTTCGAGACTCAGTACTGAGGTCCTTGCACAACCAATGGGGCACCTTGGTATAGACAGAACACTTGACTTGGTGAGATCCAGATTCTATTGGCCCTAAGATGGGGGCTGATGTGGAGCAACATTGAACTTGTAGTCGCTGCTTACAGAGAAAGCTTTGCCCCAGAGGCTGTAACATCACCAGTGCACCCATGGAGCTGGTCTGTATTGATTTTCTGAGTTTGGAGTCAGATCAAAGAAATATCAGTAATGTGCTGGTGGTCACTGACCATTTCACGAGATATGCCCAAGCTTTCCCACCAAAGACCAGAAAGCATCCACTGTGGCCAAAGTACTTGTAGAAAACTTTTTGTTCACTATGGGGCTCACAAAATCCATTCTGATCAAGGAGAGACTTTGAGAGTCGTCTGATCAAAGAGATGCTTTCTCTGTGGGGGTCACGAAGTCAGAACCACTCCTTACCACCCCAGGGGACCCACAGCCTGAAGCGTTTCAACCACACTTTGCTAGATATGCTAGGCACCCTGCACCCAAAGGACAAGCCTAGATGGAGCCAACAATTAGCACCCTGGTACATGCTTATAACTGCACAAAGTGATGCCACTGGATTCTCCCCTACCGCCTGATGTTTGGAAGAGAAGCTCGACCACCAGTAGATGTGTTTTGGGGTCTCTCTGATGGGGTTCAAGCTGACAACTTGTACAGTATGTGCAAAGTTAAAGGCCCAGCTAACTCATGCGTACCAACTGGCTCAAACCATGGCTGCCAAAGAAATCTGGCCAACAAAGAAAGGCATGATAAAAGGTGAAAGCACAGGAACTCCAGGAGGGATCGGGTATTGCTAAGAAATCTGGGACTGCATGGCAAGCACAAGATTGCTGACCGATGGCACCATCTCCCTCACATTGTAGTGGGCAAACTAGATGATCTGCCAGTGTACAAAGTAAGGCCTGAGAATAATTCAAAAGATGTAAAACAATACATAGAAATCATTTACCCATTGGACAAATCTTAATTGAGTCTGAGCCCTAGAAGATGCCCCTCTGGACCAGTGACTAGGAGCTGCTGCTAAGAAAGATCAAGAAAGTCTGCACCTACAGAAGCAAAGTTAAGTGTTCCCTCCACAAGTCCCAGTTGAGCATGACTGTCAGTCCATATCGGAAGAAAGTGAGAGTGACTTTGAATACTATCCTTCTACGAACTGAGTCAATGTGTTGAGGGCAATCCCTAGTCAATACTGGAGACAAAGCTGGGCCTTCTGGACTGTCTAAGCCCCCAGCTTCGTCCCTGGAGCCAATGCTCCCAGAAAGTGAAGTGCAAAGCATCAGATCAGATGAAATGGAATCATTGTGCATGGTTGAACTGTTTGAGCTTTCAGGGAGGAAAATGATAGATTAGGGCAGACTGGTGATACACACGAACAAGAAGAGTATTTTGAGTGCCCCGACAGTCCACTGCCAGTGTCAGCTCTCCATGCAGGCCAAATGTTGTGGACTCAGAAACTGTAACTCCTGGAGCTGAAAGTGCCCCAAGTTCTAGCCTCTCTACCCCATGGAGACTCCCCTGACAAGTGAGGACAATGCTGAAAATGAGGCTCAGAGTGCAGAGACTATAACAGTTCCCCCTAGAAAGACTGGTCGAGCTGTAAAGCCTGTGGTGCACCTCAGTTGATTCACTTGGGGGCCTGTGGACTTGCCTCTCAATGTTGTCCATAAAGAGTGTATGTGTCCCGAGCTCACTGCCCAAACTGAGCATCAGTGCTAACTCCAAGTTACTTGTGTTGCCCTCTAAGTATGGTGCCTTGCCCCATCCAGCGCCCCAAGGTAACTGATAGGGAAGGCCCCTCTCTTCGGTTTACATGTACAAGAGGTAATAACTAGAGTTATGGTACAATGTTATGTAATACTGTGTAAGAGTGACGTACTGCAATGTTTCAGAAATGTGTTCTTGGTAAAATGATATATTGACTGATGATTACATGTGCTAGCCTAATGCAAATGTATATGGTTGCAGTTGAAACTTATAGAGTACTTGCTTGTGGGCATCTAAAGCTTTCCAGACAGGAAGGTGCCCCCTGCAAATGGGGGTTCCCAAAAGACTTCCAGGAGCTTGCTTGAATGCTCCAAGCCTGAATGGTGTTTGGCATTTAAGCCATTTATCAGTGAGTGTTTTAGAGCCTCTGGTACTGTCTCTTTAAGAGCTGTCTGCTTGCAGACATAATTAATCTGTATGGGGGGACTGTGTGCTTCTCTGGAGTACCACTCGAGCTGCTGCCAATTCACTTCATTTTGCAGTCACTAGGAGTGCAAAGGAACCTATCTGAAAGATGTAACTGTTTGCCAGAAATTATTTAGAGTAATAATGAAATTACAGTTTGTCTAACCTGCTTTCTTTGCAGTCAGAACTGTCTGCTAGTTCCCCATTCTAGTTTTGAACTGCTGAACTGGACCAATCAGTGTGGGGTAAGCTAGCTCTAAAATGGTGCCTTGGACGAATCAGAACTTGGACTCATAATCTGAGCCAGCCACAAGAGGATTGTATGGGCAGTGACTCTGGGAGATGTAGTTTAGACTTCAGTGCCTTTTGGACCAACAGCAGCAGTCTGATGTGGTGACAGCCAATCCAGTCAAGAACTGGGAGGAACTCAAAGGAAGTGCCGGTTTTGTCGGTTGGAGTTCAGTTGAGCTTTGGCAGTGAAGAAGGAAGGAGCCCTGTACTTTTTCAGTGTGCAGTTTTAGTCAAAAACGTGTG
Organism: Neoceratodus forsteri; assembly: GCA_016271365.2. NCBI lineage: Eukaryota > Metazoa > Chordata > Ceratodontiformes > Ceratodontidae > Neoceratodus > Neoceratodus forsteri. Next base: position 18,914,834 of record JADMNL010000025.1, read on the forward strand.
TAAGGCCAGAGTTCCGGTCTGCAGCTTGTTAGGACTGAATCCGTCCTGTGAAAAGAATCAAGGATCTCTGAAGGTAGAAACCAGGCTCACCCTGTAGAAGACTGGAGGAATTGCTGAAAAGTACACTCGGTCTGTCAGGAACTGAATCTGCTGTGTGTTCTCCCGGGTATTGTGCAGTAATGCGATCGGGATACAGATGCAGCCTGCCTGGTATAGTGCTTTCTTTTATATGGATGTGTGAAGAGGTTTGTGTACCTCAAGTGAGCCAGGCTGACATTGAGGACCCTATCTTATTTTGGAGTCGTGAGTACTAATTCAGAATTAGCTCCTGTGGAGATTACCACAATAAATCAAATGGAATTACTGTACTGCTGACTGTTTAATTCTCCTTTCTCTGTGAAAGGGCCCCTACCAGCTGCCACGGTTTGGACTAGCCACTAGGGCTTGGGTGCCCAGGGACAGTAACTGATAGGGATAGGCCTGTGCACAGAGCCACAAATGAGATTATTAGAGTGATAAGCTAATTAACCTGATTTCCCCTGTCCTTGTTATATCCCCTAAATAAATCAGAGCTGCTTGTTTCAGCAAAGTTATACTGCCTCATGAGTGTTGTCTATGTTAAAAGTACTGTTCTGTGATTGTTGCACTGTATCTCATTTCACAGGAGGTCCCAGTGCGGAACCAGACCTGGGGAGTAAGTGTATACTGTGAAGGTAATTCTGATATATTGTGTGGGCCACTAGTGGGAAGAAAGGGGGTTGCAGTGTCCCAGAGGCTGTGACCAAGTTAGTTTAACTATTGCAAACCCTGACCTCTGGGTGGAGGCACCGCCATTGGATCAGGCCCTCAACCTGTTGGTGGCAAATCAGGCAGGGGTAGTAGCCCCTGGGATAGCGCCATCTAGGGGTTACATATATATATATATATATATATATATATAGATATAGATATATAGGAAAACCAATATATTTATGGAATATCCCAGGGCATGGTATGCCATTGCTGCTACAGCAGCACAGAGGAAAAGAATGCATGCATTAAGAAAACCTGATGCATTGAATCTGGATATAAAATGCCCAAAGGCTAACCCCACCCTGTTGAGCGGCATAGTCTTCAGGTGAAGCTACCTCTGGCTGCAAGCTGCAACACTTGACTTGAGATTTGCAAGAAAGTAGTAGTGCTCACAACAAAGGGAGGTGAACTTTACAATTTACAATTGTGTTTGGTTTGAAGCAGATTCCTTAGGAAAGTTAATATTCTTCAGGTGGAGGATACTTCTAACTGAAGGGTGAAATAAGCAACTTAGAATTATCAGATAAGGCAGTCTTTCAATCAACAGAGGGAGGTGGAGTTTGCTTTACTTGTTACAATTGTTAAGATTTTACTGTTTTCTGTGTTTCTGCCCTTCTGACTTGATTGGAGTTAGTGATTGACTGTTTGCATTGCAATATTTGTAATACTGTGAGTATTCACTGGGCTAAAATTTGTCATAAGCCCTGAATTGAGAGCAGGTTACAGGCTGTGTATTGAACAGACAGTCCCTAGGGGTGGAAACTGGTTTTCTTTGCTTACCTCTGTGCCTTATAAGGCCAAGCCAGACTGTGTCAGGAAGTGCTTACATCACAGCTACTTAACAGCCAATAGCTCTGGAAGAATCTTACAGACCTTGATAAAGTACTAATTTTAGAGCTCATCAGATAACCTCATAGTCTTCAGGTGAAGCTACCTCTGGCTGCAAGCTGCAACACTGGACTTAAGATTTGCAGAAAGTGAGTAGTGCTCACAACAGAGGAGGTGAACTTTACAATTTACAATTGTGTTTGGTTTGAAGCAGATTCCTTAGGAAAGTTAATATTTTTCAGGTGGAGGATACTTCTAACTGAAGGGTGAAATAAGCAACTTAGAATTATCAGAAAAGGCAGTCTTTCAATCAACAGAGGCAGGTGGAGTTTGCTTTACTTGTGTTACAAGTGTTAAGGTTTTCAGTGCAGGTAGAGTTTAAACCCACATAGGCTAAATACTGTTTTCTGTGTCTGCCCTTCTGCACAGCTGACGTGTTTTGGGGCTGACTGTTTTCAGAGCACAAGTCACCAGGCTCTTTTGGGGCTGGGGAGGTTTCCTAATGTCTGACTTGGATGTTTGGATTTTTCTCTGTTTGATTAGCAGGGTATTTTCTCTGTCAAATTGGTTTGAAGCAGTATTACAAATTGTCATGTATGGCATCTTGCTGACAGGAAGGCACTCATCGATCAGTAGGTCAGAGCATTTAGCTGATTGTTTCATGAGGGGCACAGTTTAGGCCAACCCTTACCACCCCTCACCCACACCCACCCTGAAATAGTTCATTTATACCTGGGTTCTGACATCATTTCCTCAGAGGGCAAGGTACACATCACTGTCATATCCTGTCTAGCACACTGCACTGACAATATAAGCATACACATTATATAAATACATATATTTCTATATAATGCACCAATCACACACACACAAAAAAAAAAAACTAAACAAGGTAGACAGTTATGGGGGAGTAGTACAATGTATAATGGCTGTGGGGCAGCAGTCTTCCGGGAGTCTTTCTGGGCTGAGATGCTGCCCTGTTTGCAGACAACTATCTGCCCTGAGGAGAAGTTGCCCAGCTTCAGGCACACTGGACAGTGGCAAGGAACCTCCCCCATCCAGGAGCACCACAGCCACCACCACTACCTCAGAGTTCTGAAGAAAGCACAGCAGTTGGACCACAGTGGGCTCAGGGAGGGTAAGGGTGGTGGAACAGAGGCACACCCAGTCAGTTGTTACACTCACAATCATACACCATTCTGAGGACATAATTCCCTATGGATGCACCCACAGAGGAGACTAAGGAGGTGCAGACAACTGTACAAAGAGAGCCCTCAGGAAGGCAGCAGAGGGCACCACAGGAAAGAAAGCAGCTCCTGGTGGGGACTCCAATTATGAGAGGATAGAACTGGGGGAGCAGGAAAAACTGAAGTAAGGTGCCTGCCTGGTGCCATGGCTTGGAGGGACAGGAAGCGCATCCCGTAGGATCACGAGAACAGTTGCTGCAGGGGTCTGAGCTGGACATCATTGTCCACCCAGAGACAAATGACTTGGCTCATCATGAGATTAGAGCAGTGCAAAGGACTTTGTAGAGTTGGGAGGGCTTAAGACAAGTAGCACACACAGATCCTTCTCAGAGTGCTGCCTGTCAGTGGCATGGTGAGGCGGTACTTTGCACCATGCAGTTTAACAAATGGTTAAAAAAATGATGTGAAGCACAGGGATTTAGCTTCATTGGGGACTGGGATTCCACCTGGAGGACACCAGCCTATACTGGCAGGATGGTCTGCATCTGTCCAGGAAGAGAACAAGTCTTTTAGGCAATTGGTTTAAATGCTTCATTGGCAAGCCTTTAAACTAGTCAAGGGGGGAGGCACTGATAAGCAGAAGGAAAATCCCAGCCTCCCCCTACAAAACAGGGTACTAAATGGGAAAAAGACCAAGGTAGAAAGGTCAGTGGGGTTGCCTACAGAAGGTAAAGCCATCAAAATGGAGAGCAATGAGTACCAATGCCCGTAGTCTGGGTAACAAGCTTCCTGAATTAGTGGCCTTGATGGAGGAGAAGATCTGGATATTGTGGCAGTCACAGAAACATGGTACACAGAACCATGACTGGGATGTAAACATCCAGGATACACTATCTACAGGAGGGACAGGGAGGGTAAAGAGGAGGAGGAGTAGCTCTCTACATAAGAGAAGAAATCAAAGCAATAGAACAAAGGGGTAAACAGGGAGGAGAAAAGAGCACTGTGGGTCAATTTGGAGGCAGGCAATGGCACACAATCCACACAGGGTTGTATACAGACCCCTCTCAGGGGAGGAAATGGACAAGGAAATGATAGAAAGTATACTTAGAATGGCAAATAAAGGGAGATATTGCTGATGGGTGATCTGAATATGCCAGATGTTAACTGGAGTGCAGTTGCAGCAGCCACTTCTAAGAGTGGGGTTATTCTGGATGCCCTACAGGGGCATGCCTAGAACAACTAGTATTGGAGCCCACTCAAGAGGAGCAATCTTAGACCTGGTTCTCTCAAGCCGAGGAGATGAGAGGATCACAGATGTAAGTGGGTAGCCATCTGGGAACTAGCGACCATCGGAGGTATGAGTTCACAATAAACACAGCAATAAGTCAAAGCCATACAAAGACAAAGGTACTGGATTTTAGGAGGGCTGACTTTGCCAAAAATGGGTGAGTGCCTAAGGAATGCACTAGCAAATGGGCAGGAAGGAGGGGTGGAAGACAATGGGGAATAATAAAAACTGCCATCACAGAGGTAACAAGCCTTTGTGTAAAGCAAATAAACAAAGCGAAGCGAGGTAAAAACACTATGGTTCTCAAAGGAAGTGGCAGTGAAGGTTCAAGAGAAAAGAAAGCATTCAGGAAGTACAAGGAATCACAGAAGGAACAGGACAGAGAACTGTATCAGTTAAAGCAAAGGGAAGCTGGAAAGGCAGTCAGAACCAAAAGGCCCAAACTGAGGAAAGATAGCCATCTCAGTTAAGAAGGATAAAACCTTTTATAGGTACATCAGGGAGCAAAGGAAGACCAAGGGAGGGATAGTGAGGCTTAATAAAGAGGAGGGAGGGTGGGAAGAGGGTGACTGTGAAAAGGCAGAGATACTAAACAAATATTTTTGCTCAGTATTTACAAAGGAAGAGGGGGAGGTACCTAAAACAAACAGTAGAAACACTCTGGATACAGAAGTTGATACCAGCCCATTTACAGAAGAAAGAGTTCTGAAAGAGCTCTTAAAACTGAAGGTGGACAAAGCAATGGGGCCTGATGGAATTCATCCCAGAATTCTAAAAGAACTAAGGATAGAACTAGTGACACCACTGACTACCCTCTTTAACAAATCATGGGAGTATGGGGTGGTACCTGAGGACTGGAGGAGGGCAGATGTGATTCCCTTCACAAAAGTGGGAGCAAGGCAGAAGCGGAAACTACAGACCTGTTAGTTTAACCTCAGTGGTAGGGAAAATGATGGAATCACTTCTGAAGGAAAGAATTTGCGTATCTAGAGGCCAGAGGGCACAGGACCCAAGGCAGCATGGATTCACAGCGGGAAGGTCATGCCAGACAAATCTGATAGATTTCATTGACTGGGTGACCAAAGTAGTAGATCAGGGAGGGCTGTGGACATGGTCTACCTAGACTTTAGCAAGGCATTTGACACAGTCCCACACAAAAGATTAATATACAAGTTAGCCAGCCTGGGAGTGGGTCCCAAGATGACAGCCTGGGTAAAGAATTGGCTGGAGAATAGGACAAAGAGAGTAATAGTAAATGGAGTCCACTCTGAAAAAAGGGGGGTTAGCAGTAGGGTACTACAGGGTTCAGTATTAGGACCGGTCCTCTTCAATGTCTTTATAAGCAACATTGCAGAGGGACTGGAAGGAAAAGTATGTCTCTTTGCAGATGACACAAAGATCTGCAACAGAGTTGATGCACAAGGTGGGGTGGAAAGGATGAGAAGGGACTTGGCAAGGTTAGAGGAATGGTCAAATGTATGGCAGCTTAGATTCAATGCTAAGAAGTGCACGGTAATGCACCTGGGAAACAAAAACCCAGGGGAAGAGTACACAATGGGGGGTGAGATACTAACAACAACAAAAATGGAAAGGGACCTGGGGGTAGTCATATCAGATGACCTAAAGGTGGGCAAGCAATGTGAGAGGGCAGCAAGGAGGCTGGGGGGATACTGGGATGCATAGGGGAGGCATCACCAGCAGAAAACAAAGTTATTATCCTCTGTACAGACAGCTGGTGAGACCATCTGGAGTACTACGTGCAGTTCTGGAGACCCAATCTCCATAAAAGACATAGACAGGATGGAAGCTGTCAGGAGGGCAACTAAAATGGTGCAGGGTCTGCACGGAAGACATATGAAGTGAGACTTAAGGAGCTTAATATGTATAGCCTCGAGGAAAGGAGGGAGAGGGGACATGATAGAAACTTTCAAGTACCTCAAGGGAATCAACAAAGTCCAAGAGGGTAGCATCTTTCAAAAAAAGAGGTGTGCAAGAACAAGGGGGCACAATTTGAAGATAGAAGAGGCGGTTCAGAGGTAATTTAAGGAAGTATTTTTTCACAGAGAGGGTTGTGGATGCATGTAACAGCCTTCCAGAGGAGGTTGTGGAGTCAAAAACAGTGGTGGAATTCAAGCGTGCATGGGACAGTCATAAGGCAATTCTAGGGGGTGGGGGTAGGAAGAAGTAGGCTGCTGGTTAACTAGGATCTGCAGCTTATCCATCAGGTAGGGAAATGGGCAGACTGGGTGGGCCAAGCGGTCCTTATCTGCCGTCAAATTCTATGTTTCTATGTTTCTATATATTTACCCTGTACATCATTCCTGTCACGCGACGTAGTGAGGAATAAACATCAATTTAGATTTAAAATGGTGGCTGGGCCCCAGTGGATAGAGGCCTAGTTCAAATGGTGGTCGGGCTACCATAAAATGGTGGCCGTGCCACAGGGCTTGCCAAAAATGGCAGCCAAAGTCTTTTGGGAATTGTTCTATTCAAAATGGCGACCAAGCCATGCGGTGAAGGCCTCCCTAAAATGGCAGCCGTGTGGTGGGGACTTGCTTCAAAATGGAAATCATTCCAATAGAATGGCAAAAAAGCCATGCGGTGAAGGCCTCATCTAAAATGGTGGCAGAGGGCTTAGGTACTTGGTCCGAGAGTATTGCGACCTGAGTCATGCAGACAATCCACTCGATCCATGGTTCTGGGCCCTAGCTGTGGCACCACGAGGTGCCAGGCATGCCTGAACTGCAGCAGAAATCACAACATTCTCTTTCTCACAACAATCGCACCCTCAGGCTTCTCTCAGCATTCACTGGTCTAGAAGCCGCATTCTCAGCAATTAAGGACTTAGATACATGACTTCTCAGTGCTTCTAAACAGGAACAAAAATTCTGTCAATTTCGTGCCCCGATTTCATTTTAAAGAAAAAAACTCCCTGCTGTAGTTGCTTAGCTAGGGACTGTATGCCGTGGTTAATACCATGTCCTACACTACCCGTGGATTCAGTGGTAGCATAGGAGCACAGAGAAGTGACCGTGTGGGTTCCACTTGGAAGGGGAGACCACGGGCCCGGGGGCAGGTTAAGTGCGTAGCTCATTCGGACAGGCTAAGATGCTGTTGATACACCAGCGGCATTTGGCAATGGGCCCCAATTGGAAGGAAGGGAAATCAGCTACTAGGCAGGTGCTAGAGCGCAAATCCTATATGGTGTATCCAAGCATGTAGGTAGGACTCGCTCGCTATGTCATTGATTAAACATTTCTTGTTTCTCATTAAAAACTCAGCAATTTAATCTCAAACTGACAGGATTTGTTTCAAATTGTGTTCTATCATGCTATACATTCCACCAGATTATGCAGAAGTGAAAGAAGAATACAGGGCTTAGAATCTAGTCTTTTTTCAGCAAGTTACAGACAAAACAGATCAGATGCCAACAATTTCTAACAAAGAAACATCTAACTCTATCATTCTCTCTGTCTCTCTTAATGAGGGTACAATCAGACAAACAAAAAACAGCTGAAGTGCATAATTTATCCCATGCAAGAAACCTGGACCTTGTTTGCTATTATTCTAACTAAAAACAAACACTTAAATTAAGGGACTGCTAGCAGAGGCTGATTTCAGGTACTGCGCTACCCGCAAGCTCGGGAGTAGAGTAGTAGGCGGAAGCGACTGCGTGAGCTCTGCTTGGGAGGGGAGACCACGGGGACAGAAATAAGATGCTGAGAAGACGTTTTCCAGCATTTTGGAAGTGGGCCCCACTTGGGAGGAAGGACCACCGGTTACTGGGCAGGCGCTATGGTGCTACTTTTAAACTTACAACCCAGGCATGCAGTGAAGAACGCTCGCTACAGCATTGAGCGACATTCTCTCTTTCTTTTTAATAATTTAGCCAAATTGTTTAAAAACTTGCAGAATTAGTTTCAAGCTAATTAAAACTGTTTTAGGCAGCCCAAAGCACAAACACAGAAGCAATGAAAGAACAGATTTCAGGTTTTCCGATTCTTATCTGCATGCTATCAAGTAACACATCTCTAGCTGCTAACAAAACTTCACAATAAACCTGTGGCTATCCAACCTGTTTCTCTGTCATTCTGTCTCATGCCCTGGGGCAAAACAAAAACCAACAGCAACAGCTGAGGAGCATAATCCAATACAGCCAGAGAAAGAAGGCCCCCGAACATTGTTTGCTGTTTCCCAGCTGAGAACCAATTACTTAATTAACCACATTGCTTCCAGTATAAACACAACTCTATATAACTAACTATAATAGCTAACTGCCGTGGGAGTCACACGTTTTGCAACAAACTTGTTTTGGCCTGCCTTCTTTGATTGATTACTCAGGGACTCCCAGAGTGCTTGTAGCCTCTCAGATGCAAAGGTTGAACTGGGACTCCTGGGACCTGGGTATGCTGTGAAATTTGATCTGGGTCATATGTGCATCACTAGCCTATCAGATGGGTTGAGAACCCATAAGGTAATGTCTGCAGTGTCATAGAGACAACATAACACAATGGCAATTACAGTCAGTATATATCACGATCACTAGATCTAAGCACAGACCACTTGGTGGGGACTAACCAATACCTCATGTGATATTATAACCCAAAATGAAGGATTAGCAGTAGCCAAACAATCTTATTGGCTACTCCAGAGGTCCTCATGTTTCTGGGAAAGAGCTAATGATATTAAGACAGCAATAATCATTTCAAATTGTATGGTTTCTCACCAAGGAGAAATTATAAAGTGAGATTTTTCTTTCTAAAAATGAATAAATCAATTTCAAAAGCTTAAACAGTAATAACCTCAGCCATGGTCATTTTCTGTGGGAGTTAATGACTGGCTAAATTAATGGCCTTCAGCATCACCTAGAGCCAACAATTCTCCCCAGCTGGTCATTAATTCCCCTTCGCCTGGATTGCTATTGCTTAAGTACAATCTTCACTTTTGATTTGTATTCTTTCCCTCTAGCAGTGAAACCTGGTACCTTGTTTGTTTACTTTATACAAGGTACAAGATGCATGCTGTGCTAAAGGCTTTCAGAATTAAGTCATAATTTCCAAGGCTCTTTCTTGGTCAACATGCCATTGCAGTACTTCCATTTTACATACCATATACTATACTCTCTTCATTAATTCATTGCTGCTAGAGAGAGACTACAATAGAGGGGAAGGGAAACATTTCATTATTCTTTATTCATATTTGCTTACATACTGTTATTTTACGACATATATCTCTCTTTTCTTGTTTTCTGTGGTCCTCCTAGTTATTAAAACCAAGTCTGTATTTACTGCAACTCCTCTATTGCACCATTATAGTTGCTTCTACCAGAAACATCATTGTTTGCAATCAGTAAGTAGACCCTGATGCAAAATGCAGCTAATTATGAACTGAGGATCGTAAATAGAGGAATCTGATTGGGCTAGAGCTCTTTGAAGCCATGATGATATCAGGCTACATCATCACGGCTTCATAAATGTTCCAGCACCACCAGCCTCCTTGCTCTCTACTGTCTGAGAACTATTTTTTCAAAATGTACCCTTACACCACCCAAAAACTCATTCATAAAATGTTTTAAAACCTGTTTCTTTTATTTTTTTATTTATTTATTTTAAAACTTGAAACTCAGTTCATAATAGCAATAAGTCACTCCAAGGTGTGGTATATCATGGGATATTGTCACTTCTCAGATGGTTGGATGCACTCGGCCTGTGGCCTCATGCCCAACCACCTGAGGCATGATGATATCTCATGATATACCACGCCCTATCGTGCCTTATTGATTAATTGTATGGCCTGCTATATTGATGTAAATGGAGCAGGTTCTCATTGAGCTCAGATTCTTCAAAATAGGAGCTCGGGGGCGCTGTTGAGCATTACTACTGAGTAGACGTGGCTCTGTTGAGCTCTGCAACTGTAATAATTAAATTATGAAAAACTTAAATATTCAAAAGACTTCACCTTTGTGCTTGGCATCTCTGAAATCCTGATATCACGCTGAAGCTTTTGACACCAATTCTGAAGATGGGTCTCACAAACAAAAGTGGCCCAGGAGGAGCAAAAACACAGGTCGTCACAGACCATCAGGCTGCGCTCAATGTACCTGCTAGCAGTTCTGGTGAACTGCCCTGGAAAGCCCTACAGGTGGCCATGCAGTCCATCGACAATAAGGTGGAAACCGTCTTGCAGAGAATGGGTGAACAGGACCTGCAGATCAAGGCGGTAACCAAAACTGCCTCTTCAGCCAAAAGCCAAGCAATTAGAGCCTCTCGACTGCAGCTAAACTCACTCAGGGAAACAGGCAAGTAAAATACCAATTAGAGGCATTGGAAAATGTCAACAGGGCACCGAACATCAGAATAATTGGGCTGCCAGAAGGGTCAGAGAATCCAGACCTTCTCTCCTTTCTATAATCCTGGCTCCCCTTGGCTTTGCAGCTTGATAGGGAAGTGGAGGCACATTTCCTAAAGGCATATAGGATTTCACCGCAATCAGCTGGGACACAGAAGGACCTGCCTCATACAGTTCTGCTGGTAATGGCGAGTGCAAATGTGAAGGAGCAGATACTCCAGGCTGTTCGAAATACGGAAGGATTAAATTTTGCAGACCAGACCTTGCACTGTTTCCCGGATTTGTCATACGCCACAAGGGCATGCAGGAAGAGATTCAATGGGGTCTGAGCCACACTTAGGAGCTTAGGTGTGGCCCATTCACTGATGATGCTGGCGTGCCTGAGGATTTTCTACGGGGGTCATACTTTCCAATTCTCTGACCCAGAAGAAGCAGGCAAGTGTGTACAACAAATTCAAAGGGAATTTGAGTCCTCTAGTGCTGGAGCTCACCTAGATTCGGATCAAGAGTTGGAACCTGAGGACACTTGAAGGGGGTAATAATTAGAGGACTTCTATTCTCTATTACAGAAGTTTCCTGAGAGGCCGGCCACGTAGGTTAAATTTTCTGAGAGTTTAAAAGTTTTCATGGACTGCCTTAAAAGACTCTAAAAGATCTCCAATATAATTGAGTTGTTACTTAAGAAGGGCTTTTGTCTTTCTTGTATAAGGATTGGTTAAAAGGGGTGCAGGGTTTTTTTATGTCCATGTTACTTAAACATAGTCTTGCTAAGTATATTTCTATTTTGGCATTGTATGTACTTGAATTAATTTTTCTTTTGATGAAAGTTGTTAGAGTTTGAGGGGGCACACTAAGATTTTTGGCTTTACACAGTATGGCCGGCGATATTAGCTAGCGCCTGCTCAACGTATTCTCTGAAAAAGGGAAAGGGAACCAGAACTGTACCGAAACCTAAAGAAAAACACTTTAAGGTTATAAATTATAAATAATATAAGCTATAAGAGAAAGACCAAGTTAAAGCACATTTTCTGTCGTTGTTGGTATTTGCTGAATCACAATGGGAGAGGACGGTGCACACTTCTTTGAAGGGACTGAAAAGCTGCTGGAGGTGTGGTTCGCCCGACAGGACAAGAGCAAGGGATCAGGAGATCTATGCGATGTACCGAGGTTTGAGTGGGACAAACTTTTGGAGAATGTGCATTGTTTGACCATAAGTGTAATGAAGACTGACAAGCAGGAAGCTTATATACTCAGTGAGAGTAGCATGTTTGTCTCTAGGAGACGTTTCATTTTGAAGACATGTGGTACCACCCTCTTACTGCAAGTACTGGTTCCCCTGTTAGAGCTTGCTAGAGAATATGCTGGGTTTGATACAACTGAGAATTTCTTTTATTCTCAGAAAAATGTTATGAAGCCATCCCAACAAGAGTACCCTCATAAGAATTTTCAGGAGGAGGAGGTGGAATTCTTGAATGAGATATTTCCAAATGGAGCAGCTTACTGCATGGGATGTATGAATTCTGATTGCTGGTACCTGTACACATTGGATGTCTCAGAAAACCCCAAAATCAAGCACCCAGATCAAACTCTGGAAATCCTGATGAGTGAACTTGATCCAGCAGTTATGAACCAGTTCTACATGAAAGACAGTGTTACTGCAAAAGATGTCACTTGTATGAGTGGAATTCGTGACCTGGTACCTGGTTCAGTCATTGATGCAGTATTGTTCAGTCCATGCGGCTATTCAATGAATGGAATTAAATATGATGGGACTTACTGGACAATTCACATCACTCCAGAGCCAGAATTCTCCTACGTTAGTTTTGAAACCAATGTTGCTTAAACAGCCTATAATGAATTGATCAGGAAAGTTGTGGAAATTTTCAAGCCAGGAAAATTTGTGACTACCCTCTTTGTTAATCAGAGCTCCAAATGTCGTACTGCATTTTTCTCTGCCCAGAAGATTGAAGGATTCAAGTGTCTTGATTGTCAGTTTGCTCAGTTCAATGACTACAATTCTGTGTTTACTAGTTTCACAAAGAATTGGCAGCAGAGTTGAGTAATAAAAATGAAAAAGAAGAAACGAAAAAACACATGCAAAGAAGATGGCGGTGGCTACCTTGATAAATGTGTAGCGGGCCAAAACAGCCAGAGCTGCCACTTTTTAGATTCAGTAGGCCCTAGGTGTTACTATGACATTTGTATGATATCCCGTTTGAATTTTATGCATCATTGTATAACGGAGTAAGATATCTTGCATGAATGCTCCTTTCTCTGTTTAGCTATGCTAGGCCACTCTTGCAGTGAAACTGAAGTGCATGTAGAAAAAAATAATTTTTACTGTATGAGGTTCTACAACACTTGTAAAAGTAAGATCATACCTAATGTAGCGTTTCTACAAGTGTCGCCAAAAATTCCCCACAGACAAGGCTTTCGTGCTCACTAGTTGTACCCCCTGGCATGCTTAGCTGGACTTGCTGGTTGGACATACTATGCAACTTGCTGACTTTCCAAACATGTCTGTAATTAAAGCTCCCACCCTGGACCAAAAATGGGATCTTGGCATATATAATTTCTTGTTGCACACCCTTCCCCCCCAAATGAATTTGTCAGGAAAGCAATAGGTCATCAAAGCATCAGTAAGTCAACAAGGTCATTTGGCATTCGTCTGTATCCCCCTCCCCCGGATCGTGCCTGAAAATAGGCAGAATTTGTCTAGTGCACTTACCTGGTCAACAAAAACTAAATAAATAATACATTGCATATGTTTGTTATTGTGGACTAATCAACACTGGAAGTTGAATTTTTCCTTCTTCTTGGACATTATCTGGAGTGGCCATTTCTCTCGTAGAAGTGCAGCTTTTAGGACATATTTCTTGTTTGAACTAATGTTGGTATACCCTTGAGTTATGTAAACCATATGTCTAGACTGAAAGATCCTGTCTTTAACTATATTCTATGTAATGTCAAACCGATGTCTGACTATCGTACTGTGGGCTTTTATGTCTAAAGTGAAAACAATAAACATGAAGTTCAAAAAAAAGTAGGAGCTCACTCAGATACTGGTATCAGTATGGGAAGCTACTAACTGTAACCAGTGATATTTTGTTTTGCTCCCCTGAGTGGCTTGGTTTGTCTGGTCCCATACTCGAGGGTTCCAGGCACTGTTGCCCCTCAGGTAAGCATGTGTGCTCCTAGAGAGGTCCCTATAAAGGGCTCAGAGTCCAGGGGTAAGAAAAGGACTAGAAAAGTCTTAGTAGTAGGGGACTCCATTCACATAGCACTAGTCATCATCCACCCCTAGAAATGAAGAGTATACCTGGGACTTAGTGTGACAACACAGGTTTCCATATGACAGCAAGAGATGGTTGTCATATGATGTCAGCCCTCTGCTCAAAGTACAGTGATCAGCAGAGGTAGCTAAGGGGGCTCCCAGGACTGCCTAACAACTAATCCAAGAGTAGGGAGACTGACAGAGAGAAGGGGAAGGTTTTCATCAGTTCATAATGTCTACAGTTATTTCCCTTTGTTTTTTTATTACTACGCGTAGTTAATTTACGTGGAAACAGGAATCTTGCTACCAAGAGTTGATCTGCTTCTGCTACTTAATCCTTTGCAAAAGAGACATAATCCTCAGTTTGTGACTTCACAATTTGTTCACATGGAAATGATTATGATAATTAAACAGGGAATTCAGGCTTCAGAAGAGGATTTAAGCAGCTGGAGCAGATCAACAAGGATCCTGTTTATATGTAAATTAACTTGCTAATGAAAAAGGAGTGGAACAATACGGGCAATATATAAACTCAGTTGTGTCTAAATATTATGCTTTTCAAAGATTTCCAAAATCCATCTTAAACCTTTGCGTGTTAGTGGAGATTCTCAGTTTGATGCTTGTTATTACTTTTCAGTTCTTTATTTTTCTACTTGCTTGACCTTTTTGTATTTTATAATCCTTCTTGCTTTGCCATTGACCAGATTCTTTGTACCTTTAAATAGCTTTCTGATTGTCCCTGATACTGTTTTCCTACCTCATTGATTTACCACATTGGTTTCTGTTGACCTCTGAACCCACATCAGAGCGATCTGAAGCTTCCCTGAAAATGGAATGTAAGCCAAAACAGAACAAAATCTAAACTGGATAGTTTGAGTTCACAGTGAAACGTTTATAGTTGCTCCAACAGAAAACAGAGAGAAAAAATAGCAATGAAGCCACATGTATTTCTTGAATGCTTTTTACCCAGGATAGCCCACTTAAGATGCCATGCCTTTGTTTGCAGTGTAGCCTTGCTTTAACCAACCTTTACATCTTGGATAGACTACATAAAGTACAGTATCTGGTTTTCCAGTGAAGAGACACACTTTGGAATTTCATATAGAATAAATGACTGCAGACTCTGAATAATAAAACCAAACTGGCCATTCCAACTGTCTAATCAGTTTGGACCCCGAAAACCAAATAGTAATCAAAATGGTTATAAGCATCCTTCTGTTGTGATGTTGTGAAGCAAGGGCACACACATGAAAGATGGTAACTGTGTTTGTATTTTAAATAAGACAGATGAGCTGGAACACCTCACCACATTTTCAAACTACAGTAAGGCACTCTGGTTTGGGGGGGCGGGGGTTGAGTTCCCATGAGGTAATCCCGTCCCCATGGTAAACTGAACTCCCCGGTGGCTCATACAGGTTAGCATCATTGTGGGGAGTGGGAGGATAAAACAATACACTAGGATGATAAAGTACACTTTGCACAGGCCCAAATGTACAATTATATAAAAAACCTAAACAAGATTGTTTCTATGTTACCTGAAAAGCAAGGATCATGCTGTTTAAACAGATTGATTTTAGGCTGACTGGTCTATAATTACCAGCTTCCTACATGCTACCACTTTTGTGTAGTGGGATTACATCCACCCTCCTCCAGTCCTCTAGAACCACTCCTGTTTCCAGTGAGTTGTTAAATAGAACTGTCAGAGGTGCAGCCAATATTTTCCTGAGCTCCCTCGATATCCTTGGATGCACCCCATCTGGTCCCATTGCTTTGTCCATCTTCAGATTAGTGAGTCCCTTCAAGACTCTCTCCTCCAAAAAAGTACTAATGTAGACCTCCCTCCAAAATGTTTGTTACCTTTTGTGTCCCTTCCCCTACCTCTGTGAATACTGAACAAAAGCACAGTATTTGTTCAGGATGTCTGCTTTTTACTGATCTTCTGCAAAGCCCCCTTCCCTTTTAACCTTACAGTCTTACTCCTGGTCTTCCTCTTTTCACTTACATACCTATTAAATGTCTTGTCCCCTTTCATTACCTCCAGGGCTATTCTCTCTTCAGTTTGCACCTTTGTGCTCCTTACTGCTCTCCGTGCTTCCCTCTATTTTCCTTGCTACACCTTCGTATCCTTTTACCTCTGCATCTCCTTATACCTTCTGAATGCTACCCTTCTAGCCTTTATCTTTTCAGTCACCTCTTTTGAGAACCATAGCGGTCTAATTTTCCTCTTACTTTCACTTACTTATTTGATGCAGAGGTTTGTTGCCTTTACTATGTTCCCTTATAGCTTTGCCCACTGTTCCTCCACCTTACCTGGGTTATCTCCCCCCAGGTCATCCTTGAAGCATTCAACCATCTTTTTAAAATCAGTTCTTCTAGAGTCCAGGACCCTCACCCTTATGTGGTTGGATTCCGGAGCTGTCCTCATATTGAACCACACCATACAGTGATCACTGCTCCCCAGGTGGCCTCCCACCTTGATGTCTGCAATGTTGTCTCTGTTAGTGAGTACCAGGTCTAGTATTGCCTCACTATGAGTGGTTTTACTGACTAGTTGCCTGAGGAATTCCCCCTGTAGAAAGTCCTGGTTGTCCCTGCTTCTAGCTTAAGCTGCTGCTGGGAGGCTTCAGTCTACATCTGGCAGATTGAAGTCCCCCACCAGCAGCACCTTCCCCATTTCTGCCGTCTTGCCAATGGCTTCCATCAGTACCTTATCTAATTCCCTCCATCTCTGTGCTGAAAGTCTGTAGAGCACTCCAGTATGAACAGTGGCTCCATTCTCCATCTTCAGGGTGACCCACAGTATCTCTACCCTCCCTGTATTCCTTGTATCTCCATTACGTTTATGCTTTCTGTCACATACAGCACCACACCACATCCTTTCCTTTTCCACCTGGACCTTTCTAAAATGAGTATAGCCTGGTATGGCCATGTCCCATTCATGGTTTTTCAGTGCACCATGATTCACTATTGGCCACAATATCCAGGCTGGTCTCTGCCATGATGGCCTTTAGATCTGGAATCTTATTTCCTAGATTACTAGCATTCGGCTCTGCTTGTTGCCACCATTTTTCCTTTCTGCTCTGATTCCTTCCTCACTCTTTTTAATGCTTCATTTCCCTCCCCCTTCATATCTACCATCCTGCTTCCTTTAATAATTCCCACCCTGTGAGATTCCTCGCACCTTAGTTTCTTCTTTCTCTCTACTTCAGCCATGTGTTATGCCAAATTTATTGTACTGTATTCTGATATGCTTTCCTACCAGGACCTCCTTGTAAATGCACATGCTCAATGGAGTTTTCCTGCAATTAACTTGAACAGTCTCTGCTTCCCAGATTCCTTCTGCCACCCCTCAGCTAGTTTAACTCTTCATTGAAATGACATTTAAATCATCCAGTGAGGACTGCTGTTCCCCTCCTGGTTGGATGCAGGCCATCACCCTTGTATAGGCCATGATCCTCCCAGGTGGGTCCCCAGTCCTCAATGCAGCCTAAACCCTTCCTCTCTGTATTGTTCCTTCAGCCATAAGTTGAAACTCCTGGTGTGGAGATCTCTCTCCTTTCTCCTCTCATAGACAGGCAGAACCTCAGTGAAAATCAGTGAGTAAGTTCCCTGTCTAGGACCCTTCCCCAGCTTCCTCCTCCTCCTCTGGGGTCCATTACCACCCTCCTTGGGGTTTCCACTAAGGAGGGCCCCTACATCCTCCCTGGTCACTACCATGAGTGTTTTCTCCCGGCAGTCCTGCCCCACCAGAGTAGTGTAGAAATTGTATAGTGGTACCGTAGTGGTATTTGAAAACAAAAAGCACCTCCTCATACCTCTTTTTATTTTATCTTTTAGTAACAGCTTTTCCCTGATACCTCTGCACCTTGGCACCAAGTAACTTCCTTGATGTTCTTTGAGCCATTGGTACTGCTTGTCCTCCGCCATCCCTGTGCTCTTGCACCTCTCACACAAGGAAAATGCATTCCCTGGTGCCAGTGGTCTCTGCCTCTTCTGATCTGCATGGCCTAGCTGTCCAGTGACCCACCTGTCACCCTGTTTGCACTCACCTTCCCAGCTCCCCTTCCCCCATATCATGACCACAGCCATCAAAGGATCAGCAAACACATGCTGGACATAACAATGCCATTCACACTTGCACTATCTGGCCTGCTAAATTTCATGAACGCCCTCGGCCTTCCATAATGGTCCCCATAACCTCAGTTGCAAAAAAAAAAAGAAAAAGAAAGAAAAAGCTTTTTAAAAGAGAGCTTATCATCGTGCTCTCTCTTTCTCTCTTACTCTCTCTCTCACATAACAAAAACAGCCATACTAGGCAGCTCTGTCTCCCTCCACCACTGCCACCACCATCTGCCTGTCACTCTAATTTTGCTGGCATGCATCAGAAGGTTCATAGCCATGGGGCTATTTGGGCTGTACAGCCCAACCACTTACCACTGGTTTAGAAAATGGGCAAAGAAATGTCTCCATTCTGATTGGTTGAGACACAAATTTAGGTGGGCATCTATCAGACAATAGATGCCCACCAAATAAAAAGCCCCAGCCCAAACCTTCTTGA
The DNA here is from genome assembly GCA_016271365.2 of Neoceratodus forsteri. Taxonomy (NCBI): domain Eukaryota; kingdom Metazoa; phylum Chordata; order Ceratodontiformes; family Ceratodontidae; genus Neoceratodus; species Neoceratodus forsteri. Next base: position 18,933,109 of record JADMNL010000025.1, read on the forward strand.
TAGCCCACCCAAGTATCCCTCTGCCCAGCCTGCTTAGTCATTGGCTGAAAGTGCCCAAATCAAACAGAATATGCCACCATTTTTTTCTCTCGCTTAGTGAGTGGCCAGCCCCCTCAGCAATCGGTACAAAAATCACAGTTTAACGTTTCTTCTTGGACTGCCTGTTTTGCTCATCACCACACAGAAAAAAACAAAAAATGCTCTCATGGATCAATCGATCTCAATGGCACCTCTCTGCCCATCTTCTCCAAGCTACTCCTCAGTGTACAACCGCATCGCTCGCTATTACCATCCTGATGCCACTTGCTTCACGTGATAACCACCTTTCCTGTCCCACTCGCAAACAAAACGAAAGGGGGAAAAACATACTAGCTTCATTTGTTTTAATTAAAAAATAAACAGGTACTTTGTCTCTCTCCTTGCCAGGTAATTTCCTCACTGTGCCATCCGCATTCTTAGAAGCACACGACTGGTGAGCGGGGGGGGGAGCAGGAAGACAAGAAAATGGATTATACCCTCTACATCTAAGTGTGTTTTTTTTGGTGGGGGTAGTCAACTTTTTGAAACCAATATGTATCGAAGGATCTCTGCCTGTGCATTTCTTCATGAACAGGAGAGTAACCATGACAACCAGCTGTAGCTCTAAGTATGGAGGCTTCTCTAGGACAAATATCCATATTGCAAAAGAAAAAAACTAGTTGTAATACAGGCAGAGGAACTATTTTATTATAAAGCTTATATTAAAATAATTTTTCATAAACTTTTTTTATTAAATTAATGTTTTTTTCACAGTGGACAATTTCTAAGTGCAATAATGCTCTCCAGGGTGGGCGGTATTAGGAAATACAGACCTTCCAGGGACTATAAGGCCCTCCACCTGCAGCTTTGGGCCTCATTATGCCCCTGGGCGGTCTGGTATTTCCCAATACCGCCCACCCTGTCAGGTATTATTGCTTACATACATCTGCATACAGCTGCATACAGGCCTCTGTGTCTGTTTAGCGATAGTGGCACAATGAAGTGTGCTAGAAAAAAAAAGAAACAAGGAGAAATGCAGCCCTAAACTGAAAATCAAGATAACAAAATGATCTATTCTACATACTGTGGCGTGGAGGGGCACAGTACTCTCAAAAAGGTTTTATAAAACAGATATTGCCCAGAGTTGTTTCAGGAAATAGTGGGGAAAATATTCACCCTTCCAAGTGAACTATTGCCTTCCAATAGTTATATTGCCTTCTACCTTCAACTGCAGCAATATAACAATTTTCAGGCACTAGTTCATCCCTCTGTGTCAGTATTTTCCCACTATATTGACTATATCCCTCATATGTGTAATATATATACATATATATATATATATATACATATATATATATATGTGTGTGTGTGTGTGTGTGTGTGTGTGTATATATATATATGTGTGTGTGTATATGTGTGTGTGTGTGTGTGTGTGTGTATATATGTGTGTGTATATATATATATATATATATATATATACACACATGTATATAGGGCATGGTTGGAGATACAGAATTTTCAGTAAATGCAGTTTAGGTGTACTAAGCTTGTGTGCAGGTTGCCAGGCCATGACTACAACTGTGGTGGAATTTTTTCCATTGTTTCTATGGTTCCTGAGATATTGTGCCATTTGCAGCACAGGAGTTACTTGGAATGATATAGGCCTATACTGTGTCTCTATACTTATGAGTAGATGGTAGTGCAGGGCCCACAAATGGATACCATTATGGAGTGATGGGAGCACGTGCTTCCACAGGGAGATGTAGAAGCACAGGGCCCAGAGGGTGCTGTACTCCCATAGCACGCTACAGACTGCTCACTTTCTCAAAAAGAAGGGAAATTCATTGCAAAAACTCAATTAATAATCAGTTATGGTTTCTATTACAGCAACAAAAATTTGCAAATTTGGTGTTAGAGTTGCCAACCATAACACCCCCACCCTCCACACACCAACAGGTGTCAGGGTGTGCCTTGGGTTCATCGGACCTAACTCTCACCTCACCCCATTCTCCTACATCATACCATCTCAGCTTCCTTACACAGGGAATGGGGTGAGAGTTAGGTCCAACAAACCCAAGGCACACCCTGACACCTGTTGGAGTGTGGAGGTTGGGGTGGTGTGGTAGGGTTGGTAACCCTAACACCAAATTTCCAAACTTTTTGTCACTGTAATAGAAACCCTAACTTATGCATTAATGGAGTTTTCGCAATGAATATGTCTATATATATATATATATATGTACTGTGTGTGTATATATATGTGTATATATATATATATATATATATATATATATATATATATATATATATCTATATATATACACATATATATACACACAACACATTTATCTTATACCTCAGATCATGAGGTGAACATTCCAGTCTCCCCCCAGCCAGGAGTATTCATCCTCACATTTGCAGGCTTTGCATGTGAAAACATTGAAAGATAATAAACTGACAATGCAATTTCAGACCTATGACTGGTACAATGTTCCCTTCCATCCTTTAGGTCTCAGATCCTTACTGCTCTAGAGACTCTTCCTATGTTACTGTTTCAAATAAACTGAAAATGGTTTTCTTCAAAACCAAAATATGTTGACTGTGATGTTAATAAATACTTATTTATTGACATTTTTGGAGAATGACTTTGAGCAAAGTGCTCTTTTACAAAGGTTCCACGATCAATAACAAAGATTACAGCTGGCCCGGTGGCGCTGAGGGCTGAGGCACTGGTCACCACACCTCGCACCATGCCAGCGACCCTCATTCAGGAATGAGCATGGGTTGCCGGGGGTCAGCAGGGAAAGAGGTAGATCAAGCATCCGAGGGACTGCTCTCCATCTCCGGGGGGGGGGCACCTTCAGTCAATGCATGTCTGACCCCTGGCGGAGGTGGGAGGTTGGCGCGCACTGCTGACATATGTGGGCAGGAGCCTGGCAGATGCCTGGTGGGGACGTGTGTGGACACGTGCATGTGCCTGTCACTGGAGTCCTTGCACGCCAGCCTCTTGGGCAGAGAAAACATGAAAAGACCCTGAAGGCTGGTCGTAGTGGCTTGATGGCCATCCTCTGGCACTCTGCTCCCTGAGGTAATGCCCTGAGCCACATCCTCTTTGGGATGGGCAAGTAGGGGGCTTCCCATTGCCCCACCATGGGGGGGTAAGCTGTGGGGGCTGCAAGGGTGAGGGACCGAGGGGTGAGGTGGTCAGGGATGGCAGCCGGATGAGGAGCTGACCAGGGCCAGGGAAGAAAAGTGAAGCAAACAAAATAAGTAAGTACCAGAGATTACAAAGCATCATAACATTACAATAATGGAGTTCCAATGGAATGAAGTCAGACAAGTACAAATATAATTGAACAAGTACAAATATAAGGCTGAAATCAATTGCATACAATGTTACAACAAGGCAGGTACACAGACTAGAATCAGTGCAGAACAAGCACATAAATGGTACATGGCCTCAGAACCAGAGTCTGATACAGTTCAGAGAGTATGGCTGGAAGGACTTTAGTTAGGATGATTAGCAATTACAGTTGTATTGAACTGTTATGGTTGCCCGTGATGCTTTCTTAAACTGGTCAAAGTTAGGTAGATTGAGTAAGGTATCAGGCAACTCATTTAAGCAGCCAGTGGCCCTAACTGCAAATGAAAGCTTGCCCAGCTGAGTATTTTGGAAAGGCAGTTCAAGAGCATTTGGAGCCATGTTCCTGGTGTTGTAGAGAGTGACAACAGGGCAGAAGCAGTGAGTTAGGACTGGGGGGCAGGGGGTTAGGCCCAGTAGCACCTTCTTAGCTAGCAGATGTGTCTGGAATTTTATTCTGCTAGGTAGGGGTAACTAGTTTGTTTCAGTGTAGAGAGTGCAGTTGTAGCAAGATAAATTATACCACTTCAGTTTTGACTACTAAAATCCTTCTTGACCCTGAAAAGCCCCACAACCTCCAGAGGTTCAATTTACTTTGTACTGTCTTTAACTTACTTTTCCAATTAATAAACTTCATCTACTTTCTACAGAGCACCTCCAATAGATTGATATCATTTTCCTGTTTCAGCAAGCTACTGCTTATTTTAGGTTCCTTCCACATTGTCAACAAATATTCACTTTTCTAAAGGCTGATTTTAAATGCAGTGGCAATGGAAAACTGATGATAGTGTATAATAACTTGACCTGTAGGATAATTATCAACACAAAAATGGTCACATTATCCATAGAGGTACAATTTTATATCCAATCCCCCATCACCTGGGGCTGTCAAATGCTTAGCATGAACATTGTGGGACTTCCAGTGATATCGTCAAGGTAATGGCAGCCTGAACCTATGGCTGTCTCTACCAGCCAAGATGAATCAACATCCATGCAACACTACACTAATGGACTCCCAGTAAAAAGTACCAAATTGACTACATGGAAGATTAAGCCACAGGCAGACCCTGCATAGAAACTAACAGAGTTGATACAAGCAGATTAAAGACAAACGATTACCTGCCACACTAAAATCATGGGCACAGTGGCCCTCACCAAGGAGGAACAGATAGCACTCATTGATGCAGACAAAGCCACATACATGATTACTGCAAGCAATAATGAGCATGTGTGCAAATGCTCAAACTCTGGGCAACAAGATGACAGACCTAGAGGCCACCATAGCAGCAGGAGACTTAGACATAGTAGCAATTACAGAGACCTGGTGAATTGAAAACCAGGACTAGGATTTAGCCATTCAAGGGTATGCTCTATTCAAGAGAGACCAGGTAGGTAGGGAGAGTGGATGAGTGGCTCTTTACACGAGGGGGAACATAAAGACCACAGAAATACATGGAGGACAGAGAGAAGCGGAGGGTCTATGGGTCACCCTGGAGACTGGGGGGGCTGCTATTTGAACAGGGGTGATCTGCAGACCAACAGCACAGAGTGAGGAGGGAGACTAGCATTTGAGAAAAGAAATCCAAGGGATGGCTAACAAGGGTGAGGTATTGCTAGTAGGGACTACTTCAATATGCCAGATGTGGATTCGAGCCTCCATGCTGCAGCAACAGGTAGGAGTAGGGAAATCTTAGCCTCCCTGCAAGGGAAAGGCAACTATTTAAGAAACCCATTCATGAGAGGGTGATTCTGGACCTGGTACTGTCAAATGGGGACAGTGTTTCTGACATCACAGTGGGAAACCACCTGGGGACCAGTGATCACTGGACCGGTGTGGTTCAACATTATGACCAGGCCAGAATCTAGCTACAGTAAAACAAGGGTCCTGGACTTCAGGAAGGCCAGTTTCAAGGAAACGGGAGAGTGCCTCAAGGAAGCCCATGCAGGAATAGGGAAAATGGTTGTGGGGTAGAGGAAAAGTGGGAAAAAATAAAGAGGGCAGTTGAGAAAACAACTAACCTCTATGTCAGGCAGGTGAAAAAGAGTAAAAGAAAAAAAAGACCACTGTGGTTCTCCGAGGAAGCAGCAGACAAAGTAAGGGAAAAAAATCAGGCATTCAAAATGTACACGTCAACACAGAAGAAAAAGGATAGGGAGAGTTATCAGAAGAAACCAGGGGAGGCAGGGAAGGTAGTAGGGAGGACAAAAGCACAAATGGAGGAAAACATAGCCAAGTCAGCAAAAGGGATAAAACATTCTTTAGATATACTGGTGAAAAGAAGAAAAGCAAGGCCGGATCAGTAAGACTAAAAGGGGAAGGGGGGAAAGTATGGAGGACCAGAAGAAAGCAAACATATTGAACGTGTATTTTTGTTCAGTTTTCATAAACGAAGGGGTAGGAGACAGGCCACAGATTGAGGAAAAGGGCATTAAGGGAAGGGAGGTGGTTACTGGCCCTTTTACAGAGGAGAGAGTCCTCAACAAACTTGAAAAATTAAAGGTAGGCAAGGCAATGGGGCTGGAGGGGTTCACCCCAGGGTGTGGAAGGAACTGAAGGAGAAACTTGCTTTGGTCTCTCACAGTTCTGTTCAATCTATCACTGGACATGGAGGAAGTTCTGGAGGACTGGAGGAGGGCAGATTTGGTCCTACTATACAAAAGTGAAAATACAGAGGCAGGAAACTACAGACCTGTAAGCCTGACTTTGGTGGTGGGCAAGGTTATGCAAACACTACTTAAACAAAGGATTGTGGAATACCTTAAAAATAGTGGATGGCAGGATCTAAGGCAGCATGGATTCACATGGGAAGATCCTGCCAGACAAACCTGATAGAGTTCTTTGACTGGGTTACCAGGAAAGTGGATCAGGGAGGAGCGGTGGATGTGGCCTACCTCGATTTCAGTAAGGTCTTCGACGCTGTTCCACACAGAAGAATGGTAAGCAAGCTGGGAAGCCTGGGTGTGCAGCCAAAGATAGTAAAGTATATATGAAATTGGCCAAGTAACAGAACTCAGAGAGTGGTGGTAAATGGAGTTCATTTGGAAAAGGGGAGGGTAACCAGTGGGGGGCCTCAGGGGTCAGTGCTGGAACTGGTCCTCTTCAATGTCTTTTATAATATATGGTAGAATGCTGTTAACCTTAGGAAATCATCATTTCCTAAGGTTGTTATACCATCGATGTGATGTAGTAACATTGTTAATCTATCAATGCTACGTCACATCGAAAGGTTAACAACGGGGATCGGTCTGCACATGTGCGTGCCTCTTTTTACACTCAGGAACCAACGGATACACGCAGTGGTAAGGGAAGGACTGAATGGCTACGGCGGTGACTCTGTTTTGAAAAGTAAGGGTTTTTTTTTTTGGGACCATACACTATAAAAAACAATGTATGGTCCTTCAATTGGCAACCGGTTAATGTTAACCGTCTTGAGGTTGCCATGGCGATGTAAACCTGTCGAGCTTTGCTCTCGAGGTTTACATGGTCCCCCTGGCAACCTCTCGATGGTTAACAGACCAGTTACTGATAGAGGACCATACATTATCCTCTATGGTAGCGACATCACAGAGGGGCTGGAAGGAAAGCTATGCCTGTTCGCAGATTACACAACAATATGCAACAGAGCAGACATACCATGGGGGTGGAGGGGGAATGATGGAAGATCTGAAAAAGCTGGAAGAATGGTCAAGAGTTTGACAACTGGGCTTCAATGCCCAAAAGTGCAAAACTATGCACATGGGGCACAGAAACCCAAGGGCAACATTTCATTTGGGGGGGGAGTTAGCAACCACAAAACAGGAAAGGGGATCTGGGAGTCATCATATCTGATGACCTGAAGGTAGCAAAGCAGTGTGATAAAACAGTGTGGAAGGCTAGCAGGATTCTGGAGTGCATAGGGAGGGGTATCAACAGCAGAAAGAAGGGGTAGTGATACCCTTGTATAGACTGATGGTGAAACCCCACCTGGAGTACTGTCTCCAGTTCTGGAGGCCCCATCTCAAGAAAAACATTGACAGGGTAGAGGCAGTACAGAGAAGGGCAACCAAAATGGTGCATGGCCTGCATCAGAAGCCCTACGAGAAAAGACTCAGAGAGTTAAATATGCATTCTCTAGAGGAAAGGAGGGAAAGGGGAGACATGATAGAAACCTTTAAATACATCTAAGGTATCATTAAGGTACAGGAAGGTGGCATTTTGCACAGAACAAGATGCTCAAGGACAAGGGGGCATGATATGAAATTGGAAGGGGGAGACTTAGGGGGATGTGAGGAAGTACTTCTTTATGGAAAGGGTGGTGGACGATTGGAACCGCCTCCAAGAAGAAGTGGTGAGTACCAAAAATTGTAACAAGGTTCAAACATGCATGGGATAGATACAAGGGGACCTTGGTAACATTGCTTGGGGGGGGGGGGGAATAAGGCCAGAGATCAGTTACGGTCTACAGCAGCAAAGTAGGTAAGGACCTTAGGGCAGGCTAGGTGCACCTGTAGGTCCTTTCCTGCTAACCGCTTCTTTGTTTCTATGTAAAACAAACAGCTATAACAGTCCACAACACAGACAAAACTCTGACCAGCCTGAAAGGCGATGTCTTGAAAATGGAGAAGAGAACAGCGGAAGCAGAGGAGCGGGTGGTAGAGCTCATGACCACCACAGACCAGCATGATCGCCTTATGTTCTTCCTTCTTGTGAGGAAATGAAAGCTTATTTTAAAACTACATGATCTCGAAGGCAGAAGTCATAGGCAAAATGTACAAATCTATAGAGTCCCGGAGGTCACGTGAAAAAGCAGCTGACTACATAACCACTTTCCTACAAGCTCTGTTAAAGAAACAGAGAAACAACAGAATTTGACAGCAGATAAGGCCCGCTTGGCCCACCTAGTCTGCCTATTTTCCATACCTGTTTCATAAAGCACTGATCCCTGCAGGACCCCACTGGTCACCCTCCTCTCTTCGGATTGAACTACGCTCACCACCACCCTCCATGTCCTTTTGCTCAGTCAATTTTTGACCCAGTTTAGCACCCTGGGACCCACTCCCAGGCTGTCCAACTTGTTTACTAGCCTACCATGTGGGATGGTGTGGAAGGACTTTCTGAAATCCAATTAGGCCATATCCATTGCCCCTCCCTGATCCACTTCTCTAGTCACCCAGTCAAAGAAATCCGTCAGATTTGTTTGACAAGATTTTTCCACTGTGAATCCATGCTGCCTCAGGTCCTGTGCTCCATTGGACTTGAGATATACCACAAACTTTTCTTTTAGTAGTGATTTCATTAGTTTCCCCACCACGGAGATTAGGTTGACTGGCCTGTAATTGCCAGTCTCCACCCTGCTCCACTTTTGTGGAGAGGGGCTACATTCGCCCTCCTCCAGTCCTTTGGTACCACACCTGTTTCCAGCGAACTACTGAACAGGGCTGTCAGTGGTGCTGTCTGCACCTCCCTGAGTTCTCTTAATACACTGGGATGTATCCCATCCTGCTCCATTGCTTTGCCCACTTTCAGATTAGTGAGTTCCTTTAAGACTCTCTCCTCCATAAATAGACTGCTGTCCACCTCCCTCCCAGTGGTGCTTCCATCACCTAACTTTGGACCCTCCCCTTCCCCTTCTTCTGTGAATACTGAACAAAAATACTTGTTCAGGATTTCTTTTTCTTGGTCCCCCTCTGCACACTTCCCTCCTTCACTTCGTAGTTTCAAAATCCCACCCATAGTCTTCTTTCTTTCATTAACGTACCTGAAAAAGTTCTTGTCCCCTTTTATTATTGCCTGTGCTATTTTTTCTTCTGTTTGTGCCTTTGCACGCCTGACTGCTTTTCCCACCTTCCTCTGCTTTTCCAGATACAGTTCCCTGTCTTCTTCCCTCTTTGTTTCCTGTACCTCCTGAATGCCACCCTTTTTGTCCTTACCTTCTAAGTCACTTCCTTTGAGAACCATAGTGTTTTTTTCTTTCTCTTTGTTTTGCTTACTTGACTAGTACAATGGCTTGTTGCCTCCACTATGGCTCCCTTAATATTCTCCCATTGTTCCTCCACATCTCCTCTTTTCTTCTTCCCTGCTAGTGATTTCCTAAGACATTTCCACATCTTTGCAAAGTCAGCCCGCCTGAAATCCAGGACCCTTACTTTAGTGTGGTTTAACTCTTCTGCTGTTCTCACATTGAACCATACCATACTGTAATCACTTGATCCCAGATGGCTCCCCACTTTTACATCTGTAATTCAGTCCTCGTTGGTGAGTACCAGGTCAAAAGTCACTCCCTCTCGGGTGGGTTCCGTCACTAGCTGTCTGAGGCACACCTCCTGCAGGGCTTCCAGGATGTCTCTGTTCCTGGTTGAGGCTGCAGCCTGGTTGCTCCAATCCATGTCTGGCAGATTGAAGTCTCCAACTAGCAGCACCTCCTCTTTAACTGTCATTCTGTGGATGGCTTCTACAGGTACCCTGTCAAGCTCTTCCCCTTGTGTGGGAGGTCTGTAGATCACACCAGTGTGAATGGCAGTGCCATTTTCCATCTCCAGGGTGATCCACAGTGCCTCCGCCTCTCCCTGTATTCCCTGTACCTTAGTTGTCTTAATTCCTTCCCTGACATAGATAGCCACTCCTCCCTTTTTACCCACCTTGTCCCTCCTGAATAGAGTGTAACTTGGTATTGCCATATCCCAGTCATTGTTCCCTGTGAACCATGTCTCGGTAACAGTGACAATGTCCAGGTCTGCCTTAGCCATCAGGGCCACTAGGTCTGGAATTTTGTTTCCCAGACTACAGGCATTTGTGCACATGGTCTTCCAATTTTAAAAGACATGATAAGCCTTCCTATCAATTGCAATCTCCAGATGGACTGGACTTACAGAGCCTTGGGCCTGAGACCAACCTACCCCAAAGCTCCCCCCCCCCATCACCCTGTTTAGTCCTCACAAAGATCACCTCCTATGATAGCAAGGAGAACTTCCTCAAATGGGCATGGTAGAAAAAAAGAACTTAGGTGTAAGCGGCAGAGAATCACCATCGACGACAAGTACATCACTATGATACAAGATTATGGGCAGATATGTGGGGAAGGTGGGGGGGATCCGCACATTGTGATGCATCTGGGAACAAATGATCTGGAAGGAAGAAGGATAGAGGAGGTACAATACAGCTTTAGGGAAGTGGGAAAACTATGCAGCAAAGAGGGAACAACGGTAGCCTCCTCAGAAGTTTTGTCAGCGCTAAGGGCTAGTACAGACATGAAGAGAAGAATCAGTGACTTCAACAAGTGGCTAAGGGAATGGTGTGGGATCAAGGGGTATGGATTGGTGGGGGACTGGGGTAGCACATGGGATAACACAAATATTTATGCAGGGGATAGGTTGAACCTCAGCAGGGCAGGTTCACAGATGTTGAAGCAGAAGCTGGGGGATTTCATCAATGAGAGGTATTATTTAAACTAGGTGGGGGAGGCATTGGAGCTGGAAATCACCAGGAACCTCCCCCCACCACAGAGATAGGTATGACCTTAGGCGAAATAGGGGTTGCAGTGAAAGGTAAGGAAGCAGGAAGGATAGGTGCAGCATGGAGAATGGTTTTTACTAAATGCTAGGAGCCTGATGAACAAGTTGGCAGAGTTGCAGGCATTGATGGCAGAGGAAGAGGTGGACATAGCTGCCATTAATGAGACATGGGCAACCAGGCACCATGACTGGGACCTAACCATCTCAGGGTACAAACTATTCTGGCAGGATAGAGATAAAGGGAAGACTTGGGGAGGGGGGGCCATTTACATAAGGGAAGGGATCAGATGTAATAACGAGGAAGGGGAGGAGGGCAGGTTGGAAGTAATCTGGCTGCAACTACACAACCAGAAAGGGACCAAGATCTGTCTGGGTGTTGTTTTTAGATCTCCAGCCCAGAAGGAGGACACTGACAGGGAACTGGGGGAGCAGATAAGGAGGCATAGTGGCAAAGGGAGCACAGTGGTGGTGGAGGACTTTAATCTACTGGGGTGGATTGGAGCATCCCAGCAACCAATTGCACCAGGGAGCAGACCCTCCTGGAAATATTCCAGGATGGCTTCCTTACCCAGATGGTAATGGAGCCAAAGAGGGAGGGGAATATACTAGACCTGGTACTGGAAGATGGGGAACAGGTCAGGGATGTAAGGGTGGAGGAACCTCTGGGAAGCAGTGACCACCGCACAGTGTAGTTCTCAATCAACCTGGAAAGGGAAGTAGCCACTACAAAAACTAATGTCCTGGACTTCAAAAGGGCAGACTTTGGCAGGATGGGAAACATACCGGAAAGTCATATGGCAAGCATCCACCCAGAAATGGACCCGGAACAAAAATGGTCAGCCATCAAGACAGGACTGGCTGAAGCCACTAAAACTTGTGTCACGAGCTAGAGCAAGAAAGCCAGGACCGAGAAACCTAGTTGGATGAGTAGAGAGGTAGTGGAGAAGGTGAAGGAAAAGAGGAATGCATTTTGGACCTACAAGCAAATTCAACAGGGCAGAATGCAAAGAAAAATATGTGAAAAAATCCAGAGAATTGAGCAGAGTGGTAAGGGCAGCAAAGGTGGCTAAGGAACAGAGTTTAGCTCAGGGGATCAAAGGAGGTGAAAAGGATTTTTTCAGATATATCAGAGAGAAGAGGAAGAGCAAGGATCAAATTGTTAGGATCGGGAGGGGAAGTGGGTGGGTAGAAAAAGGGGCTGAGCAGGCAGAAGTACTTAATGAGTACTTCTGTTCAGTCTTCACCAAAGAGAAGGATGGGCCCATACCTGAGAGGAAGGGCAAGATGGAAGAGGGTGGTGGAGAAGCCACCATGGATGGGGAAATCACAGTGGAAAGGGTGAGGGAGGGCCTTAAGTCCCTGAAGGTGGACAAGGCACCTGGCCCAGACGGAGTCCATCCCTGGGTGCTGAGAGAGTTGGCAGAGGTCCTAGCAGGGCCATTGGTGGACCTGTTCAATACCTCTCTGAATTCGGGGTGCATGCCCAGGGACTGGTGGGAAGCAAGTGTGGCACCTCTCCATAAGAGTGGGCCCAGAGATGAACTGGGGAACTACAGATGGGTGAGCCTTACTGCAATCATGGGAAAACTGATGGAGACAAGCCTCAAGGAAAGGCTGGTGCAATTTATTGAGGATAACAACCTCCAAGACAACATGCAGCACGGGTTTGTCTCAGTCAGATCCTGGCAGATAAACTGCATTGATTTTTTATGACTGGGTTATGAGGGCACTGGACAGGGGACATGCCGTGGATGTCCTCTAGCTGGATTTCAGCAAGGCCATTGACTTGGTGCCACATAGTAGGTTGACCTGCAAGTTGAAGAGTCTGGGAGCAGGGAGAAAGCTGATCAGATGAATCGAGAACTGGCTGCAGGGTAGACAGCAGAAGGTAGTAGTGTGGGGGGAGGCATCTGAACACAGGGCAGTAACAAGTGGTGTACCACAGGGCTCGGTGCTGAGACCGGTTCTGTTTAACATTTTCATAGCTGACATTGCAGTAAGGATTAAGAGCAAGACCAGTCTCTTCGCAGATGACATAAAGATGTGTGCCGAGCTAGATGGGGGGGAGGGAGCAAAAGTACTTCAGAAGGATTTGGCAAAACTGGAGGAATGGTCTCACACTTGGCAGCTTGGTTTCAGTGCCAAGAAGGGCAAAGTGATGCATTTAGGAGGCAAGAACCCAGGAGACAATTACTGGCTGGAGGGTGTCCTGTTAACAAAATCCAAGGAGGAGAAGGATCTGGGAGTGCTGGTAGCCGGGGAGATGAACCACTCTGCTCAGTGCAGGAAGGCAGCAGCAAAGTCAGACAGGATGCTAGGGTGCATAGCAAGGGGGATTACTTCTAGGATTGGGGAGGTCATCTTGCCCCTGTACAGGTCCCTGGTGAGACTGCACCTAGAGTACTGTGTGCAATTCTGGTGCCCCTACTTGAAAAGGGACATCAGACTACTGGAGTGGGTGCAGCACAGGGCAACAAAAATGATCCTGGGGTTGGGGGACTGATCATATGAAGACAGACTGAAAGAGCTCAATATGTATACCCTGGAGGTAAGAAGGGAGAGAGGGGATATGATTGAGACTTTCAAGTACTTGAAAGGTTTGAACAGAGTAGACACCGGGTGTATGTTCGATCTGAAGGGCGGAAGGGAAATCAGGGGACACTATGAAGTTAGAAGGTGCAGGTTCAAGAGGGAAATGTGAAGGCACTATTTCACAGAAAGGGTGGTGGCAGGGTGGAACACTCTGCCAGAGGAAGTCATATCACTACAGTGTTGGGGGCTTCAAGAAGGGGTGGGACAGATTCAAGGGGAGGGTACAAACCAGGAGGGGGTACAAGATAGGGGAGAGGGCATATGAGGAAGGGGGCAGCTACAGTCTGATAGACTGAAGTGCTGCACACTCGAGCAGACTAGATAGACTGAATGGCCTGTATCTGCTAGCAATTTCGTATGTTCATATGTTCATAAAATTAAAGGAAGGATCATGTGGGGTGTAACAAAACTAGTCAGAGCCAAAAACTTAAAGCCCCACCTACACATCCCTAGAAAAGACACACTGGAGGCTGAATGTCTCCCTTATTTGGGATACCACATTGGTTGCTAGACTCAGAGAGGTGCTACAGAGGGTGGTAAGGGAGAACAGCAGACATGGGACCTTCCCTCGGATCCTATGGGACACTGCCAAGATGATTTAATTTCTGTTCTATTAAAATAGCATTTTCTTACTGGGTTTGGTACCCAAAATGTATCAGCACACATTTTTTTCTCTGTTTAAGTAAACACTACTGCAAGTGGACCCTTGTTTGTTTTTATTGATTAGTTTGTTTGAAATGTTTGACCAGGAAAGGCACACTAAGCTTGTTTCCATATGTATCCCAAAGGGTGGGCTGCACAAACCACTTTTTATTGATGGAAATTCAGAGATAGGAAGAAGGGTTCTCATTTTAATGTCTCATCCAAAACATGGCACCTCAACAGTGCAGCACCCCTTCACACTGCACTACAATGGCAGTTGTAGGTATTACCCCAAGTGCTTGGTGTGAGGCTAGAACCCATGAACTTCTGATCTTCCAGCACAAGCAGTGAGTGTGCCACCTACTGGGCCACTGACATTGACCTTTTTCAATTGTATTTTAATATAATTGGATTACACAATGATTTATTACCATGTCAGCAGGCCTTCCAGGTTTTGTATATTTAGAGATCTTATTTATCCAGCCTTTCATAGTATTTGTCATATCACTTACAGTTATTGCCAACAAGGTTGGACCCAAAACTGATCACAGTGGTACACTGTTATGTTAATTACACTGGATATGGTACCATTTCCATGCACTTGTTGGGTTCTGTGAGTCGGCCAGTTTTAGCCCAGTTTACATTTTCTGGTTTTATGTTCAGTTTGGGCAGGTGTCATTTTAAATATTGTTTGTGTGGTAATTCATCAAAGGCTTTGCTATAAACAGTCATCACTCAAACCATTACTGTATGTCCAGGTTTCTAGTTTATCACATGCAGATGTTCCATAAATTTACCAATTATTAAAGTCATTATTTGTCTATTTTTTGTGAAGCAGAATGGCTATATAGCCTGAAGCCAGTCTTGGATACTACACCAGAATGGAAGTATTTACTGAATAGTATCATAAAGGGTCATATTAAAGGGACACTGCCAACCCCCTTAGGCCTCAAGGTGTCCATCATTTAAGAACACATTTTGTGACTGGTCATATTCTTTAAATTAGTGATGTAGCTGGAAATCTGATTCTGATTCCTTTCTTCTTTATAAAAGTAAAAAACAGACTGCCCACAATACTGGTGTTACCACACACACAACATGTTTGTTTAAAGGGACACTGTCAGCTCCTAGCTGATGCTTTTATGTCCCATGTAAAAACGATAGCTGCAGCCATGTGATGTAGTAGCCTTCCAGTAAAAATGTTCAGCTTGGCATTTGTGGCTGTTTGCATTATATTTTCATTTATCTCAGCAAGTAAATCCTGAGCGGTCAGTGGCTCTCACTCATGCACACCTCAACGTGACACCGAACTGCCTGTAAACTCATGCATGTACAGGTTTCATTTTTGCAAGAGATATTAGCTGAAGTAATCCCCAATATGCGGCAAATGTCCTGAGCATTAGAAAGTAAGCAAAAAGTTAAAATGAGCAGTCTAAGAATAGTATTTCTGTGTTTGAAAACTAAAGCCAAGTTTCTGGGCATACACAGTAGCGTTGCACTACGGCACATGTCCAAAACCACAGCTTTAGTATTCAAACACAGAAATACTCTACTTAGATGCTCAGTTTAACATTTCACTTACTTCCTAGGACTCGGGACACTTGACACAGATCGGGGATTATTTTAGCTGATATGTCTTGCAATAATTAAGCCTGTACATGCACGAGTTTACAGGCACTTCAGTGCCATATTGAGGAATGCATGAGTAGCGGACAACTCAAGATTTACTCTCTCAGATAAATAAAGAACAATATAATGCAAACTACAAATCACAGTAAATGCCTAGCTGCAAGATTTTTTTTAGAAGGCAACTATATCACATGGCTGCAGGTATCATCTTCACATGGGACATAAAAACATCAGGTAGAAACTGACAGTGTCCCTTTATATTCCTTGATCAATTTCCACTACATATTTCCCAGACTTGGGAACACCCTCAACACAGTCAAGACAGAATCGCAGATGTCCAGGAGGAAAGTCAGTAGTGTGGTTTAGCATAGGGACCGAGACACAGTCTAGTCACATGAAGGCAAAGGTCTTAAATTTTAGGAGGAAGATTTTGCTAAAATAGGGAGTCATATCAGAGAACCATTAGCAATAAGGGAGACAGGAAGGGGAGTTGAGGAGCAGTGGGAACAACTAAAGGGAGCCATAGAAGAGGTGATGAGCCAATGCATGAGGCTGGTAAATAAGGTCAAAAGAAGAAGGACACCACTGTGGTTCTCAAGAGAGATGGCAGACAAGGTAAGGGCCAAAAGGGAAGGTTTCAGGAAATATAAGGAGACTCAAAGGAAGGGGGACAGGGAGGTGTACCTAAGGAATCTAATGGAAGCAGGGAAGACTGTTAGGGGAGCAAAGGCATAGACTGAAGAAAGTTTAGCACAGATGATGAAGAAAGGGGACAAGGTATTCTATAGGTACATTAGCGAAAGAAGGAAGACCAGAGGGGGATTGTAAGGCTCAAAGGAGATGCAGGAGTGTAAGGAGGGAGACATGGAAAAGCAGAAATACTAAACAAATACTTTTGCTCAGTATTCACTAAAGAGGGAGAGGGTCAGGGACCACAGCTGGGTAACAGACATGAAGGCAGAGGGGAGAGGTTTGAGATTTTGCTAAATTAAATTTTGCCAGTGAAATTGGTGTGAAATCTGCAATTTTGTCATGCAAAACATTTTGTGAAATTCCACCATTCCATGAAATTTTTCACCGGGTAAGAAATTGCGAACCTTTGCCCATAAAATATGAAATTTCGCCATGAAATGTGCAATTTTGCCTGAATTTCACCACATTTCGCCCAAATTTCACCATTTCATGGGTGAAAGTTTGCATTTCATGGGTGAAATTTCACAATTTACAGTGAAATTTCACATTTCACCCACAGAATTTTGCATTTTGCAACTGCAAAATATTTTACGAAATGCGTGAATTTCACAAAATATTTCTCAGAGCAAAATTTTCTAATTTCGCACATCTCTAGGAGAGGTAAACACAAATCCATTTACAGTGGATAGAGTCCTGGAGGAGCTCACAAAACTGAAGGTGGACAAAGCAATGGGGCCGGATGGCATATACCCAAGGATATTAAGAGAGCTGTGAAGAGAGGTAGAGGTGCCTCTGGCAGCACTGTTCATGGAGTCACTCAACACAGGAGTGGTAGTAAGGAGGAGGCAGGGAACTACAGGCTGGTCAGCCTCACCTCAGTAGTGAGTAAGATTATGGAGGCACTGCTTTAAGAAAGAATAGTGGCACACTTTGAATCCAGTGGTGCCCAGGATCTGAAGCAACATGGATTCACAGAAGGAAGGTCTGATAGATTTTTTTGACTGGGTGACAAGGGAAGTAAATTGGGAGGAAGTGGTAGATGTCTCCTATCTCGATTTCAGCAAAGCCTTCGACACCATCCCACATAAATGGCTGGCCAAAAAAATTAGTATTCTGGGTATGGGGCACAAGGTGGTAAACTGGATTAGGAACTAACTAACAGACAGGAAGCAGAGGGTGGTGGTAAATGGAATCTAATCAGGGGAGAGGAGGGTGACCAGTGGGGTACCTCAGGGATCAGTTCTTGGGCCATTCTGGTTTAATGTCTTCATTAGTGACATTGCAGTAGGACTGGAGGGAAAGCTCTGCCTGTTTGCAGATGACACCAAGATCTGCAACAGGGTGGATACTCCAGATGGGGTGGAGAGAATGAGGAGGGATCTGGAGAAGCTTGAAAAATCATCTGAAGTGTGGCAACTAAGGTTCAATTCTAAGAAGTGCAAAATAATGCACCTGGAAAGAAGAAACCCTGGGGAAAGCTACAGGATGGGGGGGGAGTTGCTGACTATCACCAAGGAAGAAAGGGACCTGGGGGTTATCAGTTCTGATAATCTAAAGGTGTCTAAGCAGATTACAAAGGCTGCAGGGAGGGCTAGTGGCATGCTGGTGTGCATAGGCAGGGGTATCACTAGAAGAAGGTGGAAGGTGGTGATGCCATTGTATAAAATGTTAGTGAGGCCTTACCTAGAGTACTGTGTGCAGTTCTGGAGGCTGCACCTTTGGAAGGACACTGACAGGGTGGAGGCAGTCCAGAGAATGGCGACTAAGATAGTACAGGGCTTGCACCAAAAACATATGATGAGAGACTAATAGACCTCAATATATACTTGCTGGAGGACAGGAAGGATCAGGGGGACATGGTAGAAACATTCAAGTACCTTAAGGGCATTAAAAATGTGCAGGGGGGAGACATCTTCCAATATAAAAGATGTACAAGAAAGAGGGGGCATGCTATGAAATTGGAAGGTGGCAGGCTGAGGGGAAGTATAAGGAAGTTTTTCTTCACAGAGAGGGTGGTGGACACATGGAATAGACTGCTACAGGAGGTGATGGGGTGAGCACAGAGGAGGGTATTAAGCATATATAGGACAGGCATAAGAGTACCTTAGAGGTGGGAAGGAGGGATGAAAAGCCATTGACCAGGTACGGTAAGAGACCACAAACTAGTGTAGGGCTTTTGGGCATACTGGACAGGCCTGGTGGTCTTTATCTGCTGACAATTTCTATGTTTCTGTAAGGCACTCAAAATATGGTATAGTGGGAGGAAAGTAGACTATGGCATTATGAGTAGTTTTCATGTGTGAGAGTGTTTCTAAAATTCAGGAAGCGTGCAATAAAAGTAGATCAATAATTTGAAGTGAAACAAGGTTGGGTATAGCTGTAGCATTAGTCTGCATTTCAGTTCTACTAAGAAAGAAAGTAGATTAAGCAACCAACAACATAAATGTATTTTTCAGAAGGTAAACAATCATAATATGTGGGGTTTCAACTAGAAATAATAAAATGGAAAAGGCAGTATCCCTTTAAGTGATCAAATCACTGCTTTAGGAGATGGGTTCGGGCCAGCTGATTTATTTGTATCAAGATCTTTTAGCTTATTTCCAATAGTTGTGACATCAAAATCTGATTTATCATTATGTTCAGGCAATGTTGGGAGGGTATTTATACTTCCATTAATTTTGTGGTTGGTCAATTTTGTTGATAACAGAAATAAATAATTGTTTATATATGATGCCATTTTTTTCCTGATTTCATTTGGTGGACCTACAGTTCTATTTAGTTTTCCATTATTGTTAACATAATGAAAAAAAAGGTGTTAAATTCTCTTTTGAATGTGCCAGTCTAAATTCAAGCTGTTATCTTTAATCCCTTATACTTTTCTTACAGTTTTAGTGCTGCTTTTTAATTTATATTTTATTAAAACTAGATGTTTTGACCTCTTGTATAGACTTTTTTCTGAGTTTTACTTCTAGTAACTATCTTTATTAACCACACTGGTTCCCTCTCCTTTTTTGATTCATTTTCTCTTAGATTTATTTTCTAGTTTTAATATTTTTAATTTCCATGATTCCTCAGAATCTAAATTTACTAATTCTGTATTCCAGTCACAGTCCTTTAACTCTATTCTCAAGGCTATTAAATTTGCCTTATAATAGTTATATACTGTTACACAATGGCTGCAAAAAAGCTGCAATCTGATTGGCAATAAATCCTAGAACTTGATTGGTCAGCTGAGACCTTGACCTGTGATATTATCCCAGCACATCACAGATCAAGTTACAGCATACACAAGACCACATTACATTAATTAAAAATCATTGCATACCCCATGTCCTAGTTACCCACACTTGGCATGACCGCTCAGTATTTTGCTAGTTCTTTAAAAATGATTAAATATGAAAGAAAGTCCTCCCTCCCACCCACAGCTCACAAACTTGCAAAAAATAACACAGAAAATCCTCAAACATTTGACCTTCAAGATAGCGATGGGAGAGAAGTCACACTAAAGCTCTTCAAGTAATTTACTTAAAATCTTTCTGGGGTTTCTACTATGAAAAAGCGAGTGCCACTAAAAGCAGTCTCGTATCTCAAGAAAAACTCAGGAGTTTCTAAAAACAGAGCAACTGAAAAGGAAGAATGATTCCTCTTTCTCTGACTTTGATACGCTGGCCTTTAAATGACCATTGGATCGCTTTCTAGCCACTACCTCTGATCCCAGGGAAGCTTTGCTGTTTGGTGTTATGGGCTCAGAAGAAGCCCTGGGACACACTGTCCTGGAGATAAGTAAAGATCTAAATTCTTCCTGCTCTGGTCTGTAAGATTATTTACCAGAAACTTCACCATTAAAGTGCTTACCTCATTTGTTGGCTACAGCTGAGAAGCTGGCAAGCCAGAGTTCTACAGAGTGTGCTGTTTATTTGGATCTGACCTAAGGTACCGACAGTACTATGCTCAATGTAAATAAGACCTCTGACTTAAAATCCATTGGTATCCTGATAGAGGGTGAAGTTCTGATGAGTTATTCTGAACAGAAACTTACTATGGCGTTAGAACGCCCAAGGCCTTTGAGTTCTCTGACACCATCTCTGCCTGCTAAAGTGGACATTAAAAATGTAAAAGAAGCATCCGCTTCTTTCTGAGGGCTCTTTGCTTTTTGATTGCTTTCGATAAGAAACTTGATTTTCTGATCACCAGATCTGATGGGCTTGACAGGGATATTAAGGAGATTAAAGTGGAAATGACAAATCTTCAGGAAAACCAAAAAAAAATATACAAAAAGACTTGACCATTGTGCAACAAACATTTCTTACAAATGACACTAACTACAACTAATCTTAGATCAATAGTGGTGCTACAGAGGAAAACCGAGGCATTGGAGAATACTATCCGCTACAAAAACCTAAGGCTTGTAGGCATTCCTAACTCCTATGATAAGGCCTTTAATTGTTTAAGGGATCTTCTGAAATACCTTTTCATTTCTGTGCTGAAACTGCCTGAGTTTAATCTTCCTTTCATTACAAGGGCTTTTCAGACTCCTATTCTATCAACGCCTGTCAGGGTACAACAACAACAAACCTATTCTCAAGATGTTGGCTATGACCTATTTTCACCAAATTCTCCTGCTGTTTTTATTGAAGCACAGGCTGATGCTAATCCTTTCAAGTATGTTTCAGGTCGTCGATCACGTGATGTACTCGGCTTACTGACAGCTCTCTCTGTGGGTTCCTGCTACCCTCCTCATTAATCTGTTTTAATCAACGGTAATCTGCAGAGATATTCTACCAACAAAGGTCGGATTCTTATTTACTGCCTATCCTACTTGTTTTTGTTAAAAGACACATCGCAATTGGCTTGTGAACACCATGATGGAGGCAGAAATGTGTTCGGCCTTGCCAAGACACACACCACTGGTCACGTCAGAAAAGCAGGCTAAAAAGTCTAAGCCACAACTATAGCCCTCCACCAGACAATTGGGTGCTCCTACAACTGCAGTACCACTCACCAAAGAATGATTC
Organism: Neoceratodus forsteri; assembly: GCA_016271365.2. Classification (NCBI taxonomy): domain Eukaryota; kingdom Metazoa; phylum Chordata; order Ceratodontiformes; family Ceratodontidae; genus Neoceratodus; species Neoceratodus forsteri. The sequence continues at coordinate 18,954,550 of JADMNL010000025.1, forward strand.
CTTCAAGAACTGCAATCTTTTAAAGAAACTGTAATGGATATATCAACTGAACTCAGAACCATGCGTGGGGAGATGGGAGGCATGAACTGATGGCTTACAGATTCCGAGACCCGTACCAGCTTGTTGGAGGCCTGGTGGAAAAGTTCTGATCCCGAATTTCACAAGTTGAGACAGTAAATCACAAAATTACAGTTAAAAACAGAGGACCTGGAAGGCTGTAGTTGTAGGAACAATATTTAAATTTTTGGCCTGCCTGAGGCTGAGGAAGGTATGTCTACCATTACAAAAGTTGCTTATGAAGATAGTCGGTCCCTCGCCCCTTAATCCTACCTACCTGATTGAGAGTGCCCACCAGTCCCTCAGGCCTTGACCCCCTGATTCAGCTCCTCTGAGGGCAATTATAATAACATTTTTGAACTATCTGGAAAAGCAGCATGTGCTGTCGAAAAACTAGAGAGCTACAAGCAATGTTATGGGAGGGAAAAAAGCTCCATTTCAAGCAAGACCTACCCCTCGAAACTTGCCAGAAAAGGTCTGCATTCCATCCAGTGGTGAATAAATTGATAGCAGCTGGCGTGAAATTTAAAATGGCCTACCTGGCCCACTTGCAAGTGCTTGTCGATGGAGTCTGGCTTTCATTCAACACTGCACACCAAGCCATGTTGGATCTTAGCACGAAAATGCCCTCCCTCTTCAAGGTCACTTGAATACCCTGTATTGGATCTGATCTTGGGCTTGGGCTTGTTTTCTTTTGGACTGGTGTGTTTTTATATTTATGATGTTTGAGCCTTCCTGAACCGGCTGCCCTGCCACATGCTGAGAATCTGTTGCGGTGAATTTTCCTGAGGGAAGGGGTCTCAGCAGTGCCATCGAGTTATCCCAGAGGTCCAGGACTGACTATCTTGCAGAGGGTCTTGACCACGATAGAATGGGCTGGGCTCTGAGGGGCAATTAGGAACTAAGAATGAGAGCTACCAATCCCGAGGGACCTTAATGTTTGTAGTACTGGTCCATTGCTTATTGTTCTCCCCGCTGGACCAGACCATCCTTAGTTATTAGGGAGGGGGGATGCTTACCCTAGTACCACCCTTCAGCAATTTGCTAATTTAAATTTATTCGATTTGTTCTGTTAATGCCAGGCGGGGGTTTCATTTTACTTGAAACCTTCACTGGTTTGTCTCGGTTCCCAGTCTTGCCTCTCCAAATATTTCTCTATTTTCTCTTAAATCTATACTATTCTTCCCTGCTCACCTGTTCTTTCCCGGCTGGGTACTAACCATTCTATCTCTTCATGACATCTCTGCTGCTTGAATTCTCATCCTATTTCTGTGAACCCGATTCTCCTAATTCTCTTTTCTGTGGACCTAGAAGTGCTGTGTGAAGGCCTGTGCTATGTTAACCGGTTGGATCTTTACTGTCTCCCAAGCAAAACGTGTTACTGCCATTGGATAGTTGCAGATTAATGTTTACTAATATTTTGGCTTAGGGATTGATGAGGGGGGAGAGTGGGAGGCTGAGAAGTAGAGGGCAAGTTGATAAAGAGCCTCACATACTAGAATGTTGGCTGGATGGCCCTGAATGCATTGCTGATAATTTGTTGGTGTAAGAGGATAATATGGCTAGAAACTCAAGAACCAAAGGGATTCATGCTACTTACACCAATTTTTAGGTGCTTATACATCCACCACAGTTATGCAGAACCATCACTTCTGACTGTGTTACATTTGGGAACCACAGTTGGTCTGGCAAGGGCAATCAGGGTCTTAGGGGATCTACCCTCTTGTGATACCTTTCAACTTACTTCAGGGGATCTGCTAACTGGCAGGAGGGTTACTGTATATAGGTTTGTTAGGAAGGGAATGGGGAGGCCGGGGGCCTTACTGGGATAAGATGGGATACGATTATTGGATTATTTTATGGTGGGAGGGATAAAGTGAGGAGGGTTGGGGTAGGGTTACTGGCAAATGGGAGAACCATAGAAGAGAACAATCAAATTGTTGAGCAGTGTTTTTGGACATTAGAGTGGGACCCCTGTTTTGTGTTGCTGGGGGGGGAGAGACTTGTTTTGGAGGGGGTCAGGGGGAGGGGCGGAGTGAAAACTGATGAATATGTGATCCTCGTATTCCTGCATTTCCGTGTGATTTCATTGCTAGTAAGTTAATTAAAATTATGACTTGGAATGTTAGAGGATCCAGGGAACAACTTAAACAATACCAAATTCGTCAACATATTTCTTTACATAGTAGCCATATTTCTTTCTTGCAAGAAACGCATCTCCTCACCAGTGAAGCCAATAAGCTGCGCTGCCAGGGAGTGGGCCAAGTGTTTGCTGCCAGGGATTCAACCTCTAGGACAGGAGTTGCAATCCTAATACATGGCAGTCTCTCCCTACAGGTGAGTCAAATTATTTCTGACCCATTGGGGCGATACATTTTCATTAGAGGCACCCTTGATTGTAAGGAATTAATTTTGGGAAGCATATACGAGCCAGTGGGAGGTGACCCGGCTTTTTTTATGGAGATGGCTAACAAGTTGGCACCACATTTGTCCATGCCTTTGATTGTGGGGGGTGATTGGAACTTGTCTCCCACTCAGGACATGGATAAATCTACTGGTAATTTAAAACCCCTCTCACCAGTGCAAAGGGCATTACAGGATTTCATGGATTTGATAGGACTATGTCACCCTTGGCAAATTCTTAATCCCCAGTCTCGTTCTTTTTCCTTTTACTCTATGGTGCACCACACTTCTTCTAGACTGGATTATATCCTAATTAGTTCTTCACCTCTCACCGGCTTAATTAATGCCGGTTTGGACCCTATTGTCATCTCTGATCATGCAGCAGCATGGATCTCAATTAATCTGGGACCCAATTCACAGAGAGATCCCTCTTGGAGACTCAATACCCAGCTTCTTAAAGATAATTATATTATTGATAAAATATCTGGTCAAATTCAGTTGTTCATGTCCATTAATCAGAATACTATCTTGAGATTTGATTATATCTGGTGTGCAGTAAAGTGTTTCTTACGTGGTGAATTTATCCGGATAGCTTCAACTACGAAATGTCGCTGAGAATCTGAGATTCTTCAACTATTAGGGCAAATACTCCTCCTTGAACACTCTCTGTCCTCCGCTTCCTCATCAGATACCCTTTCCAAACTCCTCTCACTGCGGGACAAATATTTCACTTTACTACAGGAAAAAGCTGAATATGCAATTCTCAGAACTCAATCCAAATATATAGAACAGGAAGAGAAAGCAGGGAAACTCCTTGCTCTCAGACTAAAAAAGCTTGAAGCCTCGAGACTAATATCCATCCATCACGGCCCCGGATGGTACTATAAAGACACATTCCAGAGATATTGTCTCGGTCTTTGAACAATTGTACTCTAAGCTGTATGGCAAACAACTGAATCCTGCTACAATAGAAGAGATAGATTCTTATTTAGATCTCATCCCTCTACCCTGCCTATCAGATTGCCACCGTTATCTCCTTTCCAAACCCATATATGTGGAGGAGGTAAAAGCTGCTATCTCTAGTTAGCTCAAGACAAGGTCCCAGGCCCTGATGGATTCCTGTCGAACTTTTATAAATCCTTCATCAAGGAACTTTCACCATTGTTGCTTCAGCTTTATCAATTCATTTTTTCAGCAGATTCCTTAGATCCCTCTCTTTTGCAAGCTACTATTGTTTTACTTCTCAAACCAGATAAATCCCCTACACAGCCATCTAGTTATAGACCAATTTCTTTGTTAAATTTCGACATTAAGATTTTGACCAAAATCTTAGCCACCAGAATGATAATAGTTTGTACTGGGCTGCTCAGCCTGGAACAGGTCGGTTTCATTGATGGACGATCCTTGGCTGATCACTTACGAGAAATTGCTCATCTCTTCAATGCTACCTGTTCCTCAGTGGCACCTATGGCCTTGATCTCGTTAGACACCAAGAAGTCATTTGACAGGGTGGACTGGACCTTTTTATGGTCAACCCTGCAGAAGATGGGCTTCCCTACTCCCTTCTTGCAATGGTTACAGATAATATATTCTGCCCCATCTGCAAAGATCTAATGTAATAGTGTCTTTTCATCTTCATTCCCCCTCTACACTGGTACTCGCCAAGGCTGTCCTCTTTCTCCTTTTTTATTTAACTTATATCTAGAACCTCTGATCAGGTGACTTAAAATCTCAGATATGGTTCGGGGCATTCCAGTTGGTCAGCTAACTCCAGCTCTTTCAGTTTATGTGGACAATATATTATTACACCTTTCTGACCCCATTTCCTCCCTTAGTGGAGCTCTGCAGATGATTGACCAGTATAGCAGATACTCCAACTATGAACTTAATCTTAATAAAACTGAAATTGTCCCTCTCAACCACCTAACCTGTAAGCAAGATGTTAATTTCTTTGGTATGAAATGGTCACCAGAGTCAATCAAATACCTCAGGATTGTGCTTATTACAGACCCTGTATTGTTACAAAAACTCAGCTGGACAATCTATTGGGTGCTATACAGCAAGATCTAGCAAGGTGGAAGGATCTCCCACTATCACTGCTAGGCAGAATAAATATGGTTAAAATGAATATTCTCCCTAGACTATTTTATCCACTGAATATGCTCAATCTCTGGCTTCCCATAAGCTTCTTCAAACATATTCACTCTCTTATTACCTCCTTTATCTGGCTTAGGAAATCCCCAAGGCAATCTTTTCTAAAACTAGCCCTTCCTAAGAGCCTCAGGGGTCTCAGATTACCAAACTTGTTGTTATATTACTGGGCTAGTCATCTGTATAAACTTGGGAAATGGTGATCAATTCCCTTAAGGCCATCTGAAGAAACTTACATTCCAATATGGCTTCAAATAGAGTCTTGGCTGATGGGATCACACAGCATCTCCCCAAGTACTATTCTATTTTCTTCTTGGAAATTACTACCAGAAACATTGAGATCTTCACCCATAGGGAACTCACTAAAAATTTTTTCGCAAATTTGTGCATACCTGAAAGGGAGCTCTAATAGAGATTCTACACAACCTATCCTATATAACTTAAACATCAAGATAGGTGGCAAAGTCTTGAGCTCCAGATGGCTTCCTATATCACAAGAGCTTACAGTAGTGGATTTTTGTTCTCAGGACGTTCTTATCCTTTTACCAGCCTTGATGACCAAACTCCAGCTTAGCCCTATCTATACCTTCAAAATTTACCAGCTTCACCACTTAATATTGAAGCAATTTGGGCAGAGTCCAGGACCTTCAGTACTAAACAATTTCCTCAATCAATTTCAAGATCTGGCTTCTATATCCCATGGGGGTCTCCAAGTTATATCTTCTTCTCCTTATGGCCCCCCAAGATCTGTCTCCTTCAGGTTCCAAAGTATGGGAACAACTATTACCAGAAAATATCTTTAATTGGTTACACAACTGGAAGAACCTTTATACATATTTAGCACAAGACAGGCTAAGACATACCCAATATCACATTTTAAACAATATATATTAACTCCTGTTAAATTGGAAAGGCTGGGCCGGCTCCCTTCCTCTAAGTATGCCAGCTGTAATAAAGAAATGGGTACCTTGCTACATATATTTTGGTCATTTGAGAAGGTATCTCCCTTGTGGACCCATATTTGGGAACACGTTGATCCCCTATTGGGTCTGAAAGACTTTTTCTCCCCTGAAATATGTGTAATTGGAGATTACTCTCAGATACCAGTTAAAGAGCAGAGATACCATATGGCACTCATCTCCCTGGCAGTTAAAAACTTAATGCTCAGACACGGGTTGGATCAGGTGGATCTTACACACAAGGAATGGCTGCAAGAACTCTCTTTCTCCCTCAGAATAGAGCACATGATCGCTGGTTTTCAAAATCGTATGCCGGTAGTTAACAAAAAATGGGGTAAATTATATGCCTTATACCTTCACTAATTTTTAGATTCCACTTGGATCCTCATTCAAACTACAAAACGGTTTTCTTATTTACAAGAGGTATAATGGAGGATTCTCATTCACTCCACCATGGGGAGGGGGATGGGGTAGGGGATATTAGTGTGAGGAGGAGGGGTGAAGGGAAGGGGAAAGGGGTTGGGGTAGGGGAGAACTGTCATGATCATTGTTCCTGTTATTTGTTATGGTTGTATTGTGTTTTATTAAACTCAATAAAGCTGATTTAATATCAAAAAAGTATGTTTCGGGTCCCAAGAGTACCATCATTTTTTCAATGGCATTCAACACCAATCAAGATCGTGTTCTTAATACAATGAGGAAAATGGGTGCTCTTCATTACAAAGAAATTGTGTGTCATATCTTCCCTGATATTACACCGGCAACTTTCAATAGGAGGAAGCAATTTCTATTGTATAAAGAAGATGTAAAGAATATTGGAGCCACTATGAAAGTCCTTTATCCTGCTAAATGTACTGTCATATGTGTGGAAGAAACACATTTATTATTTGACCCTGAACAGTTGAAGCTTTACGTAATGAATAAAAAAATGCAGAAAAAGGGAGAAGAGGAGAAAAAAGAGAACTACTCTGAACAAGAAATGTCATCATTAAAAGATGATAATGAGGGATAAAAATCTATATAGAAACTTGCATATTTCACAGCTAACTAGTATTCTGCTATGATTTTGCTGATCAGAGAGTCAGAATAAATAATAAGCTTTTATTGGTAATAAGGCTCTAAAAGTTTGTTGCTACCCTATTATACTCTTATATATTTCTTTGTTATAGGTTCTATCATAAGTAATCTTTATTAAGTACCTAGAACTTATATCTTATTACTTTCTTGGATCCACCCTTTTATAGTGAACTTTATCTAATTTTGTGGGGGAAGGGGGGTTCTCTGTTCCCGATGTTGTAAGTAACTGTTAAAAAATGAGAATATGTCTATATTTCACAGTATTTCCATAGGTTCATAATTAAATTTGAGTTCTGTAGACAATTAGTCCTTAATGAACTCATCACCTACTTACGCTACTGGTGGTACATACATTTTTTGTTTCCCATGTATTCATCTAATTTATATTTAAAACTTCCTATTGTTTCACTTTCCACCACCTGTTTGGGTAATTAATTCCAACTTTTTATTGCTCTTTGAGTAAAAAAATCACAGCGTTTTTAGTTGTATTTATATCACCATTTAATCTATAGTTGTGAGATCTAGTTTTCTTATTTTGTTCTTTACTTTTTTTTATTCCTATGTTTTCCATTAGCCCTTGATCTTTGGTGGCTCTACATATTCAATGTAGGTCCCCTCTTAGTTGCCTATATTCAGTAGAATATAGTCCCAACTTTTGTAGTCTGTCCCCATATGTCAAGTTGTATAGGCCTCTCACTTTTTTATTTTCCTTTGCACACCTTCTTTCAATTTCTGACTTCCTACAGTAGTTGCAGCTGAGAACTGAGAACAGTATTCCATATGCGGTCATACCAGACTAGTGTAAAGTGGGAGAATCACCTCTTTATCTCTACTTTTTATATTTGTCAGGATACAGCCCAATATTTTCTGAAATTTTTTATCTGTTTTTTTAGTATGCACATCCGTTGATAATGTATCTGTTATAACTATTCCTAAGTCCCTTTCTTCTGTAGTTGTTTCTAATATTTGATTGTTTAAGTTGTATACAAAATTAGGATTCTTAGCACCAAAGTGCATTACTTTACATTTAGATATATTAAACATCATTTTGTTTGTTTTAGTCCAAGCTAGGAGTTTATCTAAATTGTCTTGAAGTTTTTGACCATCTGAATGATTTTGCACCAGACCCCCTAGTTTGCAGTCATCTGCATACTTGCTTATCCATGCATTATCTGATGTTTGGAGTGTATTAACGAGTATATTAAACAATGTAGGCCCCAGGACTGACTCCTGGGGAACCCCACTTGTAACTTCCCCCCACTTAGATTGATATCCTTTCACTATCACTCTCTGCTTCCTGAACTTCAGTTATGATGTTATCCATTCTATTATATTAGTCTCTAGATTGATTTGATAAGGCTGTTCAATTAATTTTTTATGTGATACCTTATCAAAAGCTTTTGCGAAATGTAGCTATATCACATCAACTGGTACTCCCTTTTCTAGGGCTGCACTTACTGGCTCGAAAAATGTTATCAAGTTGGTGAGACATGACCAACCCTTAGTGAATCCGTGTTGCGAGATGTCAACTATCTGCTCATTTGTCAAATGATCTAATATTCTATGTTGGATGACTCTCTCTAGTATTTTACCTATAACTGAAGTCAAACTTATGGGTCTATAGTTCTTTACTTTGGACCTTGATCCTGATTTATATATAGGTGTTATATGTGCTTGTCCCCATTCAGGTATTGTCCTTCCATTTTTTAATGATATATTAAAGAGATATGTGATTGGTCCCACCAGTTCATTTGTCAACTCCTGCAGGAATTTAGGAGTTATACTGGATGGCTTGATTTTAACCCCTTTATTATAGTTATAATTTCCTTTTTACTAATAGGAATATATTCATTTTTTGTAGTTTTATTTGTTTTTAGAAATGCTTCTTTCAGTTCAAACACACTCAAGAAGTATGTATTTAGTTCTGATGTTATTTCCTTTTCATCTGAGATTGTTTTGTTTAGTGTAACTATAGGCCCTATCCCTCTTTGGTTACCTCTTAATGTCCCTATATAATTAAAAAATTGTTTTTTATTATCCTTAGTTTGTTTATTCGGTTTAGTTCTGTGTTTCATTTGGATATCCTAATTGTAGTTTTTAGCCATTTATTACATTGTTTTAGCTTTGTATTTATGATACCAGATGAGTTCTTCTTCCACTTAGTGTACATCCTTTTCTATTTTCTAAATATTTTTTTAATACCCCTGTTCCACCAAGGAGGATGCTTTTTATCATTTTGGTATTTACTAATCACTGGCACCCATTTATCTATACAGTATTCCAGATGTTTTTTAATGATATTCCAAATTGTATTTAAATCCTTATTCACGAGTTCCTTCTTCCAATCCCAATTTGACAGATATTCCCCAATTTTATTATTGTTTTTCCTTTTGTTTGTCTGTATTGTTCCTTATATGAAAATTCGATTACTCGATGATCACTATCTCCTAATGAGGCTTCTAATCTAATCTCATGTATATCATCCATTATATTAGTTAATATCAAATCAAGAATATTTCTCCTCTTGTAGGCTTTGTTATCAATTGGTCCAGGTTATTCTGTATAGTGAAGTCTATAAATCTATTATCTACTTGATTATTACTGTTCAGGTTTCTCCAGTTAATGTTTGAGAAGTTAAAATCCCCCATTATTATTGCATCATCCATATATTTATGTTGTTCCAAACAATTTAGATGCAATAAGTGTTGTAAAACCATTAAACGAATTAAAAAAAGAATATCCTCAAACATTCTCCAAATCAATCCTATCACTTTATTTGCTTTTTAATCTTGAATAAAAAAAACAAAAAACAAGTGAACACAGTCTTTGTGATCAGTTTCACAGCAGCCCCCACAATTTTGACAGTCCCTGCTTGCAAATGGCCCCTAGAAATGCTTACAGCAAGCACATTATTTTTTTAATTTTTTTTTAATTAGAAAGAAAAGATCATGTAATTGAAAGCCATTAGATCACCTTAACAGAACTCCCTTCAGCTCTTCTGGCACAGATCCACTTGCAAATGTGAAAACCATCTTTGCGATCAGCTTCACATCTGACCCTCTTGGTTTACGCACAGTCCAACACCTTGAGACAAACACATGCTCTGTTGTCTCCAAACAGAATTCACTTCCTTTTATTCTCCCAGTAAAACCTCTACCAGGAGAAGTGGACAACTTGGATGGTGAGAATATGAGGGTGAGGGCAGATATCCAACTTTAAGTCAAACATCTAAATGAACAATGAGGGAAGGAAAGACAGAGAAGTAGCAGAATGGGACAGTACAGGCTGGCCCGGTGGTGCTGGGGGTTGAGGCACTGGACGCCACACCTCGAGCTACACCGCGGCCCGGGTTTGGGAATGGACTCAGGCAGCCGGGGGTCAGTGGGGAGAGGGAGGATTGAGCATCCCAATGGATGCTCTCCTCCCTCAGGGGGTGGGAAACCAAGAACGCATCCGCGTTCTGCATCCCTTCCACAGTCGGTGGAAGCACCAGCATCAGGAAGGGATGGAGGCGGCTCCGATCACCGGAGTCAGGGAGGGGGAATCCGCAGCACATGAGAGGCTGGCTTGCATCAGCACACCACCACTCAGGATGTACGTCCCAAGCACCGACGTCTCAGGGGGTGAGGGACCTAAGGGGGGAGAAAAATGGAAAAACCCCTCCGGCAGCCCTGGATGAAGGCCGCTCCATTACCACCCGGGCCAACGACAAGGAACAGACCCCACTGTGTGAGGAGAAGAAGAGGAGGAGGCACTCTAGGGGCAGATCCCAAGGTAGGTGACTCAGGGGACATGAGTGGATGGAAGGAATGGGCTCTGGAGGTAGATAGGAGGATAAAAAAAAGGAAAGTAAAAAAAAAAGAATGGGACAGTACACCATGAAAAACTGTGATTGTCAGAGCAGCAGGGTGGGGGATCTTTGAGAAAAACAGCATAGAGGGAATAGGGCAGATAACAACAAAACTGACAAAAGTAAGTATGGGGAGTGCAGAACCACACAAACAACACAGCACCTCCACCTACTGGACAAAACAATAAATCAGCACTAATTTTTGTTTATTTTTTTATTTATTTGAAAATATTTTACCAGGAAAGACAGCATGAGCTGTAAACAGCTGGTTTCCAGAAGTGTCCTGTGGGGAGGGGGTGCATAACTGGGAGGATCGAGCAAAGTCAAAGCAATCAAATACATACAGTGCAAAACAATACATACAGTGTTATACTAGTACTACGGCATACAAATACCAAACAATCAACTACATAAGTGCAATTCAGATACAGTGTTGTATTAATGCAACACAATACTAATCAGTATGAGACAACCAAAGTTATTGTAAACAGGGATTGGTATATAACAGAGTGAGGCCAAGACATGGGGGAGAGCGGAAGTCATAGTCATTGGGGGAGGGTGGTGAAGGACAATGAGCAAATAGGATGGATAGCATTATGCAGAAGTAGTTGAGGCATAGATAGAGGGTAGGTAAGGGGCCAAAGGAGGGGAATAGAGGGTAGGAGAGTATGGTGGGCATGGTTGAGGAAGGATTAAGTTAAACCTACCCACTGAAAAAAATGACAGAAAATGTACTTTTAAATGTAGATGTTCATCTTTTTTTAACAAACAAGCCACTGTATAATTGGAATAATACATTCCGGGGGGATGTCATGCTGGGATAACATCATTTCTCAGGTATTGGATGCACTCAGCCTGTGGCTTCATGCCCAGCCACCAGCAGTGTGACATTATCCCAACACAACATACACGCTGTCATGCATTATTCCTTAATTGTACTCCCTTTTTGTTTTGAATATTTTCTTTCAATAGAAAAATGAACCATATTATTATAATTATTTCTGAGGGGTTCTCTTAGCAATATTTTCTTTCTGTCATTTGCTATTTTAAATAGTGCAAATTCAAGTATGTTTTCCCTCTTGTAGGTTGTGTAACTAGTGGAGAAATGTCATGACTATTAGAGCTGTGCTAAAAGTACAGTTGCAGGAAGTAGACAGTTCCTTACGCTCTTACACAGTAATTGTGCCATGTTGCATATTCCTAAATTTAAAGAGGGCTGAGTTAGAGGTTGCAAAACAATTCATAAAAATGCAAATTCCAGTTATTTCCATCTAATTTTAACATGTTTAATCCAAATGTTTTCACTTTTGAAAGATTTTAAGAACAATGCAGCTTTAAAGTGGGATGAGCTATACATAGCAAAACCATTCATCAGAATTTAATTTGCACATATTTACATTTACTTTCTAAAGAATTTATCCAAATTTCACACAATTTGAAATGTTTAAACTGCCATACCACATGGATATGTATGCCACGTTTCAGGTCTCTGGCTTTAAAGACAGCTGAGTATAAGTAGCCATACAGTATTTTCAGAAATTTTGCAAGTTATGTTAACTCTAAAATTATGAGACCCAGTAACTTTAAAACTAAAAAATACATTACCGCCAAGTGTTGCAGATTCATATACAGTACCTTAAAAGGAGGCTGTGTGTCAACTTTTAATCTCTTGCTTAAAGGATATCCATGTCATAAGCCGCCAACAATTGCAAAATCATCTAACCATTGTGACTTTCCCAAATCTGCAACCAGTTATGGTCTCCAATTTCAGCCCCAGAATCCTACTAACCACATAATTTAGATCTAAACCATCTTTGCATAAAGGTCTGGGCAATCTTGAAAGCCATTCTAGTGTCAAGAAATGGTGTAACAATTGTTATTTGCTCAAATCTGCAACCAGTTATTCATTTCTATGGCTGTAGGTGGAACCTACAGCCATTTTGTGACCTGTAGCCTGAAAACAGCTGATTGCGGCATGCTTCCATTTGATTTTGAAAGTATCCTTCCAAAAGTCCAACAGAGCTGGGAGCACTCCGCCACGGTTGGCCGCTACAGAGTAACAGCCACACTATTTCAGCTGTTACCTACATTCCATGAGAACTGCACATGCGCCCCATGATCATGTGCATTTCTGCTTGGAAGCACTATCTTGGGAATGGCAGAATGCCATTCACCACAACTACACATGTGCGAATGCTGTGCATGTGCAGTTGTGTCACTGCCACCATCTTGCAGATGGCACTCCTCCCACTCTCTCCCACTGCTGCTGTTCTCGCCATTCCCTCTGTTCCATTCCATCCCAGCCCTGACAGCAAATAAAACCCTCCCACTCACTCCTACTGCTGCATTCCTCCCCACTCCCTCCGTTCTCCATCCCCGCGCTGACATCAGGGTGCCCGATCCCCATGTCAGCATCATGTACCCCCCAAATCATGTGGCACACTGGGAGCCCACCCCACTGTGCCCAAATTTATGTTTTTTCCCCCATAAATAAAGAAAACTGTTCCCTGATGTCTTTTTTTACCTGTAAAAAGAAAACAGTTCTCGCCATTGTCCCAGTCCCACCCTCCCCATCCCCACCCTCCCACTGAGCACCTAACTTCTCACACCCATCCCTTACCCCATACATACCTCCAGAGGTGGGCGCTGTCATCTTCCCTGGAACACGACCGTCTGCACTCTTCAAAGCCGAACCGCAAATTGAAGAATCAAAGATAAGCATGGTATAATGGCAGTCAAAGGGTTTCAACTTTGTTGATATATAGACATTTTTGGAATTTGGCACCAATTTTCAACATGGGTTCTTGGACCCCACCTCATGAATTCTGTCATTCCGTTACTCAGTCGCGAAAGGTGATTTCACGGTTGCTGCACAGAATCACCTTTCAGGACCAATTAATGAAATGACAGTGCAACTGTTCATGAGGCGGGGTCCCAAAAAGCCCATGTTGCAAATTTGGTGAAAAACTTCCAAAAAATTACTGTGTTACGAGCATGCGTTGTACAGTTTCTATGCACACTTCTGACTTTGCCAATTTTTAATATCTTCACTCCAGATTTTCAACATTGCCATTTTTGCACACCTGCTTATTAACAGTGCAGCTGTCATTTTTCCCATCTGAAATGTGTTTTTGCACCTGTGGCACAGAATGGCGCGGTCGCTCTGAGAAATCACCTTTTGGGACAAGTGAATGAAATGACAGTGGCACTCTTCATGAGATGGTGTCCCAAAAAGACCATGTTGAAAATTTGGTGAAACAAGTCCATAAAATGGTTAAGTTACACCTGGTCATTCAAACCTTTCTACGCACACGTGTAACTAGTCATTTGGCAGCTCGCCACAGCCATATCGGCTCTGGCTAGAGTTGGTTTTTATTGCCATCTGCTTTCCATAACCTTCTCTAGGAACCTGCAGTATTTATAACATTGTTACAATACACCCTCTATCTGAAAGGTTCTGACCTAGCTCAGTAAAATCATTTTGGAAATCTTTATTTTTTTTTTTACCAGTGTCATTTGTGCCCATATTGAAGTCAATAACTTTTTTTTTTCACCAGCAGTACTAAGTATGTTACATAACATTATCTCTTGTTTTGGCACCTGACAAGCAGCACTATTCTGTTCTTCATCTAACCTACATACAGAGTGTGCTAATCTGTTTATTTAATTACTGACTCTCCTAAAACAAGGAAGCTGTCATTTTGCATTTAAGCATGGAACCTTGATGAGTTATTTTGTTCAGAATCAGGCACAGATTTAGTCAATAGTGGGCTAAAACTATTATTTAACTGTAATTCATCATTTTCCGTTATCCTCCATTTTTTTTAAATGTCTTCATTAATTGAATGTGCACCATTCCTCTATCTCCCTTGGTCTTTTTTTAGATTATTTGCAGTATTCCTAGTCAGATCATTTGTAGGTTCCTCCATTTGTGCTGAGTGAGACTGCATGTTATTTGCATTAACTACCATGTGAGCTGGATATATTTGTAACAATGAGTGGTCAACAAAGTATTCTAGTTCCTTGTAATATAGATATAGATATGTAACATAGATGGGGCATACCTCTGGCATGTTTAGTAAATATTTCTGACATATTAATCAAGTGGGTAGATGGGGTTAAAGATATGTCATAGGGGTGGGGCTGGGATACATAGTACCTTGTTTTAGGGGAGATAGTCCATTCAGGGCTACTACAGAGTACCCATGTGGTGAGCAAATTGTTATCTAGAAAGAAGGATAATAATGAGTGCTGAGCACCTTCTCTCAGTAATTGAATGGGAGGGGGGGACAGGATTGGAATTACTGGCTGAGAGCTTGGCCTTATCATGCAAAAGCAATGCTTGAAGAAAGCCAGTATTCTGAGGGGCACCCATGCAGTGTGGTTGAAATGTTGATGACTATTTAAGAGGAGGTGCAGCTGGTTTTGTGCTGGGAATAGCAATTCCACATCTGTCCTTATGGGCGATGCAGTTTAGTTGCAGACTGTACTCAGACAGTTTTTAGAACTAAAGGAGTGTCCAGAACAAAGACTGGGTACATATCTTGCTGACTGACAGGAAGGACTGATGATATGATGGGTGGGCAGATCCCTTGATAATACTCAGCCACTCAGGTGCAGTTTGGGAGCAGAATATATCAGAGGTCCAGTGTAAGAAAACTGAGTGTTTTATGTCAGCTAAATCTCAGGCCTTAGTGGCAACTTGGCTCCTAAAAGAGATGAGTAAACTCTTTTAAGTTTTAGGCTAGAGACAAGAGAGGCTTGTTCTTGTGTGTGAGTTTGGGACAGACAAGTGACACCACAGAAAAAAGTGTTACAAACAGTGGGACAACAGTGGGAAAATTGTTCACAAACTAGCAGCAAAGTTTTGTGAGCAGTGTCCGTTTTATCAGATACTAGGCAGCTGGCAACAGGGAACTCTGTGAGTGAGGTAAGTATGTATTAAGGCCCTGTCCACATTCACATTCCTGTAATGTTACAGTCAGTCTGTAATGTTACAAGAACAGCAAACACAGTACGTGTCCACAACACAGCTCGGTAAAACCGTGCTCTGAACCATTTTTGAAAACCGTGCTCGAAACCTGATGGGAGCAGGTTTTGAGTATGGTTTTGGACCAAAACAGTTGCCTTAAACCATGTTAACAGTAGTGTGGATGCAAACCATGCTGTAAAATGGTTTAAGACAACCTCTGTTACTCTTCGACAGGCCTTACAGAGCTGCCGGTATAAAAAAGAGAGGACTTACACATATGAACAAGCTCGCAGTGAGCTCCTGTGCAGACCAGTGTCTTTTTCCTCCAGTTTGGCTAACACACTCATTGTGAGTATCCCGACATGCATTGCATCACCAGGTACTGCTGCAATCTTGCCTTGTAACTCAGGCGGTGGGAGCACGGTGTCGGAGTGCAGTCTGGATACTCCGACAACCGTGCTCAAGCACGGTTTCAAAACTGTTTTCAAAACCACTTTAAATACTGCATGTCAGTGTGGACAGGGCCTAAGACAGCAAGGTAGAAATTTCTCACATTTCCTAATAGTTTTTACCTTTTAAAATTAATTTTCCAGGTTTGGTACATTACTCCCAAGTTCTCTAATATGTTTGAATTTAAACATAGGTACAACAGTTAAAACTATCTAGGAACTAGAACTTTTTGTTGACCAGTTACTTTTACAAATAAATCCAGCTACTATAACAGAAAACACAAATGACACATTAATACACTTACATCCATAACATTCTAGGTATATTATTATTTGACAAAAATGAAAAAGTAGTAGCAATTCTTTAAACAGCTAGGGTCAGGTATATGGATGATGGGGCTTATTCATGAATGTTCAGGTCACCTACACACCACATTACTGCAAGGGGATACATAGGCATCCCTATATTGCAATGCCATGCAGGGGGTGCCCAGCCCACCCCTGACAACTTTCATTAAAGGGATGCTAGCCTCTTGCACACAGGATCCCTGGGCTGCCCACATAGCTATGGGGTCCAGAGATATGTTGAAGGTGTGCCCACACTCTGTACAATTCACTATGGTACAGAGTTGGCACAGAGTGCCAGGTGAGGGGTCATGTGTTAAGTGAGGGTGGACCCTGCCATTACTGTTATGCTCTCCCTCCAGTGGAAACCCGCCAGCAGCGGTGGACAAGGAACCCCCTTCACATTGCTTCCCCAGCCCACTAGGCTGAAGAGGAAGGACTGTGGGCAGCCAGTCAGACACACCTCTGTGGTGTCAAAAAGTCAACTCCCATGCCTTCCTAGGATCTCCTGCATGCATGCAGAAGGGGATCCACTGTGGGACCTAGCATATGCATATCACTGAATCTCTGCCTGTTCGTCACAATCCAGCCCTGCACAGTTGCACGTTGGGGGGCAGGGATGTGGACAGGTGCCCTGTGGGTGCTCATGATAGTGAATTCCATGAACCCTGTGCCTGTTTGGGGGTGTGGAGCTATGGGGACCAGGTACACATGTATTGAGTGTACCCTATGCCCCTTTTGTAAATAGGCCCCAATGCTAGTGTTACACCATAAAGGAGAACCACACTTTTTTCTGATTTGCTTCACTACACAGTATCTCAGAAATGATTAAATAGACCTGTGAAGAAATCCTCTTTCTATGTAATTTGTACTAAGACTTCATATTTCTCTTCCCTGCACACTTTCAGGCTGAAATAAACAATGCACTATAAGGGTACCTTCATGCTTACTATAAAACAATGCTAATCTCAAACCTAACAGTGTGGTGCTAGGGTCTTGTATGCAGTACTGTTCAACCCTCATGATATCCAAATATCATTCGTGAAATGGAAAAGAAGCCTGTTCCCCCTGTGCCTGCTCCATCACTGAACTGTGTAAACTGCCAGTCACTGTGTAATAGCCTCAATGGGTAGTACAGATTAACAACAGGTGGTTTTGAGAGGTAATGGTTTGGAAAAAGAACTGAAGTGGAGTGGGAGTTTAAGAGATTGGGGGCATGAATAATTTTTTTAACCATCTACCTGCTTTTGTTGCAAAACAATAGCATAACTTTGGGGACTAATATATAAATAATGGCATGTTCTAGGAAGCTATACTATATATTCCAGTAATATATTGCATATATTTGTAAGACACTGATTTGGAGTCATCATCCCCGAAAGTAGCATTGTGTATGTGCCACAAAACTATCTAATTGCTGCTTTTTTTGTGAACATTAGGAATACTTTGTGAGGTTATTGTATTCAGAATGGCACATTCTATGATTACATTCAAACTATTGATGGAAAGCTAAACACTGCAGCTCACCAGCAACATGTAGTACATGTTCACAGAATATTCTGTGATGGAAAAATTAACCCTAGACATTATATTATGTGTCATTATCTAACTCATTCTGTCTTTTTTTTGTGAAACAAGATCATTATTCTGGGGACTTAATTCTCCAAACTGACACATATTAAAGGTTTATACTAAGAGTTGATGGAGTGAAGAAGGCAATGATACCTGAAGATGGCACCTCCATTTAATTATGAAAGTAATGTAAGTTACCATCATTGAGAATAAATTTGTCTAACCTGGACTTAAACTCCATTTGTTTTGCCTATGGTAACTTTGACTGGCAGTTTATTCCATGGGTGCAGTTACTGTCTGAGTGAAAAAAATATTTACATCTATCTGTCCTGAAGTGAGTTACTGCCATTGAAATTCATTTGTTTACTGCATTACACTGCAGTACTGTATTTCATGCTGGCTGGCACCACTGCATATATTTCTGCAAAGCCAGAGATCTCAGCTTTCTAGCAACTTATAAAATATGCTTATGTGATATACCATTACACAGATATTAACCCTGAAAGTAAAATTATGCGTCACAAAAGGGAACTATGAATAAAACAACTTTGGCAAAAAAAATTGATGAGAGAGTTAAAAGATCGGGATGCTTTAGCCCCCACCCCAAAAAACATCTAGCTTTTAGAGCCATCACACTGATGCAGTTGTAGTGCTACTGCTTGTGGTACCTGTGGTACCAAAGACCAGGGTTCGGGAATGAGCCTGGGTCATTGAAGGCCTGGCTGGGGGGGAGGATTAAGTGTCCCACAAGCCACTCTCCTCCTTCAGGGAGGAAGGGGGCTCACTGTCACTGTGTGACCTCCATCTGGGTGACCACAGGTGGCAGTGTAGGCAGGAGTGAAATTCTAGGGCTAGGGACCTCGGATAGGCTAGAAGAATGTCTACCTTCTATGTGGCCATGTCCATCAGCCACTGTCCCTGTAACAGAAAGAGGAAAAAGCAGCTGAGGCCTATGATGGCTCTGGGGGGCCTGCAGATCCTGCACCCCGCTGACCTAGGCACACTGTGGGAGCACCATGGAATGCCTACTGAGGATGTGGTCCAGCCCAGAGTACCATCATGGGGAGTGGAGACCACAGGGCTATACTCCTAAAGCAAGGTAATCCCTAGGAGATAATAGGGAGAAGGGGTTGAGGTCATCCAGAAACCTTGAGATGCTGAAGGGGCAGCATTGACAGGAATAAAAAAAAAGTGTAGCTTTGCCACTGCCTTCTTTAGAAATTTAAACAAATTGTGAATTGAGACTGATGCTCATCAGAGGGATTTGAGCATCCTGCCCAGAGCCTATTTTCTTCTGCAAGGTTCCAGGAAGGGAGACTTAAAGAAACAGTCTCTGTCATTGTAGGCAATCTCTGCTGTCAGATAAAGGACCCCAAAATAATTAAACATCCTTGGCCAAAGTGAGGTACAGAATGGCAGTTAAGGTCTATTATTTGAATTTAAAAAATGGTCTCAAAAAATAAATGAATCTGATTGGCTGAAAGACCGTCTAGAGATTCATTTATTTTCTGATAAAGCCCACTCCCAAACTAGTGCAAACTTAGGGTGCCCCATCACTTCAAATGTCTTTGGGCATGCCAGATTTTCACACTGGCCACCTGACATTTTTTTCCACTCACTTAGCAACTGACCAGCCCCCCTAGCACTGTGTACACAAATAACACAAGCCCCCCACAATCTGTCTCTGTTCTGTTCACTGAATTAACAAAAAAAACTGCCTTCAGTCCCACACTCAGCTTACCTGCCCCTTGTCCTCTTGTAGACCCTGCAGTACCGCCACTGCAACTCTATTTCTGTCACACACATTATTCGATGCTGCAGCCACTTGGCCTCCAAACAGATGTTTGTGTGCCACAGATTTAAAATCTGACAGTGCTGCTGCTTAAAATTTAAAATAAATAATTTAGATTGCGGTTGTCCCACATCCTAGTTGCAAGTATCTGCACTTCCTAGTTTGAGCAATCAGGATCACACAAGATCACGTGCATAACAAACGCATCTTCTGACAGGAGCCAAATAAAAAACAAAAGTCTTGCAGGAAGAGACAGAATTATTTTTCATGCTAAAAATTATACCCAGAGACTGCTGGGGGACATTTTCCACAAATTCATTTTCTTCTTGAGGTGGCAGTGTGGGGGGGGGTCAGTACATGAGAATGGCTCTGTGCGGAGGAGCAACAGGAGATATAACAGCCTACAAACAGATGGACTACTTTTCCAATCAAACCTTTTTTTTCTACTACTTCTATTCATTTTAAACCAAGTTCCTCTCTTATTTTACCACTTATTTAAAATTTACTCAGATGCCCATTTTCTAAGTGCAATAATACCCTCCAGGGTGGGTATTATTGGGAAATACCAGACCACCCAGGGGCTATAAGGCCCTTCACCTGCGGCGTCAGGCCTCATGACACCCCTGGGTGGTCTGGTATTTCCCAATAATGCTCACCTTGTCGGGTATTATTGCTTACATACAGACTGTAAACCAATCAAAAAGAATTTT
This sequence comes from Neoceratodus forsteri, assembly GCA_016271365.2. Classification (NCBI taxonomy): domain Eukaryota; kingdom Metazoa; phylum Chordata; order Ceratodontiformes; family Ceratodontidae; genus Neoceratodus; species Neoceratodus forsteri. The sequence continues at coordinate 18,974,887 of JADMNL010000025.1, forward strand.
GTTTTATAGAGGGAAAGGGAACATTGTTTAACCAGGAGTAGCACACTATGCCAAAGCTTGTTTTCAGGTGCAGCCTGGGAACACAAGAAAGTTAAGTGACTTGTTCAGGATCACACATTATGCACCTAGGCAACTGTGGGATTCAAACCCAGGTCTCCCAGATCTGCAGCTAAGAGACTTAACCCACTGTGCTATATTACCTCTCTAGTGAATTATATAGGATCTGTTATACTTCACTAAAGCTGGATGAAATTTATCTTCTACCGGCAGAATTCTGGACAACTTTCTTGAAATGTTGACATTTTAATTTAAGTTATTTCTATCTAATTTAGAAAATATTTGTTGACACTGCACCACATGAGGTATGGGGAATGTACCGAACATCCAAGTGAACTGTACCAATTTCCATATTCCTAGCTTTAAAGAAGATTGATTTATAAACATCCACACTTTTAGAAATTTTAAAATTACATTTTGCAAGTATGCAAGATGAAAAATTGTAAGCCTCTTTAAAACTACAGAACACAATATCATCAATTTTGTTAGGTTCATTGACTCTAAAAATAATACTGTGTGCTTCAGCTCTCTAATCTCCCACTCAGTGACTGACCAAGTAATAAGAATACACAAATTCCAAAATAACATAACTAATTAAAGTCGAATTTCATGAGTTTTCATGGAAATTGGGGAATTTTATGATAATTTTGTTGAAGCAATATCTATACATTTTGCCCAACCATAAATCTGAGTTGCCATTGTGTAAGAAGTAAAAAGTTGGGTAGAGTGGCAGTAATGGTAGCAGTCATCGGGGGCGCCATGCTAAAAGTATAGCGGTGCCAATGTCAGCATCTTGAATCAAGAACCATGGAGAATAGTCATGGACATCGCTGAGCTCTAGCCCATCTTGTTGCAATATGCCAGCTAACCACTACAGCTCGCTGACTAAATGATTGGTGGAAGCACATGCATGCACAGTACTTGTTGACTCTTTAAGAACCCACAGATGACAATGTATATGTTTACCATTTGAAAACAGTGCCATCAATAGATGATAAGCATTACAACTAGTTGTGACACAGGCCACTGTGACAAAAGTACCTGAATATCTTTAGTCATAATGGCACACAACACTGGGCAACACTGTCACAGAAGTCTTGGAGGGGCATTGCAGGATCATGATGCTAGTGTGGATAAGGTGTTGTGTCTGCCTATAGTACAATTTAAATGAATATGATTGATAGCCAAGCCAAGAAGGACTAAAGTTCTTCAAAGAAGGAGTGAGTATAGTAATGTCAATGGAAAGGGAAGACAAGGACATTTGTACCATATGATAGGGAGGGTAGCTAGTACAGGGGGCACCAGTGGTAGTGATTAAATGTCTGGCTTCACCAAGGGAAGGGCAGCTGGGCTGAGTAGCAAAAAGAAAAAAAAAGACCACCAGTTGGATCAAGAAAGCATATAGGGACAATTCTCACTTCAAAGCAGGATGTATAAGACTCACCATCTGCACAATTGAAGGGTCTGACTACTAAATACACTTAGAAGTCCAGAACTTAAAGGAACTCCCAGAGAGTTGGTAGGAGGAGAAAATGACTGGGGACCAAAGACGGAGACATTCTGTCTATTCAGAAGGGACAGACCCTACAGGAAAAGGAGTATGTGGCTCTCTTCTGAAGTGAGCTTGTCTGTGAAAACATGGAGGAAATCAGTGTGATAAGCCTTTCCGTAGAGTCCATCTGGTTAAGCTTAAGAGAAAAAAGCACAGCAGGACAAAACAGTCACTCAGAAAGGAACTACATCACTCCCCTGTTGCCACTTGTCCCTGTACCCTGCACTTGGTGTTTCTCTTCTGACCTGTGTCCTCCTGTAACCCAGCCCCCTATATCTCCCTCCCCCCCACCACCCCACCTTCTTCATCTATTCTCACCCACCAACTTTCAGCCCTACTCCAAATCTTCGACAGTGCTTTCTTGGTGGATGTCCCTTTACTACGGCTCAGGTGTGGCTTTCCCTGAGCTACTATAATCCCCACTCTACACCCTTCCTCCTGTCAATCACTGTCTGCTACTGCTCCTCACTCCTCCATTCCCACTCCCACCTGTCTGTGTAGACCTCTCCCCTGAATCTCCTATTACCCACAATACTACCCTCAGTAGATCTATTAGCCTGTCTCTATTCCTTTGTTTGTGCCATATTGTTTACTGTATATTTTAGTTCTATAATTTGAGTCCTATTTGTTCACTTAGCTTGCACTTACAGTTCGACTGCTTATCTCTTTGTTGTTTTATTCACTGTTAATTAAATCTCTGACGTGGAACCTATGTAATGAGCTTGTTCTCAAAGGTGTTAGTCCAAGACCACAATAAATAAATAAAAATAAAAAACTTCAGGACTGCAAACAGCTTAGCACAGCTAAATGGATTCAATGGTAATAAGTGCTTTGTGAAAGTAAAATTCCACAAGTGGAATTCTAGAGTCACTACCTATTATTCATCCATGACGTTATGAGCAAATTTTGCCACTGACTGACTGTTTTCCGTGTTTTTACATGTTTAGTATGTGCAGATCTTGGTGTGGGTGGTGGGATGGGATTTCAAATTGTTTGTTTTTGTTATATTGTTGTATTTGTATACTTGTTCTTTTATTTTCTTTTTTCCCTTCTTGGGTTTATTGTTATTATCTTCTTTATTGTATTTTTGTATGGCAAACTCTTCAATAAAGTGTAAGTAATCACAAAACACATGTAACCTAATAAGACACATTTATCCAGCTTTATTAGATTCCAGGACCTATTTAAATTTGGCAAGCAAGCCAAATTGTGGGTGTATACCTACAATATCTGTGGAACTACACACATTCAAATATTTTTAAACTTTTCACAACATTTAACAAATAATAATTGCAAAATCATGAACTCCTGCAATGTACAATTTATGTAAACAACTATCTCCCAATCTGACAGTTTCTAAGACCTTCAAAGAAAGTACATATATAAATGTTCAATGACTTAGCTCCAAAGGTGGCTTAATTGTAAGCATAGAAATATTTTCAGACACTTTCACAAAAAATAATAAATTAGACTGTGAGCCCCTGTAAATTCCATACTCCTCATCCAAATGTTATGAAACATGGCAGCACATGAGAGCCCAGTACAATGAGTAAACATGCCAGATATCAGGTCTCAAACTGTACAAATAACTGAGTTTTGAATAATTAAATAATTATAAAACATCCATGTAATTCCACAAAATTTTCTGTCATTTGCAGAAGTTCGTGAAAAAGCAACATTTGATAACTTTACTCAACCCTACATCCCAAAGATCAATACAGCTCATGATGCAGGAACATCAGGACATTATAGGAGACTGAAGGAGATTAAGTTCAGGAAGACTGTATATGGATATACTGTATGCGGTGGAGTGTAAGGGCACTAAGCTGACAGTCTATTTTCAGGAACAACCAAGACCCATATTGATGGGATTCAAACCTTGATCTTCTTCATCCATGATCCTTACAAGGGATACAAATAGGGTGGAGGCATTGTAAACTGAATATGAGAACTGTGCCTGTATAGAATGCAACCATGGCTAGTATGGCCTCAAGAATGTAGAAATGGGTCTTGTTCCTCATTTGGGGATAAAAGATGGGCAGGGGAGGTGGAGGGGTGTATTATTTTAGCAATCAGTTACCTCAGTTGGCACACCAGCATGCTGAACAAATGACTCCTATTATTTCCAATATAAATACTTACAACAGACTCTTCGATTCCCTCTCTAACAATTGGGGGACTTAAGGGGGGGGGTATCTCCCCTCCCCACAACCCCCAAAGGCTTAAGAATTTCTTTGAAGTAGATTTTGTACTTTTTACTAACAGCAGAAAAATGAGAGCTGGCTACTGCCAACAGGACAGCCAGGCCATTTCCTGAAGCCCTAGGCCTTAATTTGGAGTCAAACCTTTTTGGCTAAATATGCTGTAACTCAGCTGGTCCTGAATATCTACTTCCCTTATATTGCATGCACTGGTGCTTGGGCCTTCATTTTTTTAAATCCTGGCTACTTCCTGACCAGCCAGGGCAGGCTTTGTTAGAAATAAGTCGCTGAGTGCACAGGAAAGCTATAATTACATGTATGTCTGGAATTAGTTAAAATTAGAATAAATAGTTAATGACTAGCTTCAGGAGTATCTCTCACATAAAATCTTCATTACTACAACCCAGTCTGGATTTAGAGCCTTGCACAGTACCTCAACTGCATTAGTCAAAGTAGCAAATGATCGGTTTTCAGCCCTGGACCAAAAGCTTGTGACTGTAGATATTTTTCTCAACCTCAGCAAGGCTGTCAATACAGACAAAAAACAGATTTTGTTGCAGAAAATATTCTGGAATTGCTATTGGACCCCATGCTCTGACTTGGTTCAGAAATTATCTCACTGGGAGACAGCAGCAACTTAATGCTGAAGGGATCCTATCCTCTTGTTTCAAGATTCTCAAAGGAGTCTCCCAAGGATCTGTACTAGACCCTCTCCTGTTTATGATTTATAACAATGACATGGAGGCTAGCACAGGATACGTCAATCTTCATTGGTATGCTAATGATACAGGCTCGCAAGTTCCCAGGACTGCTATATCTGATACACTACTTGATCTGCAATCAGCACTTAGTACCCTCCAGTTTGAACTGTTCACTGCAGAGCTTCTCCTCAATGCCTCTAAAATAAAATTTATGATCTTCACTCCTAGCAACAAGCTGCCAACTAATGACACTTCTCCTTTTATCCTGATATTAATGGATGATAACTGGAAATTAGTAGACACATTTAAATAACCTGGATCTGTGGTTAGACAGTAAACTTTCCTTTGTCACCCACACTGAAAACCTATGTAAGACATTGAATCTGATGTTAGGCTTCTATTACAGAAATAAATATTGTTTCTCTGCCAATGTAAGAAAAATATTAGTTAAGGCCACTTTTCTGCCACTTCTTGATGATGGCAACCTAGTGTATAGTGACATTGCTTCTTGGCAACTAGCTATACTAGATGTTCTATACCATAGGGCTCTACGTTTTATTTCTGGTTTGCCTGTTAGGATTCACCATTGCACCCCCTACGCCTCAGTTGGTTGGTCCTCCCTAACCACTAGAAGGCAAAAAATATATACATTTGGACTTACGTGGCTCTCCAAAATGCTGTGTCACAATATATTTTGGCCTTTTTTCATAGGACCACTAGCCTTTACAATTTGAGGATCCGTGGCATCATTCTGTTAGAGGTCCTCAGGTATACATCTAAATGTGGTAAAATGGCATGCAGCTGGCTTGCCCAAATGCTTTGGAACAAGTTACAAGCTTCTCTCAAATTAAACTCATTGATCAGCCTTGATTCATTCAAATATTATTAGAAAATCATTGCACTGATAAATGTACTGGTCAAAAGAATTTTTATCTTCACTGTACTCTGCTGCTGTAATCCTTGACTTGTTTTTATTTATTGCTTAATACAGTCAATGTGCTTTATATTTTTTCTTTATTCCTGTTGCATATCATCTTTGTAGGTTTTGTGTCATTGTCACTTATGGACTAGATAATCCCTTGTGTAATTATCTGTTATGTTGCACTATTTATTTATGTACTGTTACCTGTCCTAACCAGGATCTCCTTGCAAATGAGTGCTGCTCATGGAGCTTTTCCTGGTAAAACAAATACAACTGTGGGTGACTTGGACTCAGACTCTGTACACAGATTTTTAAGAACACCAGTTGGCTCCGTATAAAATATAATATAAATTGCCTCACTTCAGCATAAGACAGCAAGCAGGTCTGATATTGAAAGTGTTTAACTTCACCTCTTTTGGATGGCAAGGGATCATAGTTGGACTTTGTAGAGCTGGCAACCTGATCCCCTCCATTTCCCACTTTTGAAACTTGGTCCTTGTCAGTAGTGTAGCAAATTCCCAGAAGGCCTGGGTGCAAGGGTATGTTATAGGGCCCCCCTGGTTTTGAATAAACATCAAAATTATGATTTGGGCCCCTCAAACCTCGTGGGTACAGGTGTGACTGCACCCCCTGCACCCTTGTAGCTATGCCCCTGGCCCTTGTACCAATGTTTTGTGATGTAAAAGTTTTCTAGTTGTAACTCAGTATGATCAGGTTAAAAAGTATTGAGAAAATTGTCCTCAAACAGGTCACTGATTTCCTCAATAAATACAACATACTTTCCAGCTCCTGGAATGGCTTTAGGGCCCACCACAACACTGAGACTGCTTTGGTCAATTTTACCCATGATATTTACCAGGCCATTGACACCAGTCTCTACACAGGAACTGTTTTTGTAGACCTCACCAAAGCATTCGATCTGTTTGATCATGGCATTCTCGTCAAAACCCTCACCAAACTGAACTTCTCCAGCAATGTTGTCAGTTGGGTCCACAACTATCTCAATCACATGACACACAGAACCTTGATTGAGGGTCACCTCTCTGCTGTCTATCACATTAAATATGTATCTCACAAGGTTTCATTCTGGGCCCCCTACTGTTCTCCCTTTTTGTGAATTCCCTCACAGGCATATGCACCTCCACCAAGCTTACACTTTATGCTGATGACACAACCCTTCACTGCCATGAAAAAAAAACAAACCTCTGCACTATGCCACAGACTCCTTTCTGACTTTAGTAGACTCCACTCCTGGTTCTCCACACACAGCCTTATCCTCAATGCCAAGAAAACCAAATCCATGGTTTCTTGGGTATCAGGAAAAACATCGCCTCTGACTTCACCATCACAGACAATGATGGCAACCTGATCAAAAGAGTCTTTGAATTTAAATATCTCAGGATTCTCCTGGACAGCCATCTAACCTTTGATAACCAGATAAAATTTCTTATCAATAAGCTGCACCAAAGACTTAGGATGCTGTACCGTATCAAACAATTTCTCACCCCCCAGACTCTAGGGCTCGACTTGCTAGCAATTTCCTGTTCCTACTCCTTGACTATGGCTCCCTAGCCTGTTCACCCCCTTAAAAATCTCGATAGACTGAGGTCCACCTACCACAGCATCCTCTGGTTTGTCACTGGTCTCCCCAGGTCAACCTACCTCTGCACTCTTTACAGAACAGCAAATTGTCTCCCTCTCGAGGACAGGTTCAATAGCAAAACCTGTACCTTCCTCTTCATATTCCTTAAGGGTCTCTTCCCTGACAGTACTGCCTCCATCTGTCCCAGGCCTGCCCACTCTCACACTCCCAGACACTCCTCGGGTAGCTACTTTGGAACTCCACAAAACCACACCTCCCACAGCCAGCGCTTACTCGCTTAAGGGGGCTCAAAACTCTTCGGTGCTCTGCCTCCATCTCTTACCCAGCGCCCTTCCATAGCTGTCTTCAAAAGCACTTTAACAAACCTCCTCCCCAACAATGCTGCATGCAAACACCCTTAATCTTTACCTTTCCGTTATCCAACTCCCTTTGACTCTCCCGTAATTACCCTGCCCCACAGTTCACCAAGCCTCCCAAGCAAAGCTTTGTAAATAATGGTGATACTACTCTTGTAAATCATGTTGTTTCCACCTCAATTGATTTGAACATAACTGCCTGACTTGTACATAATTGTCTGTAAATTCCTGTGTTTTACCTCAGTTATCTGTATATAATATTTTGAATGCCTTCTGTAATTTGTTTTATTTTGCTCCCTGTTCTGTTTCCTCCTGTCTCTGATACACTGGATGCTTGTGAAAATGAGCAATCTTGCTCGCATGCCTTCCCAGTACAAAACAAAAATGAAGTGAAATGAAATTTAAACAATAGGGGCCCCGATGCCAATGTACTACTGTGCTGGCAACTTGAGTTCAAGATCTGGCTCAGAAGCCATCCAGGCAACCCTGGGGAGGCTGGAAGGGGCTGTCATGTGGCAACATTACCACCCTGGGAAGGATGGCACCAGGGTACAGCCCAACAGTGACTTCAGTACAGGACCGTTGAGCGTGTTCCACCAAAGCATATCTGTGGTAGTGTGGCATGTATGGGGCATCAGTCAGCCATTAACAGATGCCATGGAAAGATGGCTGATGAAAGAAACCTTGGAATAACTACATCTTCTTCAGGATGATGGCCAGGGGCTTCCTTGAGCCCTGCATCATTGACCACACCTGGTGGGTTGTGAGAGGCATGGCTGGGGAGCCTCTATGGAGCGTAGAACCAGGCCCAGTGACTGTGCAAATTGTTGTGGTGGAGAAAATTTAGAGTAAAAAAATAAAATGTAGAATTAGGTAGAATTTGGCTGATATGGAGTAACTGTGAGGTGATGGCCAAGAATAACCCTATCTTGGCTAGAATCTCTAAAAAAATACCCCTATTTTAACAAAGGTAAGAACTAGAAAAAAAAAGGTAATAAAAAAGGTTCTGAATGAATTGTAAGTCCCTGATATCATTTTGTTTTGGGGACTGCTGTACTTTCATTGATGCTTACACATGGCAACCTACTGGCAGCACCCCTGTAAAATATACTGTATATAAAACATTGGACATGTTTTCAAATTTCTGTCTTTATAACCCAGCTAACAGAGACCATCTAGGTTACCAATAAGGGCACAATTCTTATGTCCTGATTATATTTTACAGGAGTGCTGCAGTACATATCTATATAAAAGCTTACAAAGTGTAGTGCCCACTCCTCAACATACTCTACTTGCCTATGCCTCATTGTTAAGGGAGGGAGGCTAGAACATATTGCTCTGCAGTGCCTACTTCCAGAGAAGTTGAAGGTGGGATGTCATAAGGTCTTTGGGGAAATGCCACACACTACCCTTGCAGTCAAAGTTGGTGCCATGACCGGTCTATGACAGCTGGGGAGGGACATGGGGGGGATCTATGGAGACAGCACGGGACATCTGGCCTTAAGAAATTCCCCTGACATACTTCATGTTATTGCATTAGACTCCACTGTTGAATCTCAGCAGATGGAACCAGCTATTCCAAGCAGGGCTCAGTGAGCCTCATCTGGGTTTATTCAGAGCCCAAAACTGCTCTAAAAAGTTCCTGTTTTTTAATCTTTTTCAGTCTAGTGATGCATATCTGCATACATATTATATGCTAATTAGTCTAATTTGTATTTTAAACCACTACCTTTGTTAATTTTGGCTGTCCCTAATTCCAAGGGAGCCAAACCAGATCTGACAACTCTCACGCTGTATACCTATGCAACGCCGAGGGCTTGTCACAGGTTTCTGAGTTTGAGGGATTCTAGCTTGGCTCTAACTCTCTATCTGCTGCTGCCATTCCATGCCAACTACCCTCCCCCTCCTGCTTGTGGAAGATGCCTCTGACATGTTTAACAATATCTGATGGAGAGATACTGTACATACTGGGGACAGAAAGCTATCCATAGAGGATAACATACAGACACAAGAGGAAGGAGCAATTAATCACTTACTCCAGACAGGTGTTCAGAAAATATCTGTCTTAGACGACATCTGTACTGGAAGTGATGTCTTGTGGCTGAATATTTTGCTGAACAGCAGTACCAGGCTGGGGGAAGGGAGGTAGATTATTGAGCAATCTCTCCAGCTATTGGTGAGTTCTTAACTGATAGAGTATCAGCTCATTATCAGCCCCTCCCTCACCCAATTATGTTTTTGTTTCCAAAATTGCCTGGATTTGATTCTTCTTTTTAAACGCTAAAGTCATTTCTGAATTTCTTTCTTGAAATAATTTTCAATCAACTTATTTCTTTACAGTTTCTTTACCCTGCATATACCAGCTGAATGCAATGTGTTTTTGCCAGTGGGGTAATTTAGGCTGGTTGCACAGCTAAAAGCTACTGAACCACAGGGTGGTCAAGTAACTTGCTTAGTGTCCCACACTAATGCAGTGGCTGTGGTGGGATTTGAACCAGAGTCTCCTTTTTTCCCAACCTGCTCTCTAATCACTAGATCACCCCCCCACTGAAATATTTATGAAACTGTTTTCCTTCATTTTGGGATAGTCTCCTGATATGAAATATTTTATTTCTGTGAGCATCCTAGAGGGTAGTGGTGGGCGAAGTGGGCTCAATCCACTCTGCGAAGTGATTCGCGGAGCAAAGGCAGATTCGCGGAGTGCTCCGCAATGCGAAGCGGAGCACTTCGCATTATAATGAGGAACGCAAAGTGCAGTGAAAACAGCTACTTCGCGTTACTCCGCCTCCACTGGTCACTTCTCTTTCTATTTTTAAGGCGAAGTACATTGGTGGCAGTTCATTTCGCCTCACTTACCTTGTTTTTGAGCTCCGAAGGAGGGTTTTGCAGTGATTCATGGGAGTTCAGGTCACATGGACTCTATATTGATCTGCACAGCCTCAGTTCGAGGTAGTATGAGTAGGAAGGAGTAGGAGACAGTGTGCTCTGAAAGCTGTCTGTAGGAATCTTTTAAAAGCTGTTCAAAAAGCATTTTTGCTTTTTTTTTTGAGATGCAACTGTAGTTCATCGATTGTAGAAAACCCTCACGTGCTCACATCATCGAGCGTGTTTGTTTGTGTGTGGATTTTGAATGTAAATTTACAACATTGAGTGTGTGTGGTGAAAGACAGTGAAGTGTGCTGTGTGGGGGAGGGGCGTATCTGTGTAGGTAGATTTAAGTTGCAGAACTAGTGATTTCTTTGTGTTTTGGTAATATATTTGTTATATAGCTCACTGTGTTGCTGTACACATAGTAAAATTGTCAGTGATAGTACAAATTTTCTTGCTGCTTGTTGTGTGAATGTGGTGCAGCATTTCATAAGGTCAGGTTGTTTAAATTACAAATTTACATTGCGTGGCACTGAGTACACTGAACTTTTGCATTTGCATCGCATTCCTCGTTCAGCATTGTACACAAAGTGTTCTGTGTTGTGTGTGCAGTGTTGCGTGCATCAAATATAAGACACCTTTTAAAATTTGTGACACAGATCAGTGCAAGAGAAAGTAAGCGCGGCAGTGTGAACCTGTTATCCACTGCAACTGCTTGATTTTGTACTGCGATTGTGTTCTCTGTTCTTAGTGTTGCTGCTTGTAGTGCCGTAAAAATCAGCACTGTCTGTATTCAGTGTCCCCCCCCCAACGTTGAAAAGGTATTTTTTACCAGACTGGATTGTTTTTGTGACCCCATCAGCACCACTGGTTACTGAAGTTGTTTTAATTCTGTGACAGTGTTACAACACAGTAGTCCCTTATCTGTCGCTGAAGCCACAGTTGTTTATTTTGCTTCACATCCAGCTAGTGATAGTAGCGAGTAGAGACCCTCCAGTCAGAAAGTGAACCTATCAAAATCTGAATTTGGTAATAATATTTGTCATTGATTCCCCAAAATGCCTGCAAAGAGACGTGCAAGTAAAGCTGTTTCTGGCCATGGCAATGTTGGCAGTAAGAGGGTCTGTGGGCGTGGTAGTAGTACGCGGATGGAGAAGTGCATTGCTGATGTGAGAAAAGGTATTTCTCCTGCAATATTTTTTAGAGCCCAATCAGTAGCTTCACTGATAGTTGGAGGAGTTGATGTTTTCCCAGCCGGTGGTGTTAGTGTTACTGGTGTTAGTGGTGGTGGTAGAGGTAGTATTAGCATTATTACATCAAGTTCTAATTCCAACCAGTGTACCATATCCAAACATATTGAGTGTGAAGCAGTGCAAGTGAATGACAGCGTAGATGATGTCATACTTCCCAGTAACATCCCATTAACTGAACCTGATTCTGATGATCATGTCAACGATAGCATACAATATGATATTCCATCCACCATGGCACTTAACGTCACTCATTTTCCATGCAACAGAGATTCACAGTGTGGTGAAAAATTATCAGGTGATGGTGGTGTAGATGCTGATGATGAATGTGACGATGCTGATGATGATGATGTTGCTGCTGTTGCAACATGCAGTCCACATGTTAGCATCCAAGCAGAAGACGTGGATGTGTATGACAGTGACGTTGATGAATATGATGATGATTTAATTGACCCCAGTTGGGAACCGGAGAAAAAGAAATTAAAAGTGGTTGTGTCTGAAATTTCTGAATCTGTTGCAGGAATCCCCCCCGTAAAAACTTGTGATTTACTGGTTTTATTGGATGATGATGATGATGATGATGACGACCTAGTACTCAATATGATGGGTAGTCGTGGTGGTCAGTTGCAGTCCAGGTGTGCAGTGCTAGAAACATCACGTGCCCCCCCCACTTCAGTGCTCAAAATAACAGACTTAAATAAGCCACATTCATCATGGACATGTTAAAAGCAGAGCATCACAGTCCCTTGTTTGGGATTTTTTTGTTCAAGATGCAAATGATGATTCAAGTGCAATCTGCCAGGTTTGCCATGTGAGTCGAGGTAAAAAGGGGAGCCATCTTGGGACAGGAGGACAGCATACGCATCTTAAGAATAAGCACTTGGCCCTGTGGACCCAGCACAAGCTGGCAGCTAATACCAGACTTGGGAGTTCACCCATATCACTGGCAGCAACCATAGCCAGCATGTTATCCCCTTCAATGACTGTTAAGCCCAGTAGGAAATTAAACGTGTGCAGTAGTGCGGTAATAAGAGCAGAGGATTACTACAGGCATGATGAGGTGGAGGACCATAATGACTTTGAAATGTTGTCCAGTGCTGGTGAGAGTAGCTGTTTTTGTGGTGGTGGTGGTGAATGCAGCATGTCTAGTGCAAGTGGTACATCAACCCTGGTTGGCAAATCCGGAAAAATAACATCATTTCTGGGTTTGTCATCATCACCTGTTCAACCGTCTTCATCAAATGTCCACACTCCACCCCCTGCCAATGCCATTCATCACAGAGCACAACCATTTGTGACCAACAACACACACCCTGTAAAACGTTTGTCAGCCCACGTTACAGAGTGTTTTTGCGCATAAGCTGAAGTACCCCCCTAATCATACAGTGTCACGTGAACTTAATGCTGCTGAAGCGGAAATGCTGGGAATCGATCTTTTGCCCTTCTCCTTTGTGGAGAATTCTGGGTTCTGGTGGTTTGTTGCCCGTGCCTGTCCAAAATGGAAAGTCCCATCCAGGACATACTTTTCTACCCGTGCTGTTCCCGAGTTGTTCCGCACTGTCTCAGACTCAGTAAGACATGCCCTTTAACATTCCTCCTCTCCATTCATCCATTTAAGTATGGATATGTGGACAAGTGGCAAAACAGCGGGGAGTTCATATCTGTGTATAACTGCACACTGGGTGCAGGTACCGGGGGTTGTTTGTGATGCTGGTAGTGTGAATAATCACTGCAGGAATGTGGATTGTCACAGTAGAAATCTTCCTGGAATTCGCCAGCATGCAACAATTGCTATGCACAGTGTGACCTATTCACACACTGGTGAGAACATGTTGGACATGGTACTGACTGAAATTTACAGATGGCTAAACCCTCTGTCCCTGAGAGCTGGGTTCATAGCAAGTGACAATGGGTCAAATGTGGTGAAATGCATCACGAATGGTGTTTTTTTTCCTGTCCATGCATGGCCCACTGTTTAAATCTTGTGGTTCAGGAGTTTCTGCAGCACACTGATATAAAGGAAATGCTGACCATTGCATGACATATCTGCTCTCACTTTTCAAGATCAGGAAAGGCCCGTGACCAGCTGCGGCAGTTGCAGACACAAAACAGCCTGCCTCAGCACCGCTTGAAGCTGGAAGTTGTCACCCGATGGAACTCCACATTATACATGGCAGAGAGGTTGTATGAACAATACAAAGCCATCACAGAATATCTTGTTATGCACACTAGCCGTGACAGTTCTGGGGCCTCCATGTCTATGATGACTGAACAGTGGCACCTCATGGACTCTGTAATAACAATTTTGCTGCCTTTTGAACATGCCACACAGGCAGTGAGTGGTGAGTCTGCCTTCATTAGCCAATCAATTCCACTGCTGCGGGTGCTGAGGCAGACATTGGTGAATTTACAGCATAGCCTTGATGTTGCCAGAGACGGTGGTAGCAGTATGTTGCTGCAACACATGCTGTCAGTATTCGACCAGAATCGTCACATTGTGAGCATTCAGCGTAGTGACAACTTTGCCATGGCAACAATGCTGGACCCACGATACAAACGTGGAATTGCATCAGTACTGGAGGGAGGGCCTGAACAGGTAAAAAATATCAGTGGTCAACTGGTTCGCTTGGTTCATGGGGCACAGAAGTCACGTGCCAAGGTTTGCAAACCTCAGCAGCATAATCCAGCTGAAGGTGTAGCTGGAGGACCAGCAAGCATATCATGCAAGGGTAAGGGGACTGTAGTTCCTGGTGGTCTGTCATCCAAAGTGGTTAGCGTCAATCTGCTTTAGGAGGCTTTGTCCCAAGTGAGTATTTGTGACATCAATGATTCCGGGGAACAGGCTGATGCATCAACAGTCAGACTTAGTGCGGCACAGAAAATGGTTGAGTCATATTTGTCTGAAAACAGGCATATGACAATAAGTGAAGATCCTCTTTTCTACTGGAGTGGAAAGGTCAGTGAATGGCCAGAGATGACTGCAGTGGCACTGAAGTACTTCACATGCCCACCCTCCAGTGTAAGTGTTGAGAAGGTATTCAGCTCAGCAGGTGCAATAGTCAGGGATCGTCAGACAAACCTGTCTCCTGCAAATGTTAGTTTGCTAACATTCATTAAAATGAATGAGAGGCACATACCAGCACAGACTGCAACCTCGGTATTTATACCCCAGCCTAGTCATGGTGGTCTTGCTGATGTGGAAATGGAGCATCCTGGTGGCACTGGCAGTGGCAGCCTGAAACGGCCCACCACTGACGTAGATGATGACACAATGAAGAAAGAATTTCCCAGTGGTCAGACTTCAGATATTGATGACTGTGAGGGCAGTTTTCTTTATGAGGATGGTGATGTGGTTAATGTTGGCAGGTTTTAACTGCAGTATTTAAACAGTGGTGTGCCCCCCCCACCCCAGACCACCACCACAGGGACTGATGTTATCCAAGTCTGCTGCCACCATGAGTCTGTCTGCCCCCCATGGACCACCACCACCACCGGACTGATGTTATCCAAGTCTGCTGCCACCATGAATCTGTCTGCCCCCCATGGACCACCACCACCGGGACTGATGTTATCCAAGTCTGCTGCCACCGTGACTCTGTCTGCCCCCCATGGACCACCACCACCACCCGGACTGATGTTATCCAAGTCTGCTGCCACCATGAGTCTGTCTGCCCCCCATGGACCACCACCACCACCGGGACTGATGTTATCCAAGTCTGCTGCCACCATGAGTCTGTCTGCCCACCACGGACCACCAGTCTACCAGTGCACCACCACCACCACCACCAGCTTCTTAATATTTAAACCATAAAGTGAGTATGTGCACTCATGTTTGTTATGCTGCCTCACTTCCTTACGTTGTCTGTTTTGTTTTCTGTAGCTTTTCAGAGCTGCTGTGGCCCTCCTCTTCTTAGGGATGCCGCGCCCGCTATGCACAGCAGCACCCTCTACCACGGAACGGCCAGCAGGTGCAGACATGGTCAGTTCTGTGGCAGCCTGCCACTCCAACTGGTCGTGATTAAGCATATGGGTGCGCTGGCCCCCAGTCCCCAGGTGACCCCTCCGGGGGCCACAGTGCACTTCCACCGCACATAGGTGACACTTCACCACACTGCTGTCCCCCCAACACAGTCAAAAAACTGCCAAACAATGGAGGTGTGGGAAGGACCAGTCACGGGCAAGGGAGGGCCAGATGAACTGGCAGTAGGCTGCTCACACTGCTCAACAGTACTTATGGAATCCACACCTGGGCCTGGGGGAACAGGCACATCCTGCTCCAAAGGACCTTGTGCTGGACTTGGTGGTGGTGGTGGCTGAACTGCCTCAGAGTCAGGAGGCAGTGCTGGTCCTGCTTTCGGGGGTTGGATACTCATAAGTTTAGAGCGGTCCAACACAAGTGGGTGCCCATGCCCTCCATGCATGCGCATGGTATGACGATGTGTACTACCATGCTCTCCCAGAGCTGACCCTGCCCCAGACATTCCCTCACCCTGCTCCATCTCACAACACAAGCACAACACACACACAGTCACACACACACACACACACACACACAGACAAACAACTAAGTAGGTAAGAAAAATAAAATTTACAGAAAGAACAAATTAAGTAAAAAAACAGTACAGAAAAGACAAAAAAATGTAGCTTTTAAAAAGCTGTTGGGTTAAGTATCAAATTTTAACTCTCCTCCTCTGCAATCAAAACACTCCTCTCTCTAGTACGCACTCCTCTCTCTCAGTCTGCACAGGAGAAAGTGAAACTGTCTGTGCGACTCACTTCCTTCCTGCCTGGCTAGAGAGCATGTGACTTACAGTACTGTAAGCCATGTGATGTGTGGGGGCTGCCAAGTGTGAAACACCAAGTGGATCACTTAGAATCGTAATGAGGAATGCGAAGTCCATTGAAATCAATGACTTCACCTTATTTCACGTTCTCATTATGCCAACGCGAAGTGGTAATGACAAGGCGAAGTGAGCACTTTGCATTGCCCACTCCGCATAGCAGAGTGGCAACGCGAAGTGCCCACTTCACATGCACTTCGCCAGCGAATTTTAAATTCACTGTATGTCTACTAGAAGGGTGGGAGCATCACAGATTAAGAAAAATATATATATATTCTGAACAAGAATTTATGACTGCTTTGACTGCTGTAAGGCAAGGCAAGGTATTTCTAGAGTGCCCTTTCCTGAAGGCTGAGGGTGCTTCACTATCACAATGAACAATAACATGTCAGCAGCATAAATAAGATAGCTAACATAACATTTGATTACATTCTAATACTGTACTTCAGCAGTTTTTCTAATTATAACCTTGTTATTGACAAAACAGTGGTAATGCCTCTAAATTCTAAGGTCTTTCACTCAGATGTAACTCATCTAGGCATGGCGTGGACTACCAAGCATAAATATTTAGGTATTATTCTTTCTCAGAAAGCTATCTTAATGAAAAAGTTAAATGTGGATAATTTGGTTAGCACAATTCAGCAAGGTCTATATAGATGGGCATCCCTTCCTTTGTCCTTTCAAGGCAGAATCAGCATCATCAAAATGAATAGCCTTGCCAGGTTGTTTTATCCCTTACCTATGTTGAATTTCCTGCTTCCCCTTAAATGATTTAAGAAAGTCCATAATTTTATTGCCACCTTTCTATGGAAAGGCAAAACCCTGCAACAGGCTTACAATCATTTAGGGGCCCTGAAGCACCTAGGAGGCCTTAGACTGCATAATTTTTTCATCTACTATTTGGCAAGTCATATTGCTAAATATGCTAGATGACCTGTTTCTGATTGCATAAGTACTACCCCATATGTCCCATTGTGGCTTCAAATAGAGCATACACAGATTGAGGAAGTTGGTCTATCCCCTAATAGCTTATATGTTATCCCCCTAAACAACTTGCATCACAACTTCAGAAGTCGGTCATATTCACTTCTCTGAAGATTCATGCTCAGCTGTGTAGAGCAATGCATTATGATAATTTCACGGATGTCTCTCAACTGTTGTGCCACAACTCTAACTTTAGGCTTGGGGGCCAAATGTTGACTTCTGGGGGGATGCCTTCACTGAGAGAGAAGGGAGTCTCTGACCTTCTTTCTGATGGCCGCATTCTTAGTAGACAAGAATTGTTAGTGCTTCTTAACCTGCTGTCTAAATATGTTTTTAAAATTTACCAACTTTGGCACTTGCTGATTAGTCAGTTTGGCATGGCCTCTTGGACCAATAACCAAGGGGAGTTTTTTCACTTACTTCAAACCTTAGAGTGGCAACCCCGCTCAGTCTCCACAATCACATCTGTGCTGTTCTTTAAGCTTTTCCCAGAGATTTCGGGCCACTCTAGTTACTGGTCTTCCTTATTTCCCACTTCCAATTTCAGCTGGGATTGCATCTGGGAAGATTTATACCTCTATTTGACCAATGACAAGCTGCGCCTTACTCAATTTTATATTTTGCATAATATATATTTCACCCCTGTCCTCTTGGCTAAGATGGGGAAATTGCCCTCATCTCTGTGTTCAAGGTGTGGCCACACAGATGGATCCATTTTGCATGTGTTGTGGGAATGTCCTAAAGTTGCCTCTCTTTGGGAGAAGATTAGACAAAGGGCAGATCCCTTTCAGTCCTGAAATCTGCCTTGTGAGAGACTATTCGGGAGTGGCAGTCAAAGAACGTAGATATTATTTATCCATGATCTCCCTTTCAATGAAAAGAGTGGTACTTCTCCACTGGAAAGACCAGTCTGAGATTCCCTACTCTGAATGGCTCAATGAAAATGTTATATAACTTGCAGCTTGAAAAGATGATAGCCAGTCTCCATAATTGTATGTAGGCGTACAATAAAAAATGGTGTAAATTGCACACTTTATTTTCAGTACCTTCTTCCCCTTGAGCAGGCCAATGGTACACTTTGTGATTTTATTTAAGATGTACTGATGTTGAGCACGGAGCCAGGTTGGGCTGAGGGTAAGGTCCCTTTGTTACCCTCCCTTATAGAGGCTTTGGGCCTTTCGATGTACAGGTTTTTATTTACCTCTCTTTATTTGGTAATAGTTCTATGTGATCTGGGCTCCTGTTCTATGTGCCTATACCAGATGGACTGCCTTACTACTGTTCTTAGAACCTCTGTGGGGTTGGGGGGAGTTGGGGGGTTGTGCTGTTGTATTTGTTGTTGTTGATTGTATGTTGTTTGTTTTGTAAATTTGAAAACCCAATAAAGCATATTAAATTTCAAAAGAATACATTCTAAGACTGTTTAAAACAAAAGTAGGAGCAGTATTAAGAGCTGTCTGGGAAAACTTTGTGGAATAAATCATTTTTAAGGTAGTCATAAAGGCCTCTACCATGCAACAAGATCTAACGTGCAGTATGTTGGTAAAGCATTCCAATGTATAGGGGATGCAACACTGAGCATCCTGTCCCCTGATTGTCGCAGGTGAGCTACAGAGGCAGAAAGAAGGCCCGCATGCATTGGAAGTAGAGAAAGAGAGTTGGGCAGTAAGGGGCTAGGAGATCTTTTAAGTAGTCTGGTCCCAAACTGTGTAGGGCCTTGAATGTAATCAAGCATATCTTGAAGGTTATGTGTTACCACGTTCCATGTCAATACAACGAGATTTTAACAGCGAATGTCAAAACAGTGAATACATAATAGCAACCCCAGAAACAGTGCTACCAGAACACAGTGATGCACAAAAATAGCTATAATCAGGCTCATACCTGGAGTGGACGATTATATGTGAGACCCCTTAGATGTGAAGGAACTCCAATGCTATCCTCACCTCCACCAACAGAGGTATGCACTGCAACTGTCTGCACACCCCTTTGATAGCACTTCCACAAGTGTCTCCTTTTACTTCGGGTGGTATACTCCTGTCTGTATTATGCAGGGGGCTCTGCCCTCCTGCACCCCCTTTGGGGGGCCCCACCCCCCCCATTTCCTAATATTTTCAGTCCATGGCCATTGACTGTGGGGTATCCTAGCATCACAGTCACCCATATCGCCCATTCACCATTATGTGCCAGTTGCTGTAATAGCTGGTGCTGATATTGAGTCGCCCAAATGTAGTCGCTGTTTTATATTTGCTGTTATTATGTGATACCATGCCGCCACATAGACAGCCAGTGCAGTGTATGCAGAACTGACGTGAGATGGCTCCTGTGGGAAGAGCCCACAATCAGCCAGATTGCAGCATTCTGGACCAGCTGCAGGCATCACAACAAACCTCCAGATACCCCTAAGTATAAAGCATTGCAATAGTCAAGCCAAGAGGTAACAAAGGTATGAACTATCATAGGCAGATCTGTAGGTGCTAGATATGGTTTGATCCAGGAAATAATACGCACGTGGCAAAAGCCAACCTGAACCATAAATGATACCTGTTGATCAAACATCAGCCTGTGGTCCAGGGTGACCCTAAGATTTTTCACCATGTCTACAGATCTCGGTGGTGGACCACCCAACAAAGGAAGAAATGTTATACTACCTATCATTGCTGGGCCCTGCCTACTTGGCTCCACAATCTTGACCTCCATTTTTCCCAGATTTAGACATAGACAATTTGAGGCCATCCAGTTGTTAACTTCAGCCAAACACCTCACACGCACAGAAGCTGCCTGAGACCCTTCAGGAATTCCAGACAGGTATAGTAAGAATTCAGTCTATGCTAGAAGATGCCTAACTAAACATCATGAATTATATTTCAGCCACAAGCAGGGTTTCTTAAAAAAAAGATACAACTGTGATTTAAATCAAACTCCATCTGTAGTAACTCTAAGAAAATCGAGCACCTTATCTAAGTCATGCATGTGTTCAATCAGTTAATGTACTGAAAAGAACATTTAGAATACTAGATGTGAGTATACAGAAGACGCAGTCTACAGGAAGAGCAGTATAGTACATGGGATCTGTAATAGGATTATAGGAGAGATACCATGTACTACACTTCCTGCAACTGCCTCCTTGGTATGGTTACTCTGAATATCGTAAAGGTCCATTGCCTTGGGGTTTTTACTTGGTACATGGCTAAGACAATGACTTAAAACAGACTCAACTAAAAACAGATTGCCATTTTTGAATCAAGCCTCACAGGTATGACTAACCACTTCCTACAAAGAAACTGCAATAACAAATTAAGTAGTGCCAGTATTTGAGGTCGCAAGTAATGGCATCAGCCTATTATTTTCAAAGTGTATGCTTGTATGCAGACTTTTAATATTATTGTTACATTTAGCGTGTGTGTGAATCAGCTGTGGTGAGGTTTGAGTAGAGACATGTCAAAAGGAATGTAGTACAGTTAGAACATTTTGTTGTCAGTTTACCACCTGAAACACACACACACACATATACAGATTTACATACTCATGATGCTTTGTGCTAGGTTTGAGGCTTTTGACTGTATGTGTGTTTACAGAACACCAAATTGGAAGGTTTCTGCCTTCTGTTGCCATTTATGTAACCTGCATATTTGTTTTTCTTTCTGATCAGCATTTAAACTACTAAACCTCTTTCCACTCACTATGACAATAAAAAGACTAAAAGATTAATATCTCCCAGGCAGCTAAAGCAATAGTGCCTGCCCATCACTATGGGATTCATCTTAAAATGCTGATTCTGAAGTTCTGGGCATTTGCTATAATTAGAAGCTGTATTGTATTTACCATTGCCAGATATTGTCCCTATACTGAAGCTGGAAAGTGGAAATAATGGTGCAACCCTGTGTTGTAACAATTAGTGTACCATACTCAGCAGGCTCCCACAGCTCTAGTTGGTGCAGAATGCATCAGGTTGTCCCCTCACTCTGACAATCTGCATTTGAGGTGTGTGTGTGTGTGTGTGTATACAGAAGTATCTACTGTCTTGTATCATATACATATTCTGTTTATGGAAAAAAGCTACGTTAATGTTCCTTAGAGTTGCTATTGCACAAAACACAAACTGCACAAAGGTTAGAAATAAACTATTAGGGTTGTAAGGACAATGCCCACAAAGTTTAGAAATGTGCTACAGTATTAGGGTTCTTATATCTAACTCCTACCCACCCTGCCACATCCCCTACCCTTATGACCCAAAGTCAGTCTACAATTACAGGGCCATTTATCAGTGGTATGGTAATCTCATACAGGGTTAACATATTAAAATTTGTATATAGATACTCCAATCCCCACCCCTTCCACCTACCCTCATTACTGATGGGCAAAGTTCATGTCCAGATTCATGCCACACGAGTATGGTGTTTCATGTGGATTGTAGAACTGTAATTAGAATACTTTAGTGATGCACCTGAGAAGGTTAGCATCCATTATATCATGTGCCATACTTGGCACATAATATTGTACACCATTCATAAAGTAGTGGAATTGTACTGTACACATTGCTTAGTTGTGATTTGTGAGTTGCTTTCTTTCAGACACATAGTGTAATTAGAAACAAAGCAAGTTATATGTTTGGGACACATGTACACTGTTTTATGCAGGGTCTTGTTGTAGATGACTGAAAAAACCTGAAAAACAGCACAGCTTTAAATGATGGTGCTAGATCTATAGCCTGGTCTTGTGTCACCACCGTGATGGGAGAAATCACTTTGTAAGCTGGAGGTCACTTTGGCTAGTAGATTTCAGAATGTGTTAGCCATGTCAATATTTTTGTGGCCATTATTTTCTAGGGCTCAAAAATCACTTCTTGAGCAGGTAACCAGTTGACTAGTAAGTCAAAATGTAGTAGCAAAATCAATTCTTTTACTAGCCATTGGCCACCTGGCTAACTGATTTGTCCCACCCTAGTCACAAGGGTAGGAGAGGGGAAGGAGTCAGGATTAGGGTTACCATATGGAAATTTATGTTATCCCTGCATGCGGTACCATACCATTGATGTATGGCCCTATACCTGTAGAGAGTGTCCTTGGGTCATAAGGATAGGGGACATGGCAGGGTGGGTGGGAGTTAGACATAAGAACCCTAACCACTGCAGCACATTTCCAAACTTTGTGGGCATTGTGCTTACAACCCTAACAGTTTATTTCCAGTTTATGTTTTGTGCATAGCAGTGCTAATGAGCAATAACAAAGTTTTTTGACATAAATGTCCTTACTTTTTAATAAATTTGTGTAGTCTTACAGTGGTGCGGTAGTGCCATTATATTTAGTGTTGAACATGGGATTCTATGTTAAAATACAAACTTTGCACTCCAATAGCTTCACAACTGTTCAATGCATTTGCACAAAATTTTGCATGCAGAGTCTCAGTGGCAAGATCTATTGATATGCCAAGTTTGTTTCCTGTTGAATGTGCTGATTCCGAGATCCAGACAGCAAGAAAAGTGAAAAAATTGGGACACCAGGGAAATTTAATTTTATTCAACATTGGGTCAGCGATCAGCAGGGGGAGACCACTAGACACCAGGAATTTAATTTTACATTGGGCGGATCGGTGGGGGGTCACTAGACACCAGGAAATTTAATTTCACATCTCACCTGCAATCAGCGGGGGGGGGGGAGACAACTAGAGACCAGCAGCATGAGTATGGTAAAATATAAATAGGGGAGGGTGTTATAGCTCTCAGTTCAAACTCATAAATACTATGTATGCTTTTGCACAGTACTATTTTGCCTCCCTTCCCCCATTCAATTTTAGCATACCTGTGCTGCTAATCTCAAATGAACACAGTACTTGGTATTGCTGCTGACAATATTGTGTGCATGTGGTCATTGGAGCATATGTGCGAGCAAGGGGCTAGTCCATCTTCACTTTTGCAAAGTGAACAAGTGGCTTTGAATCTACCTATGCCCTTTCAGTCTGGAACACTAGCTATAGCAGCTTTGTTCCAGACACAGTGAAACAGCGTCACTTAGCTGTTTTTCATTCTCTCCTCCGGACAACATTCTATAATACAGCTGTCTTCCATTAGCCCAGATCCACAGCTGCCAGTACAAGTTTTCTGTTAGTGACAAAATTGTTACTGCTTACTAAGTTGTCTTCTCTGATTTCAGTTTGGCCGTGGCACCTCCTCTAATGAGCACTGTCTGCTCAGTTTACGCTTTTAAGAATATAGGGTAAAACAGTAGCCATGACAATGACTAGTCCATTACTTTTTTTCTAGCAATTTGTTCTATATAACTGATATTTCACTGCTGTCTGCTGCCTTTATTTTGAGTGTATGAGCCAGAGATAGAGAAAGGATGAAAGCTAGCTGGAGGACAAAAAGAGAACATGGGAAATGAGTTGTTTGTGCACAGCTGATTTTACTTGAAATGACCTGCTGGCTTGGAACTTTTAACTTTTTAAGTTCTTGTCCAGGATAGTCAAACCAAGATATTAAATATTTCTTTCATTTGAGCCAAGTAATTACCCCTTTTTAAACATTGTATTTTCACAGAATCTGCCAATGGAGATGTAGTATCT
Source organism: Neoceratodus forsteri (assembly GCA_016271365.2). Taxonomy (NCBI): domain Eukaryota; kingdom Metazoa; phylum Chordata; order Ceratodontiformes; family Ceratodontidae; genus Neoceratodus; species Neoceratodus forsteri. Next base: position 18,998,786 of record JADMNL010000025.1, read on the forward strand.
CATTTACAGTGTGTTGTGCATTTATCCATTTTTCTAAAGTATTTGCCAAATACAGGTCTGCTGAGACATAATTTAAATGTGATCTTCCTTTTACACATTTTTACAATGGATTTCCCAAGAATATGCCTGCCAGTTACTATATGTTTAGCTGGGCTAGTTCACAGGAAATGCAGCATTTCATTTTCAGTGCGGTCCTGCAATTACACATTATTAAACTGTATTCCATAAAATCAGGACCCCACTGAAAACAATATTTTACATCTTGACTGGGCTACCCTGGATAAATACATGGTGAAAATAGGCAGAATTTGTCTAGTGCACTTACCGGGTCAACAAAAACTAAATAAATAAATAAAAAATGGTTAAACATGAACATACTGACAACTAGATAGTGCATCTAATCTGGGATATCCTGAGTAAATATAGTATAAAAACATGCAAAACCAGGATCTCAATAAGAATGAGATGTAGCACCTCCACTATGCTGTCCAGGATAGAAAATATAGGACAGGAAATATTTAGAGGAAAATTGTATTTTGTTCTATACAATCATTATATAAAACATGTAACAGAGATGTGGTGGAAGCAGGGAACAGGTTGAGTTGATGAATATGTTACATAAATCATTATTAAATAACTGAAAGTTAATATATAATTGTGATATTTACCACTGTAGCAAATTGCAGATTGTAAACTGAATGTAATTGTGTTCCATTATGATGAATACTGGCATATGCAGTTTATTTATTATTTTATTTTTCAATGTGGGGGTTGAATAGGGGTGTGGGGTGAGACTCGCAGTTACAATTGTCAAGTCACTGTGTGGAGGGGTTGTGGGATAATAGATGGACCAGACACCGAACTTCAAGTTCAACACACAATCTCTGTGTGATGTTTATTCAAAATACAAGAAATAACCTTCAGCAATGGCATATTTCTTCTTCAGTACATCAGTTTGCAGCAACAGACTATGTATGTCCTTTCTCTGCACTTAGCTAGTACTTACTGACACTGATTTCTGATCCAACTTACCAGTTGAGATGCAACCTCCATCCCTATGCGGGCCTCGTTTGCTAGGGTAGTGGGGGCCCAAAAAGAAAAAAAACAAAACAAGCCATAGACAAAGAACCTCAATGCAGAATCACTGAAAGAAAGGCTACCCCAAAGGGCATTGGCAACAAATCAAGTTTCAAAGAAATACATCATACCTACTTCCATAATGCAAAGCATCATGGGATATATGCAAATCACCATGCCATTTAGACTTTTTCAGATTACAGCAATTTACATGCATTTTAAACAGCACAACTAACTTGATTTCTGTAATAGTCACCTAGTACTTTTTACCATTATCAAAAACACCTAGTGCCATGGTATTTTCAACATTTACAGGTTTCATAGACATAAGGGTTGGGATATCAGACTGCACCTGGCTGTGGCACAAGCCTGGGTGCAGTGCAACTGGGATGTCCCAGGGCCTTGACAGGATGATATGCAACAGTGCTGCGCCATGGCTCAGCACTGTTGAATATCGTTCCATGGCCACCCACATAGAGCATGGCGCAGTGGCACTGCACCAGTGCAAGTGGCCAGAGAGGAGCAGGGGGATGCACTTGCGCAAGTGATGTTGCGTTAGGTGCATCAACAGTGATATTCAGCGGTGGACATGCAAATGGGGCCATAATGCATTCAAGGCACAAATGGGGCTATTTGCATGTCATTATGGCCCCATTTGCATGCAGGTGCGCCGATCCCCGGTGACTTGTGCCTGGCGCCCTGCCAGGCAGCAGCCATCGGGGAGTGACACCCCCTGCCCCTCACCGGCAATGCGCGCCAATGCCCAATCACAGGCTGTAATATATAATAAACTCCCTGGTGGTCCAGTGGACCTATCCCCCTGCCTGATCGTGGGCTGTACTATATGATAAACTCCCTGGTGGTCCAGTGGACCTATCTTCCTGCCCGATCGTGGGCATGCAGTACTTTACTTATCCCTGGTGGTCCAGCGGTACTCGTACCCTGCTCCCAACCTGCCCACTCATTCCCACCACCCTGCTCCCCCCAGTCAGCGGCAGGTGCAACACCCCACCCACAAGCCACCTGGCGCCACTGACTGACAGCATAATGGTCTGTCAGCCCATTGGTCCACAGTGTGGGCAAAGGGCATGCAGACTGTACTGTACTTACTGAACCCAATATGTGAATGGATCCATTCACATATCTGAACTGTGTAGTACAGTACAGTCTGCATGCCCCTTGGGCCACGCCGTGGACCAATGGGCATACAGCTGTACTGTACACTGTCAGTCGGCAGGCAGCCGAGCAGCTGGCGGGTGGGGTGCTGCCGCCTGCCGCTGACCGGGGGGAGTGAGGTGGCGGGAATGAATGGGCAGGTTGGGAGGAGGGTACGGGTACCGCTGGACCACCAGGGATAAGTAAAGTACTGCATGCCCATGATCAGGCAGGGGAATAGGTCCACTGGACCACCAGGGAGTTTATTAGATATTACAGCCCGCGATCGGGCAGGGAGATAGGGTCCACTGGACCACCTGGGATTCTATTGTTTAAAACCTACCACCACAAAACGCTGATCTCAGACAGCCATACATGGGCAGACCTCACCAGGTTGGATGGACTGCCTAGGCTCCAGAAATGAGCCACCGACCCCTGCTGGGAGCTCCTACTGCTGCAAAACACTGATCTCAGGCAGCCGTATATGGGCAGACCTCACCAAGTCAGACGGATCACCTAGGCCCCAGAAACGAGCCACCGACCCCTGCTGGGAACTCCTACCACCGCAAAATGCTGATCTCAGGCAGCCCTATGTGGGCAGACCTCACCGAGTCGGACGGACCACCTAGGCTCCAGAAACAAGCCATCAGCCCCTGCTGGGAGCTCCTACCGCCGCAAAATGCTGATCTCAGGTGAGCAGCCAGTCCTTCACTCGGAACCCGCTCCATGTGCTGATTAGAGTGGTCAGAAGCACCGCAGCCTCCTATTGGTTGGCACTCGCTGTTACCTGAAGTGCATTGGCCAGGGGCTAAACCCACAATCTGTGCACCTCTGCCAGCACCTGGGCCGCTGTTACACAGGGTTTTCTCTTCCCTTAACTGTGCAGCTACTTGAAATGTGTTTTGTTTTGACTGCACACTGGAGATACATTGCTGTGATTGCCTGCTTAATGAAGTCTGTGTAGATTTCATGTAATAACTGTGCCAGAATAGCTGAAGTGCATGGACTGTTTGTACTGTGTCCCCTCATTCCTGTTTCAATTTACTTTCCCCTCCTTTATCGGCATGGGTAGCACCTGGCAGCGCTCTCCTTCTGGCCTGAGATCCCTTCCTCAATCAGACTGTTATCTGTTCAGTTTTCAAATTAGCGAGCATTCAGCCAGTTCGGCGTGCTTTCTCCCGATTCTTTCTGTGACTCAATCGCGAGCCTATCGCAACCCCCCAGGCTGTATACTGAGCGCCCACATCTCCCATCTCTTTTGTGTTGTGCCTCCTCCCTCAAATTTGCCTAAGTCTACTCTTTTGTCTCCCAAAGTAATTTAATCTCTCCTCCCTTCCCTCCCCGCAGGCAGTCCTATGTGGGCAGACCTCACCGAGCCGGACGGACCGCCTAGGCTCCAGAAATGAGTCACTGACCCCTGCTGGGAGCTCCTACCACCACAAAATGCTGATCTCAGGTGAGCAGCCAGTCCTTCACCTGGGACCCATTCTATGAGCTGATTGGAGTGGTCAGACACACCACAGCCTCCTATTGGTTGGCACTCACTGTTACCTGAAGTGCATTGGCCTGGGGCTAAACCCACAATCTGTGCACCTCTGCCAGCACCCAGACTGCTGTTACACAGGGTTTCTCTTCCCTCCTGCCCTCCCCCACCCCTTCCACTGATTAAATACACCTACATCCCACCCCAATTCCCTTAAGCCTTTCTGATTGGTCCACTACCCCTGCTGTTCATAGACCATCCCAATCTCTGTCTCCAGCCTACCCTCTACTGGCTGGCAAATTTCCTCACTCCAACTTTACAGTGCTCTCTGAATTGCTATACACTTTTACTCCCTGTACCCAGGGAACATGTCTCCCCAGACTGGACAGATAGTCCTCCTAAATACCCTTCTCTCCTGCCTTCCACCTCTACTGTCCACTATTCCCCCTACATTCCCTAGCCTGCCTGCCCCCATCATGCTGCATCTCGATGGCTTTTTCCATCCTCCTAATTCAATGACCTGCTTATCCCCCAACACAAACTGGTCCCACTGCACCTTACAACCCTGCCCCTTCCTCCTCGCTCCATCGCACTCTTGTGCTATTCTACACCTAATTACCTACCGATCCACCACTCATAAAAGCCCCATCCTCTGCCCAAATGGTGGACAACAGCCCTAAGATGCACACAAGTGTTCACTAGTTACCTTACTATCGGTCTCTTACTACTTGCAGCAGGGGACATACATCCTAACCCCGGCCCCTCAAACTTACCCATGGTGCAATCAATAGCAGGACCCTACCCAAACACAACTCCTAACCTCACTGGAGACCACCTCCCATGGGGTCTGTGCCTCCTGCACCTAAATATATGTAGCTTGCCCCTTAAACTTGACTCCCTCCAGTTACTCACAGCACACTATGCCCCTGATGTCATCGTCCTCTCTGAAACTTAGCTAAACACACAAGTCCCTGACTCCTCAATTGCTATTCTGGGCTATGCAATTGCCCGTCGGGACAGGTCGACTAGAGGTCGTGGTGTGGCTATCTATGTAAACTCTGATCTGCATTTGTCAATCGCCCTAGCCAAAGTTGAACCCAATGCCTACGAAATTCTCTTGCTTCAATTGACCCTCCCTTTCTCCCTCCCAATCTACATAGCTGGAGTCTATTGCCGGCCTGGCTTCCCAGCTTCATCTGTCACCAATTTCCTAGTACAAACTGCCTCCCAAACCCCTACTGGTGAACTCTATGTCATGGGTGATTTCAATCCCAACTGGCTAGCTCCCCCCTTCAACAAAACCCGGTCAGACATTGCCTCGCTCAACCTCTCACAAACCATCTCTGAGCCCACATACCTAAACTCCAAAATGGGAAACCACTCACTACTAGACTGGGGCCTCACCAGCCACCCCCACTGGGTTATTGCTTCAGGGCTCCTACCTGATTCCCTAAGTTATCACCACATTATTTATCTAGTCCGGAAAATCCACCTACCTAGATTCTCTCCAAAGTTCATACTCCAACATTCCTACAAATCCCTAAACCTCGCCTCTGTGCTTGAAGACTTAGCTCTTGCTTGCTTGGAATTCACCGCCAAACCCTGCTCTATTGACAATACCTTCCTTTATTTCCAAAACACATTCCTCCAAGTCTGAGACGCTCACGCCCCACTACATCGCTCCAGGGTTCGTGGCCACCACCTGCCCTGGATCACCCAGGAACTGACAGCCTGCCAAATCGCTTGGGACAAAGCATGGAGCATTCACAAAACCTCATGCCTCCCAAGCGACCTTGTCATCTGTCGGTCTCTACACAACAAATGCACCAGAGCAACCCACCTAGCTAAAGTGGAATATTTCAGCTCCTCCCTTCATTCCAACTTAAATTGTCCATCCAAATTCTGGAAGGTTATTCACTCCATCTTCTCCCCCCCAGCTGCCCACCTCCCCCTCTCCTCCTCATGAACAACACCATCCTCTCTGATCCACAGGTTGTTGCCACTGAATTCAACACATATTTCTCCTCCTGTGCCTCGGGCCTTCTCTCTTCCTTGCCCACCTCGGTGCCACTCTGTCCTCCCCCCATATGTTCAAATTCCAGTGGCCCTTCCCACCTTCACCTTCAAATAAATCCTGCCAGTTGACGTCCTCTGAGCCCTTCAGGCTCTCAACACAACAAAAGGAAAATCCCCTGATGGTCTTGACTGCAACCTCCTCCACCTCTCTGCACCAGCCATAGCAACCCCCCTCGCCAACCTCTTAAACCTCTCCTTTTCCTCTGCCACTGTCCCCCAGATCTGGAAGCAGGCCATCGTCATCCCCCTCCCTAAAGGGGGTGTCACTATCTCCCCCTCCAATTATCACCCTATCTCCCTCCTCCCAGCTCTCGCAAAGCTGCAAGAACACCTAGTGCTCAACCAACTCACCTCCTTCCTCTCTGACTCCAACTTCTTCACGCCATTCCAGTCCGGTTTCAGGAAGGGCCATTCCACAGCCTCCTCCCTGGTTAGGTTCACCGATTCCATCCTCTCAGGTATGGACAAAGGGTTGCTCACCTCGGTCATTTTCATTGACCTTGCCAAAGCTTTTGATATGGTCTCCCACCCCCTGCAACTTCAGTGTCTGTCAGAAGCAGGCCTAGCTGGCTCAGCTACCAATTGATTCAACGCCTACCTCTCTGACAGAACTCAATCAGTTAGAATCACCAATGTCACCTCCTCACCCCTACCTATAGCCACCAGAGTTCCCCAGGGGTCAGTACTTGGCCCTATCCTGTTCTCCATCTTTCTCAATAATGTCCCTCTAGTGCGTTCATCCACTTATATTCAAATGTACGCAGATGATACTGTCCTTTTTGCCTCTGGCTCCTCCCCAGATGAGGTAACAGCCAACCTCCAGGCTGACTTCAACAAGGTACAGTTATGGTTTAGCTCTCACCAGCTGTCTCTCAATGTAAAAAAACTACCACCATGACCTTTGGCCCTCGGCAACGTCTTACCAGGCTCCCTTCCCTCCCCACCTTCCGCGCCCTTGATGGGACGGTACTGGAGGTCGTCACTTCCTTCCGCTACCTCGGGGTTTGGCTCAACCGTCACCTGTCCTTCTCCAACCACATTGATGCCATCATAAAAAAACTGTGCCCCAAGCTCAGGGCCCTTTACAGGAACCACAACTGCCTCCCTCTCATGGCCAGGCATGAGCTAATGCATAAGATGATCCTCCCCCATTTGACTACTGCGACATAGTATACAGTGCCACTCCCAAATCTACCTTATCCAGACTGGACACACTTTTCCATGCCTTCTGTCACTTTGCCCTCAATGCCACCCCCGCACCCATCACTGCAACCTCTACCATGCCCTCGCATTCCCTTCCCTCAAAAACCATCGCCTACAGCACTGCACTAAATTTGTAGCCAAATTCTAGTATGACACCCTGCCCTCACACCTCTCTACCTTACTTACCCCAGCTCCCTCCCCTTCTCATGCCCTCAGACCTCAGATCCCTCAACATCCGGGAGCTACAAATCCCTAGGCAGAAAACCACTATTGGGCAATCTGCCTTCTCCTACTGCTTCCCCAAACTCTGCAATGAACTCCTTCCCCAAATCCACCACTCCTCTACCCACTCCCTGTCTTCAGCCCTGGCAAACTACCTCTCGGTAAATTGCTCCTGCACTGAAGCCCCCAAAGATGTCCCCTTAAATCCCCCCCGACTGCCTGACCAGTGGCACCTAGCTTACGCTATGGAAGCTGGCTTATCTACACCAACTTCAGCACTTCTTGGTACATGGTTTTTGCCCTGTCCTAAATCCTACTTGATACTGCCTGATCCTCACATGTTCTCCCAGTGTCACACCTCAGCTATCCAATTCTATCCCCCTAGTTATAAATTATGCAGCACATTTCACTGGTTAAGCCTATACTATAATCTATGCCTTCCAAGTGTTGTTGCTGAACTGTATTGAATGTCTTGTCCCTATTCATCACACAATTGTATAACCATAACCCTTCCTCTGCATCCTACAACTGTATAACTGAAACTCATTCTCTGTAAACTGTTCAACAGAATTTCAGTCTACTGTACTGCTATAATTGTGTTCAACTATGTTCTACTGTTTTCCTCTTATATGTAACTCTTGATAACCTGCGAGTTATCTCCCACTGTACCCCCACCACCAGGTCGCACCAGGAGACAAGCATCTTTTTGCTCAGTGTGCCATCCTGGTGAAACAATTTAAATAAATAAATAAAACAGCCCATGATCGAGCATGCGGGGGCACTATGCCACTGGACGGTGCTGCCAGAACTCGGGTGGCCACCCACAGCTGGCAGCTGCCATGTTGCTCCCTGCATTACAGCAGCTCACCTGTGGGTGGCCAGTTGTTGCGCCTTTATTTTCTGGCTTAACTATGTGCAGTGCGGTGTATTGCCATATTCTCAGCACATCCCGGGCTGAATATCGGGATGTGCAGAATATGCATGGGCACCCCCCCCCTCACCTGCACTGCATATATTACCAGGCGCATTGAGATTTGTGCTGAGCATGTTCCCCCCGTTGAATATCATGCTGGGGCACATCAGTGGGTTCCACATGGTGCAACTCTGTTGTGCCATGCGCAACCCATTTGAATATCCCAGCCAAGGTATATACATCAAGGTATTTTATGACATAGTGCTATTATATACTAAATCCAACAACAATAAACACAACCTGTTTTATATACACTTGGAGATCACCACAATAACCTCCCTGTAGAGGACCTGAGAGAGAAAAGGAAAATTAAAGAGGACACTATAGCATAGTCAAGAAAAGGGAGGGGGTGCCCATAGGTGGCCATCCTTATGGACTACAAATAGTAAAGGATAGATTAGGCTTTGAAATAGAAGAACTATTGCAACAGATTTAAGAAAAGGTCTGTCCTCAAGAGTGGCAGGAGCTCTCTGTCACATATCCCCCACCTTAAGAGAGAAGCAGTTATTGCAGACTACTTACCACCTTCCTGTCCCAGGAAGGGATGGCGCTTCCACCCATCCATCTTCAGAAGCTCTGCCTCAGGGTCTCTATTAATGATAACCATTCTATCATAAACATAGTGGATATCATCATTCTTTACCCTGAGGCATTAATACATTTCTCAACAGAGACTAACGGTGCCTTCCCACCTCCTTTTTGGGAAAGTCCATCATATTTTACTGACCGAACATCTGGACAACTGTACAGTCCAGGACCATAGAAAGACCTTCTTTGGGGTGAGTAATTATCTGCTCCAACCCCACCAGACATGTCAGTTTTAAGCAGGGGCCCAGTCCTAGGTTCAATCCCTCTACAGAAACCCGCTATGTTTCTTGACTCATTCATTTCACTTGCTACTGATACAGACACCCGAGGTTAGACACTCTAGGTGTTACCCCAACACAGGTTCCTATTCATTTTTCACCCAACTCCTCCTTTGTAGGTTTTCCATCAAAAAAATAAAACACATGTACCACCTCCTTGATTTTAACATATTGTAACATTTTGGCAATATTAGCATCTTTAGCCTGCAGTATATCCAATTCAATACTGTTAATAAATGTAGCTGTATCAAGAACAATTCCCTACAGCCTCATAGGCTTCTTCTTGTTTGCTTGGAGTCTTCAACCCCAGCACAATATCACTAGGCACTGTCTTACCTGTGGTCTCACATTAAAGTTCCATACTTGCAACTCCGACCTCCAACAGGTAACATCCTGGGAACACAGGAAACAAGGGAATATCCTGATTAGTCAGGGGGTCTTCCTCAAACTGAGCCCATGAAAAATCCTCCTCTGACTCTTTATCCAAATTCTCCAGCAGGAACCTCTCGAGCACCTGGCACCAGTGTTCTGCCTCTCTGCATAGTCGGTCTGCCTCCAGCCATTGCCCACTCATCCAGTGTATCATCCTCATCAGGGTCTGCACCTCCTGGGAGTTGTCTCTCACACCTCCAGTCTGCCTCGACCCGCATCTCTTTGTTATTAGGCTTGGTCTTCCTCTGAGCTCCCAAGTCCAGTCCAGGCAGCAGCTTCTCTCTCTCTGTTAGCCATGGTTCTGGTCAGAACTCCACTGACTTTCTTCTCTGGGTTCTCCTCTGACAACTTCTGGTGCATCGGTCCACCTGGGATATCTGGGCAATATCCACCAGAAAACGTCCCTCTTCATCCAGTCCAGACACTTCCAGTAAGTTATCCCCTTCTAACACTAAGTCTGTGGAGGGGTTGTGGGATAACAGATGGACCAGACACCAAACTCGAAGTTCAACACACAATCTCTGTGTGATGTTTATTCAAAATACAAGAAATAATCTTCAGCAATAGCATATCCCTTCTTCAGTACATCAGTTTGCAGCAACATACTAGGTATGTCCTTTCTCTGCACTTAGCCAGCACCTACTGACACTGATCTCTGATCCAACTTACCAGTTGAGATGCAGCCTCTACCCCATGTGGGCCCCATTTGCTTGGGTAGTGGGGCCCCAAAAAAAAAAGAAAAAAAAAACAAAAACAAGCCATAAACAAAGGACCTCAATGCAGAATCACTGAAAGAAAGGCTACCCCAGAGGGCATTGGCAACAAATCAAGTTTTAAAGAAATACAACATCATACCTACTTCCATAATGCAAAGCATCATGGGATATATACGAATCACCATGCCATTTAGACTTGTTCAGTTTACAGCAATTTACATGCATTTTAAACAGCACAACTAACTTCATTTCTGTAATAGTCACCTAGTACTTTTTACCATTATCAAAAGCATCTAGTGCCATGGTATTTTCAGCATTTACAGGTTTCATAAACATAAGGTATATACATCAAGGTATTTTATGACATAGTGCTATTACATACTAAATCCAATAACAATAAACACAACCTGTTTTCCATACACTTGGAGGTCACCACAATAACCTTCCTGTATGAGAACCTGAGTGGGGAAAGGAAAATTTAGGAGGACACCATAGCATAGTCAAGAAATGGGAGGGGGTGCCCATAGGTGGCCAACCTTATCGACTAGAAATAGTAAAGCATAGATCAGGTTTAGAAATAGAACTGTTACAACAGATTTAAGAAAAGGGCAGTCCTCAAGAGTGGCAGGAGCTCCCTGTCACACACTGTCTACAACTGAAGCAACCATTGAGCATCCCAAATACTGCTATGCATGTAGATGGATTGTAAGTAGGCACAGTATGTCAGGGGTATGATGCTTTGGTCTAACATTATGTGCAACCAGCCATGATGATAGTTTTATCCTGCTTCAATCTTACTAAGAAACTCAAAGAGCCAATCATATCTATGCTTATAATGAAACAGATATGAGGCAATGTCTGATGACTGTAATCTTTGCTTATGTATTGATTTCTGTAAAACTATTAATGCATTGGATATTCACCAAATGGGGCACAATCCTTGCATCCTTCTGATGGGTTATGAATAAGTTTGTGAATGATCTCTCTCTTTTTCCATGGTATGGTTTCAAAATAGGCAAGTTTATAAGTTTCAGCACGTATGTATAACACAGGGCACATCTGAAATAGTATTAAATTATTTTAAAAAGTCCACGTATCTGGAAATGGGATTAGTCCTTGTTAGCAAGTAAGATGTGTACAAATGACAACAATCCTCAGATAATTAATTGTAGATGTTTTTAACTTGGTTGAGGATGTTGATAAATACATGTTTCCCATGCTGACTGCTGGCTGCTTTGGTGGGGATGTAGACATTTGAGGTGGAGCTGCTACTGTTTAGTGCTTCCCTGTAAGCAGCATATGAAGTAATGAAATGCCTTGTACAAGGCTTCTTTTACTGTATCAAGTTGTGTGATCAAAAGATGTTACTACCATCTTCTATATCATAACAACTTATATCCACCTTTCCTGCCCACCTCCTGTGTCACATATGCCTGACCAGCAGAAAAAAGAATACACCAATGATCTTCTACTGTACACCAGGCAGTTGCTCTGAAATTTATGGACTGACTTTTCTTTGCTGGCAGCAGCAGAGCCTGATTCCCTGCAGATTTCTGCTGGCTTCTCTGTGTTTGTCTGGCACTGAGGGATGAATTCTCTCCCCAGCTCCTCTTCAAGTGTTCTTTCTATTTGAAATGATTTAAATGCGTTTTAACACTTGGTAGAGCATTGTGAACACTTTCTCCTTATCATTTGTGTTTCTCTGAGATGCTGGTAGTGAGACATGGACTGTGTGTGGGAGAGGGGAAGGAACTTGACCAAGCTCATTACCGATAGTGTGCCTAATGCTAGGGCTGAAGTTTTACAACCAGACAACTGAAAAGTGTGCACTGATTGTAAGTCTGTCTTTCAATAAATTCATTAATAATGCTACGATATTGGACACCACAGCACTGTTACAAAGAAAACAGTTAACTGTGAATTTTAAGCTTTTAATTGGAGAATAGCAGAGGAAATCTTAAGGTGGTTATAATGTGCTGAGAGTTAATGTAAAGAATAGTGCCTGCAAGTCCAAAGCATAGGGAGCGGGTGTATGAATATGACATTTTTAAGGAACTATTAAACAAAATAAAACAAAATTGGCTAGTCAAACATATAGCTGGTCACTATGAATAGTCAGAGAGCATTTACAAGCCTGCACTGTCTTTATTTTAAAAGAAGCTTTCTTTTCTGATAGTACTGCAAATTGTATTATTGTTCTTACAGATTCAACATCTCTTACGATCACTTTTGAAAATTCACCCAAAGTAAGAAAACCTAGTGAAAACTAAGCAGAAATAATCATTAAGGACAGCAGCCTTTTGTCCATCCACCTCAATCACCCTATTCCCCCTGTATTATCATATCATATCATATCATATCATATCATATCATATCATATCATAGTTTATTTATAAAAAGCACCTTTCTACAACCAAGGCACTTGTACATAGCACAACCACTACAATAAATGATTTCAAATTTATAAATAAAAATCTTTTATTTAAAATTCACAGTTAAAATGCTATCAATTAAAACCACCATATGCTGATTCAAATACATAAGTTTTAAGTGCAGTTTTAAACTCCTGGATGGTCAGGCAATCCTGTATCCGATGAGGTAGAGAATTCCACAGGGTCAGGGCCACAAAGCTGAAGGACCGGGCCCCAGATGTCTTTAAATGGACCCTGGGAATCTCTAGCAATCCCTCTTGGCAGATCGGAGAGGGCAGAGGGGACAGTAAGGGTGAAGGAGATCTTGCAATTAACTAGGTTCCTGGTCATATAGGGCTTTATAGGTCAGCAAATCGACCTTGAAGGTGATCCTGCACTGCACTGGAAGCCAGTGCAGTCCACAGAACACAAGCATTATATGGCTGGCTCTAGATGTACTAGTTAATAGCCTGGCTGCCGCATACTACACTAGCTGAAGGTGGTGGACATCAACCTCCAGTAGCCCTGGGTATAGGGCATTGTAATATTCAAGGCAAGAGGTAACGAAGGTGTGGACCAATGTTGGAAGATCTTTGGGAGGATCCAGGTGTTTCACCCAGGTGATATTCCTCAGATGGTAAAAAGAGGTTTTGATGACACCTGACACCTGTGATTTAAGGGTCAAACCATCATCAATAATAACCCCCAAGTTCCACACCCGGTCTGAGGTAGTCAGTGCCACACCCCCAAGACATAATCCCGAGGGTGATCCTGCCAACAAACCCACCTCCCGATGATCAGGGTCCACAACCAGCACTTCATTTTTAGCTGGGTTCAACTGCAGCCAACTCGTGCTCATCCAGTTCTGGATCTCAGCGAGACAGCTATTAAATACCAAGAGAAACACATACTGGCCAGATGCAAAGGACATGTATAGCTGAGTATCATCCACATAGCAGTGAAAACTTAGACAATTCCACCTAATAATCTCTCCTAATGGCAGCATACACACTGCAAATGACATGGGTGACAAGATGGAGCCCTGCGGCACCCCACAGGATAGGGGGAGAGGGGCTGAGAAATAAATTCCAGACACCACTCTCTGAGTCCTACCCTCAAGGAAAGATTGAAACCATCTGAGGACTGCACCAGACAGTCCACAGATGAGCTGCAGGTGCTCCAACAATATCACATGGTCCATAGTGTCAAATGCTGCAGAGAAATCAAGGAGGTCTAAGATGGAACGCATCTTCCTATCTCTCACTATTAGGAGATCATTTAGCACCCCGACAAGGGCTGTCTCAGTACTATGTCTCTTCCTAAATCCTGACTGGAGAAAATTATAAACATTGTGGCTGGTCAAATGATCATCCAGCTGCAACGCAACCGCCTTCTCAATAACCTTACCCACAAAGGATAGGTTAGAGAGAGGTCTGTAGTTTGCCAAGCAGTCGGGGTCAAGAGAGGGCTTTTTAAGGAGAGGCTGAATGACTGCCTCCTTTTGGGGAACTGGAAAGATCACCCTCTCCATTGACCTCCAGAGTATCTTGGCTAGGACTGGGCCAATCTCATCAATGCATCCTACCAGGAGGTGTGTAGGGCCTGGGTCCAAACCACAACTGGTTGGTCACAAAGTCTGGATAATCATCACTATGTCAGTGATTACAGGCTGGCTAAAGTCAGACCAGGTAAACTGAGGGCCCGACATCTCCTGCAAACCATTGCAACTTCCACTAGAGTGAGCCAGACAAATATTGGACCTGATTGTGGCAACCTTATCTGCAAAGATTCGAGCAAACTCATCACACCATTCCAGTGACAAAGCTCCTCCAGACTGGAAACAGGTTGGATTGCACAATCTGTCCATAGTCCAGAAGAGCTGAGCTGAGCTGGTCAGTTCTATGCAGTAGCAATCTCCCTGGACGGGAATTCTGCCTTCTTATGGGTGATTGCTGATTGATAGACCATGTAATAGTCCATCAATCTAAGTTTGTCACTGTCCAGGCCCAATTTCTGACAGCTCCGCTCTAGCCTTAGCCTCACAGTTCCCTCTCCTTTCTTCCTTTTTCCACTAATATACCAGATGAACTGTTTTTCTCTGCTCTTGATGCCTCCGCAATATGCAGCTCTGTGTCTGCTTTTGCCTCCCTAACTGCCCCCTTTGCCTCCCTATTTTTCAGAAAAAATTCTTCCTATTCTTCTTTCCCTTGCTTTTCTTTAAATTCGTAGAAGGCCTTTTTGCTGGCCCTCACCATTTCTCTTACCCTTGTCAAGAGCTACAGTGATCTCTTGAACATTCTCTTTATGGTTACCATTCTAATGCATATCTTAGATGACCCAAGAATGGCCCCCTTAATTGCCCTTCATCTCACTTCCACCCCATCTATGTTGTCCACCCCTACTAACTTATCTCTGGCCAGCTCCTTCAGACTATTGAAGTCTGCCCTTCTAAAATCAAGGACTTCAGCTGTCAAATGTCTCAGGCATGACCTGGTGGGGGGGATGTCCTGGAAGGGTGGATGAACAGTAAACCAAACTAAAAGAGGGCATAGTGAAGACAACAAACCTCTGCATCAAACACATGAGCAAAAGCAAGATGAAGAGGAACAGGAAACTGCTATGGTTCTCAAGAGAAGTGATGGAAAAGGCAAAGGCTAAAAGGGTTTCATTTAGAAGGTACAAGGAGATGCAGTGGGAGGAGGATAGGGAGGTGTATCAGGGAAACAGAGGGAAGCAGGGAAAGCAGTAAAAAGTGCAAAGGCTCAGAATGAAGAAAGAATAGCTTGCGCAGTATCAAAAGAGAACAAGACATTTTTTAGGTATATAAGCAAAAGGGGCGGGATTGTGAGGTTAAAAAGAGATGGGTGGGACTATACAGAGGGTGACCAGGAAAACTCAGACATCTTGAACAAATACTTCTGCTCAGTGTTCACAGTGGAAGGGGAAGTGGAGGAACCACAAAAAAGCAACAGGAGGTTTCATGGAAGAGAGGTGGACACTAGTCCTAGTCTTTTTTTCTGAGGAGACAGTCCTAAAAGCACTCCTTAACCAGAAAGTGAACAAAGCTATGGGACCAGACGGGGTATAACCAAGGGTGTTGAGACAGCTCATGGAGGTATTAGATGCACCTCTGACAGTCATATTTAAAGAGCCACTGACGCCTTGAGAAGAACTTTGAAAAACATAATATTTGGACACAAAGTAACATATTTTTCATTAGCTCTGTATTTTTTATCACCATTATGTATTACTGAGGTCATATGCATGAAAACATGAAAGTTGTTCCCTGAGGATTCATCAACACCTGTTGCTTCTTCCCTGCCTGATGTCATAATACTCTGCTTGTGACATCACAGTTACACCTCTGGCAACAGACTGTGATGTCACAACAGAGCATTATGGTTTCCAGTAGAGAGTACACTGTGCAGGCAGATGAACTCTGAGGGTTAAAGATCTTGTTTTTGCTGGAATTTAATAAATAATGGCAAGAAGAAATACATAAAAGACATATGAAATACAAGCTGAAGTACATCCAACTACTATGTGTTTCAGTTTTTTCAAAGGTGTCAGCTGCTCTTAAACAAATCACTGAAGATCAGAGAGGTCCCAGAAGATTGGAATAAGGCAGATGTAGTCCCAATTCACAAAAGTGGTAGCAGGGAAGAGGCTGGCAATTATAGGCCTGCCAGCCTTACATCAGTGGTGGGAAAATTGATGGAAACACTGCTAAAGGAAAGGATTGTGGAACATCTTGAATCAAACAGGTGCAAGATCCAAGGTAGCATGGATTTACAGGGGGGGGAGCTCATGCCAACCAAATCTAATAGATTTCTTTAACCAGATGACCAAGGAATTAGATCAGGGAGGAGCAGTGGACATGTCCTACCTAGATTTCAGTAAGACTTTTGACACTGTTCCACATAGGAGAGTGATAAGCAAGCTGGGTAACTAGGCAGGGTTCACCCATGCTGCAGCAGCATATGTTTTGCCGATGTGGATTATGGCACAGGCAACACAGCGCCAGGCATTTCATCTCCCAGGAGTTACAGTGCCAAAGCACCCTCCCAGGAAATGGTTGCTTTTGTGGGGGGCTTTGCCCTCCATCCCCCAAACTAAATATAACTTCTTCCAGGGTGGGTATGTCTGGGAGAGGATATAAACTGTATGGGCACAAAGGGCGACAAGAGTGAGGGTTGATCGAAAATCAAGATCACCTGTGTCATTCTCACCTTTGTTGTGGTGCACTAATTGCAGTGGCAAAATTCAGTTGCCATGCCAATGGACTACCGCTTAGTGGTGGAGAACAAGGTGGTAACCTGGGTAAGAAATTGGTTAGAGGAGACAGAGGTTCGTGGTAAATGGAGTTCACTCTGAGGAAGGGAGGGTGACCAGCATGGTACCTATGAGTTCAGTGCTGGGACCGGCCCTCTTTAATGTCTTTAAAAGTAACATAGCAGAGGAGTTGGAAGGGAAGGTCTGCTTCCTTGCAGATAACACCAAGATCTGCAACAGGGTGGACAGTTCAGGGGGGCTGGAGTGGATGAACAGAGATCTGAGAAAACTGGCGGAGTGGTCAAGGGTATGGCAGCTGGGTTTTAATGCAAAAAAAATGAAAAATAATGCACTTGAGGCACTGAAGCCCAGGGGCAAAATACAAAATGGGTAGAGTGTTATTGACAATGATCAAGCAGGAAAGAGACCTAGGGGTAATCAAATCAGATGACTTAAAGGTGGCCTGGCAGTGTGACAAGACAGTCAGAAGGGCTAGTGGGATGCTGGAGTGCATATGAAGGGGTATCACCATCAGAAGGTGGGAGGTAGTGTTGCCCCTGTATTGATTGCTGATAAGACCCTACCTTGAGTACTGTGTCCGGTTCTGCCTTATGAAGAGAGTCAAAACCGGTTCAATATGTATAATCTGGAAGAGAGGGTGGTGGGGGGATATGATAGAGACCTTTTGAATACCTCATTGAGGTAAATAAGGTACAGGAGAGGAGTACATTTTAGAAAAATGAAACTCTAGAACCAAGGTCATGCTGTGAAGTTGGAAGAGGATAGATTCAGGAGGGATGTGAGAAAGTGCTTCTTCATAGAAGGAGTGGTGGATTCCTAGAACAGCCTTCCAGTGAGGGTGGTGGGGGCTAAAACAGTGATGAGATTCAATATACCTGGGATAGGCACAAGGGAATTGTAGAGGCAAGGAAGGGGAGGAGGAGAAAGAGCTGTAGATCAAGCAGGGTCTGCAGCAAGAATGAAGCTACAAAAAAATGGGCAGACTGGGTTGGCCAAGCGGCCTTTATCTGCTATTAGATTCTATATTTCTATGTTTCAATGTATAGCACAAACACTGTTCTGCAAATAAACTTTACAATAACCTGTAATACATTTCTAAATATATTACAACCAAGACCCCACAATACTCCCACAAACTATGCTGTAAACTGTGCATATACAGTTTTACCTGGGATGCGATGGGCAAAGTTTCTGGCTGATGGCTATCTCCTGGATGACTCCCTGACAGACTCCTGTGATGTCTTTTGTGCTTGGTCCTTCATGCAGAAAGTCCCAGTGAATACATCTCCCTATGCACCCCCAGAATCCCACTGACCCTACCTAGTGCCTTGTAGCATCACCTCACCACCTTTAGGTCATCCAATATGATTATGCCCAAAACTAGGAGCTTTATATCGGAAAAAGAGTAGCTTACCTCTGGCAACCCGCAAAGAAATTGTCCAGAAAGTGATCCTCCCAATACTTGACTATGGGGATATAGTCTACAGTGCTGCTCCCAAGTCTGCCCTGGGTAGTCTTGACCCTCTTTTCCACTCCTTCTGTCGTTTTGCCCTCGACTGCCCTCTCTCGACTCATCACTGCGACCTCTACAGCTCCCTTGATCTAACATCGCTCCATGCTCATAGATACGTCCTCAGCATCAGGACCACAGTGGAATTCTGGTCTCAGTCCCTTCCCCCCTACCTTGCTTCTACCCTCTCAGCCCCATCACAGTGCACCTACTCCATCAGGAGTGGTAACCCCCGCCCTCTTAGCGTTCCTCTCATGGTCACATCAAAAGGCCAAGCAGCATTCAAATACCGCATGCCTAAACTTTGGAATGCACTACCAGCAGGCATTCTTGACTTCAATAACATCTCTCGCCTAAATCATCTCCTCAATGCAAATTTCTCCTCAATATGCACCTGCACATAGGTTCAACTAGGGACTAGTTTCCCTAGCCCTTTGCTCATAAATAGGCCCTCTTGCTCCGCTTATAGCACATCATCCCCGTCTAGCTCACACTATTATGTAAAGCAAAGCCAGGGGTTACGCATGCAGGCTCCTCGCAGAACAATGTAAAACTCCTCGTTACTTTGCTTAATAGCTATATCAGCATTTGATATTATCTACAAGCTCTATTTTCCTCTGCTGTTGCTTGCAATATGTAACTGCATACATGTACAACTACTTGTGATTATTATATATACTGCTTCATTTCTCCCCTTGTTGTGGTCTCACTTCCATTCTTTGCATAGTGTAACTGTAATTACGCACAATTCCTCCTCGACTGTATGTAAATGTATATGCTTCTCGGCCTCTCTTCTTATACTTATGATTCTGTATGTTACTAGTAATTGCATTCTTGTACATGCTTCTCTGTGCGCATGATTTGAATGTTTCCACTTGTCCCTTTGCCCCAGGATGCATCTGGAATCGAGTGGTAACCCACTCAGTATGCTTTCCTGGTAAAACTCTTAAATAAATAAATGATCCTAAAGTCCCTTTCATGTTTTGTGACTGTCAATTCTTCTCCCACCATTTTATGCTTTGTCTCTGGGTTTCTGCGCCCTATGAGCATGATTTTGCACTTTCTCGCATAAAAACGCATCTGCCATACCCTTGCCCACTCCACATGTTCTATCAAGTTTCTACATGTTCTCTCCACCCCTTCCGGAGTATCTACCCTATTGCAGATTTTGGTGCCATCTGCAAAAAGACATACCTACCCTTCTTTTTGCTCTTCTGCACTGTCACTTATAAAAGCATTAAAGAGGACTGGTCCTAGTACTGAACCCTGAGGTAAACTGCTGGTCACACTCCCCAGAGTGAGTGATGTTTACCACCACTCTCTGTTGCCTATCCATCAAGCAATTTTGCACCCAGTTTGCCACCTTGGGAGCCACCCCAAACTGATCAGGTTACTTATGATCTTTCTATGTAGTATGGCGTTGAAGGCCTGATTGAAGACTAAGTAAGTCACATCCACCTCCCCACCCTCCTCAATTTCTCTGATCACCTAGTTGAAGAAATTTATCAGGTTCTTCTTGAAATGCCCCCTCCCATGAATCCATGCTGCCTTTGATCATGTAACCAGCTAGATTCAAGATACTCCACTAGCCTTTCCTTTAAAAGCATCTCCTCTAACTTCCCCACCATTGATGTCAGACTGACTGGCCTATAGTTGCCAGCCTCCTTCCTGCTGCCTCTTGATGAAGTGGGATTACATCTGCCCTCCTCCAGTCCTCTGGAACCTCTTCTATTTCCAGTGAGTTGTTGAATAGGACTATCAAAAGTGCAGCTAGTACCTCTTTGAGCTCCTTCAGCACACTTGGGTATCCTTTCTTGTCCCATAGCTTTATCTACTTTCAGATTCACAACTCATTTCAGGAACCTTTCCTCCGTGAATGAATTTGTGTTGACTCCCCCCCCCCCATGTTCCTGCTGTTTTTATGTGGTCCATACCCTTCCCCTTCCACTGTGAAGACTGAACAGAAGTATTTTTTCAGGATATCTGCTTTTTTCTGATCTTCCTCTAAAGTCTTCCTCCTGCCACTTCTTAACCTCACAGTCCCTCCACTTGTCTTCCTCTTTATCACTGATGTACCTAAAAATGGTCTTGCCTCCTTAGTGTCTTGAAACCTGCAGCGTACTGACCAGATTGTAATCTGAACTGGTCAGCGCATCTATTTGCTCTGTATGTGAAATGTTTTTACTGTGTAACTAATTCCAGGTCGCCCCTGAAAAAAGGGACCTTCAGAGCTCAGCGGGCCTACCCGGTTATCAAAATTGAATAAATGAATAAATAAATAATAAATAAATGAGTTACTTCTTTGGCTATCCTCTCCTAGTTTGCACCTTTGCACCCCTCATCATCTTCCCTGCTACTCTCTGCTCTTACTGGCATACTGTACTTCAATTTCCTCTTCCCATTGCATCTCTGATACTCCTAAATGCTACTCTTTTAGCCTTTACCCTGGCAGCCACTTGCTTTGAGAACCATAGTGGTCTCTTCTTTTCTCCTGTTTTTGCTCACTTCTTCTCACAGAGGTTAGTTGTCCTTGTTATGACACCTCTTAATTGGGACCATTGTTCTTCCACCCACCCAGGCAACCCCCGCTGGAGGTTGTCTCTGAGGCATTCACCTATTTTTTAAATCTTCCCTCCAGAACTCCAGGACCATCATCTTTGTGTGGTTTGCCTGTGCTGACATCCTTATTTTAAACCATTCTATGAAGTGATCACTGGTCCCCAGGTGGCATTCTACCATGACATCTAAAATACTGTCCCTGTTTGTCAGCATTGGGTGCGGTACTTCCCCATCAAAAGTAGGCTTCCTGACTAGTTGCATGTAGAATGCCACCTGCAGGGAGTCTAGGATGTCCTTGATTATAGCCAAAGCTGCAGCTGGGAGGTTCCAATCTACTTCTGGCAGGTTGAAGTTCCCCACCAACAGCACCTCCCTTTTTTCTGCCATTATGCTGATGGCTTCCCCCATTACCTTATCTAGTTCCTCCCCCATATTGGAGTTCTGTATATCACTCTAATGCGAATGGTGGGTCCAGTTCCTGTCAACAGGCCAACCTGCAATACCTCCAGCCCCTCCTTTCCTCCTAGTTCCCTTATGTTTCCATCACCTTGATATCCTCCTTTAGCTACTGCACAACTCCTCTGCCTCCTCCTCCTCCCTTCCTTTCCTCCCTATCCTTTCTGAATTGACTGTAGCCTGGTATGACCAATTCCCAGTCATGGCTACTTGTTAACCATGACTCAGCAATGACCACAATATTCAGGTCTTCCTCTGCCCACAATGGCCTCTAGACCTAAAATTTTATTTCTATGACTCTTTTCATTTGCACAAATACCCCTCCACACCTTGCTCCCCCCACCTACAACCCCTTTTCCTCCTTTTGTTACCCACCTCATTTTCTTCTCTATTTTTGCAACTTTTGTTCCCATCCATCTTGTCCTCTGCTTCTCTGCTGTTCTATTACCCTGCTGCCTGGGAGATTTTCCTCACCTAGGTCCTCCCTTCCTACTGCTTCAGTCAGTGGGGTGGCAGTTTATGCCTTCCTTTGTCCTTCTGCCATCCTCTCAACTAGTTTAAATGTTTATCAAAGTAACATTTAAGCCATCCACTGAGGACTGTTGTTCCCCTCCCAGACAGATGCAAGCCGTCACCTCTGTATAGGCCTCATCCTTCCAGGTTGGTCACCAGTCCCCAATGTAGCTGAACCCCCGTTCACTGCATCATTATTTCAATCAAGAGTTGAGGCTCCTAGTAAGCAGTATGCTATCCTTCACTTGACCAAAGACAGGCAGTACCTCAGTGAAAGTTACCATGCATACTACTTTACTTAGGCCCCTCCCCAGTTCTGTGAACTCTCCCTGCACAATCCCATTCCTGTTCCTTTCTAGGTCACAAGTCCCCAGGTAGACAGTGACAGTCAGCTGCCCTCTTCCCATGCCATCCTAACGATCCTTAGGATCCGCTGCCCATCCCTCAAAGCCGTGGCACCAGGTAGACACCTTACCTCACTCTCACCCTCCTTTCCTGTTCCAAAATCTACCTCCATAACAATTGAATCCCCCACCAGAAGCTGCTTCCTCCTCTGCTGGGCTCCTGTACCTCCTATCGTGGGGTCTCCCCAATGGAGCACTCCCCACATGTTCCCTTGCCACTACTTTGGGTGCCTCATCTTGGCAGTCCTCTACTGCCAAAACAGCAAATGAATTATTTAGTGGCACTAACCGAGGAATCTGGCCCTGATCTGCCACTCCCACCCTACTAGGGCCCTGGCCCTCCTTCACCGAGGCAACCTCTGGTGCAATGGTGGTAGACTTTGTGTCCTCTGGGTGTGGGAAGAGGCCCTTTGAATACTAGCCAGCTCAGTCCAGAGACCAGCGACCTCATCCTTCAACCCAGAGGGGTGTGTGCAGATGGGGCAGTACCTTAACCTCTAGAATGTCTCCTGGAAAACTGACTTTCTGCATCCACTGCACTGCACCACTCCCATCGTTGACTTTATGTATTGCTACTTATTGCTATCAACTGTACCTTCTCCCTAATGCTCCCTTCCTATGTTTGGGCCTTCCCTACCTACCTCTTTTATCAGTACTTTCTTCATCACCCTACTCTAGATAGGGTGTTCCTTTCTTTTCCCTTTTTTCGCCTTGCTTTCCTGTTTACCCACTTGAATATACCGCACCCTGTACCCCTCTGCCCCTTTACCCTATTCCCACCTGTAGCAGCTACCTGGTTGTTACTTTCCCACAGATGCTTCGTACCCAACTTCCTGCAGCCTCCTAAACAGGTAACACCAAGTTAACAGGTATCCTACCTTATCTTGTCAGTCCAGCAGAGTTCCCTGCAGTCCTGCTGTCACTTGCAGATGCCTGCCATTCCTAAGAAGCCAGTTGTATCATTTTCCACTCACGTTCTGGGACAGGAGCATGATGGACCATGCTGGGTTAATAGGACTATTTGGTGCAAGTTAGCCATCCTTCAGCTCCCCAACTTGCCAGCTGTTCCACAAAGCCCACCTAAAATGGCTAAACCTCCTCCCATTTTCCCCAGCAACAATACAACCCCCCAGTTGAAAAACACTGTTTACAGTTCACAAATTGTGCAATTTAGTTTACCTCAGCCTCCTTATGTGGCACTCACCTCCTACAATTAGAAATATCTACAATAATATATATAGGGGATTAATAATTAGTTGATTTTTTTAGAGCCTTATAATCAGCTAGTTCTGAAGTCAAAGAACTCTTGTATGACTGGTACCTGCTTTCTTCTTGCATCATATTAATATGAATATACAATCAAGACTAGATATTTCAAGAGTTATGATGCTCCCCCTGCTTGACTACTGTTTCCTTCATTTTTTGCAAACCTCTGTTAAAGGAAAGCTCTCATAACCGTAACCCTCCCACCCCTGAAAGCTCTAGCCCCTGATTAAGCTTTTTGCACAGTAAAAACATGTTGTTTTTTTTTGCAGTTTACTTACTTTATTTAAATTTTTCACACTCCTCAATCACCAAGCATGACGGATGCTGTGTGGTTCAATTTCAGGTAACAGTGCAGCACCACACTGCTTGTCCCAATACATTTTGTATTTGAATAAGTAGTGCGGCACCGCACTGTTACCCGAAATGGAACCACACAGCATCCACCATGTTTGGTGATCTTGGAGTGTGTAAAACAATAAAAATAAAGTAAGTAAACTGCATAAACATTTTTTTTACTATGTGAAACGCTTAATAGCAGGCTAGAGCTTTCGGTAGTGGGATTGTTATGATTATAAGAGCTTTCCTTTAATTCCTTAACATAGTAGAACACAGTGTACAACAGTTTTGTGGGTTTGTATAAATTGCCCCTTTTGCTGCGCCT
Organism: Neoceratodus forsteri; assembly: GCA_016271365.2. NCBI lineage: Eukaryota > Metazoa > Chordata > Ceratodontiformes > Ceratodontidae > Neoceratodus > Neoceratodus forsteri. Next base: position 19,023,062 of record JADMNL010000025.1, read on the forward strand.
CACTCTTTATACCAAATCATATGCTAGTTCTCCCCACAGATACATTGAGAGTACATTTCCAGCTGTCTAACTGATAAATCATTGAAGGATACTGAGTATCCTTGCCTAACAGACTTCCTTAGACCTAAATTATGCTCTCATGACCTTAGGTCAACTTTTTAGCTGATTCTAGAGAAACAGTAAAGAAAACAAGCATTTGTCAATGCCAAATGTTGTCTTGCTGGCATTGGCATTGATAGTGCAGGAGTTAGAGAGATGCATAATAGGAATGGCAGTGAAGCACTGAACTGATGCCAACTCAACCCCCACCCTGCAGAGACTGACAGGCACTGGAGTGTGCCTTTGGGTCATCGGCCATAACGCTCACGCTATTTCACCTCACACTACCCTGCAGACACCAACAAGTATTGCGGTGTGCCTTGGGGTCTTTGGGCTTTACACTCACCCCATTCCATAAGGAAATATGCTGAGATGGGTGCAGTATAGGAGAATGGGTGAACTTTGGGGCTGAACAGTCCAAGGCACACCTCAATGCCTGTCACTGGCTGCAGGGTGGGGAGGAATGGCGTGAGCATTACAGCCGACAATCCCAAGTCACACCCCTGATGCCTGTCAGTCTCTACAAGGTGGGGCATTACAGTTGGAAACCTTAAAACCCCAGGTGTTTGTTGGTATTTTCACTCCAAATTTTCATCATGGGCTTTTTGTGACCCCACCTCATGAACAGTGGCACTATCAGTTTGTTAGCCAAAGGGTGATTTTGCACAGTGACTGCTCCATTTGGTGCCACAGATGTGAAAACACATTTCGGGCAGGATGTTAAAAATGACAGCTGTACTGTTCATCAGAAGGTGTAAAAAATGGCAACGTTGAAAATCTGGAGTGAAAATATGAAAAACTGGCAAAGTTACGAGCGTGTGTAGAAACTGCACAATGCACGCCCATAACGCAATTATTTGGGGAATTTTTTTAACCAAATTTCCAACATAGGCATTTTGGGACCTCCACTCATTAACAGTGGCACTGTGATTTTGTTAATCTGTCCCAAAAGTTGATTTCCCACAGTGACCACATCATTTTACGCCAGATGTGCGAAAACACATTTTGGGCAGGATGTGAAAAATGACAGCCATACTATTCATAAGAAGGTCTGTAAAAATGATAATGTTGAAAATCTGGAGTGAAAATATGAAACATTTTTGAAGTTATGAACGTGTGTGGAAACTACGCAATGCATGCACATAACACAACCATTTTTTGGAATTTTTTCACCGTATTTGCAAGATATGCTTTTTAGGACCCCACCTCATGAACAGTGGCACTGTCATTTCATTAATTGGTTCCAAAAGGTGATTCCATGAAATGACATTTTGGGACTGAATAACGAAATGACAGTGCATGCGTTGATGAGGTGGGGTACCAAGAACCCTATGTTGAAAATTTGGAGTCAAAATTCAAACAAAAGGCTGAGATATCCACCTAAGTTGAAATCCCCCCATTTATGCCATTATACAGCTTACCAGCATTTCTTCAGTTCGCAGTCAGCTTTGAAGAGTCCAGACGTGTTCCCTCTCCACCGAAGATTGCAGCACCAAATCTCCAGAGGTAAGTATGGGGTGAGGGGTGTGTGGGGAGGTGGGGTGTGCAGAGGGTGGCTGCATGTTGGGGAAGGGGGGTGCCATGGACAACGGATCATTTTCTATTTTTCAGGTACAATAAAAAATGGACACTGCGTCGCATGACAGTTTTCTTTCTTTACAGGTGAAAATAAATGTTGGGCACACTGGGGTGGGCTCCCAGTGTGCCCCATGAATTTAAGCGGGCCTGATGTTGGCAATACTGCAGTGGGCTCCCAGGGTGCCACACAATGTGGGGGGGAGCGGACATGCCGACATGGAGATTGCACCCCCGATGTCAGTTTCCTTCAGGGATTGTGTGGTGGTGGCTCTGCCACCATGTTTATTGAAATGTTTCACCAGGCAAGGCACGTCGAAAGGCATGTCATTTATGTCACTGCATCACGATCTTGTCTCTGATTGTAGCGGCACTTTTCTTACATGTTGGTCCACTTTACATAAAGCTTGTGTCAGCGCTAGCAAAGCTGGCTTATTGGGGAATGAGGGACACACCTACTAAAGCATGCCCTGCATTCACCAACACTGACACACATCTGAAATGTGCTACTAGCACAAGATGTTGCTTGCGCGTGCATGCAAGCCAACATAAAAAGACTAGCACCAGTAATGGATAATGTTTGCTAAATTTATTGTGCATAGAAGTACAAACAGATGAAAAGTGCAGTCTAGAACTCATAGCCACATAAGCACCAAGTCATGCGAGTAGACACACACTTCTAGAAAAAACCTCTGTCTCTGCCTGTATGGATATAAAGATCTTCTCTATTACTGATACGTGCTTCTTGAATAGCTCACCTTGCTCCCTGCATCTTAACATCTTTCTGATGTCACCATTGTGTTTACTTCATTTTAATACAGCAGCTGGATTTTGACTGCAGTTATTATGTCTTGTACATTTCCTTTATTTATTTAGTTTTTGTTGACCCGGTAAGTGCACTAGGCAAATCCTGTCTATTTTCAGGCACAACCTGGGGAAGGGGATACAGATGAATGCCAACTGACTTTGAACCAGATTAAGCTGTTGATTACTTGATTACTTATGTCTTTTAATCTCCTCTCTATTATGGTTCTGTTGCTACTGTTTGTTTCTGCCATCTTTACGGACTGGGATATGCCTGAAAATGGTCCCTTGGACCAGTGCACCTACCTGGTAAACAAATCAAATAACTTAAAAAATGTTTTCATTAGTAAGCTGTTTGAGTGTCACTCTCATGGGGGTCTGTGCACGAATGTCATTCGAAGTCCCTAGGCAGTGCATATTCATCATGTATATGGGAATACATTGCCCAAATGTTCAGGCCACAGCTGTGCAGTATGCATGTACACTGCACAGAGACATGTGACAGCATCTCTTGTGTGTACTACTGCCATGGCAACACTATGCATGGGCACAGGGGTGTGGCTGTGAAACAGTCATACGTATCTGTGACATACGTGTCTTTACATCACCCTCATGCATGAGACCGAAGTGCAGCACTACGCCATGTGATGGACTACTATAAACTGCATTCAAACAAAGCTGGCAAGCAAGCAAGAATTAATGTGTGTAGCCGAAACTGCTGGGATCATAAGGGCCATGGAGAAAGGACTGAATAGACTACCATTATGGAAGACAAGTAAGTGCTACATAGGTCTGAATCTGGTAGTGTAATATTAAGTAAACAGTCCAATGGAAACCCACAAAGTAGGTATAACATAAAGATTCTGTGGTACACTAAGGGACAAAGGAACTGCCCCTCCTGTATACATTTGCTCCTGCCACCCCCAACATGGTACAAGATCACTGTCCACATAGCAAGCACACAGTGCTTGCCCTCCCATGCATAGCTGCTTGTCCAGCAATATGACCTGTGGCCAGCCTGAGCCCTGCAGCAGTACACACCAAAACTACCATGGGCACGGCAGTTCTGGCCAGCAGCATGCCATCGCTGACCAGAAGAAAAACTCGGACATGGGACATAAGTGGCAGAAATCTGTTTAATTCACAAGGTGCAGCTAACCCTGTTCATGCCAACAGTACATAGGTATGTCCCTGTCAACTGACAGAAACACAGAAAAAAATGCCAGATAAATAACAGGAAACTAAAATAACTGTCTCAGGCCTTGACGAACCACTGGGAACTACATGTGTCCCAAAGAAGTGCAACACGACAAGCACACAGACAGGCACTCCTTTGGCCTTCTCCTCCTGGGAGTCATTGCTGTATCCTATGAGAGTGGTGGTGATGTAACCCCTCTCCACCAGCACCAGCCATTGCAGTGGTCCATGATTCATAGTTTCATAGAAGTTGACAGCAGATAAGGACCACTAGACCCACCTAGTCTGCCTGTATTCCTTGCCTGCATCAGCAGCCACTGACCTTACTTGGCCCCACTGGTCACCCTCTTTTCCTCAGATTTGATCCAATTTACTACCACCCTCTGCTTCCTGTCCCTCAACCAGTTTTTTGCCCAGTTTTCCACTCTTTGCCCATGCCCGGGCTTCTTAGATTGTTCACCAGTCTACTGTGGGGTGTGATGTCGAAGGCCTTACTGAAATTGAGGTAGGCAACATCCACTGCTCCTCCCTGATCCACCTCCTTTGTCACCCAATCAAAAAAGTCAATCAGGTTTGTTTGACATGACCTTCCTGCTTTGAAACCATGCTGCCTTGGATCCTGTGCTCCCATGATTTCCAAGTGTACCACAATCCTTTCCTTAAGCAGTGCCTTCATAATCTTACTCACTACTGAGATGAGGCTGACCGGCCCATAGTTTCCAGTCTTCTGCCTGCTAGCACTCTTGTGGAGAGGGACTACATTTGCCCCCTTCCAGTCTACTGGAACCACCCCTGTATTAAGCAAATCACTAAACAGGGGCACCAGTGGTGCTGCTAGCACCATCCGTAATTCCTTTGATATCGAACCCTGGAACAAGAGTAACATAAAGGGAAGACATGAGCTGGATGCACACGCAGGGCCACAGCAGAATACTGTCAACACACAGGGGGGCCCTCCCAAACATCACTTACCTTTGATTGCTCAGCCAGGGTCCAGTAATCCTGACATAATTTTTGTAGTACATGTCTTGGATACCCACCCTCTGTGAAAGCCAATTGGGCACCTGAAGGGCCCACCTGTCCCACCAGGCCACCACCACTGCCACCGACCCATGGAACTTCTCCTGCTATTCGAAACAATGCGGTTCTGCCTGCCACAGTAGTCCTGCTGAAATTGAAATAATGGAAGAACATCACTGACACAGTACACACAACACATGGCACGCACGCCTCCTTGCCAGTTACATGCATACCTCCCTGGCTCCTTCAACTCCCATACAGTACCCCCTTTCTGAGTCCTAGTAGCACAGCTTAGACAAGTGCCACAGTTTTTTTGGGTACTCCCCCACTCTCTCCATAGGTCTCTCCATCACTGATGCTGCCACCACGTCACTGTCAGGATCAGAAATGATCCAGCGTCATCCATGTATGCCAGTTTACCAGCAGGTATGCTGGTTAGATGCCCCTTGAAAGGGCCTCATTTCTGCATGGGGCATCTTTGCAGCATCCCTGTCAGGGACATGGTAAGGGGAAGTACAAACAGGCTTGTGACACACAATGCATGTCAACAATTCCAGGGCCACAACACAGGATGTGCCCAAGTCTATTACTGAATGTTCTCCTGCTGGATGGTGAGAAGGAAAATAAACACACACTGAGGGCAAGGCCATGACCACATATATCCTGGCAATGGCTGGATGCCAATGCACTGTGGGACACACACTGTCTTGATAGATTCCGCTTGGACTATGCCCCAATCATATTGCTGTGTGACGTGATCCATTCTAATGTAGCCCCACTTACCAGTCATGACAAAGGTATTATGTGCATTGTCGTACTATTCTACCAGGTTCTTCAAGAGAGTGGCAGTGGATGTCATGAATTTCATCCTGTCCTCTGTGTCCAGGGCACTGCATCAGGTCACAGACACCCTGCTTCTGTGTATGCATGAGCGCATAACTTTCCCCTCATACAGACCAACATGTGGTCCACAAAGAAGGCATTCTATGCAATGCATGGCATGCCCGATGTACTGGGGGTCACTGACTGCACATATGTGGCTATCTTGGCACCATCCATGGATGAGGAGACATACTGTAACCACAAAGGATATCACAGCATCAACTGCTGGATAGTCTGATTCCAAGGGTACCATCACTAATGTGTGTATGCCATGTATCCAGGGTCATGCCATGATGCCTATACCTTCAATGGGTCCAGGTTCAGCATCCTTCTCAACATCCTTCTCAGTTCACGTACGGGCAGGGATGGATAGTTAATAGGTGAGCATCCGTACTCTACACAGGTGGTACACTGGTGGATGCCATGCAACTTCATGGTTATAACCCTTTCATTTACTCACTGCATAAGAGACAGCAGATATCCACACAGCTATTCCTGATGACCCTGTACCTGGAGGCACATGGTGTAGCAGACGACGCATATTATGAGGCACACAGGAAGATACAGTATGTGACTGAGAGGATGATAGAGCTACTGAAGATGTGGTTCCAGTGCCTGGATCTGTCAGCTGGTACAATGCTGCCTGCCTTAGGAAAGGCATGCAGAGTGTTCTCAGCATGTGCCACACTGCACAGCATAGCTGTGTGGCAGCATCTGCCCATGCCATAGGGCAAACAAGGGAATGTTTCACTGGGTGACCAGAGAGGGGAGGCCTTTCAGGGGTGAGGAGTGGAGTCACTGACTGTATGGGTGGCATGTCATGGACTCATGAGGGGTACATTCAGCCACTGGGGGGGCAGGTGTGGCACTGTGATGATGACCCACCCTTAAGGCCACACTGCCTTTGTGTGCTGAAGGAATATATGGGTTTGAGGAATATATGTGTTGGGAATCTCTGTGATGAGAGATACATGTGGTGGAAAAATATATGTGATGGGTGAATATATGTGATGGGGATGTACAATATGTGCTTGGGTGAAACTCACTGCTTGTGCTTGGTGGTGAAAGGCATCACCTTTTCTGGCCTAGCTGCTGCCCTCTGCATGTGGAAACATGCATGCCCAGATGTCATATCTTGCCTGCGGCCTACCCCTGCACTACCCCATGTGCCTATGCATGTACTAGACATCAGTGGTATATTACTATCCTCCTAGCCTTTGGGGTTTCTGGGGCAGGCAGGTGTGTGTGGCATTGGGCCCTCTGCTGTTGCCTCAGCTTCTGGTGGGGAGTCTGTGCCGGACCTGGCTAGCATATTGACTGCTAGCCTTTTGAGGATGTCCCCTATGTGGGTGATGCCATGCCCCATGCCCCTCACCTCTGCAGTTAGCCCCTTGAGCTGCTCATGTTTTCCTGCCAGGCTAATTGCTGGTCCTGTTCCAGCTGCCTTACCTTGGGGTAATAAGTGTGGTGTATACCTCTGCTGGCCTCCTTCTGTGTACCACTCATAGGATGGCTGGAAGGGCCCTTATCTCCACTGTCTCCAGGATGGAGTGTGTTCACCTGCAGCCCACCTGTGTTCCATTATCCATCACTGGGGTTCTATGCCATAACGGTGAAAGCCTAAAGGCGATCACCGTTATGCAGAAGTCAATTTGGCACTCTGACACCCCAGCGCACAGCAAAAGGGTGCCGGGGACTTCGTTTTTTAATGTTTTATGTGGGGGGCTACACTCTCCCAAACCCCTGCAGGATACTTCACCTCCCGCACCCCCCTACTAAAGTATTCTCAACTCCAGGGGAGTGCATGTCAGTGGGTGAGGGGTGAAAACATAAAAAAAAAAGGTTCGGGCCATGGAGCAATAAAAACGCACCAGCGCCCGGACCCAAGCCCAGTACCCTGCCAACTGACACCAGCAATCCACCCACCACATCACGGGGTCAGCTCAGCAACCCACCATGGTACCACCCCTCACATTCCTCGCTGTGTGTGCCACTCCCACCCTCAGACATACATATGGCAACATCCTGTTGCTACAGTTGCCCACCCCCCATCTGGCCACCCTATCCTCTAGTAGCTGTCCCTGAAATGCGCTGGGGAGCGGGTCACTGTTATTGTAGGTGCCCATTCCCCAGTGCTCTTATCAGGGGATACCCATCACTGGTAGGCAGGTGGACAGTCTCAGACATCTGTCCAAAGGTGCTGGCAGGCCATAGCTGCATATCCTCTATATCTGGCTGTGTGCAGGGTTCCACACTGTCCTGTTGGTGAGGTGGGCTGTCCAGGATGCAACTCTGGATGGGTATCAGGATTGTGTGTAGGGGGTGGGTGGCTGTCTGTGGTGGGGCCATCCAACTCCTCCTTGGCCTCCTGTGGGTCCATTTCCTAGACTACGTCTATATCGGGGTCCTCTGGCACACTTTCCTCCTCTGCTGTGGTCATGGGAGATAAGCCAGGTTTTACAGGCAGTGGCATAGCTGTGAATGTACCAAGGGTGTTGAGGGCCTCCATGGGTACAACCTATTTGCACTGTTCTCCTGACCCAAACTACCAATGCCTCTTTCTGGGTACTGACTCAAATCTGAGAGTGTCACTGCCTCCACATTAGGAGTGTGTTCTGTCACAGGGTCTGTAGGGTGCAGCACTGGGAGGTTAGCATGTCAGCGCTGTCCCAGGCCCCACCAGCTGGTCCCTGTGGTGTACTGCATACCTGGCTCTGTATCCATGCCCTTCACCTTACCATACAGGGACATCTCTGTGAGGGTCTCTACCACTATCCTCTCGATCAGGGACAGTTCCTGTATCTGTGTGTGGAGAGGGAGAGGAACCACTGCCTGTGGCAGTCTATGAGCACTTGATAGCTTCCAATTTGCACTTGATGTCAGATCAGAGGTCATGCCACTTGTGTTTGATCACTGCTAGTGTGCGTGCCTCTGACCCAGCAGCATTCACTGCAGCTGTTCTGTCACATGTATAGGATTCCATAGTGCTCTCTTATGTCAGAAACTATGGTTTCCGCCTGTCCACTCAAGAAAATCGAGGACCATGATCAGCCAGCCCCGCATGTCTCTCCACCTCTCCATGTCTCTGTCCATCCATGATACATGCCTTCGGTGTCCAGTGGTGACCTAGGTTCTGTGGGCAGTGCCCTTCCTCTGCTGTCCTCTGACACAACCTGCCCCTCAGATTCCATGTTGGTATGTACTTCTGTGGATGCAACTTGCATGCTGGCAGAGGTTGTGTGGATGTCAATATATAGTGTGGTCAAGCAGTGTGGTCACATACTATAGGCCTGTCCGGTGTCTGCTTCACATGGCTCTGTGTTCTTCTGTATGCCCCGGCCATGCCTCCACCTGTCTTGTGCATGTGTTTGTGTGTAGCATGTGCATGACATGTATGTGTGCACCACTGTTAAGTCACATATGAGTGCAGTTCACACTCATACATGCATACATCTCATGGTTTGTGCATGTCAACAGAACTCCTCAATAAAATTAGACATTTAGGATGTATACTTAGGTATACTTTATTCCTTATATTAATTGCTCCATACCCACTGCTTGGTGACAGGGCCTCTCAATAAACCAGCATGCAAACATAAAGGAGAAATAACTTTCTTAAATGTCAAAGACAGTGTAGCTATAACAAATCCTAACCTTCAGACAGCCTTTTCTAACTATACCTCGGTGCATGATATTTTGCGGTGGAGATCTGCCAGCTTCCTGAACATGTGTTTCAAAGAAATTAGATTTTATTCCTGAACGATGGGAAAATGAGCTCTAATAAAAAACACAATATAGTGAGTGAACTCTGTCAGAGACCTTCTCGGCTGTGTGATACCACTCACTGAACTTGCCTCTAGAGGGGGAAAGCAACTATTCCAATTTCACTTTTCTGAAGAAAAAAAGAATTAGAATAATGGATGATTTTGGAGGGGAAGCAAGTGAGAGGCTTCCTTAAAATAACAGCAGAAGGGGTGCAAATACATTTCATTTTCCCCTCTCTCCAATGCCCAATTTCTCAGTAACACTGATTCTGAGGCAATAAAGCTACATGAACAGTATTAGCACACTTAATGACTGCTTCATGAATATCACATAAGTCCCTGCACTACCATAATCTAAGTCACTGCTTTCAGATTTCTTTGGGGTGCTGTGCATATGAAAGCTCTCTTTAAATGCAAATTCTAGTCTATTCCAAAATCCCTAGCAGGCTAGGGATTTCCCCCAATAATTTATGGGTGGTAGCTAGCAGGCATCTTCAAGGACTAAAGGCAATGACTGTGTGACTGTACTGGTGATCACCTAATGTGCCCTTGGACAGGTTCAATAATCACAGTTCACACAAACCCACTTAATTCTTCCACTCTAGAAGATTTTGACAGACTTAGCATTGGCCCTCAGTATGCATGCCACATCAATGTGCATAATATAGCCTATGGTGCAGCTTCACTCTGGTTCCGCCCAATGCCTCCTTGCTCAGTCAGTCAATCAGAGTAGCTTCTCACCTCAAAGCTTGGGACAGTACAATGGAGCAGGTGATAGCCCAGCTGCGAGTCAACATCTTCTTTCCAATGAACTCCTGTTTCTATCCATCTCTACAGCTGGTTGGACTAGAACACTGGGAAGTTAGGGACTCAGTACTCAGAGGCATCCAGGATATGACTAAATTGAGCATACCCTGGTCACACAACAGCACACCCTGGCACCGCGCAGATGATTCACATATCTGTCCCTCCAACTCTGTATGTGTCTTACACAAGGCCTGGGTGTGGTGCCAAGTGTAGTGCTGATAGGATGGATACCCAGATCAGCACTCAAGTAGTGCCCCTTCCCTGCATGGATCATGGGACCGTGGGGAGATATGGCAGTATGTGCCAGTCCTCCCTGGGCTGCCATATCGCCACTGTACAAACCACACATCTTGCAGTGTACACTGGCTAGAAATTGTAACACCTCCTGCCCTGTACACATGCACCTGGGGATGGGGACCGATAGAGAGAGGGCCTCTCAGGCTGATAATGGATGACTTGGCCAGATGGAGAGGGGTGTGTAGGAATCATGGCAGCCCTAGGGCTATGTAGCTCCCACCCTCCTCTGTTGGTCCTATGCTACTGACAAAGTGCCCTAGATCAGGTGAAGGCACTCCCCAACCCCCTTACCTGCCCTCAGACATGTTAAAAAATGACATCTGTCAGGATGATGGTACTGGCAATCTCAGGCCCTACACCCTCCACTTCACCACCTCCAGACTGTGTACTGGAGAGGTTGCCTCCCTTAGGGCCCAGTAATGGAGGTGGGGTGAGCCATGAAGGCAGAGTGAGGGGGCTGTCTTAGCTGAGGAATGACCAGCCAAGATGCCTGACAAGGGTGATCATCCAGAAAGATAAAATGAAAACAAAAAAAAAACAGTAAAGAAAATCAGAAGGCTTATAATGTAGGCACCCTGAATTGAAATCCCTTCAAAAGAATGAGGTTTCCTGATATAAGTGAAGCAGGCCTTATTTATTTATTTATTCATTTATGCCTTTGGTGACTGGGTAGGGCCCATTTTCAGGCATGATCCAGTCCATAAACAAAGGCAAATTTAGCAAGCCAGAATACAGGAGAAGTAACATGGCCACAATGCAGGCCATTAAAAATGAGGTGCAGTGACTTACAGTACAGAGGGTATTAACAAAAATGAAAATACAATAAGGTACAAGATGAAGTTTTAGGAAGAGATGGAAAAGACTTTGCTGCCCATGGTGGTGGAGATTCTGGGAACTATCAGGTGGAGGATGGATGACTCATGGAGGCAGCTAGTAGCCACTTTGCCCATGAGTAGGGACCAACTCTTAGTGTATTGTCTATTAGGCAGCCCAAGGCGTAGTTGAAGCGTCCTTGAAGTGGGAGCCAACCAAGTGATTTGTATAAGACACAAAGATGGGTAGAAAAGGGTGCAAGGAGGACAAAGTGGCAGATGCTGTTGTACACTGTCAGCCTGGAGTGCAGGACTGATGACACAGGGGAATATATGGAGGAGCAGTAATCAACAAGGGGTAGAAGGTTGCCTTGCGCAACTGCTAGGTGCACCTCATGGGACAGGAACTGTCTTAGCCAGTAGGCAGCTCCTAATTTCTGGTTAATTCTATGCATGGAAATATTAACATGATCAGTGAATGTAAGGCAGGGGTCCAAGGTGATGCCCAAGTATTTTAAACTAGAGACATTTTCGAGGGGGAGCTAACAGATGTGAGTACAAGTAGAGAGGACTCCGCTTTGGAAACCACTGTAATGGTTTTGAGTCAAATAGCATTGATTTTGTCTATTTTCATTTACCAGGAGCTTTTTGGAAGTAGACCAATTGTAGCAGCAAAATAATTAAGGGTAAGGATGGAGGAGATGTTTGCAAGTGACTTGTTACTATGGTATAGAACAAGGTCATATGCATAGAGAAGTGCTTCACAGGAGAGAGACTCTCTGCCAGGAGTGCATTGATAAATATGGAAAACAGTAAAGGGCCAAGGATGGAGCCTTGGGGGACCCTGGTAGAGACAGGCAGGGCAGGGGAGGATGCAGCCCCAATGGTAACTGACTAGGGCCTGCCTTCAAGATAGCTCCGAAACCATGAGGAAGTCCCCAAGGAGAAGCCAAGGTGGTGGAGAGTAGAGTGTAGGAGAGGTGGTTGATTACGTCAAATGCCTTAGTCAGATCAACGAATATAGCACCTGTGGCCTTACCCGAATCCATGTTTCTGAGGACATGGTCAGTGAAATGGGCTAAGGCTGACGAGGTGCTGTGGAGCTTGCGGAAACCATGCTGCTGGGGGCACAGCAGCCAATATTTTCCAAGGTGTTCAGAAAGCTGGGAGTGCACAGTTCTCTCTAGTAGCTTGCTCAGGTGGGGAGAGGGGAGGGAGATGGGTCTGTAGTTATTGGTAGAAAGGAAATTGCACTGCTTTAAAGATAGGAACAACACTAGCATGCTTCCAGGAATCAGGCATGGTGGATGTGGAGAGGGCAATGTTAAAAAGGAAGGTGAGGGGTTTAATGATTGCAAGAGAGATGAGCTTAAGGATGGAAGGGAACAACCCATCATTGCCAGGGCTACCCCTGGTAGGAAGGGACTTTAGGAGCTTGGAGGTAGTTTCTGGGCCTATGGCTCTACAGTAAAAGGGAGGCAGGGAGGGTGTGTGGCCAGCAGGGAGGCAGTCTGCCTGACTACTAGGGCTAGATTGTGAGTGGGAGGGGAGGAGTCTACTGAGGTGAACAGAGAGCTGGGTACATTTTTTGTTAAAGCTCTGTGCAATCTCAGCGGGGTCAGTCAGGGGGCCTGATGTGGAGGCGAGTTGAGTGACTTGGCTGTGAGTCTTCAGATTGAGTAAGGACCCTATTGGGCATCCAGTGATATGGGCGAAGCAAATTGAGTGACTCAAATATAAGCAACTCAATTTGTGCACCCAAAGGAGTAGCAACGGTAAGTTTTAGCGAGGGGAGAGAATAGCGAGGGAGGAGGGAAATAAGATTGACAGCAAATGACAGGGAGTTGCCTGTTGCTATTGGCTAAATGGGGAAGTGCAGCCTGCTGCTGCTGCTGACCTGGCCGTCTAGCATGGCGGGTATGGATGCTGTCTGCAGTGATGATGGTCCCAGATTCTGGACTGCCTGCAGATAGATTTTTTTGTAGCGTTTCTGGTGTTGTTGTTTTTCCATGTTTCAGTCCTGTAGTTCTGGTGCCCCAGCAGTGGTATCTCTCTGTTTACTGTGGCCCCACTCCTGTGCAGTCTCCTGTCCCCCAGTGTCCACCCCCCCGAAACATAGAAACATAGAATTTGATGGCAGATAAGGACCGCTTGGCCCACCCAGTCTGCCCTGGAGATGATTATTTTAATGTGGGGCATGTGGGGGGCTCTCCCCCTGCAAAGGGAGATGAAGGGGATGTGGCCCCCCACATTAAAGATTAAATTTAAGGTCCCATTTTTAAATGTATTTGCGTCACCCTATTGGTGATTGTTGAGGTTGGTTATGTGCCCATTTGACTTTCAGCGATATGTACTTGCTCTTTTGTGAGTCTGTGCAATATTTCCAGCATTATGACATGGAACCCCAAATCAAGGTCCAAAAATACCACTGATTGCTGAGGTTGTTCATTTGCAGGTTGTGGTAGAAGCTGCAATTTAGTGTTTTGGCCATTTGCTTGCAGGTGTTGCATAGGATCCTGTAAGCATTCCAGAGTGGGGGAGAGGGGACACTTTGTAAGTCTTCCACTGGCTATCCCTCTCTTTCATTAGGGCCAGTAGGTCCTTGGATATCCAATGGGTGTAGCCCCCCATCACCCTACAAGTGGTGAGTGCAAAGTGGAGGTCTTGTACCCATAGGAGGGCATTGGTGAAGAGGCTAACTGCCAATGACACATTGTCAATGACGTAAAGGGCAGACCATTTTAATGCTCTTACATCATTGAGAAATCTGGTGGGGTCTGGGCAGTTACACTTTCTGAAAGAGAGGTATTTGTGAGGAGGGCATTTAATTTTGGTGGCCAGAATGATGTAAGTAGAGGACTGGTCACTTATAGAATCCAGCAGGATACCTACCTGAAAGACCATGTCCACCCAATTTGAGGCCACCCGGTCAAGTAAGGAGTGGTTTAGTGTATGGGCATTATGTCTGGTGGGGGAAGAGATGACTTGCTCGAGGTTGTGGGATTTTAGGAGATTAGCATAGTTGGGCTCCTGGGCACCTAGCCAGTTGAGGTTGAAATCTCCAGCTAATATAGTGTCCCTGGTTGGAGTTGTTAGCCCTAGAACATCCAGTTGGTTATATAAGCCTTGGATACCTCTGGTACGGGGGTTGCAGCAGCACCCCAAGTAGATTTTTTTAGAGGAGCCCAGGGTTAGCTCACCAAGCAGCCATTTATTGGGAGAGAGGAAATTAGAGTGGATAACAATGGTGGCTGATATATGTTCCTTTACATACAGTGCAACACCACCACCCTTCTTTTTCCAGGTCTGTCAAGGCAAAAGAGTGCATAGCCTTCACAGCTGATGCCAATCGCTGGAAAGAAAAAGAAGGGTCAATACCTTATAGCCCATGCCTTCCTCATCTGTGTGCAAAGTATGGGTGTGCTGGTCAGTTTTTGTGCTTCTGATGGGTCAGGGTAGGCAAATGTCAACCAGAACTGGAACACAACATGTGATATAAAGGGATAAATGCTGCAATCAGTTTAAAATATAATATAACATAACAAAGTAGCTCTGGGTTTGTTGCACCAAAAGGGTTAATGTGAATTTGCAGTTGAACAGTTTTATGAGTCCCACCTCCAGACTTTAGCACATACCCTATTTGACTATCACTTGTCTGTCTGCTGCCTTCCTGCTTGCACCCATGCACCCAGCCTTATGGTGCTCAGCCAGCTGCCCCCCTCCCCGTGCAATTATGAATTTGAGTGGAGCAGTTTACGGAATCTGAAGGGTTGAAGGATGGGGAGCACACAGCTGTGTTTGTTCCCAAGACTGTCACCCTGTTTTTTATGCTACTAAGTTGGGGGGATTGAGGGGTAAGGGGGATGCTTATTCATATTTAATAAAGAAACAACACAAAATCATGTCAAACCAGTTCTGACCTGACTCTGGTCTGACGGATTCGATCAGTCAATACCAAACCGGTCTGAATCACTGAACAGGCCTGATGCACATACAGTATGCAGTGCCAAGTGCCTCACCTCTTTAACTTGCCCCTGCTCAGCTCCCTCAGCAAGTGATTCTAAAACTTGCATGAGAATCCCAGTCTCCCAAGTAGCAACAAAAAAAGATGCCACCTCATATGATTACAACATGTTTACCACACACATTTTAAAGGTGAGAGAAAACCAAAGTGAGTTTCTGGTGAATTGCCAGTTTTAGCCATTTCTCTTCCAGTGAAGTGAATCCAAAGTTTTTAACAGGACAATTGAAAGAAAAAAAAACACAATACAATATTCTTTTTGCTTTGTTTTGCTACTACAAGCTTTGACTAATGCATCATCCTTAAATGTACTTTTTATAGCTTATGTGTCTGTGACCTAGGCAGAACTACACTTAAAATCTTACACATAAATAAATAAGTCATCAGAATAACATTTATTTCAGTAGTATCTCTGTCCTTTTCAGGTGCCCATCACACTAAGTATATATATTTATTTCTTTTAACTTCAAAGCACTAAACCTATTCAAATGCACAAAAAAAAAGACTTTATTCTCTTCACACATAACTGCTAAACTTCAGGTCCCAGAGAGGCAAAAATGTAGAGCTTCCCCTAGCTATTTGGGTGAGTGCTTCAGCTGTGTGTGTGTGTGTGTGTGTGTGTGGGGGGGGGGGTATAAAAAGCTTTTAAGAAACAGACACTCTAGTATCCAATATGAGATAGTCTTCTTTGGGTGATATATTGTACTCCTTTGTGGGCTTATACCTTAATTGTCATTCTTGTGTTGCAAGTGCTTGCTTTCCTTAAGTGCTGTAATTTCAGGATGCAGTTTCACAAGTGCTGTATAAGGATGCAGTTTCAGGCAATCATTAGTTACTTTTTTCTTTCCTTCTGAACCTTATGCTCTGATGCTCCAGGCAGCTCTGATAGTCAGTTGTTCCAACGTGATAGCTCCACCTCATGCCCCTCCCACACGAACCAAAAAAAGGTGGGGCTGGATCTTTATGAGCTTCTCAGGTGGAGGTGGGGGTGGATCTTACCCCCCCCCAAAAAATAATGCTGCCTCCCCACTACTCAGGTTCCAGTTCTTGTATCTCCCATTTAAGAAAGAAAATAGTGCCCTGCAACCTTTGACTAACATGAAAGCATACAGTATTTATTTGAGGGCGGAAAGCATTTCTTGGAGGAGGATAAGGTGGAGGAGACTATTTACACCTTCAGCCAGTTCCATGGACAGAAAACATGACATTAGCCCTTTTCTACATGCAAAATGTCTGCAGGATCTGCCCACTGTAGCCATAAAAAGTCACTGTAACATTATACCTTGCAGGGATGCTAACTTTGCAGGTGCAAAATTAAGACCCTCATTCACCCATTCTTCTAGCCACTCTTCTGCAAAATGTAAGGATGTTGCACCATTCTTTCAGCCCAGAAATTTTCTATTTTGTTACGTGTTGCTCCACTTCCTACCTCCTCCTCCCCCACCCCTTTGAAGCTATGAGTGTGACATGGAGGTTGTAACCTCCCTAGGGTCTATAAATGCAATGGTTACATTGCACACCATAACATATTCTCTTTATATATCACCAGTTACACAGTTTTAAAAAATATAACTTATTAAAAGCTCTGTCTTAGTGATTTAACTGTTAGGAGGGAGTATCACTGGAACATCAAGGATAGTACAAGATTAATGAAAAGTATCACTTGACCAGGGATAACATCATTAGGACAGTGAGCTCATCACTAGTTCAGCAAACATATCACTGGTCAGGAGTGGATATCAGAAATCCAATGAGGAGATCAGTAAACCAGCAAGGATATCACCAGGACAGTGAGGACATCATTTGAACAGTAGAAATACAATCTTTATTGCGCCAGAGTGACAATATCTTGTATTGTAACTTTATCTTGTCAAGTATTGAATACATATACGCTTATTTAATCATTTTATTTGGTACTTTTGAACATCTATCTAGGTGAACCACATAGTTTTTAAAAGGGTCTTGGGAGGATATTACAGCCATAGAGGTATTAGGGATTTCATGAAATAAAATGTGTACAATACCCAAATGTTATTGTATCCACAGAATAAAGTACAGCCAAGCCAGCCATGATGCAATGCAATAACTTGCAGTAAATGACATCTCACAAAATATTGCATGACAAAAGGGCCTGATTACCATTGAATTACACTGTTCCCTGCAGTATACTGTAGTATTTTGTAATATACTGCAGCATTACTGCATTGTATCCTGGCTGGTGCCACTGTATACACACAAACAATATATACACAAACAGTATCATTGAAGCAAACCATGCACTCTCTCCTAGCCAGCGCCAAAGAGTTCTTGAAAAAGTGCTCATCATGAAACATTGGGTGTTATTGATGCTGTCCATAACTCTGCAGTGTCTTTTAACTACTGTATCATGTTATTTATTTAATAAAGTAGTCACTTTTGTATACCTTGAAATTGCAGTGGTTGTGATACTTTTTGTCAGTGCTGGCTAGGAGAAAGTGCATTGTTTGCTTTAGTATAGCTAAGTTCCTTATCAAGTACATCCTCTGTTTCCCTTTGAGCAGCTTTTTTTCATTTCCATCATCCAAGTAAAACCCCTTGAACATACTGTATGCAGTAAGAATTACGTTGGGGTGGGCGTGATGTAAGAGGTAAGTTAGGCGTGATAGTTAGGGTTGTTGTGAAGATGTTGTAAAGCCCACATGAAGCTGTGAAATTTGAATTTGTGAATAACTTCGTGAACTGCCCACTTCACCACTTTATTTATTTATTTATTTACGAGATTTACCAGGAAGGCACACTGAGCAACATGCTCGATTCCAGATGCGACCTGGGGCCGAGACCCAAATACATACATTGAGTTTTCTTCAGGAAATGGCACTTTTTGAGGCAAAGTTAAGGCAGAGTTAAAGGGAAGTTACAACTTTGCCTTAACTTCACATTAACTTTGCCTGAAAATGTGCCACTTCACTTGGGGGGGGGAGGTATACTTATTAATGTACCCCTGGTGGTCACACCACTCAGTACATTAACATGACATCACCCTCTTCTCTAGCTTAGTCTTTACATATACATAAGCAATAGCACACAATAGGGTGTGTAGTCACTGGGCAGTATACACTGTTTACTAAAAGTTTAAAGAAAAGACAACTGAGCAGAGGTTGACTTACAAGTGCATCCTCGTACAAATAAGCATTATCCATGCATTCTAAAGTATGACAAGACAAGCAGGCATACATTAATCTTAATGTATAAAACATGCAAGAGCTAAACATGTAGTAATATTTCATTAGAAGAGAAAATATAGTTTACTAAATATGTATGTTAAATAACTATTAATAAAATGCAATAATAAAAATATTTGCAACCTATACCTAAACTTATGCAGAAAGGTTAAGCAGGTAAGCCAGCATATGAAATAATTTAGTTAAGGAATACAATAGTAGTAGTAGCAAAGGTATTTATAAGGTACCCTTCCCCGGAGGCTCAGGGCACCATATGGGTATAGACAGGCAATCAAAACCAAAACAATATATAAATATACCACTTAAACTAAATATCTCTGATATATATTCCAGTCACTACCATTAAAACTGTTAAAACAGCAGCTGCAACAAGAATAATACCTGTAGACCAAATTATTTAGTCCCCAAAAGCCTGTCTAAACAGGTAAGTCTTTAGCCCTTTTTAAAGGCCTCCACTGAGCAGTCCTCCCACAGTATCATAGGCGGAGTGTTCCACAGCAAAGGTCCAGCAACCTCAAATGTATGATCCCCAGAGGACTTAAGCCAGGTCCTTGGGACCTCGATAAGGCCCTTCTTGGTGGACTGATGGGGGGGCTGAGGACTGAAGAGGATTCAGAAGGTCTAACAGGTAAGTAGGGCTCACCCCATGTAGGGCTTTATAGATTAGTAAACAAGCTGTGAAGGTAACAGACCACTTCAGAGACAGCCAGTGCAGGTCACGCAGGACTGGTGTCACATGGTTAGACCTCAAAAGGCTAGTCAGTTGCCTGGCCTCTGCATTCTGCATCAAATACAGACTTCACAGTGTGCTTCCACTAACCCCGAGGTACAGTAGTCCAGCCTAGGCATCACAAATGCATGCAGCAGTGTTGGCAGATTTTCTGGAGGGATAGGGGACATAATCCGGCTGGTGTTCCTAAGTTGATAAAAGCCACTCCTGACTAGACACCTCAGCCTCCAGTGTCAATCAATCATCTAAAATGACTCCCAGATTTTTCACCCTTGCAGAAGCCAACATCCTGTACAATCCAAGCTGAAGTCCCATCTCTCCTACAATTACTTCTGCTCCTACCTTCTGACTCAGCTCAGTCACCAGTATCTCAGTCTTGTTTAGGTTATGTCTCAGCCAACTAGATTTCATTCACTGCAGAATCTCAGACAGGTACAAATTCAGCAGCTCAACAGTGTCAGGCATCCTGGGTACAACAGACAAATACAGCTGGGTGTCATCTGCATAGCAGTGGAAACCCGGGTTGTATTGTTGAATGATCCTCCCCAGGGACAGCATGTACACTGTGAACAGCATAGGTGAGAGAACCGTATCTTGGGGCACACTACAGAGAATGGGCATTGGGGATGATGAAAAAGTTCCATCACCACCCTCTGCATCCTATCCCTGAGGTAGGGCATGAACCAGTGTATAACAGTGCCAGTGAGTCCTGTGTACTCCATCAGATGATCCAACAGCAGGAGTATAACTAAATGTCAACAGTCAGAATCCTGACATGCAGGATCCTGAGTTCGGCAGCCTGACACACCACTTGCCCAACAGGAAGAAGGGTGGTGCTGACAGGAGTAAGGTAGCAGATGTGAGGAACCACTACTCTACTCCTAGTTGGGCACCACAAGTGCACGGAGGATGCAGAAGCTGGCCAAGCTGTTCCTGTGGCATGGAAGGTTAAGTCACCAGCAGCTCAGCCAGCACCAGCATGGTGTGGCAGACCCGGGTTCTGTTCCTGGTTACACCTCTTTTACATTTCACCATCTGTAACTTAATTTTTTCCTCCGAGATCCGCCCCCCCCCCTTAGAGTTGGTTATTTAAGTTACAGGTGGTGCAAGGGGGGGTGAGGTGGGCACTGCCCCCAACTTTACACTTAAGACCCTGTCAGTCTTCTGACAGTCAGTCTCCTGAACTCGGGCTTATGGAGTTCTGGAGACTGATTGTCGGGATTTCTTAGCAGATCCCCAACAGCAACCCATGGTTCACAGAGTCAAAAGCTGAAGAGATAGATCCTGAGGAGAATGAGAACTAACCATTCAGTACTATCTCTAGCCCCAAGGAGATCATTGTGCACCCTGATCAATGCAGTCTCAGTGCTATGCCTTAATCTAAAACAAGATTAGAGGGAGACTTAGATGTCATGAGCTACAAAGTGCACCTCAAGCTGTAGTGTCATAACCTTCTCAATAAGCTTACCTAAGAAAGGTAGGTTAGAAACAGGATGCTAATTTGCTAGAATATCTGGATTCAAAGATGTCTTTTTCAGAAGGGGCCAAACCAGTGTATTTTTCATTGCCACCAAGAAGACCTTCTCTGCAGGGGAGCACTGAACTATTCCAATGAAAATTGACTCCAAAACCCCATGCAGCTCACTAGTAGATTTGTAGGGCCTGGATCTAGTTCCCAAAAAGCAGGCTGCAGCTCTGAGATCACCTTGCAGACCTCTTCCATCATAATCAGCTGAAACTCTTCCTCAATGGAGGGCAAATGCCAAATATGGGTCTGCAGGTAGTGGGTCAACTATTCTAGGTCTATTGGCCGAACATATTAAAAGCAGCAATGACTTACTGTTGTCGTCATTAATGGAAAGGTGAGCTGTAAGCCAATGACCATTCGTAGAGCAACACGAATCAACTGTGGATAGAGGAGGTTCATAATATACTGTACTGTGGTGCTTTGGAGGAAGCATAGTTATGCATGAAATGATTCAGGTGCAACTGTACTGTATGTGATACTTTTAATTTAACCAACTATCCACCTGTGTAACTCACAATTGTGTGTATTGCAAGATGTTTCCATGATAAATCTCACCATTTTGTTAAAAAGTACTCCCAGTTTTTCCTACAGATTTTTGGCAGCAGTATCATAAAAAAGTCTCTAAAATCCAAATACGGAAGAAGCATTGTGTTTATAATATGCTGACTTGTAAACAGTGGAGTACTGTACTGTCTCAGTGCCTATATAATGTACTGCTTGTATTCCACAGTTTGCTAATGACTTTAGTAATGTGCACATCCAAATTAAAGTTCATATCCAGGCAAAATCCCAAATACTTATAGTGTGCACCTAATATAATTGCAGTTTGTGTATACTAATAATAATACCCAAGGTCAATTATATGTTATATGCATGCCATGAAAGCTATTACATACCTGTGAAATACATATATTCCCAAACAACTGCATACCCTCGAGTGTTTTATTGGTCTTATGAAATGCCTGCATGATGACAAAGCTATATTTACTTGAAACAGAAAGCTTTACATATTTAAAAACAATCTACATCAGTTTTAGCAAAGTAGTTCTTCTGCCTCCTGGAACTTTGAGTTGTTTTTTTTTTTTTTTTGCCTCTTACTAGGTGGTCCTAATTTGACATCTGTTTTTAGTCTGTTGTGGTAGGTTCATTACTGTAGGACATAGCCTGTATAATACATATTCTCTCACCCTTTCCCTTTTAATATTTGCAGCTTGCCTTGCTTATCCACTTCCCACCCTTTTCCTATGTGCAGCATGGCTTGCTTATTCTATTCTGTACTCCCCTATTTCAAGACACCATGACTGGTGCTAATAAAGACACAGTGTGACTGCTGCTGGTGAGTACAGAGCACATGACTGCTGCCAGTAAATGAACATGACTGGTGCTAGTAAAGACACAGTGTGACTGCTGCTGGTGAGTACAGAGCACATGACTGGTGCCAGTAAATGAACATGACTGGTGCTAGTAAAGACACAGTGTGACTGCTGCTGGTGAGTAGAGAGCACATGACTGCTGCCAGTAAAGGAACATGACTGGTGCTGGAAAAAACAGCACAAATGGCACTAGTAAGGAGAAAGCATGACTGCTGCTGATACAGGGAGAGCATGTGATTGATGCACAACAGTAGTTAGGGACAGTATATGTGGATGAGCTGTAGTCAGGCTGCAGTAAGGGATTTCTGTGTATGAGAGACGAAATCCAGAACTCTGGGAGTGCTATTAAAAGGAATCAGTTTGTTTGTTGATTTCTAAAGTGTGTTTTCTTTTTTGTTTAGCAAGTGGAACAATTTAAAGTATACCTTTTAAAATGTGTGTTCATGCTGTTTACTACTGTAATGTGGGACAATCCAAGGAGAACATGGCCACTAATTGTTTACATTTTACATGAGAAGCAGCATGCTGATATGTAGTGAGGTTTAAGACCAGGATGACCTTGCATTAGGCTATATTAAGGCATGGCCATGTGACCTATTATTATCATATATTGAATTTCTTTATTTTCACTACCCATTTTGTAAATATATTTATATACTACATATATTCATTGCCAAAAAAAAAAAAGACTGTGTTAACTCACCAGTTAAGTTTCACCATAACACCAGAAAAGTAGGGAAATGTGATGTTAGGGTTTACAACCATAATTCCCAACCCCCACAAGCATCAATAGGACAAGACCACACAAGCAACCACAGACAGATAGAAAACCACTATACTCAAATCACAACACCACTTCTGTCTACAGAAGCAGAGGTATCTGCAACCACAGATAAAAAACATGATACTGTTCCCAAATTACAACTGTTCTTTTGTCTGCAGAAGCACAAGCCCCTATGGGGCTAATACTTCTGTAGCCACTAGTACTCATACACACTGTAAGACATACATACACTTCTGAGGAGCCTGCATTTCTACAGCCACAGGTGTAAGACAGACACATCAACTTCTAGCTGTACTTTACCAACGTTGGTCCATGCCTTTGTGTCCTCACATTTGGACTACTGCAACTCCCTGTACTTTGGGCTTTCTGGGGTTGAAATTCCACTGCCTACAGCTAGTGCAGAATGCAGCAGCCTGGGTTTTGACTGGGACAAGTAGGTCCTGTCATATCACCCCGGTACTGT
This sequence comes from Neoceratodus forsteri, assembly GCA_016271365.2. NCBI lineage: Eukaryota > Metazoa > Chordata > Ceratodontiformes > Ceratodontidae > Neoceratodus > Neoceratodus forsteri. Next base: position 19,046,439 of record JADMNL010000025.1, read on the forward strand.
GTGAACTGCACTGGCTACCTATACGGTGGTGGATCGCCTTTAAAGTCAGTTTACTGACTTTCAAAGCCCTACAAGATCAGGGTCTGGCCTATCTGAAAGAAGTCCTGGTTCCCTACAACCCCGGCCAATTGCTTCACTCAGCCAACGAGGGGTTGCTAGAGATTCCCAAGAGTGAGTTTGAAATGATCTGGTTGTAGAGCATTTTCCTATGCTGCACCCACTCTTTGGAATTCTCTACCACGCCGGTTACAAGAGTGCATCTCCGTGGAGGAATTTAGGAGGGGTTTAAAAACCCATTTTTTCCAAATGGCTTTCTTGGAGCATTGATTGCACTGAAATTGTTGATTATAATGGAGTTTTATCTGTGTTTTTATATTGAATTTTAAAGTTTGATTTGTATTGTTTCATTTTGTACAGAGCCTTGATAATGGAAAGGCGCTTTATAAATAAACATTATATTTATTATTATAGATGCATAGGCCCTGTGTGGCCTGCCCTTCCATAGCTACAGATAGAAATCCCATTATACTAATTTGCAACATTACTTCTTTCTGCAGAAGTACAGATCCTTGTTGGGCCAGTGCTTCTCTAGCCACAGGTACTAATGCACACTTTAAGACATACTAATGCACAATTTAAGACATGCACACACTTCTAGCTGCAGAAGTGCTGGCCCCTCTGTAACCAGAGCTACTTTTGCACACTCTAAGACATACACCGATGTCTGGCTAGAGATACGTGGGACCCTGCAGGGCTTGCACTTCTGCTGCCACAGGTGTAAGACATACAAACAAACTTCTGGCTATAGAAGCACAGACCCCACAAAAGCCAATATACTCAAATTGTAACACTACTTCTGTCTGTGGGGCTAGAGCTTCTGTAGCCACAAGTACTCATGCACACTGTAAGACATACACACACTTCTGGATGCAGATGCACATTTCCCTGTGGGACCTGTAGTTTTGCAACCACTGGCACAAATCGATGAAGGTGCCACATCAGTGTTACCGCATTTGTGTCATCTGGAAAAATGTCATGTTGTTTGCCTTATCTGATAATGGCTGTCTATGGTTGCATGTGTGATCTTGTCCTTTTGCTGCTGGGGGAAGAGTTGAGTTGGGAACCCTAACACCACATTTCCCTACTTTTGTGGAGTTACGTTGAATCCTAACTGGTGCATCAATGCAGTTTTCTGTAACAAATTTCCTTTCTTCTTGAGAGAGTGGAATTGTATCCTTGTTCATGCAGGTCTGTTTGGGCTCTGCATGAACAGATAAAGACATGCAGGGCTCCCTGGACCTGGTGTCAAGGAAAACGTCTGTTCATCTGCTTGTGGAAATGAAGAGCCCCCTGGGCCCACACATCCATGTGACTACAGATGCAAAAATTTGTGGGGCTTTCTGTGTTGCTGCTGACTCCCATGTGGCTACAGATGCAGATTCACTGGGGCAAGAGTCCGTCTGACTGTGGAAGCACAGGGCCCTCTGTACAACTATGGGTACAAAGCTGCAGGGCCCTAAGGACCATATGCCACAAGAAGACTTCACTATATGGTTACTTGTTGTCTGTGCTATCAGCATTGCCCACACAGTGGTACCACCCCCCCCATCATGTTCCATCCAGCTGACTAACAGAACTTGCCCCCAAACTCAGCTCACTGGCATGAATTCATAATGCACTACCCATGGGGCAGAGCGCTGACCCGACACACATTTCTTCATAACTTTTAAGGGGGCATTTTGATCCCAAATTTTCAACATAGTTATTTCATGACTCCACCTCCCAGACATGACAGGTGGCATTTATAAAATATTTCCTGAAACATCATTTCATGCCACAGTTGTGAACCACATTTTGACTAGGATTTCAAAAATTACACCTGTCACATTCATGAGGTTGTGTGAACAAATTTGCTGTTTTGAGAATTTTGAGTCAAAATACTGAAAATTACCAAAGTTTTGAGCAAGCATTGGAAAAAAAATAGTGTATCTTTATAACTTTGTTCATTTTAAATATTTTGACCCAACATTTTATTCTAGTCTTCTTATGACCCCCACCTCATGAACCTAGCAGGGGAAATTTTTCTAATCCTACCTGAAAGGTGATTTTTGTGGAGCAACTGTGAACTCACTTTTCAGATAGATTTGAATTCACCTACCTTGTTCATGGGGTGGAGTCCCCAAAGGGACATATTGAAAAGCTGGTGAAAAAATATTTAAAATCGATGAAGTAATGAGTAAAAGTACAAAACTCATTGAAAATAACTTGAATCCATTTACCATATTTCCTCAGTTCGCAGTCGTGGTTCCAGGATGAGGATGTTTTTAATGTTTCATGACCATATCTCTGCCCTGACCTCTGCCTCCAATGCACGGCTGTGCATCCTCTACCGGCACAAAAAAGCCTCCCCCCAAACTCACTCTGCTTGGCTGTCACCTCCTCGGTTCTTTCCCTAATTGACTATGGCCTTTCTGTATATGGCACGGCAGACCAGATGGCCCTCCGCAAGGTACGCCTAACACTCAACAAAGCATGTCGACTTATTACCAGTGCCCACAGACTCACCCATACCTGCCTTCTGTACTCCACGTCCTCCCTACTCAACCTTGATGAGCGCCTCATGTTTCTAACCTGCCAAGTTACCTATAAAGCTCTCCATGGTCTATCCCCCGGCCTTGCTAACTCTATTCACCGAACTAACTCCACGGTGCACACTCGCTCCTCCTGCAAAGCTGCTCTGGTTGTTCCAAGGGCTCGGACCTCCCAGGGTCTGAGGGCATTCCCTTATAGAGCTCCCTCCTGGTACAACTCCCTCCCCGCTGGCATGGCTGATGCTCCCTCACTTGCTTGCTTCAAATACAGTCTGAAAACTCACTTGCTCAACTCACACTCCTGCCGCTGCCCCTGACCTCCCCCCACCTCCTCCCCAGTGACAAAGCACCCTGAGCTGCACTCCCCCCCCGCAGGGCCTCTTTTCAACTCTGCTACCCCACCTCCTGATCACTGATCCTAAAATTGCGGGTAGCAGTATTATGTCCCGCTTTACTTGAAACTTGACTGTGCCTTATTGTTGAACTGTTTTTGATAATTGTCTCTTGTATGTATGTCTTTGTCCTCCTTGTGATGAGGTACCTTTGTAAATGAGCCTCTGGCTCAAAGGTTGTTAAACTGATGTTAAAAAAAATAAATAAATAATTGTAGAGAGTGGATTATGGCACTGGACGTTCTGTAGGTGATTTTTGTGGAGCAACTGTGAACTCACTTTTCAGATAGATTTGAATTCACCTACCTTGTTCATGGGGTGGGGTCCCCAAAGGGACATATTGAAAATCTGGTGAAAAAATATTTAAAATTGATGAAGTAATGAGTAAAAGTTCAAAACTCATTGAAAATACTGTAACTTGAATCCATTTACCATATTTCCTCAGTTCACAGTCATGGTTCCAGGATGAGGATGTTTTTAATTGTAGATAGTGGATTATGGCACTGGACATTCTGTAGGTGAGTAAGGGTATGAGGAGGGTGTGGGATGGTGGGTGCTGATTGGGAGAAAGTCAGGGTAGGGTAAGTGAGGAGATCGGTGAAGGCTGCAAAAGACAATGATGGATGCTTTTCTTTGTTTCTGGACTTGGCTGTGCAGGGCTGTTTTGTACATATGGTCATTTAATTATCTAGCAATTGGTGTAGCATTGGTCTTTAATGATGAAATCCTTAGTCCCACTATGTTAATTCTTTCATTCATGCCAGTCTTATCAGACACATTTTTATCCAATGGGATTTGTACTGAGTTAAGCTTTTCAGTCACAGAATCTAGAACTGCAATTTGTTGCTTGATCTCAGTTAAGCCAGTTATTAAAGTGTGGCCCCATGGAGTCACTGAATCTTTCTCAGGAAATGTTAATCCTGCGATGATTTGTTTTTTTTTCAGGCAGGAAAGTTTAATGTTTGTAAGGAGTCTGGGGATGGTCCTTGAATAGATTTCCAGTTTTACCGGTATTATTGGTAATACCATGGCTCATCTCAGTATTCTCTCTTCTCTACATTATGAAATATCATATCTTAGATGTCTCCACCAACAAATATTGAATAGCCCTAACTGGGACATTGAGAATCATTTTCTCCTCCACTTTACTTACTACCAGCCCACCATCAAACACAGATACTGCAGAAGGAAGAACTGCACTGTCCCTTATGGAGAATGTATCATGAAACATGAGACTGCAAGCACTGAAAGTGGAACAGATGTCTTAGTTTCTGGTCCATCTGTAAGTGCTGCAGTGAGATGATCGGAGGAATATTTTGTTTTCTTTGCTCTTGCACCTTCCCATTTGTAATGGTTGTCAGTGTAAAAAAAAGTTTGTGGTTGGATGTTGTGTGTGGCCCTTGTTACCATCAGTCCAGCCATTGTTTTTAATTTTTTTTACTTATAATTTATTAGATTTTGAATCAGTTTTTTATAGACATAAGGGTACATGCATTCTGTCCATACCATAATTTACAAAGACATTAATTAGCAAAAGAAACATATTAAAACTTGCAGTTTGAATATAGTATAGTCCAAGCCCTTAGAGCTGGGAGGGTGACAAGTATAAGAGACAAAAAACTACAAGTTGATTGAACACCTGTTTACATGTAGAGGCTTACAATATATACTTGAATTGGACAGTACAAATTCATCTTTAACAACAACATTACAGAATTTATTTTGCTGATAATTTAAGAAAATGTATCAAAAAAAATAATTCCAGCATAAACAATTACTGTTATTCCCCTGAATCAGGCTGTCCACCACTGAGACTACCTCCACTGTTCTTATTTACAATTATTACTAGTTTAAGCTAAATTAGAGTATATCATCCATTACCATCTCACTAATTCATTTTAAATGTATTACCATAATTTAACCGCACAAGCATGTGTGGTAGCTAGAGGCTTTACAACATTTTAATTCACAGGAGAAGTTAAAGTGAAGTCACAAAATCCAGCTCTGTCATTGGTAACTTCATATGGCAACTTCACCTGTAACTTCTCCTTTGGAGTACACCAAAGCAAAGTTGGGTCAAAATGAAGCTACTGATATATAGAAGTCTCACAGTCAGCAGTCTCCTGTCCCCCGCTCCAAAGCAGCCTGAAGAACCTCTGCCACTCCCAGCTCTCATGGATCCACCACTGCAGGCTGCATCCCCTCAACAGCCTCAGCCAGGAGAAATTCTAACGTTTTCTGACCTGTGTGTCTCAGCTAAGCTCTTCACTGCCACAATGACATGCTGTCAAATATGCAGAGTCATGCTACCACTGCAACTGGGCTTAGTACAGTTTTTTTTCCCCCTGGACAGAGTCGAATACTACCTCAGGTACCTGTTGCCCAGTGTGCTATAATGTACAGAAAGGAGCTATCAGCCGTTTGGACACTGGTCCTCACATACATACTGTGGACCTATTATCCAGATCCAGCTCAGTGCCACCACCGCCACCACTACCACCACCAAGTCAAGGGGACACTGACAAGCTCCTCCTTGACCACTGTTCCTAATCCTGAGCCAGAGATTTTGCTACCTCTTGGACCAATCTTCTCGTTGCCACTTCCCCCAGCATCCACCAGAATGGATGCCACAGATGTGGCAGAGAATGATTTTTTTCTTTTTGAATTCTGTTTTTCTCCCCTACATTGGGAACCTCTCTCAGGTGTAGATTCAGGGCTCTCAGCTTTGCTGCCCACTTGAAGCCTCCACCTCCATACTCTCTGGGTGGACCCTCTCCCTCTCAGCTCACCTTGCCACCCAACCCCTGGATCTGAGGCCCCCTGAGGTGGGACTACCATCTCCTACTGGTGCTCTATCTAGAATCCAGATGAGTGACCAGGAGGAGGAGAGAGACCAGAAGCATGGAGTGGAAAGGCCCGGCACTGGGCATGGGGCCAGGCCACTGATCCCACCATTGCCTACCTCCGAGGCAGGGTTTTTCCCTTGCTTGCCCCTGGGATCATGGATGTACAGTGATGTCTAGTGCAATGTGGGTGGCGCCCATTTGCTGGATGTCTTGCCGATGCTCCCTGCCCCTTGTATGTGCTCCATGTCAAGCTGCAGCCACCAGCCTCTGCCAGGGGCCACTGTAGCTGCATGGAGTGGCAATCTCCTTCCCCAGGAGAGGAGAGGAGAACAGTCCTACAGATGCTCAGTATTCTTCTTCCTACTGCTGACCCCCAGCACCCTAGTCTGTTTCTGAACCCGGGTCACTGGTGTGGCACGAGGTGTAGTGTCCAGCGCCTCAACCCTCAGTACCACAGGGCTGGTGGCAAAGAATGATTTGGCAATGTGAATGACACCACCCCACTTCCTCCAACTACTCCTTTGTTACTACTACTACTACTACTACTGCTGGCCTCAGAGCCAATGTTTGAAGCTGTTGCAGAGGCAGTTTTTTTTTTTTTTGTTAGGTGCAACAACATTTTGCCCCACAGAACCTATGCACTTTTTGGTTACTTGCTGGAACCTCTCCTTTTACTCCAGCTTCTCTTTCCAGTCATTTTATATATTTAGATTTTTCATATTGCACTGCAGTAAAACTAAATGCCAGCAACAGCAGACACCACCTCATCAGAGAGATTGGCAGTCTGTTTGCTCCTCTTCATGGCTGCCTAGAAACCAGAGACTGTGATGTGATTGTTGCCCAGAACCATGTTACAGCATAACTTGCATCAACACTGCTGTTGGCATGATTCAAGGAAACTGCTGTTGGTCAAGAACTGTGCTAAACCCTGCTCCAAGCAGGGTTAAGGAAATTCAGGCAATCTGGAAAGCAATTTATCTGTTTTGTTCTAATTTTATTTTTTCAGGCTTGCTTCAAATATGTATGTATGCATGTATAGAGAGATATATATCTATATATTATATGTGTGTGTGTGTGTGTGTGTATATATATATAATACTGGTGCGGTAGTGCTGGTTTAGTTAGGGTTGGGGGCACAATTCTATGTTAAACCTGAAATGTTGAACCTTACTAACTTTGGAACTGTTCAACGGATTTGTATGACATTTGGCATGCATAATTTCTTAGGGTAGATCTCTTAACTTGCACAAGTTTGTGCAAATCTGTTGTGTCCTTTTTGAGATATACAATGGCAAAAAAAATCCTAAATTTACTAGTTTGTTGCAGTTTATTTATCACACATATCTCAAAAATGGCTTTACGTAGTGGTCTGAAATTTTCAGGGTAGACAATGTTTGGGTCCCAGCTGTGCCTTTTGAAGGTTTGGTGAAAAACTGTTACTCCTTTCAAAAGATACTAAATTTTATTTTTCCCCATTATTTCCTATGGGAAAAGTTGTGTCCCACACCAAAGTGATTTTTTCACACATATGGTCTTTTTCTCACAAGTAAGGTAAATTTACAAAAGTATGGTTATGAAACTTCCACAAATTTGCAAACGTTTTCAAATATGCTCTCGCAAATTTGCAAAAGTTTCACAAACCTACTTTCACAAAATTTGTGAAATTTTCGCAAATTTGTGAAAGTATGTTAAAAAATGCTGTTTCTTTGCCACTTCACTGTAAATAAATTGTTAGAACTTTTGGAATTAAATTTGCAGGGTACAAAGGGTTTGCTCCACAGATGTGCCTTTTGATGATTTGGAGATAAAATTTACATTGGTTCCATAGTTATAACATTCCATAGTTTAGAAAATTCCCATAGGATAACATTGTGGCACCTATGGTACATTTCTGTGCCTATATCTCAAGAACGGTTCAAGATATGGATTTTCTGCTAAACACAGTAAGCACTCATGCAGGTTGCCAGGCCATGATTGCAACTACAGTGGAATTTTTTCCAATGTTCCTATGGTTACTGAGATATTACCCCATTTGCAGCACACGGGTTACTTGGAATGTCTCTAGGCCTGTGCTATGTCTCCATACTTATGGGTAGATGGCAGCACAGGGCCCAGATGGCCCTGCATTCCCAAATATGGATACCATTATGCAATAATGGGAGCTTAGGGCCCTCCATTACAGGAAGATGAGAGTTCATTACAATGTCTCTACACTTATGTATAGCACATGAAAATCAGAGACAATTACAATAGCCATGCATGATGGGAGCACAGGGCCCACAACCACATATGGGTAACTTTACACTTTGTCAAAAATAAGGGAAAATCACTGCAAAAAATTCCATTAATCCACTAGTTAGGGTTGATATCATGCCTTTAAAAGTATGGAAATGTGGTGTTATGGTTCCCAACCCTAACACCCCACCTCAGCCCCCCACACAACCCTACCACCCCACCCTTCCCCCACTGTCCACACACAAACCGGTGTTGGGGTGTTCTTTGGTGTCACTGGCCCTAACACTCACCCCAGTCTTCTATACTGTACCATCTTACCTTCCTTACAAATCAAATGGGGTGACTGTTAGGGCTAATGATCCCAAGGTACACCCCGACACCTGTTTGTGTATGGACAGTGGAGGTGGGGTGGTAGGGTTGTGTGAGGGGGTGAGGTGGGGTGTTAGGGTTGGGAACCCTAATACCACATTTCCATATTTTTAAAGGCATGATATCAACCTTAACTAGTGCATTAATGGAGATTTTTGCAATGTCTATATATATATATGTATATATATATATATATATATGCATATATATACATATGAGTGTGTGAGTATATATATATATATATGTAGATATATAGATATATTTTATATATATATATATACACATATATATATATATATATATATATATATATATATATATATATATATTATAGGGCACTTGAAGTGCCACTTTAGTTAGGGTTGAGTACCCCATATAAGGTTAAATCTCAAAATTTGCACCTTAATAACTTTGTAACTGTACAACGAATTTGCCTGAAATTCAGAATGCACAGTCTGGTACAATAGATCTCTGGATCTGGCAAGTTGTGTTATGGTTGGATTTATGGTTGTGGAGCTACAGTGCACCAAATAACACATAAATTATGTATTTTTGTATGCTTCTTTGCTCGTGTCTACAGCCCACACGGTTTGTGTGATTGGTTCAAAAACTTCAGGGAACATGCAGCCAGGCTCTCCGATGTGCCTGTTAAAGATTTTGTGAAAAAATATTATAAAGTTCAAAAGTTATTCAAAAAACACTGAATCCCATTACAGTCTATGGGAAAAGTTAACAACCAATGTAACACTTTCACAAATGCAGTTTTTACTTGCGTAAATGACCCTTTTAATTTTGTGAGTCGGCCATTTTGTTTTCAGTTACAGCTCAGAAAAATGCTTGGCATTTAAATTTGGTTCCCTCTAGGGACATAATTCTTGTTGTGTTCACCTAGTCGAGTCCTGGGGATGCTAGCCATGTCTTTTTGGGGGGTTAAACCCCACAGTAATATGTTTTTAATTTTCTTTTAAAAAGTGCTTTCACAAAATACTTTTGCAAATGTGACACTTTTGTTTTTGTTTTTTTTTTGCGAAAGTTTCATGATTTGCAAAAGTAATTTGCAAAAGTATGGCCAAAACAACAGGAAATCTTTGCCACCCTGCTGCAAAACAACGGTTTAGTTTTTTGGGCTGAAATTTGCAGGGAGGAAAGCCAGCATCCCACAGATGTGCCTTTTGGTAGTTTGGTGCCAAAATATTACTGGGCTGCAAAGTTACAGCACTCCAAAGTTGACAATTTTTCACATAGGATAACATTACAGCATCCGCTGTGCCTTTTGGGTCCCATATCTTGAAAATGGTTTGAGACACGGACTTTACATTGCAAAAATTCTTAGTCTCCCAAGTACAAAACTAGTGGAAAGTCATAAATAATATGAGATTTTAATTTTTTTTCTATGTCATACAGTTACTGAGATATAAGCAATTTAGTATTCCAACCATTCATTTTCTGGTCCGAGGGTCATTATTATGCCCACATTCTTTGTATTCACTATGCTTCTGAATGCACCCTTTTGGGACACAAAGTGTGTGCATTTGCATTACTGTTACCGTTAGCATTTGCGATTACGTTTCCACTTGCGTTTATGTTACCGTTTGTGTTACTGTTTCTGTTTGCATCACTGTGTGCATTACCATTGGCATTTCTGTCTGCGCTTGCATTTGTGTTACCTTTCACGTTACTGTTAACTTCTGTGTCACTGTTGGCGTTACCGTTACTGTTTGCATTTGCGTTACCATTACCATTTGCATTTTCGTTACCATTTTTGTTAGCTTTTCTGTTTGCGTCACCATGTGCGTTACCACTTGCATTTGCATTTTCATTTGCGTTACTGTTTCCTTTTGCCTTTCTGTTTGTGTTACCATTACCATTTGCATTTTCATTACCATTTCCGTTACCATTTGCGTTTGCATTTCCTTTACCATTAGCATTTGCATTTGTGCTTCTGTTTCCATTATCATTTTGCGTTAGCATTTACGTTTGCGTCACCATTACCGTTATAGCTTCGATTTGTGTTTCCATCAACATTAGCATTACAGTTAGTGTTACCATTTGTGCTTCTGTTTCCATTAACATTTCAGTTAGCAGTTCCGTTTGCATCACCGTTACAATTACCATTTGCATTTGCATTTGCACTTGCGTTACTGTTTGTGTTTCGGTTTCTGTTTGTGTTGCTGTTACTGTTACCGCTTTGCTTTGCATTTCCATCAACATTAGTGCTACGGTTAGCATTACCATTTGCATTTACATTTGTGTTTGCATTTTCAGTAACATTTGTGTTAGCATTTCCATTTGCGTCACTGTGACCATTACCATTTGCATTTCCGTTTGCGCTTGCATTTGCATAACCATTTGCATTTACGTTTGTGTCACCATTATCGTTACCATTACTGCTTTGCTTTGTGTTTCCATCAATGTTATCATTACAGTTAGCATTACCATTTGCATTTATGTTTGTGCTTGCATTTCCATTACCGTTTGCGTTAGCGTTTCCATTTGTGTCACCGTTACTGTTACCATTTGCGTTTGTGTTTCCACTTGTGTTTGCATTACCGTTTGCATTTGAGCTTACATCTGTATCAACATTAGCGTTACCGCTATCAGTTTGTTTTGCATTTCCGTTGGCATTACTGTTTCCATTTGCATTTGCGTCACTATTTGTATTACGGTTTGTGCTTGCATTTCCACTACCATTTGTGTTTCCATTTACATTTGCGTCACCGTTACCATTACTGTTACTGTTAGTGTTTGCGGTTACGTTACTGTTACGATTACCGTTTCCTTTTGAGGTTGTATTTGCATCATCATTACCATTACTGTTTATGTTTGCATTACCGTTTGCGTTACCAGTTGTGTTTGCATTTCCGTTTGCATTACTGTAACAGTAACTGTTTGCGTTCACGTTTCTGTTGGTGTTACAGTTACCATTAGCATTTGCGTTTCACTCAGTGTTACAATTACTGTTAGTGTTAACGTTACTGTTACAGTTATTATGCAGACATGGGCAGTTTCGGGCCCTGCGCCCCCACCACCACATTCCGTTCTCTATTTATATTGCACATTCTCAAAAAGAAGAGAAATTCATGGCAAAAAAACTCAGTTTAATGCATCAGTTAGGGTTCTTCCACAAAAACAAAAAAGAGGAAATTTGGTGTTAGGGTTGAAAACTCTAAATATGCATTCCCTCCCACCCCACCCCCACCCCCACACACACACACACACATATGCAAGTAGGGAAGGACCAAGGCAACACAACCAATTACACACAACCAGCAGCACCTAATAGAAATAACATGACGACTATAAACCACGAACCACACCCCCATGCTCCCATCTTCCACACACCAACAGATATCGGGATGTGGTATGGCATTATCACTGCTAACTCTGATCCTGGACATTCCATGCTCCACCAAACATATATCACTATGGAAAACTGAGCATTTTTGGGCCCCACACTGCCACCAACACCTAACACAGAGTACACATATGCTATTTTGGGTTTTACAAGCCCCAAAACAGGATTTTGGACATTTCCTGTAAATACTTTCGCAAATCACTTTCACAGATGTGACACTGTCATGCTATCATTTACATGCTTTTGCAAATGCGAAAGTGTCGTGTCTTCCATTTGTGACACTTTTGTGTGTGTGAAAGTATTTTGTGAAAGTATGCTCCTGATAACTGCACATCTTTACCATCCTCCTGCAAGCAAACGGTTGGGTCTTTAGGGCTGAAATTTGCAGGGTGGCAAGCCCTGGTCCCACACATGTCTCTTTTCCTGCTTTGATGCTAAAATACTTAAGGATGACAAAGTTACAGTGTTATGAAATTCAGCAATGGCCCATACACAAACATTGTGGCACCCATATGTTGAAAACAAAACGAGGTACACAGTTTTCGCTACTGGCAGCTTGGTTCACCTTTAGGTGAACTAACCTCTTAGAACAACTTTGGAAATAATGTTTGATACCTGAAGTTGGATTTCTTCACTTCCTACTGTTACACAGGTATACACCTCCTGCTGGTTGTGTGTGACAGGCTGTGTTGCCTTGGTCCTTCCCCTACTTGCATGTATATGTGTGTGTGTGTGTGTGTGTGTGGTGGGGGGCATGGACAGTTGGGGTTTTCAACCCTAACACCAAATTTCTTCACTTTTGTCACTGTGGAACAATGCTAACTGATGCATTAAGTGTTTTTTTTTTTTGCCATGAAAATAAATATATATATATATATATATATATATATATATATACAAATGTGTATATATCCATAAACATATATATATATATGTGTGTATATATACATAAACATATATATATATATTTTCGTTGCAAAAAAACTTCATTAATGCACCATTAGGGTTGAAGCTTCAAAGTATGGAAATACAACCTTAGGGCTCCCAAGCCTAACAACCCACCCCACTGTGCATGCAAAAACAGGTGTGAGGGGTGTGTTTTGAGGTTGTGATTTGGGGCATGATTTTCAAAGCTCGGATGCAAGCTGTGACAATGGCAGCTTGTGCTGAGTGCCGGTGTGTCCAGGACCCTGCACCCAATCTTTCATCTGACAGGGTCCCAGCACTGAAGTCCCACAGCTCATGGCAACAGTGGCAGTGCGCAGAACAGGTAACATACCCATGCGGTGTGCTGCAACAGTTGCAGGGCAGTGGGGTGGCAGCTGTACCCTTGGACAGGGGCACAGTACTGGATAGTGCCCCCCTCCACCACCACCACCAAGGTGCTGGTACCCTACACAGTACCAAACCATTACCCTGGTGATGTGGTGCCTCTATGATATGCTATAATGTAAATAATTATACAACAGTCAGTCCCTGGTGAACTAGTGACTTCACTTAGTTTCTGGTATGCCTTTACGTATTATCATATCCAAAGTCAGCAATGCTCATTCTCTGGCATCCCCCTACCCCCAATATGCCTGTAATGCAAAATATGCCTCAGTCAGGGTCCCCGCCTCCAGCCCAATATGCTCAAATATGGAACAGCAGATACCATCCCTTCCTGGTGGTCTAGTGGCCCTCCACCTGGCAGACAGTGCCCACCACCATGCTTCCTCCCCATCCTGTACCCTGATCCAGCAACTGGCACAGCCCTTCTCACACCACCATGGCTGGCCACCAAATGAACGGTCAGAATGTGTACTGTACGTAGTATGCACTGTGACAGTTCATTGAGTGGCTGGCCATGGTGGTGTGGGGAGGGCTGTACCAGTCACCCAATTGAGGTATGAGATGAATGAGGGAGCAAGGTGATGGGACTACCTGCCAGGTGGTGGGGGGCCCCTAGACCACCAGGAAAGGATGGTATCTGCTGTTGCATATTAGTGCATATCGGGCTGGGGGCAGGGACCCTTACTGAGGTATATTTTGCATTACAGGTATACTGGAGCTGAGGAGGGAAGGATACCAGGGAATGACACTTATGACTTTGGATTATATTGATGTATGTTAGGGGCATACCATGGTTTGGGGGGGCGCTTGTTTGCTGGGGACTGATTGTTGTGTAATTATTTTCATTATGGCATTTCAAGATGGAGGGGTACTTGATCACCAGAGTAATGGTTTGGGAACACGTAGGGTACCGGCTGATCATGGCTGGTGGGGGGCACACAATGGCCTATGGTTGACAACCCTCCTAGAGGATCTCTAAATACCATTAGACCAGCCCTTGGACATTTGTCCTCGGGATCAGTTTTGGAAATTCAAGATTATGGGATATGGCAACCTGAGTCTGCCGCAAGCCCCCTAATGCCATGCTGCAGCCCATATTGAGGTGCAAGGCTGGTGCAAGCCCCCTAGTGCCATGCTGCAGCCCATATTGTGGTGCAAGGCTGGTGCAAGCCCCCTAGTGCCATGCTGCAGCCCATATTGTGGTGCAAGGCTGGTGCAAGCCCCCTAGTGCCATGCTGCAGCCCTTATTGTGGTGCAAGGCTGGTGCAAGCCCCCTAGTGCCATGCTGCAGCCCATATTGTGGTACAAGGCTGGTGCAAGCCCTCTAGTGCCATGCTGCAGCCCATGTTGTGGTGCAAGGCTGGTGCAAGCCCCCTAGTGTCATGCTGCAGACCATATTGTGGTGCAAGGCTGGCACAAGCCCCCTTTGGTGCATGCAGCCTGTGTTCGATGCAGGCTGCATTGCAAAATAGCTCCAGGCACATCCCTTGATGCTAGGACCCTGTTGTGTCAGACATGTTTGACGCAAGAACCTTGCGTCATTCTTAGGGCTTTGAAAATCCTGCCCCAAGATTCAGAGCAGACGTAACACTACCTGTTTCTTCATAACACTGCAATGAAGTCAGCCTATGCATGGCAATACAGCCCATTGCAGCACCATGTGACCTCCAATCCCTTAGGTCACTGCAAACTGATGGAAAGCAACATAAATCAGCATTTGCCCATTATTTGAAGTGTGCGCCCCTCCCTCCCATTTCTTATACAGAGAGACTGAAACTTGTCCTATACACTTTGGAGAGGCAGCTGATTATGCCAGGAGTTCATTTCCTGTGGACCTTCTTGAATTTTTTTCTGGGACTGATTTCATATTCACTGCAAACTTTGTCTTTGGGGCAAAATCTGCAGGTGAAGTTACCAGATTTGCCATTTGTGATGTTCCAGCTGTAAAGCAAAGTTAAACTTGGCCTTGCAGATTAAATCTGCAAATTTTGGCAAATTCATGAATTTCTCTGTGAAGTGAAGTTTTCTAACTTCACCCACCCTTAATGTTAGCCATTAGTTACAGGAAACCCATGCATAAAGATAAAGGAAAACATTTTAAATATACTGCACACATTTAGAAAGTTCAACATTGTTACAAAGCTATCAGAAGTAGATTTATAATCTGTTAGTACATCAATAACATAGTTTTAAATGTATACAAGTCAGATCCACAAATCCTTCAGTGAAAATGACAACACATTTCAAGCACTGCACAGAGGTTTTAGTGCTAAATGGTTTTATTTATTTATTTTTTTATTTCACAAATTTGGATTAATACCTTTGAGCACAGAAAGCTCTTTTACAAAGGTTCCAAGTTGGTGTAATACAAAAAAACAAGATAGTTTCAAGTTGATGTAGTACAAAAAACAAGACAGTGTGACACAGGCAATACAGAACAGTGGGAGAACAAGTATGATAAACACAAGCAATGTAGCTTTGAATCAATAAAACTAGGACAACATGTCAGAGCTACATACTTTACGATGAAATACAATTACTACTATAAGTGCAACCCATAGAAAAAGAATAGCAGGCAGGTTCAGGCTTTATCAGGTTAAGGGGGGTAAGGGGGGAAATAGATGGGTAATATAGGACTAGGTTAGGGGAGTTGGAAGAGCAAGAATAGGGAGGAGTAGGGGAGGGAGGGAGCTAAGGAAGTAAGGAAAAAAGAAAAGAAAAAACAAGAATGAATTGCAGCCAGTACAGCTAACTAGCAGCCAGTGCAGGCTTTAGTCATTGTAGCAGAGGGGCTAGGGTGGGAATAGAAGAACTGGGATTGGCTAGGTGTGGGGTAGGGGGAAATTGATAGTGCTTTAGGGTGCAAAACAGGGTCAAAAGAGTAGACGGGGAAAAAAGGGTAGTTGAGTGCTAGTCAGTGTTTAATTATGGTGGACCAGTTATCACTGGGTGCAGTCACTTAGATTCACAAGTGCCAGGAGGAGACGTAGTTCTTTTTAAAGGGGCCTAGTTTCCCACTGTTGATCAGCGAGACTGGGAGGTCATTAAATCACTGGGGTCCCCTAACAGAAAGGGCACACTGGGAAAAGGTAGTGTGCCTAAAGGGTACCTGGAGAACCCCCCTTATGGACATCCTGGACGTTTTGTAGGAATTAGCACATTAAAAGATGTTTGCCATTGCAACTGGTGTTAGTCCAAGTAGGGATTTTTTTCCCGAGTAGGCATGCCTGGTACTTGAACCTTTGTTGTATGGGGAGCCAACCAGTCTCACAGTAGAGCTGATGGGAATGAGCATAGCGATCTGCACCCAAGATGTTTAGTGAAGGCAATAATGTGTTCAAAGAGATTTTTATGAGGACTATTCTGTAAAGTGGGTAGGAAACTGACTCTCAGGTAGAATCCAAAGGGTGATGGTAAATGGGGTGCTCTCTGAGGAGGGGAGGGTCACAAGTGGAGTGCCACAGGGGTCTATCCTGAGCCCAGTCCTTTTCAATATTTTAACTGGGGACTTTGCTAAAGGTCTAGAGGGGAGGGTGTGTTTGTTTGCCAATGATAAGATATGTAATAGAGTGGACACCCCAGGGGGGTTGAAAGAATGAAGGAGGACCGTGTTAGGCTAGAGAGGTGATCCAAGGTCTGGAAGCTAGGTTTCAATGCAAGTAAATGCAAAATTACACATATGGGGAGTGGAAATTCAAGAGCAAAGTATGTGATTAATGGGGAGGAAATAGCAGTTGTGGAATAAGAGAGGGACCTGGGTATCATTATCTCATGTGATCTGAAGGTGGCAAATCAGTGCCAGGCTGTGGTGAGGAGGGCAAGCAGAATGCTGGTATATATAAGTTTTATTTATTTATTAGAATTTCAGATTGACACCTTTGAGCCAGGGGCTCTTTTACAAAGGTTCCGTGTCCTGGGTACATACATAGGTAAAAAACAATTGCAACTTTTAGGCAAGGTTACTTTAGGCAGACAAAAGTGTCATGTACTACAAGGGGAGGAGCATAAGACTATGGTAATAACTATGACATACAAGAATAAAGTACATAAGGGGAGCAGACAAAAGACTCGAGCAATACACTGGGTCAGTGCAGCCAAATGCCTTGTCAAAAGAGAAAGAAGCAAAGCCACCTTCTTTTCCCAGATCTCACTTACAAGTTATGCTCTTCCCCATCACACCACAACCTCGAGTCGCACAACGCTGCACCCTCCTCCAAACCCCCACTGGCACCCACCTCCCCACACACTAGCCTCAGGCACCTGCACCTCCTCCATGCCTCCCATACCCTCTTGTCACTTCCCATTCCATCCCCACCTCCCTCCCTGACATATCACCTCACGAACCAACAGGAGTACCCAGAGAAAAGCCATCCATCAATTGTTGCTCAGAACTCTCTCCCTCCTTCTACTCCTCTCTGGCAACATCCACCCTAACCCTGGCCCCCCTATCTCACCCACCCAGACACAGGCAAATGCCCCTGGACTATGTATTGCGTCCATCAATATTTGTAGCTTACCCAAAAAACTCAATGATCTTCAAGTTTGGGTTTCCCAACACCAACCTGATATACTTGCACTTGTTGAGACATGGTTATTCAAATCTACCCCAATACCCAGATATCTGTACCCAGTTACACCTTGCACTGTATTGACAGAGTCAGGAAATGTGGGGGTGGCTGTGTAATCTACCTGCACGACTACCTTCAGGTTCATGCCCTCCCCCCAACTAGCAAGTGGTAGCCAAGCCCTATCCCTGAGTGTCTTCCTGTTCCTTCCAGGGCCCCTGTGATCATCACCATAGGTTACATCCCACCCCATGGACAGAAACATGCTTTACAGTCTCTCCTGGACTATCTCACTACCCTCCCCTCAAAAACTGAGCTTATCACACGTGGTGATTTAAACCTAAACTGGCTCTCCCTCCTCTACCTCCCACTACAAAGACACTCTAGCAGCCCTTGACATTGCACAACTGGTCTCCAGCCCTACATGTATGAACCACAGCTGTGGTACGGCCATGTTGATCAATCTAGTGCTCTTCAACCATCCCCATAAAGTCTCTGACATCACCATCCTCCCCAATGTTCTCAGCAATCACTCTCCCATCCTTTTCACTTGGTCCTGCTATGCACCTAAACCACCCCCCAAAACTATCTTCACCAGGCCCCTCAAACCCAGCAATCTAAGAAAGCTCAGAATCCACCTTGCTCGCTTTGACTGAGTCCCCCTGTACTGCAGCCAGGATATGGACAATGCACTAAACATCTTTATAAGCACCTTCAATGACACTTGTAATAGATTTTCCCTCCTCACTAAAAAGATTGTCGGAGACCATGACACCCCATGGATTATACCTCCTCTGCTTGACCAAATGAAACACTGCGATGAGCTGTGGAAAAAAGCCCTTGACTTCAGAAATCCACTGGACAGACAACACTTCTGGGTGGCTCAAAATAACTGTACATGGGCCATCAGAAAAGCTAAATCTGACTATTTCAAAGCTGCCCTGACCACAACATGGGGAACCGGGTGCAAATTCTGGGACAATCTGAAATCTGTCCATGGCAAATCTATCCCCTTGACATACTTAAAATAAACGGGGCTATCTCTAACAACCCTCAACTGGTTGCCAAAGTGCTCAACACCACCTTCTTGGACCTCAGTGCTACCTTCCCCCCAAATTTCTTCAGCTCCACTACCCTAGTACCCCCATCCCCCCTGGCATCCCCTCCTTTCCATTTCTGAACTCTCACTATGTGGGAATCCAAACTCTATCTTCTCAGAGCCCTCAGGAAATTGTGTGTTAGCAGCGACACTCTTGATCTCTGGATCCTGCTGCTAACATTAGATGAAGTCATCTCCCCCCTAACTTCTCTCCTCAGCCTCTCCCTCTGCCTGGGTAAGATCCCCACAGTATGGAAGACGGCTCATATTACCCCCATACACAAAGCTGGTGACCGCCTTACCCCTAGCAACTACTGCCCAATATCTGTTCCCCCCCAAGGCTTTCAAGCGCATCGTGGCAGACCAGCTTACTGAATACCTCTCTAAATATGATCTATTGACCCCTGAGAAGCACAGATTCAAAAAGGGACACAGTACAACCACAGCCCTCCTTGAATTCACTAAATTTATACACACTGCCCTAGACAATGGCACACTGGCTGGTGCAGTGCTCCTTGACCTATGTAAAGCCTTTGACACTGAAGCACCTACTCCTTCTCTCCACTCTCTCACATCTTGGCCTGTCCAATGACTTCAATGCTTGGTTTACCAACTATCTGTCAAATCGCACCCAGAGGGTAAAAATCCACTCCATCATCTCAAAACCTCTACCAGTACTTTCCGGAGTACCTCAATGCTCCATATTAGGTCCCCTCCTTTTCAGTCTCTTCCTCAACTCACTCCCTAATGCCTGCCCTGGTAAAATCCTACTATACACGATTGACACCATCCTCTATGTATCCCATTATGACCCTTCCTAGCTACAACTTTCCCTCCAAACCTCCTTTAGTGAGGCTGAATCCTGGTTCATGGAACATAAACATGTGCTCAACCAAAAAAAGACTAAAACAATGCTGTTCACCCATCACCAAAACAAACTCAAGTACTCCCCCCATGCATCAACACTTCCAATTCACTGCCTCTTGAGAAAGTCCCCTCCTTCAAATATCTGGAAATCACTCTGGACCCTGCCTTCACTTTCCATGATCACATACACCACCTCTGTTCCAATATCAACTCCTGGATCGGCCTCCTATATAAGAATTGGCACTGCCTCCCCCCCCCGAAGCCCTCCAACTTGCCATCTCCTCTTTGTTCTCTCAATACTTGACAATGGCATTGTCATCTATGGGGCAGCTGACAACACTGCCCTTCAAAGAGTCAAAATGCCACTTAACAAAGCCTGCCACCTTTCTCTGGGTTGCCCTAATACCACCCACACCTGCTCCCTCTATAACCAAACAAACTGGCTCAACTTCAATGGCAGACTACAATACCACTCGTGTCTCCTGGCAAAAAAAATCTCCACTGGTCTCACTGCCCCCAGCCTCTCCCCTCTCCTGCAACCTACCCCAAGTACAAAGCTCACCAGGAGTTCTCTCAAACCAAACCACCTTGTGCAAAGATTTAAAACTTCACTTCACCAATGCTCTTTTGCCTACCGCACCCCTGCATGGCTCGGCTCCCTTCTCTCTCACATTACAGAGGAACCTAAGCTTGGCCAGTTCAAAAGACTCCTACACTCCCATCTCCTCTCCACATGCTCTTGTAGCTGCCCCTAACTCCTTTACTACTGAAAAAAGAACCTCTCCTGCCTCCCTGTCCTATCCCTGATTACTGAAATGGACCCCGTTCCCTACTGCCCTCCTTCCTCTCTCCTTTTCTCAGCCCTCAACACTTACATAGAAACATAGAATTTGATGGCAGATAAGGACCACTTGGCCCACCCAGTCTGCCCATTTCCCTACTTAATGGATAAGCTGCAGATCCTAGTTAACCAGCAGCCTACTTCTTTCTACCCCCACCCCCTAGAATTGCCTTATGACTGTCCCATGCATGCTTGAATTCAACCACTGTTTTTGACTCACAACCTCCTCCAGAAGGCCATTCCATGCATCCACAACCTCTCTGTGAAAAATACTCTTACATTACCTCTGAGCCGCCCCCTCTATCTTCAAATCAGCCCCTTGTTCTTGCACACCTCTTTTTGAAAGATGTTACCCTCTTGGACTTTGTTGATTCCTGAGGTACTTGAAAGTTTCTATCATGTCCCCCTTTCCTCGAGGCTATATATTAAGCTCCTTTAGTCTATCTTCATATGTCTTCTGGTGCAGACCCTGCACCATTTTAGTTGCCCTCCTCTGGACAGCTTCCATCTTGTCTATGTCCTTGTGGAGACTAGGTCTCCAGAACTGCACACAGTACTCCAGATGGGGTCTCATCAGCTGTCTGTACAGAGGGATAACAACTTCCTGTTTTCTACTGGTGATGCCTCTCCCTATGCATACCAGTATCCCCCAGCCCTCCTTACTGCCCTCTCACATTGCTTGCCCACCTTTATGTCATCTGATACGACTACCCCCAGGTCCCTTTCCATTTTTGTTGTTGTTAGTATCTCACCCTCCATTATGTACTCTTCCCCTGGGTTTTTGTTTCCTTAGTGCATTACCTTGCACTTCTTAGCATTGAATCTAAGCTGCCATACATTTGACCATTCCTCTAACCTTGCCAAGTCCCTTCTCATCCTTTCCACCCCACCTTGTGCATCAACTCTGCTGCAGATATTTGTGTCATCTGCAAAGAGACATACTTTTTCTTCCAGTCCCTCTGCAATGTCACTTATAAAGACATTGAAGAGGACCAGTCCTAATACTGAACCCTGCGGTACCTCACTAGTAACCCCCCTTTCTTCAGAGTGGACTTCATTTACTATTACCCTCTGTGTCCTATTCTCCAGCCAATTCTTTACCCAGGCTATCATCTTGGGACCCACTCCCAGGCTGGCTAACTTGTATATTAATCTTTTGTGTGGGACTGAGTCAAATACCTTGCTAACGTCTAGGTAGGCCATGTCCACAGCCCCTCCCTGATCTACTACTTTGGTCACCCAGTCAAAGAAATCTATTAATTCATCTGGCATGACCTTCCCACTGTGAATCCATGCTGCCTTGGGTCCCCAGCCCCTCTGGCCTCTAGGTACTCGACAATTCTTTCCTTCAGAAGTGATTCCATCATTTTCCCTATCACTGAGGTTAAACTAACAGGTCTGTAGTTTTCTGCTTCTGCCCTGCTCCCACTTTTGTGAAGGGGAATCACATCTGCCCTCCTCCAGTCCTCAGGTACTACCCCATTCTCCCATAATTTGTTAAAGAGGGTAGCACTGACAATGGACTCTATCCAGCTCTCTCCCCTGCTGCTACCTCCCTTCTTCTCTATCCCCTGTCACCCTGCCATCCCAATGTTTTTCTCCACGAGCCACCATGAAGACCCCTGAATATGCTTATCCTCCCCTCCTCACCACTAGTTATCTCTCATTTGTGCAATGACTTGTACTTAGATATTGTACCCAAATGCCTTACAGCTCTCCATGTATGAAATCCTTGTATTTATGATATGCTCTTGATGTGCAATGAACTGTACCTGAATATTGTACCCAACTGTAGTACTGCTTGCTATGTACTGTATGATAATTTCTGTACCAATGATATGATCTATGTGTTATACAAACTGTACCATGTGTATGCTACTGTATGTCATGTAAACTGTCTTTGTAAACTGATGTGGAGCCTTTGAAAAGGAGTCTCAGACTCAAAGGATTGTAATTCCGAATATCCAAATAAAATAAATAAAATTAAAGTGAAAGAGAACATAAGACTGTGGTAAGAACTATGACTTACTAGAAAAAAAATCCATGAGGGAGCAAACAAAAGACTCAAGCTATACTTTAAAAGAGTGCAGCCAAAGGCCTTGTCAAAAGAGAAAGAAGCAAATAGAACATTGAATAATATCTTATGTAGACTACACACAGTCTGGCTACCCTATTGGAGGAGGAAAGGCAAGAATGGGATAAAAGTTTGAAGTAAGGGTGCATAGAAAAGTGAAACATTCAGGATGCAGTCATGTATGGAAAGACTATGATGTATGTGTGGCGGATAGAGTATGTGTAGGGTGGAGTAGAGAGGTTGGAAGAGGAAAAGGGAATAGGGTGGAAATGTTGGGGGGAGAGGGCATAGGACATGGTGACAAAGGAGGTAAGAGAGGGCAGGTGAAGGCAGGGAAGGGGAAGAAAAGGAGGTAGAGGGTAAGAGGGAAGGGGAAGGGTGTAGAGGGGTGGGAAGCTGGGTGTGGAGGGAAGCAAAAATGGGGAGTGAAAAGATGAGTCTCTTGACATGGGAGGAAGTCAGGAAGTGGGAGCAGTCTCCAATGAGTATTAGGAAAAACAGTCATGCATGGCAAGAGTCACTAGGAGCTGCTGTAGTTTGTGTTTGAATGAGCCAAGGGTGGCTATGTTCATGACATCGCAGGGAAGCGAGTTAAACATTTTTTAGGGCTCTGCCTGCAAATGACTGCTGACCTTGTGAAGTACGGCAGCAGGGAACTTGTAGTGTTGAGTGATCAGAGCTTCTGGTAGGGTGGGTGCTGCAGGATGGTCTCAGGAGTTTCTGTACCCAGCGGCCAAGAGACCAAGGGAGGCCTTTTTTGCTACCAGGCAGGTTTGGTAAGAGATTCTTTCCTGGAGTTGGAGCCAGTTTGCCCGTTCATAGAGGTCACAGGTGTGCATGTGGTGGGCAGCCCCAATAAGTAGCCAGCGCTCCTTGTTCAAGGCAATAGATACACATTGTAAGGTGGTGTCAGTGGCAGCTCCAGAGACAACAAGCCCATAGACTATGATGGAGACAACTGAGCTTTGTATTGCCAGGTTAAGGGCTTCTGGAGTCAAGCAGTGCTTATGCGTGTAAAGAAGTCCAATGCGGGTATTCACTGATTTGGCAACACTGTCAATATGATTGGAGAAGGACAATGTGCTGTAAAGAGTCACACTCAGGTACTTGAATGTTTGTGCCTGTTCTAGTGCTACTCGTGAGCAGTTTCTGACAGTCAGCTGTTTGGTTTAATGTTTATTATGCAGGCCATGGAATAGCATAATTTTAGTTTTTTTGTAATTGAGCACTAGCTTCTGTGAGATAAATCAGGCCTCAGCCTCCAAAAAACCTTTCTAAAGCTGGTACCCCAGGGGTGAAGGATCAGTGTTCTCTGCAAAAATGATTACATTGTTTGCGTACAAGAGAATACGTTCAGGGCAGGATGCTGGAAAATTGTTCAGGAAGATACTGTAAAGCAGTGGCCCCACAATTGACCCTTGGGGGACACCTGACCAGACAGGTTGCTTATTCAAGAGGACATCCCCAATCCTCACTTGTTGCGAGCGGTCGGAGAGATTGCTATTAAACCAGCTTAAGGTGTCAATTGATAACCCTAGGTCAGGAAGCTGTTTGAATTAGTAATGCATGGTTGACCATGTCAAATGCCTTTGAGAAGTCAATATAGGTGGTGCCAACCAGTTGCCCTTGGTCAATTGCATGGTGAATGAAGCCTGTAAATTCAAGGAGGGCAGTGGTGGTACTATGGCCTTTGCAAAACCCATGCCACTGAGGACATTGAAGGTTGTATTTTTCCATGAAGTCAACCAGTTGGTCAGCAGCAATTCTTTCAAGTGCTTTGGACAGAGGGGGAAGAATGGAGATAGGCTTGTAATTACCATGTATTGCCCTGTCACCACTTTTAAGGACTGGTGTCACCAATGCAGACTTCCACTTGAGGGGGAACTGGGAGAGCATAAGGGAACGGTTGATAATGTTGGTTAGGGGGCACAGGATAGCATCAAGGGTGAGGGCAATGAGTTTCAGATCAAGCGAGTTCCCACTTACTCTGGAGTTACCTAGGACTTTGAGTAAGTATTTCCTGGCTTCTCTTTTGGTCACCACTTTAAAATAGAACTGTGGATGAGTTGGCTCCTTAATAGATTTGGCACTAATATCCACCTCAAAGGCAGGATCAAAGAAGTCAGCAGGTAGTACATGACTGAGATCAGTGAACACCGAATTGAAAGTATTGGCAATTTAGGAGCGGTAAAGGGTAAAGGTGCCCTCAATATTTAGCATGGTAGAGGCCAATTTGGAGTCTTTCCCCATAACTTCCATGAGGTTGCTCCAGCATTTCTTCCCATCTTTCGACAAGTTGGATAGGGCACTTCTGTAGTAGCTGGCTTTTTCCATCAGATAGCCCTGGTACAGGCATTTCTGACAGTCTTGTATGCCTGAATATCTGCTGGACTGCCAGTAGTTCTTGTTCAACTCCATGGTTGGTTACGTGTTTTCATTCATGCCAGGAGTTCATATGTAATCCAGGGGTTATCTGCACCCTTGATTTTTCTCTTCTTGTAAGGGGCATGGATATCACATGCTGCATTGAAGCAGGAGATGAAATATTCAAAAGCAGTTTCAATTTTAGTAGAGGTATCAGTTTGGTCTGTCTTGTTGTTGCAGAAGTGACTTTAGAGACTCTAGGTGACCCAGAGTAAGTACCCTACTGTATATAGTTCTGGGTGGGTGTTTAGTGAATTTGTTTGACTATAGGCACTGGATCGAGGAATGATCACTTATGGAGTCTGGGAGGACTGCTGTTTCAGTGACATGCTCAGGGCTGTTGGTGAGCACCCAGTCCAGTAGCATACTGGTACCTGTTCTGTAATTAATCCTGGTGGGTAAGATAATAAGCTGGGTGAAATTCAGTGCTGACAAGGCATCCTTGTAGGAACTGGAGCTGTGTGAGAGCCATTTACATTGAAATCTCCAAGCATTATGACTTTGGAGTTGTGCTTTAAATTGTTGCTGCATTGGAGGAGGAGGTTCAGGCCTTGTGATGACAGTTTGGGAGGGATATAAACTGATGCAATAGTCAGCATCTTGTTGTGGTCACCAAGCAGAACCTTAATGGCTAGGACCTGGAAATCATCCCCGGTACTGGGCAAGGACAGGGCATGTCCCATTAGGGACTCTTTCAGATACGGGGGCACAGCCATACCCTTTTTTTGACAGTCTGTCCTGCCTGAAGACCAAGTACCCTGGTATTGCAATGGCAGCATCAGGGACCATTGGTGACAGCCAGGTCTCAACCACAGATAGGATGTCTGGGTTGTGCTGGGTGACCCATACAGTAAGGGCATCCAATTTTTTTAAAAGGCTACAGATGTTGATGCTAGCCAGAGAGAGAGCCCCCACTCTGTCTTTGACATTGAGACTGTTCAAGGGTGGGCTAGGATTAGGATGTATGTTGCCCGATATCAGCCGAAGTAGCAGTATTAGTCATTTCAGTAGCTCATTGAGGTATTTGCTGTGGAGCAGCTGCACCCTTTTTCCTGCACGCCCTTTCCTACCTGTGCCCTGTACAGACCAGACACTGAAAAGTAAGAACTGAGGGCAGTAACGAGTGGGCAAACTACTCATTGGACATATGGGCAAACAAGTATGTAGGGGTTGAGTGTAAGTAGAAATTTGAGCTGTTTGAGTTAAGGTCATTTGAGGTGGTCCCACATCCATGCTGAGGACATTCAACAAAGTGCCCAGTGATGGGGAGGGGTGAGCACCTGTTTACCGTGCTTGTGGTGGATGCCAACATGGTCAGAATGAGCATGGGTGGCATAAGAATAGTTAGTTGCATCGTCATTACCAGAATCAAAAACACTGTGGTGGCGAAGACTGTAGATGGGCTAGGCAGGGTTTAAATAGGGCAGCTGTGCCATGTATGTGATAAGAGAATGTTTCAAAGGGGATCAGGCCCAGTGACAGCTGAGAGTGAAAGATGTAACCTGAACAAGTGCTAGATAACTACAGTAACAGAAATAGTAGCTGCAGAGAGAAATAGGAGTAGAGAATTAGGGGTCTAACAGACCAAGGCAAAACCGTAAAGCCAATGAGGAAAGGGGAAGAGAAAAAAGGGGAGGAGCTAAGATGTATTTAATAGAGGCCGAGGAGGGTGGGCATTACAAATTAAAATCAGTACAAGAAAATTTAGAGGGAGCCAAGAAGCCATTAAGAGCAACAGCCAGGATACAGTATTAATTGCAGGCTTGTAGAGTGTTTAATCAGGCTAGAGTTCTCTCACAAGAAGCCAGTCGAGGCACAGCTCAACTAGGAGGCAGAAAATGAAAAACAATTCTCTGGCTTTTCTCTGGGGTGAATCGTACCTGAGTGTCACCAAGTGGCAGCAGCAGAAGTAGTGGGAGAGGTGAGTGGCAGCGAGCCGTGGTGCTGGGGAAGCACATCCAGTCAGGGGGCTCAGCCTGCTGGAGAAAGAAGAACAGGGGTTACTTTAGCAAGGTTTGAGATAGGGGTGGAGAGAGACAGGAAAGCAAAGACAGTGAAGTGGCTGGAGGCCAGAGGCGTCAAGTAGAGAAAATTTGCTTAAGCGGTAGGCAGGGATTTCAACAATAGCAGGGGAGACAAAAAGAAGTTGGGGGCAGGGGGGGTCTGTGCTATGCACCACAGAAAGGATTATGTGGCAGAGGCAGTGGGCAGAGAAAAAAGATGGAGGGAAGAGAGAAAGATAAAAAAAAGAAAGATTACAGTCACCAGGGCTAAGAAGCAGGCTCACAAAAGAGAAGACATTTAGGAGCAGACAGCAGATGACAGAGAAGAGAGAAAAAGAAAATGATCAATACCAGGGGCAAAACAGGCAGATTATATTAACTTTAAGCAGTAAAAAAAATATTTAAGGAGCAGCCAGTAGATGAGGGGGAACAAAGATCAAAGACAGGCTTCAGACAGGCACCTTAAATTAACTTATAGTAGTGAAAATAAACTGCAGGATCTGTGACTGTTTGCTGATTGTCTGCTTTAGAAATAATAATCTAGTAGTATGTCTAACCTGCCTTCCTTTGCAGCATGGACTTTCTGCTAAGCACCACCATTTTAGTTCTGGACTGCCAGTTTGGACCAATTAGTACCTTTGGGGACCTTAAAATGGAGACTCTCTCCAGGGGCCTTGTGGGAGTGAATTTCCATAGGAATTGTAGTTTTTACTGTTTGGCACCTAAATGGACCTGGAGGGGTAGTCCTTGCTGTGACAGACAGATGGATCAACCAACTGAACGTTTTGGATCACTGGGAAATCCCAAAGCTGCCTGCAGCAGTGAGTCAGTAGTGAGTTGAAGCTGGGGGGAGTGAGCAGCTCGAGCCAGTCGAGCCGCTGCCCCACTTGGTAGTGTGGGGATTCAGCGGGAAGGCCGAGTCTGGCCTGCCTGCCTCCAATTCTCCCTTGTGGAGAGCTTTTGCAACCTTAATTTAGACTTTCATTCCAAATATCTTGCAGTGACCTGAATATCAAGTACAGTGAGTCAGTGTGGAGTTGGAGCTGAGACAGTGAACAGCTTGAGTAATTAGAGCAGCTGCTCCTGCGTGGTAGCATAGGAGATTGGCGGGAAGGCTGTGTCTGGCCTGCCTGCTACCATCTTCTAGCATGAAGAAGTCTGAAATCTAATTTTGGACTTTATCTGAAAGGGTCTAGTACGATCTCCCGACATCGTTCTTCCCTACTAAAAATAACCCGTATTTTACTTCCCATTTCAAATCTTCCCGCTGTTTATTTTTTACCGACACTGATTCTCCCGACAAAGTAGCGAACAGCAAACACAGCAGCACATACTGGCAAACTCATTAGGTGCAGGAACTAACAGTTGCACTCCCCGCTGAGATTAAATAAATTAAGGTGCAGCTGGTAGCTGCAACTAAGATAACGACTGCACTCCAAGCAAAAGAATTCCAAATCTTGGTGCCATTTCTTCAGAAGCACCTGCTTAGGCTCTCCATTTTTAATTGGTAGTGGTAGAAATGCTTTTTATTTGATTTTAGCAACTAGCTGTGCTTGTTCCCGATTGCTCTTTCCACCTCCCAGCATCTGCAATTTCCACCACCCAATCTGTGCTTAATTGATCATTTTAGCTCAGTTCTTGTGCCTGGTTTGTTCTCTGTCCCCTCTCCCTCTGCTCCCCCACCACCCCCACCCACAGTAAACTGAGCATTTCCCTCATTCTGACTCCCTCCCTCCTCTTGCTTCACTATCCCCTTGCCTCCTTCTTCAAATAATCTTTCCTGCTATCGTTCCCTTAGGCGTAGACCTCCTGCTTCGGATCAGCTACATCTTCAAGCCCATCGCCCACACCCCCTAACTTTAACTAAGGTAACGGCTGAACTCTGAGGAAAAGAATTTCAAATGTTGGTGCCATTTCTTCACAAGTACCTGCAAATCTTTAACCAGCAACTCAGACTCATTTTCCCTGTACACATACTGTTTTTAACTTAATATTGTTTAAATTGTAGCCAGAGGTGCAGCGGCTCCTTCAATGGTGCGAGCTCCGTCGGTAAGTGGAGCACACATCGGTATTTAAACTCAGAAAATTAACAATGACGGGATGATTACTGTCAGTTTTGTTTTTTGCTTGGAATTTAATCATGTCGGCAAGTCGGTGTCAGTGAAGTTAATGGCGGGAAGTTTAAAGTCGGGCAATGGTACTGATCCCATCTGAAATTGCTGTTATTGTGACCAGAATCCTGAATTGTGAGAGAATGAATTTCACCTAATGTGGACCGAAGACTTGCTTCTGGAGCGATTGGCCTGTCAGGAAATTGGTGAGATCTGCAGTGCATACGGTTTGCACAGAGACACTGCCTAATTGCAACCAGACTGTCATCCGAACTGTGGTATCTGGTGTTTCTTATTATAATTTTGCTGAATGTATAGTGTGGATCACGATTTGGTTCCCCACACCCTTGAATGTGTCACACTAGCTGGAAGCTGCATCCAGCATAAAACTGGACTGAAATCTGAACTGTCCACCTGGTCTGGGCCTCATCATCTTGGCCTAGATGGCCGCTCATGTCACAGAGATCCATCCGATGAAAGACCCGCTCAGAGATTTGGCTCCCTGCTCAACACCATCGAACAGGATCGATCACCATGGTGCATTGTGTGGGCCCTGCTTCCCCTGGCAAACCAGCATACCATCCTGAGGTCTTCATCTCGTCAATCCTGTCTTCTGGTCTGGGTAGCATGAGTAAACATCAGGTTAGCTTCCTGCAACAAAGCTCAAATCAATGTGTGTCATCTGATTTAATTGTTGTGGCTGATCATTACGAAATGAGCCATTTGGCTCCATAATGCAAATTGTGGGTTAAAGTGCATGCAGTTGTTATCTTTCCTAAGGGCCCCAACAACAGCTGCAATGCCGGCCTACCTCGGGCAACACTTCAGACTAGCCTGCATAACAGCTGGTTACCCAGTGTGTGTGTGACTGTGCTAGAGCAACTGTTAGTGCATGCATGTGTAACCTGACTAAATCAAATTTGAAATCAACTGCCAGATTGCTGCCCCACCCTTGTTCACATCCCCTGAATAAATCAGATTCTTTCTGCATTTAACCAGTGCGGCTGATCCAGCCCTGGTGGCAAGTGTGCCAAGTGTGGGTTCAATATTATATTCTAATGTTAACTGTGATTGGATATTTGCTGATCAGCGTAGGCCACTAGATGGGTCAGAGGGGTATATCAGTGTCCCAGAGGGCTATACCCAGAGCAACTATGCTACCCCAAAATCATTCCTCCGGATGGAGGCACCCATTCATAGAACTCAGGCCCCTCAAACAGTGCTTACTCACACAGGCAGGGGTAGTATCCCTTAGGATAGTGCCACCTAGGGGTTACACAAGAAAATTTGGAGGGAGGCTAGATATCATTAAGAGCAACAGCCAGGATACAGTATTAATTGTAGGCTTGCAGAGTGTCCAATCAGGCTAGAGTTCTCTCGCAAGAAAGCCAATAGAGGCGCAGCTCAACTTGGTGGCAGAAAATGAAAAACAATTCTCCATCTTTTCTCTGGGGTGAACCATACCTGAACTTCACCAAGTGGCAGCAGCAGAAGCAGTGGGAGAGGTGAGCAGTAGTGAGCCACAGCACTGGGGAAGCACTCCCAGTCAGGGGCTCAGCCTGCTGAGCTTCACCAAGTGGCAGCAGCAGAAGCAGTTAGAGAGGTGAGTGGCAGTGAACTATGGCACTGGGGAAGCACACCCGGTCAGAGGGCTCAGTCTGAGCTTCACCAAGTGGCAGCAGCAGAAGCAGTAGGAAGGTGAGCGGCAGTGAGCTGCGGCACTGAGGAAGCATGCCCGGCCAGGGGGCTCAGACTGCTGAGCTTCACCAAGAGGCATCAGCAGAAGCAGTGGTAGAGGCAAGCAGCAGCAAGCCGCAGTGCTGGGGAAGCATGCCCAGTCAGGAAGTTGAGGCATTGCTAGTTGAAGGAGGGAAGTCATCATGCCCCTGTATATGGCCCTGGTCAGAACTCATCTGGAGTTCTGTGCTCAATACTGGATACTGCACTTGAAGAGGGATATTTAGAGGGTGGCAGTGGTCCAGAAGAGGGCTAATCAGATGATTCAGGGAATGCAAAGGAAGGCATATGTGGAAAGGTTGAGGGAGCTGGACGTGTACTCCCCTGAGAGAAGAGTGGAGGAGAGACGGGAAGGGGTATGATTGAGACATTCAAATATTTAAAAGGTATTAACAGGATGCAGAGGGGAGCCTATTTCACATGAAGGGATATTCAGCAGCCAAGGGCCACAGTATGAAGCTGGAAGGTGGACTTTTTAAGGGTAACATGAGGAAGTACTTTTTCATGAAGAGGGTGATGGATGCTTGGAACAACCTGTCAGAGGAGATGGTAAAGACAGAAATGGTATCAGATTTCAAGCATGCATGGGATAGGCACATGGGAATCCTGGGGGAAAAGGATGGATGGGTAAGATCTGGGTAGGAGGAGGAGAGCTCTGTAGCAGGGGTAATACTGGGCAGACAAGCTGGGACATATTGGTCCTTATCTGCGACATTAGGTATGTATATATGTATGTACAGTATAAAAAAAGAAGTTACATGGTGCATGACAAAGCAAGTCTGAAAGTTAAATTTCAAAATTCTTCATATGATACTTCTGATTTTAGTGGCCTGGTTAGCAGTCTCGACTCATGCTATTGTGCGAACATTGGCATCAAAATCCCCTTTGGTTTCCAAGAAGGATTCAGAGTCTTATTTTCTCTTGTAAGACTTGTTGGCCTTTTACAAAAGTATGGAGTTGGTCTGGATCATAAAACATATGTTTCACTTCATCCAGCATAACCCTGGCTTTACATGGGTAAAGTAATGAAAACTTCCATCTCGGATAGGTCACCTCTGATCAAAACTGTAGGAAGCATCTGCATCTCATCTAGGTCTGAGGGTTAATGCCACAGTAAAGACACACTTTGCTGTGCCTGAAATGTAATGCATCTTTCAGTCTGGACTTCTTTATAACATAATCTCAGTCACTCTCAAGAGCAAATTTAATGATGACAGTTGCTGGTTTAAAGAAGGCTATTTTTGGATGTAAGGCAGGCTCAGTAAATGCAGACGGGGGTAATTTTTATTTTTTGGTGTTACAGGTAATCTGAAAACTCTGACCAGAGGCAATAAATTATCCTTGTTGAAACCCAGTGTTTCTGTAAACAAGTCCCTCACCAAGCCGCATGTAATCAGTTCAGGGGTTTCTAGGTTTGGCAACCCGACAGCCATTAAATTACTTTTCCTCTCTAATCCATCAATCTTTCTGGCCTGTTAAATGTCGTCTCTTAGCACAGATGATGATAATAATGCAGAGTTCGATTCAACTTTAGTTTCAGTAGCAGCAAGTTTTTTATTTGAGATGTTGATACAGCTGTTCAGTTTCATTCAGCCTAAGTTCCATTGCTTCACAATTGGCTGCAACAGTCTTCCACTTTGCATCAAGTTTGGCAATGGCTATGACAGTTGATAGAAATGGCTCTAACCAGTACCTTGTTTAGCAGCATCAAAGAGGAATATACGTGTTGTAGGTGCCAAAGAGGGGACTCTAACAGCAGCAGATCTATGGGGTGCAACCTCAGAGCTGTAGCTTGCTTTGTAAAATCAAAGAAACTGATCTGTGGTGCACATCCCAAGCATAAAGGCCCTTGCTTAAGCAGCAGACCTGTGATGCACAGCTCTGGATGTGTAGGATGATTCATCTAGGACCCTGCAGGCCCTACACAACATATCAGATCTTTGCAGCTTTTCCCTTGACCTATAACTTGCTACATGTGAGGCTCTGCAGGCCCTATGTGAAGCACCCATGTGGTGAAGCAGCTGACTCATGGTGTACTGCTCCATACCTGTATCTTGCTTGGTACAGGGCCCAAGGGGGCTGTTCATGAAGCAGCAGATCCATGGGACATAGCCCCGAACCTGTAGCTTGTCCTTTGATCAAAAGGGTAAGGAATGGGCAGGGTGATGAGCATTAGAGTTCCAAACCTAATGCCACATTGCCTGACTTTTATAGCTTTGCAACCGTAACGTATGCATATACATAGTGATTTTTTTTTTTTGCAATGACTTTCCTTACTTTTTAAGAAAGTATAGTGCTAGGTGTATAACTTGCTTCACTCAGGGCCCTGTGGGCACTAACAAAGCAGTAAGTATGTTTTAACTTGCTTTATGCAGAGCTTTTCAAGACAAGCATGCTTTTTAACTAACTCTTTAGGGAGTTAGTTCAGACATCTCATTAGACTATCTTCTGAAAATTTACAGAACTGTCAACTTTTAGAGCTAAATATGTATTATGTTTCCAACTTTTAAAGTTTTTGTTTGTGTCAAACCTTATCTCGGAAAAATCTGTTGCATTTTCAGCTATTTTTTCAAGGGGTTAATGCACGCATGATATTTAAAACTTACAGCTTAAAAACAAAACAAAAGTTTATTTTAAACTCCCTACCCCTTTCCAGGCACTTTCAGGGAACAAACTCTAACAAACTTGTAAGTCTCATAATTTAACTTTGCCTAGTTTTTTCACTGTCAAGCTAGCAAACATAAGCAAAAAAAATCAGGATTTTTACATAAATTTAGAAACTGATAACATTTTAACTTGTTCCAACACATAAGTGAAACAGTGCAGGCATGGAACATCCATCTAAAAGCCTCTGAAGGGATCTGCCATATAGCCTGTAGTCTACAGGAGGCTCTACATAGGAGACACAAGAGTGGGTAGGATAAAACACAATATTGCATATGCATATTTTAAAATAAGTATGATAAATAATGGCAGGTAGTGGAGTAACAGCAAGAGAAACATAGCAGGACTAAGGCATAGGTAGCTACTGGTAGAAGGGAAAGCAGGAGACACCCTATCTATGATCAGGTAATAAATCCATTTCAGGAATGGAAGGGGAAAGGTAGGAAGGAAACAAGCAAAGATAGGAGGCAGTAGAGTACTGGTAAAAGCTTAACGGACAAAAATATTGTAGAAGGAAATTAGGAAACACCCTATCTAGGGCAGGGTAAAAAATCCATTTCAAGTAAAGAAAGGAAGGGAAAGAAGGTAAACAGGCATAGAAAGGCAACAGGAAGGGTCAGGGAAGGTTTAATAGAAAAAAGGGTTAACCAAGTTAGCAACAGGGGAGTGGTACAGTGTCATGAAAACATAGAATTTGACAGTAGATAAGGACTGCTTGGCCCACTCAGTCTGGCCATTTTTCCCCTACCTACATTACTACCACAGACCTTACTTGATCTACAGCTCTTGTGTCAACCAAACATCAATCAGTCCATTTATTGGTAAGCAAACTGAGGAGAAACCCCTTCTTTTATAATTGCAACCAATGACAATACAAATCATGGAATGGTACATAAAAAAGAGTATTACATATAAAAGTGTAATGGGTATTGAGTCACAGTCCTCTCAGGTGATGCCCCATGTGCACTCACCACTCTGGGTTTATTTATTTATTTCCATTTTGGTGACCAGGTGAGTCAACTGAGATAGTACAGTCCCTTTTTCAGGGGCAGCCCGAAGTTACTGTATTCCAGCTGAACTGGCAAGGGTTCAGAGACCTTTTGCTCCCAAACAGGGGCCACTAAGGCTGTTACCACTACCTCAGATGATGGTGGCCTCTGAGTGGGCATGGGTGGTGGGTAGGATGCACACTTAGCCTGTGCCATAGCAAAATTCCTTCACCATACTGGTGAGACAGAACATCCAATATAAGGCACCTGAAGCAGTGGCAGGGGAGGATGTTGAGGTCCTCAAAAGGGGAGGCCCCTTGGTGGAGGAGGGAGAGGCCCCCATGTGAGGAGGACAAGACTGCTGGTGGGGGACTCTATCATTAAAGGGTTAGACTTAGGAGAGGGAGATGGAAGGAGTAGTTAGGTAAAGTGCCTCTTTGGTGCCTCACTTGGAGGGATGGAGAGCAGATCCAGAGGATCTTAAGGGCAGCAGGTCACAGAAGGGAGCTAGATGTTATTGTTCACCTGGGGTCAAGCGATGGGGTAGGGGTAGTACAGGGTAATTTAAGGGAGCTGAGGATGGTCCTTAAGCAGGTTGCATACATTGTGGCATTCACTGAGGTATTAACTGTGTATGGCAAAGGGAAGGATAGGATACTCTGAATTAAGACTTTCAACAATTGGTTGAAGGCATGGTGCAGGGAGGAGGGTTTTGGCTACATTGTAAACTGGGGGGCCAGCCTGCGATGATAGGAGTCTCTATAAAGGTGACCATCTGCATTCTTCCAGGAGGTCTACAGCAGTCCTTAGTGGGAGGTTTGAATGTTACTTGGATGAGCATTTAAAGAAGTGGGGAGGCTGCATCACCAAGGGTGGCAAAAATTGTCCCATATTATGAAGGAACAAGGAGGGAGGGCTCGAGGGGAGAAGGCTTACACAAGGCAGGGTCACAAGTAGAAAGAGGTGATGACAAGGCAGAGGATGGGGGTGTAAATCAAGAATGCAAGAAGAAAAGATTAAAATAAGAAACAGAGAGGGTAACAAGTGAACAGGAAGGTCAGGCAGCATTTCAGAGAGTAGTACAGGCACAAGTGGGGGGAGAGGGTTTTGCTGGTAAGGTGGGAGCAAGGTATAGAAAGTCATATGTGCCAACACAAGGAGCATGGGAAATAAAATTCCAGATCTGAAGGCCATTATGAAAGATGCTAGCCTGGATCTGGTAGCCATACCAAGCTATTCTCTGTTCAGGAGTGATAAGGAGGGGAGAAGTGGAGGAGGGATTGTTGTATAAGTGAGGGAGGGAATCAAGGTTATTGAAATGCAGGAGCATCTGGAGGAAAAAGAAGTGCTGGAGAGGATATTGGTCATTAGTGAGACAGGACCTGAGACAACTATCCATACAGGGGTTGTATAGAGAGCTCCATCACAGGGAGAGTAGTTGGATAAAGAACCAGGGGAAGCTATAATCAGGATGGCATATAAGTGGGAGGTGCTACTAGTTAGGGACTTCAGTCTTCCAGATGTGGATTGGAGCCTACCAACTGCAGTTTGGCAAGGAGTAGGGCCATCCTTGATTCCCTAGATGGGGCAAACCCACTAGGGATGGGGCAGTGCTGGACCTGGTACTTACAAAAAGGATGGCATTGCAGACATCAAAGTGGGCAGACCAGTTGGTACCAGTAATCACTGTACAGTGGGGTTCAATATTAAGCTAGGAGTAGAGACAAGAATCCTGTGCTTTAAGAGGGTGCTTTTTAAAGGCATGGAAGACTGCCTCAGAAACTGCCCAGTAAGGGAAGATTGCCAGGGAGGGGTAGAGGAACAGTGTGGAAAATAAGGGAGGGCATAATTAAGGCAACCTGCCACTGCATGAAGGAAGTGAGCAAAAACAAAAAGAAAAAAAAAGACTGTTATGGTACTCTAGTGAAGTGGTTACAGCGGTGAAGGAGAAAAGGGTGGCATTCAAGAGGTACAAGGAAACATAAAGGGAAGAAGTCAGGGAGTTGCACCAAGTAAAACAGAGGGAAGCAGGTAAGGCAGTGAGGTGAACAAAGGTGCAGACAGAGGAAAGGATAGCCAAAGGGGTAACTAAAGGGTATAAGACTTTCTTCAGGTACATAGGTAAGAAGAGGAAAGCAAAGGGGAGGGACAGTGAGGATAAGAAGGATGACAAAATGATCAAGAAAAAGCAGATATCCTGAACAGGTTATGTCTACTCAGTCTTCACAGTAATGGGAGGGGGGATAGGCCACCAGGGAACAGCAGAAACAGTGGGGGAAGGTGGACACAAGTCCTTTTTCCAAGCAAAGAGTCCTGAAGGGACTCGCAGCTCTGAAACAGGAGAAGGCTCTGGGGCCATATGGGATACACCGAAGGTGCAAAAGGAACTCAGGGAGGTTCCTGCTGCACTACAGATGGCCCTGTTCAACAGTTTACTTGAAGCAGGTATAGTTCAAGAGGACTGGAGGAGAGCAGAGGTAGTTCCACTCTACTATAGAGATGCAGCAAAATGTAATTTCACTAGTGAAATTCTGGCAAAATCATGAATTTCGCCACGTGAAATATTTTGCGAAATTCCAAGCATTCTGTGAAATATTTTGTGGGTGCAAAATGTGAAATTTCACCCATGAAATGCATAATTTCGTTGGCAAAATGTGGAAATTTCACCTGCGAGTGGTGAAATTTCACCTGCTAGTGGTGACATTCTGCATTTCACTGGCAGAATTTTGCACCTGCGAAATATTTTGTGAGATGCACACATTTCACAAAATATTTCATGGAACAAAATTTCACACAACACTACTTCACTAGAGTGGCAACAACTAGGAGGCTAGCAACTATAGACCAGACAGTCTAACATCAGCAGTCAGGACATTATTGGAAGTCCTTTTAAAGGAAAGTTTTGTAGAGTGTCTTGAATCTAATGAGGCATAGGACCAAAGACAGCATGGATTCACAGGGAGGTCATGCCAGATTAATTTGATTGATTTCTTTGACTGGGTGACCAGGGACTGATCCTCTTCAATGTCTTCCTAAGTAAGATTGCACAAGAACTGGAAAAGAATGCATGCTTTTTTGCAGAAGACTCTAAATCTGTCATACTGTAGAGTGGTTACTTAGGAAGGGGTAGAGAGAACGTGTAGGGACCTTGGGAAACTCAAAGAATGGTCAAAGGTATGGCAGCTGGGGTTCACTGTCAAAAAGTGCAAAACCATGCACATAGGGCATTGGATTCCAGGAGCTGAGAATATGAAGGGGGAGGTATAGACAGTCACTATACAGGAAAGAGACTTCAAACTTATATCTGATGACCTCAAAGTGGCAAGACACAGTAGCAGAGTAGATGCTAGGGCCACTGGGATGCTGGAATGCATAGGGAGTGGTATCACAATCAGGAAGTGAAAGGTGGTGTTACTGTCACTGGTGAGACCCCACATGGAATGATATGTCCAGTTTGGGAGACTGTACCTAAGAAGGAGATGCATAGGGTGGAGGTAGTCCAGATAAGGGCACCTAAAATGGTGCAGGGATTTCATCAAAAGCCCTATGAGGAGAGACCGAGGGATCTTAACATGTACACCCAAGAGAGAGTGAGAAGGGACATGATAGAGACCTACAGGTAACTCACAGGGATGAACAGGGTACAGGGGACGAGTCTTTTTCAACAAGAAAGAGCACCAGAACCAGAGGGTATGTGATGAAGTTGGAAGAAGGGAAGTTTAAGAGGGATATGTGGAAATATTACTTCACTTAAAGGATGGTAGATGTCTGGAACAGACTGTCAGTAGACATGGTGGACACAAAAACAGTAGGGAGCTTCAGACATCCATGGGATAGACACAGGGGGTTAGTAATAAATAGGTAGGGAGCAGAAAGGGTTGCTGGAGACCAGTTAGGATCTATGGAGACAGACTAGGTAGGGACCATCTTGGCAGACTTGATGGGTGAAGCAGTCCTTTTCTACAGAAAAATTTCTATGTTTCTATGTTTTAGACCTCCAAACTGATTTTTGTTAAATTTGTCCCAAAATTAACCCTTTGTCTGAGACTGTACATTCTAAATGTCATGGCCCTAGGTGGTAGGATGACTCAGACATGAGCTGTCAACCCCCCTCCCACACCATTTTTGACACAAACGCAAACTGAACCCTAACATACAGTTTGCTGTTGTATACACACAAGGTCACACATACATTTACAATTTTAATCAATGGTAAGCAGCATAGTTTTTTTCATATTCTTTTTTTCACTTTACCAGTACTGCCTTCCTCTGTCAGCATGCCTTCCAGCTCCATCTGTCATTCATGTCTGTTTCTTACCTTATGTATTTATTTATTTAAAAACTGGTGACCTGGAAAGACACACTGAACCAAGACTCCTTTCCAGATGTGACCCAGGGGACAGAGAAATGGGAAGCAGAGAGTGCAAACATACATTAAGCAATAACAAATGCAGATTGCTGTGATAAGTTACAAAGTGCAAATAACAGAAAAATAAGGAAGCAGGTATACAGCGTAATGACAAAAGGACCCAAAAAATTAGTTCACTGAGTGACAAACACAGAAGAGAGAAACTGGGTTAAGAGCATGATGCCTGTAAAAGTGGCAGTGCAGTGACAGCGGTAAGATAAAATGTGACATCACTGACAATGTGACCCATTGAGGCTGGAGGTGTGCTCCAGGGTGAACAAGTTTGGAATTGCAGACAATCAGTATTTGTTAAATAGAAATTGCCAAACATGATACATTTTGTGACAGCATTCTCAACACCGATAGATAGATAGATAGACAGACAGACAGACAGAGACAGAGAAACAGATACAGTAGATAGTAAAACAATCTTACAACATAAAACTTCATAGCACATTTGGAAGAATTTCTGCAGGTGTCTCTGATTTATACATTGGTTGTGAGGGCCATTTTAGAACTGTATTATTGATTTTAATTGCTTTTGAACCTCAATATTCCAGATGCAATGTATCATGAATATGACAGCTTTAGCATAAATCATATAATAGAGTTCAAAAATGTTTGTTACCAGCAGTGTGCATATCTGACACACCCACCAAATTTATTAATTGAACAATTAGGAAGGAAAAGTAATAGAATAGGAATCAATATTAAAAACAACTTCCGTAGCATACATAGGTTAATGGGTTACAGGCATTGATTCTCAAATAAATACAATTTTTGATGATTACAAACTAGTATCCATGCTGATTATAGCAACTGAGTAGGAAATAATATGTATTTACTTGTGACAGTATTTTAAATTAAACTGTGTGAAAAATGTTATTATTGTATTTTGTTATTATTGTTAACATCTAGTGAAGCCCCAATAATGCTTTCAAATTTACTTAGCAAGACTAGTTATGTTTCTAAAACCATAAGCTTTTCTTCTGCTAATGTAATTTTTGTCCTTGCTAACTGCGGAAAAGTCACAAAGGTGTAACAATTTTAATTTTGCTGAGAATTCAACATAATCTAATAAAAGGTATAATTATATCTGATTGCTGTGCAATTGTCACTCTATGTGATAATCATAAATACTTTTAAAACCTAGTTGTTCCTCCCCCACTGAAGATAGTTAAACCAGACTGCTGCACAATTGACGTGTTTTTGTAAAAAAAGTCTAATTTGATTTGCTAGAGCTAGCTAATTCTGTCCCATCTGTAAGATTAAATGAAGCTTCTCCCTTTTAAATGACTTTGATTGGGAGACTGATTGCTCTACGAAGTCAGGCAGTTGCTTGTAATGATCTGTTGAGTTTCCCCTGCAGTGACCAGTCCTGAATGACTCCAGGAAAAGAAGGAAGAAAAAAAGATGAAGATACAGATCAGAGAGGCATGCACGTCATTTAATATGATTGCTTAGGAGCTCTGGACACTTTTAATGACTTAAACAAGTAGATTTTTTTTTTTGCAGTTCTGGTCAGGCAAGCTATACTGTTTTTTGTGTTTTCTTTGTTCTGGGGTCAAAAGAAAGATCTTAAGGATAACGTGGAAAAAGGAATTCCTATCATCTCCCCATATATCTACATCAGATATGAACAGAGGTTTAGGGGTAAAGTAAGGATACAAAGACGTTCTTATACAACTAATCATGCTGGGAGCAACTGTAGCTTAATTGGCTCAATCTGTAGCAGCAGATATTTCATGTAATTCCTGTCTCATTAAGGGAATCCAGAACTATCTTTCCACTTCATATTTCCTTAAGCCAGGGAACCTTTCACTA
Source organism: Neoceratodus forsteri (assembly GCA_016271365.2). Taxonomy (NCBI): domain Eukaryota; kingdom Metazoa; phylum Chordata; order Ceratodontiformes; family Ceratodontidae; genus Neoceratodus; species Neoceratodus forsteri. The sequence continues at coordinate 19,087,165 of JADMNL010000025.1, forward strand.
TCAAGGCAGTGAACATAACTAGTCTTTTTGTTGAATTCACATAGGAAAATAGAGGTGATCTCTAAAGTACAAGGCTCAGAAGATCAATTTGTTTAAACACATTTACTGCATATATTTATAGTTTACTCACCCAGGACTGTTTTCTATAGCAGGACTAGCCAGATCTTCTGGTGTTCCCCTAGTGATCTAGTCTTCAGCTTCTAACTCTTCCCACTACCAGTCTTCCTGCCTTGAATCATTGTTGTATTCACATCATTGTTTCTAGTCACCTTGACCCTACTCCCCTTGCAGCAGTGCTTTTCAAATGGTCTGAGGTGGGATAACTTCATCGGTCAGTCAATCAGTCAGTTGTTACATAGCTGCAGGAACATTAGAAACTTCACCATGCAGTATTCCATGGACTTGTTTAGCTGTTCAATGGTATGGTAGAACTAGTGCAGTTGTTACATAGTTCTTTTTCAATCAGCAGACCATTTGAAGTCATACGTTATATACAGAACAAAGTACACCTAGCAATATCTAGGAAGAGTATAATGTAAGACAGAGGTTCAGGAGACCAAACGGTAAATGGTTTATATTTGCCTCCAGAATCCAAAATTAGCATTAGACTCTCAGATCTCTATGCACAAACCCATCTGAGTCCTATTCACCATGGCACGGGCCATGTTCTACAGAATATGGATGTATGATCGACCCTGAGAATTCCATGACTTTTGTTACAGTACATAACTGTATAAACATTGGAAACTTTACCATGCTGTATTCCTTGCACTTGCTTAGCTGTTCAGTGGCATGGTGGGACTAGTGCTGGCAAAATTTTTATTACTCTTGTAAAATTGTATAAAATTACCACTTTTGCATTCATGCAATTTACACAAAATTGCACCAAAATCTGGCATAATTTTGATACTTCTTTATTCAAACAGCACCATTTCTCCCAATTTGCACATTTTTAAAAATGTGAGTTCTTAAAAAATGTACAATTTTAGTAAATATCACCTTTTCAATACTGCCCATTTTTAAAAATGTGATTTGTTAAAAATGTTAATTTCAACTAAAATTGCCCATTTAAAATACAATGTTCTAGTGTACACAATCATGTGAAATTATGCTATATTGATCCAGTTTGCAAGAAGTGTGTGAAATGGATTTTCTAATGTCATTCAGTACTAGGTGGGACGGAGGAGTGACTGCATTTGCTACCCTAATATGACAGCACACCAAGCAGGATATGTGCTGCTTGGGATGCACACCTGGGTGCCAGTACTATACCCAGAAAAGCAGTGGTAAACACTGCACAGCCTACAGGATAATATCTTCTAGGATCTTTGCAGTGAGTTGCAACTACAAACTTTAACTTACCCCATGCTGGGCGTGTAGGGCTGGGAGTATCTTGGCCAGTGACTGCTCATTTTCATTTAAAAAAGTTGAACTGAGGCAAATATAAATATGGCAGTCCTGGCCATGAACGGCCATATTCAATGATCCCTTTCTACATAAAAACAAATTGATGCAAAAAGCAATATAGCAAGATTAAAGTAAATTGAAGCAAAAGGAGTATGGCAGTCCTGGCCATGAACCATCATATTCTGTGATCCCCTTTCTCCACAAAACTAAATTGAGGCAAAAATGAATATTGCAGTACTGGCCATGAACTGCTGTATTCCATGATCCCTTTCTCCAGCAATGTGGAGGCTGTACATAGGAGCTGGACTGGGCTTCTGACCGGAAGCTCAATAGCTCAGATAAGTGTGCTCTCCATGTTGCTATGCTCTCTATGGGAATGGCTACTGTGGAGTACTGAATGCCAGCTGTGCATGTCTTATTGGTGATTGCTCTGCAGAACATATCTCCATGAATCGGCAGATGTTTCTTCCGGTGACTACCAAACCCTTTAGGCAATCAGGTCATGGGTTCATATGGTTTGGTTGTATTTTATTGTTATACTATACGGTCCTTTCCTGGAAGTGATGTACTATAAGCATTGAGCTATTACTATCTTTTAAACATCTTCATCACATCTCATAAATGTTCAGTGCCAGAGTAAGTACTGAAGGGTATACTGTCCATACAGCGATGGGAACACAGCGAAGACCATCACAGTGACAAAATCAACAGTTTGCTGTGATGCTCTGCTGGTTTCCCAGTGCTGCTGTCTCTGGGGTGTTCGTCCCCTCCCCTGAATATATATTCTCTCTGTATGTGTAATGCTTTTCTGTGTAACTAACTCCGGGTCACCCCTGAAAAAGGGACCTTCGGGGCCCAGTGGGTTACCACAATTAAATAAATAATTAAATAACATGTGGGCATTTTGGGTGTCAGAGCCCCCTGCATGGGGGGTCCAGGGGGCAAAGCCCCTTTAAAAAACACACTCTTGCACAGCGATGGCACAATGCCAATTAGTGGTGTTGTGTCATCACTGTAGTAATGGTCAGCACAATTCGGGTCATTGCGGCATAGTGGAACCGTACTAATCTACTATATGACTGTGAATTCCTGATTTTTATACTGTCAGTTCATATTTCTATAAAGACATAATAGTTCATGATAGATTTTATATAGAATAAATCCTAGGAAACTGTGAATGATAGGTCTTTACAAAATGGAGTCTGGCCAACTCTGTCTCTTCACTGATCAAGAGCTACTTACATGGGGCCACTTTATCCCACAGGTTCCCTGCTGGAGCAATAGAACTCAGCTCAGGCATCAGACAACCATATGAGCAACTCCTGTATAATCAGCTCACCCTATCCCCAAAAACATAACTACAAGACCAAATCCCATTTGATAAACTTAGCCACCATGGAACAAAGCCACAAACCAAAGAAAAAAATACAACAGAAATAAAGAAAATAAAAAAGCTACAAAATGTATTGCAAACAAGGACAAATTACAGTAAAAAATCAACAAAAAATCTCTATAATTACTTTTGTCAAAACATATTCATACTACCTCACGGTCTCCTCTAAAACAGTGCCTGAGCATCCTGTCCACTAAACATACACAGAAAGCATTGCAAACAAAACAAGCATTTGCCAATGCCGAGTGTTTGCATGCTGGTATTAGCATTGGAAATGCAGAAGGTAGACAGATGCAGAATAGGAATGGCAGTGAAGTATTGAACTTCACGCCAACCCCACCTCCATCCTGTAGAGATGAACAGGCATTGGGGTAAGTGTTTGGGTCATCACCCATGATGTTCATGCTATGTCACCTCACCCTATTCTGCAGACACCGACACGTGTTGAGGTGTGTCATTGGGTGTTTGGTTTTACAGTCACCCCATTCCATAAGGACATATGCTGAAATGGGTACAGCATAGGAGAATGGGGTGAACTGTGGGGCCGAAGAGCCCAAGGTACACTTCGATGCCTGTCACTGGGTGGGGGCTGGGATGGCCAGGCATGAGCAATACAGTTGGCAATCCAAAGGCACATCCCGATGCCTGTCAGTCTGTACAGGATGGGATGTTATGGTTAGAAACGCTAACTCCCCAGGTGTTTGTTAGCATTTGTACTACAAATTTTCAGTATGGCCTTTTAATGACCCCACCTCATGAAAGCATGTGAGACCTCTTCTCATGAAGAGTGGCAGTGTGATTTTGTCAATGAGTTTCGAACTCTGACTTCCAACAGCGACTGTGCCATTCTGCGCCACATGTACGAAAACACAGATTGGGCAGGATATGAAGAATGACAGGTGTACCATCCATAGGGAGGTGTGAAGAGATGACAATGTTGAAAATCTGTAGTGGAAATAGTAAAAATGCTTGCACTTCCGAGCATATGTGGAAACTGCGCAATGCATGCGTGTAACACAGTCATTTTATGAACTTTTATCACCAAATTTTCAACATAGGCATTTTAGGACTTCTGCTCATGAACAGTGTCACTGTGATTTTCTTAATGCGTCCCGAACACTGATTTCTCACAGCGACCGTGCTATTCTTCGCCGGAAGTGCAAAAACATATTTCAGCCAGGATGTAAAAAATGACAGCTGTACTGTTCATAAGGAGGTGCAGAAAACTGGTAATGTTGAAAATCTGGAGTGAAAATATTGCAAATTTGCGAAGTTACGAGAGTGCCTGGAACCTGCGCAATGCACACTTGTAACACACTCATTTTATGGACTTTCATCACAAATTTTCAACATAGGCATTTTAGGATGTCTGCTCATGAACAGTGTCACTGTGATTTTCTTAATGTGTCCCAAACACTGATTTCCCACAGTGACCGCGCTATTCTGCGCCAGATCTGTGAAAACATACTTCAGCCAGCATGTGAAAAATAACAGCTGTACTGTTCATAAGGAGGTGCAGAAAAATGGCAATGTTGAAAATCTGGAGTGTAAATATTGCAAATTGGCGAAGTTATGAGCGTGTGTATCAACTGTGTAATGCACACTCATAAAACAGTAATTTTTTGGAGTTTTCCAACCAAATTTGCAACATAGACTTTTTGGGAGCCCACCTCATTAACACTGGCACTGTTGTTTTATTAATCAGTCCCAAAAGTGGATGCGGTGCAGTGACCGTGAAATCACCTTTCGTGACCAATTAACGCCATGACAGTGAATTCATGAAGAGGGGCCCAGTAACCCCATGCTGAAAATGTGGTGCCAAAATTCAAAAAAATACCTGAGATATACAAAAAAGTTGAAAAAAACATATTTATGCCATTATACAGCTTACTGGCATTTCCTCAGTTCACGGTCAGCTTTGAAGAGTGCAGACGTGTTCCCAGTCCACCAAAGATCGTTGTGTCGGACTCCGGAGGTAAGTATTGGTGAGGGGGGTGTGGGGAGGCAGGGTGTGCAGTGGGTGGGCGCGAGTTGTGGGAGGGGGCAGGGTGATCTCGAGGGACCATTTTCTTTTTTACAGGTTTAAAAAAAAATACATTGCAGGATTTTTTTTCTTTACAGAGGCATTGGGCATGCTGGGGTGGGCTCCCAGCATGCTACCTGAATGTTTGGGGGGGCTGTGGCTGACAGGGGATTGGGCACCCCCGTCGGCACATATGGAATGCTGGGGGGAACAAGAGCCAAGGGGGATTGGGCACCCCCTCAACATAAACCGAACATTTTGTCAGAGGGAAATCATTATGGTAATGGGGAGTGGGCTCCCCCATCAGCAAATTACACAGGGGATGTGACTGAAGCAGACAGGGATTGGGCCCCCCATCAGCAAAACTGAGTTCTTGGGAGCACATGATGTTGAGGGGGATTGGGCACCCCCTCAGCAGTGGGGGCTGCTGAATATTGTTTGTGAACATGGCGGCAAGCTGCCCGCCGTGTTCACAAACAATATTACAGTCAGCAACATTTCACCCAGCAATGACGGGTTGCTCCCTCATTGCAGTGGACTGGCTGATGTTGCAATGATGAGGTGACCCCTGATTGCTGTGGCGAAAAACATTTCTACTTGGTGGCACTTTTGGAGACCAGTGTCATCAGGACACTGTGCCTCCATTGGTCCACCAGTGCCAAGCCCTCAAAGGTAATGCCTCCATTGGCTGCTACAATGCCGCGCCTCCACAACCCACTTCTCTCCTAAGCTGCCGCATAATGTTTCTTGCACATGCATGCAAGCAAACATAAAAAGGAAGGGGTGATGCCAGTCATTGGGTGTAGATCAAACAAGAAGCAGGAAATAAAGGAGTCAAGTGCAATACTCTGGTCTGCATTATTTTATTTTTTCAGAAGACAGCATGTATTACAAGTTCAAGTTATTAACAGCTTGGATGTTAATGCTATGGATGTGTTGATCAGTGACTGTGAAGTTTCAAAGTCTTTCCAAAATGGCTACCCCTTGTCTTGTCATATAAATTATTTCCTTGTGAGTGAGGAATTCAGCTGATAATCATTCTAGTAGTATTTCTCCTTGGATGCGGAGACTAGGGCTCAGCAGTACACAGAGAATTTTCACAACACATGAAAATACACTCTTAAGGAGGTAAAGCACAGGACAGTCTTACTAAACTTGTGAGTGAATCATCTTTAATGTGTTCAATTCCTCTTTGTAACACTCAGCACTGGCAATTAGCCACAGTAACACTTAACGCACCATACTGTATGGCTTCCAGCTGGGAGGGAGGGCTTATAGAGTACATGTCCAAAATGAGTCAAAACTGACTTCTGTTCATGCTTAAATCCTCTTCGAGGGAAAGAGGCTTCCTACTAGCAGCACTGCAAGTTACAGTTCTGCAAGGATGTCTGCTGCTGCCAAAAGCCCCAAAATGTATGTTCTCTCTCTCTCATAAATCCATAAACAGTACAGCAGCATTTGGAGACAGAAAAGATACATATCACTCTTCTTTTTAAAACTTTTGCAGAATTTATTGTACATGTTTATTGCTATTTCCATTTAATCCCTAAAAGTACTAAGGGCCCAGTTCCAGGATGAATGTCACAACTCGTTGGTGTATGCGAATTGTGTCATTTGCCACTATGTTGGAGACCCTGCACCATATTTCAAGAGCGGTAGGGTCCCGGCACATACGCCATGCGAGTTGCGGCATGCAGAAGCTAATGCCACGGGCATGGCATAATAGCCCCGCATGTCGCAGCCACTACTGACAGACCCCCCCAGAGCCACCCCACCCCAAAATGCCATGGCATGCACCAGGGGGCATGGGGGCAGGACAGGTGGCACAGGAGTCTGGGGGTGCACTGGTGATCAGACCCCCAGAGGTCCCTGACAATCAGGGATGGGGTCATGGGTGTGCTTGTGGGGGCATGGGTTGCACATTGGCGCCATTGACGTGGCACTGCAGAGTGGGCATCCGACAGATGGCACCATCAGATGCCCCTTAGAGCAGCTCTGAGCTGCATTAACCTCACTCTGCCAGTGATGCTCCTGGAATTGTAGCTGTGGGTTACAGCAGCTGCCCTCCTGGAATAGGGTGCAGTTGCTATTGTAACCCACCCTTGTGCCATGTCGTTGCAGGCTATGGCATAGTGGGTGGCATAACCCATGGTTGGCATAGCCCATAGCTGACATGGAACAAGGTGCCTCTTGGAATTGGGGCTGGCAGACTGCTTGGCGCAAGTCGCGAGATATGCCATGGGGCTTGGCGTATCTCAGCTTACACCGGCCTACGCCATCCTGGAATCGGGCCCTAGATCTTTAGATTTTTGTGTTGATTTTTCCTATTTTGGGGCTTTTTTGCTTTGTTAAGAAAAAAAAAAGGTCCTAAGTGCCCACAAAGCCTGCAGTACTTTTTGCAGCCCCACATGCCCTTAGGATCTATAAGCAACATGCGGGGGGGGGGGGGGAATAAAGAAATTTAAAGCAAGCAAGAGAGAGAACTAGGGTCTGGAGTCTCAAAGAAAGCAAAAAATCCTGTAATTTAGAAAAAACTGGCTTGCAGCACTGTGGAAATTTAGTTGCAGCATATTCACAAAGAAAAGTTCTATAGTTGAGGAAAATCGCAAAACAGGCGAGTTTCAAAATTCTGCAAGTGCTGAAAATCTGCAACATTTTTTTCTGCAACTTCAAAAATAATATTAATGCCTAACAGATAGAACAACAGCAGGTGCTCAGTATTACGTGGAGCAGAACACTTTGACAGTCTTGCAAAAGTTGCAGCAGAACCAGCACTCCCAGTGAGGCAAGCAGCCAATCCCACAATTGGGAGCATGGTAGCACCACCTGTATCAGTAGGTCCTTGCTCCCACTGTTAATATGTATCTGTTGGTCATGTCTTTCTCTGAAGTGTTTCTTTCTCTTGTGCCTATAGCACACACTTCTGGCTGTTACCACTCTGCCTCTACTGCCTGAGGGGCTCCTTTATGGGCTGAACTGGGTCATGTGGTTGTGGTTTATTGCTTTTCAGTGGAAATGTGTGATACTTTATCTGTGACACTACTGTACAGCCCTCAGGTTTGCAGTTGCTGGTGCCTGAACCCCCCTATAATTATATCTCGATTGTACACTGCTTTTTGCTCAGGGTGAGTTAAGCCTCACTCTCTGTGGTGCAGCATGTGTGCAACATTCTTTCCCAAATTGCAGAAAAACACTGGCTGAGAATAGCCTTTAAAGGGATATGCCATACTTTTCTATTACTCTTTTTTGCTCAGGAACTTATGTAGCTCCACCTTTTTTCGCAGTCCGCAGTGTATTTTTCCCACAGCTGTGGAGGTTTTGTGCATACCACTTAATGCAATTACCCCTTTTTTCACAACTGCACAACTTTTGGGGACTTGTGCATTTTTTTATACCTTCCAAGTGTTTCAAGAATCCAGCCCTAGATCTCCTGTAAGTGGCTAACCAACTTGAAAGAAATAAAAATAGAAACAAGAAAATGACAGATGATGCAACTGTGCAACAGAGTTGGGGTTAGATTTTCAGCCATGCACTGGGGACTCACGGCATGATTGTGCAACATCCCATACAGTATGCTTTCACCAATGTGCTAGATCACCTAAAAGGTTGTCTATGTATTGTGCACTTCCACCCTCATATATGGCCCTATAATGACACATGCATCAATCTTTCTGATACATGCATAATTATGTTGCCATAAAACAGTTGCAACTGCCATAAATGCAGCAAGACATTTGAAAATAGCATTTGAACATTTTGCTGCATTTACCATACCACAAGCACACACCAAACCCAGGACAAGTGCCTGCAGCAGTACTTCTGAAACTCTAGTCCTTAGGGTATAAGATATGTATGCTTTTTCTCTTCATTATTTATTATTTGTATATTTATTTTAAAATCAGTAACCAGGAGAGGCACACTGAGCTGAGGCTCATTTCCAGGTAAAAAAAGGGGAAGGGGAATGGTGGAAGAACAGCAGCACAATACATAGTAGCAAAACATCTGAATAACATACGGTAAAAATGTATACAAAAATTAAAATAAAGACTAAGCAATTGTTTATGAAGAGAATAAAGTGTGGTACAACTCAATGAGAGTGCCTAGAAAGTGCATTTTCAGAAGTGGCAACAATACTTGGTGAACAAGAACAATACTGACAGATCTGAGTGGCACATTATTGCCCAACCTCGTAATGGAGGGAGAAAACTGTAGTGCTGTGGAAGTTAAATCAAGGCAGGATCAGGGACCTAGACAGCTGCTCACCATGATGGTTAAGGCTTGGTGATGGTGGCATGAGGAGGAATGGTAATAGGAAGAGCTGGGAGGGGTCAAAGTTTGAACTGGTGCCTGAGGGAGCCAAGGGATGGGAAGAGGCATAGGGAGGTGGGGAGCTGGTTCCAGAGTGGCAGGCTGGTATCATTTATTTTGTTCAATCATTTTAAAATTGATCATTACAAAAGCATATAAAATGGATTTAAAAGAGTATAAAAGAGTATTGAAATACAGATAAAAATAGAAGGTTAAAATTTAAATTTTTTTGTTCCTGACATAGATCATAAAACATTTAGGCTTCTACATACAATAATCATAAAACTTCTGAGCTTAAACAGACATTAATCAAAGTTGTGTTTCAAAAGGACTAGTGGTTTAAAATCATTCATTTTCTAACCTTCCGTATGGTTACTAAGTAGTTGGCGATGTTTATTATGTCCTCTTCGGCTGTAAACAGAATAACATGAATCATTTTTTTATCAGTATTTTGTATGGAATTTACAATGGGAAGGATCCATTTCCTTCTGGCCATATTGTACCAAGAACAGTGTAGTACAACATGTTGAAGATCTTCTTTTTCTTTGTTGTTAAAGTTGCATAGTTTTGACTCTGGAGAGGAAGCTTTACTAAATCTAGCCTTGAGTATGTTTGACTCAAACATCTCTATTTTGAATTTGGCGTAAGTTCTCCTAAGGAGAGAATTCATCAGGACATCCATACAGTATCTAAACTTGAATGTACAGTCATTTTTGTTGTACCATCTGGCAAATCTAGCCTCTGAAATTGCTTTGAGATCTTTCTCATTATAGCGATCCATAATTTTCTTAAAAATATAAGAATTATAGTTTTTACTAATGGTAATGTTTTTCTCTGGAAGAGTTAGAAGACTCTCCATGCTATATTTACACAGAAGGTTGAGTACCTGGTCTAACCAGGCAGAGGTCCTACATCCCATCTTTATCCAGGACTCTTTTTCCTTTTTTTAACCATTCTTTCCTCAGTCTAAGAGAACTCAGTGTAATCCAGAAATTGATCATTTTGCTTTCAGCATGAGCTTGCATACTGGTTAAGCCTAACTCAGCTCTAACCATACAGATTGAGGTAAATTTATTGAAACCAAGGGTGGTGCACAGAATTTGGTTTGCTGGTTTTTCTAGTGTATCAGTTTGGAAGATGGCCAACATTTCTGCATCATACAGGACCTGGTTAATATATTTTGCATTTATTGTCTTTAGCAGTGGTCTGTGAGTGTTCCCATCATAGAGGTGGTAAATCTTTTAAGGCCAATCATAGCAGATTTTGCTTTGGTAAGTGTATTATTGAGGTGGGTTTTCCAGGACCAGTTTCTGGAGAAAGTTGGACTAAGGAAGCAGTATGACTTAACTGATTCAATTTGTTTTGGTTCCCAGGTGCCAGTGGAAGTTATTTTTATTTGTTCCAAAGGCAATAATCTTTGTTTTATCTATGTTTATTTTTAATGATAATTTTATTGATGAGGTGTTTAAAATTTCTAACTTTTTTTGCAGACCACTATGTGATAGGGATAAAATAACCACATTGTTTGCACTTGCCAAGGCAGGGCAAAAAATCTTGCCTGTCTTAGGAGAGTCTGTATGAGGGGACAGCAGGGCCGTCAGTAACCTATTAATGTATACTGAAAATAAAGTGGGTGCTAGCATGCAACCTTGCTTGACCCCCATATTAGTTTGAAAGTTTCTAGAAAGCTGCCCTCTGGGTACTGTCCTGACTTGAGCCAACGTACCAGTGTACAAGATTTTGATAGCATTAATAAGAACAGGACAAAGTCCCCATTTCTTCATTATAGTCCACAATTTGCTTTTATTTATGGTATCAAAGGCTGATGTAAAGTATTTATTTATTGAGTTTTGTTGACTGGGTAGGCCCACTGAGACTAGAAGTCCTTTTTTCAGGGATGACCTGGGTGGTGATAGAGATGGTAAGCAACATAAATTGAACTAGATTAAGCCGTTGGTGGTACTTTTAGTGAATGGGGAAATTTGGCATGGACGCCGGGGAAATTCCCCTACTCTTCCTGCAGGGGCCCTTGCTTCCTGTGAGCAGAGGAGACCCCTTTGTTTGCTGTACCAAGATGGCGTACAACAGGATGGAGAGAATGGAGGCTGGTGTACCTGCAGGGGATCTGATCTCCATCCCTGTAGGTCCAGATCAGGAGATTAGCAATGGAAATTCAGCAGTACCTGGAGGAAAAATGTCTGGATCTGATGGTGGTGCTACTGTGAGCAGGTCTGGTTTGGTTCAGCAACATACAAAAGAAAGTCCAAGTGAAGATATTGGTTCTACCTCTTCCACTTCTGCTTCCTCAAAGAAAAACCTACAGAGCATGGAGTTTCAACAGGTACCTGTAAATAATGCAGATGTGAGACCTATAGTTGTTGTTTCTCAAGAAACTGCAAGACATGGTCCTACTACTCTCACCCAAGAAATGTTGCTTAGGGATGCTCTTAAATCAAACAGAGAATTCCTGTTAAAACTATTGAATGAGGAAGAAAGTGCTGCTAGATTTACGGACAATGTTTCTTCTGATTGCGAGCCTTGCTCACTCTCAATGTCAATTCCATCCCAGTTTTCTTCAGTGCACTCAGAAAATCCACACTTTGCTTCAAATTCAGTTCACTGACCTGAAAAACCACTCACTTCGTTAAGAAAAGACCGCCCGATGGACTCACAGCAAAAACAAACCAATTGGACACCTGAGGCAGCTTTGCATGCTGCTGGTTGACAAAAGGACACAGATCAAAGTGGTTGGACTTCTCCTCACCCTGTTACTGCTGAGGAGATTAGACTTTCTTGTGCTTCTGAGGTGAACACAGCACCTTCTGCTATCTCTGCCCATAGCGAGATTTCCATAGTGACAGACACTGGAAACCTGCCGAATGACTCCCCTGTGCATACGGGGCTCCCTGACACAGCTGTAGCTTGCAACAATACTGTCCCAGGACAAGAAGAGGAACCAGCACAGCGAGAGGCAACTGAGGATCCAAAGAGACTGTTCATGGCAGATCTGTTCAAACATGCAGGTGAGCCCGCACAGCGGCGAAATGCCGTGCTGCTCAGATTTAATGTGAACATTGATGTTGCACTGGACAGAAAAACTCTTTTACACAAAATGTTGTAGGAGGGTATGGGGATTCAGCCTAATGAATTATTTGCTGTGATTCATGTTAGGGGGGAACCCATATATGATGTTAGTTTTAAAACTAATCATTCATTGGAAATATTTTGGGCAATGTATCCACAGGTTTCAAACTCAAACTTATGGCATTCTTTCTTTCCAATCCCTCTAACAAAGCCAATGATTAAAACAGTCACTTTGCTGTTTAGAAATGATGGGATGAACATTTTTGACATTCAGTATTGGTTGAGGCAGCGCTGCACAATTCTAGAAGCCCCAACCCCCCATCTTAGATGAAGATCTTGTTTGGACAGGGAATTGGAAGATAAAGGTTCAGCTGAAAAATACTGAACAGGGTATTTTACATCTCCCAGGAGCTTCTTTATTGGAAGGGACAGGTGGTTGTGTTTCTACCAGGGGCAGCCTAGAACCTGTCACAAATGTGGTGCTCGCACACACCTCAGTTCAGTGTGTGACAAACCCAGATGCAATTTGTGTCTTGAATATGAACAGGTCAGCCTAGGCTGTCCTAACCCTCTGAAATGCAACCTCTACGAGGAAGAAGGGCACTCTTCTCAAGGCTGTCCCTGGGCCAAAAGAAACAGGCTAGATAGAGCACAACAAGACCTGGTACACTTACTGGAAAAGTGTCAAGCACAGGAGGCAAACAAGAAAGCGAGGGATCCTGCCACCCAAGAGACAGCAGCCCCCTAGTCTTCTGTAACCCTGCCTTCCACTAGCATATCTGATCATTCACTTCCCTCTAGGGCTACTGAGCAATCTCAGGATGAGGCCTCACATACAGGCCTTGAGGACATGGAAACTACTGATATGTTATCACCCCCCCCAGAAGCTTCTCAGTACACCCCGGTTGATCCTAAGAAAAAAAGAAGTAAAAGAAAGGCTGAGAAATCCCTTCCCAAAACTTCTACCATTGTGACTAGAAATAAGTTTCAGGCACTAGCAAAGCATTGCCAGTGGGGGGACATGGTAGAGGAAGATGGTGACTCTGATTCCTCCTCCTCCTCCTCCTCCTCTGCACAAACAGAGTCTCTTTCAGACCCATAGGGGTCTTTGAAGCATAAACAAAAAGACACTCATCATAGGAAAGTCCCTCGATGATTTTCTTTTTCCTAAGATATGGGAGGGAACCAACAGCTCTCTGTCCTCACTCTAAATACCTGTAGTATCAAGAATGATAAGAAATGTATAACAACCTTTCAGATCATGAAAGATCTTCCTAACAACATCATATTTCTACAGAACACTAGACTCAAAACTACTTTTAAAGTTAATCAAACAAAAAATTCCTGGAATAAAGGTCCATCTTCTTGGTCCCAAGGCCCAGATAGGTGCTATGGGGTGGGGATTCTTTTGCGGGGCTTTGAATTCACAATCCACAGAGTGCTAGATATTTCTCCAGGTAGGGTGATATTGCTGGATGGTTGTTTTGGAACTCTGTTTTTTGGGCTAATTAATATATATGCTCCACAGGGTATTGCAGCATGGTCAGATATTTTTAAACTAATTCAGCCCTGTTTCCATACAAATAAACATATAATTTTTGACGGGGACTTTAATTGTCCACTCTCCTTAGCAGACAAGGGGTTGGGGGGCGCACCACTAAGCTATTTGGGGACACTAACTATTTAAACTCTATTTTAAAAACAGCTGGTTTAAAGGACAGTTATAGGGAAATTCATGATTTTGGAGCTAAAACCTTCATAAAAGGTACACTAGCCACAATAATAGACTACATTTTTCTTTCAAAAGATATGGATACTACACAAGCTTTCACCATTCCATGTGAAACCTCTGATCATTTGGCAGTTTCAATTTTTCGTAAACTTCCTTCTAAGTCTCTAGCTGGGAAAATCAGATTTGCTAGATGGAAGTTAAATAATCAGCTGTTGTCACTGCCTTCTGCTGAGAGCAAAATATAATCCTTGCTAGCTGCAAAATATACTTTAGTAGAAGCTTTTGACTCCTTAGGTGAATGGTGGGTGGAGGTAAAAAACGACTGTAAAGCTTTTTTTATTCAGGCCACAGCAAATGTATCAAGAACAAACTATTTGCAATATTTATGCTTAAGAGAAAAAGCATTCTTTCTTATTTCTAGATCTTATGACAATGCAGTAGATTTGTCAGCTGAAATTCAGGAAGTTAAAGCTTAACTGTTTAAAGTGCAGTATAATAGAGCAGAATCTTTAAAAAAATTGGCCCAGTTTGGCACTCACGGATCAAAACCTTCACTCAACATTTATAAAAGTTGTCAGGATAGAATACAACACACTAATCTAGATCAGGTAATGGATCCACACACTAGAAAGGGTTTCACTGATGTTTTTCACATACAAGACTTAGCACAGAACCAAATTTTTAAAATGTTTGGAACTCCTTCCATGGCAGTTTGGGATGAGGAGTATCTCAATGACATAGATGTTCCCGCTTTAGATCCAGGGTTAGTGACCAGTTTGTCTGCATCAATTACATTAGAAGAAACTCAACATGCTATATCTAAGTTAAAAAAAACTAGGTCCCAGGTCCAGATGGTCTGACGGCAGAATTTTATATAGCATACTCTAAATACTTGGTCCCCATTTTAAGAGATGTTTTTTCAGACATGCTAGTCTCACAGGTTCTCCCTAAAAATATAATTCAGGCTCTTCTTATAATTTTGTTATACAAAAACGAGGATAAGAGTGACTTAAAAAATTCGCGCCCCAAAAGTCTATTGAATATAGACTATACAATTCTGGCAATAATCCTTTTGAACAGATTATCTAAAGCTGCAGAAACAGTCATTTGTCCAGTACAAACCTGTGCAATACAAAAAAGATCCATGTTTCACAATCTTGCCTTTTTAAGGGAAATTCTATCCAAGAAAAAGGATAGTAAAATACAATGCGTAATTCTGGCCTTAGATCAAGAAAAGGCATTTGACAGGGTAGATCATCATTATTTATTACAAGTTTTGAAAAAATATGGCATTCCAGATAAATTTATTCAGTGGGTGTCTATGATGTACGCTTCATATTACATAACCCCTTATATAAATAGAATCCTTGGGAGGCAATTTAAAGGCTTGAAAGGGGTACACCAAGGATGCCCTATGAGCCCTCTTTTGTATACTTTCCAAATCAACCCTCTTTTGAGGAAAACATTAAATTCTGGAAATATACCAGGTATTTGGGTAGAAGGACATGGCCCCCTGCCAAACATCTGCGCATATGCAGACGATATTAGTATTTGCTCCTCCCCAGACACGTATGATTTTGCATTAAAAAATAAGATTTCCAGGTTTGAAAACATCTCAGGTGCAAAATTAAACTTTGATAAAAGCAAAGGACTTCTATACCCATCTCCACTAAATTAAGGGCCAGACCCTCCCCCACCTCCTTTGCAAATATTTCAATATCCATAGAGCCAATGACAATCTTAGGACTACAGTTAGGTAGCCAGGATGATGCCACTTTAAACTGGGTCTTGGCATTACAAAAAGCTGAAGGTTTAGTGGCATCCTGGAAAAACAAGATAATTTCAAAAATGAAACGTGTTTCTTTGCTATATTCCCTAGTTGTTCCAGTTTTGCTTCATGTGGCTCATGTTTTTCCATTACTCCTTTCTCTAGAAGTGAAAGTAATGAACATCTTCTTTTGGGGGGCTCCGGGGGAGCAGATTAAACCCTGTGAATAGGAGGTACATTTATCACGATTACAGTCTGGGTGGGGTGAGGATGATCCATCCAGTCTTATTCTTTTTTTGTATTTTTGTGTACCAGCACATTGTCTCTATGTTGACACATGTCCCTCCTGGCTGGTACATTTAAAAACAATTTTACAAGACCTTTTAAGGACCTGGATCTCAACCCAAGGCCTACCCAGCTTCCTGAAGAAATTAAATCTCCCTGGTTATTTACTCCCAGTATGTAATAAACTTAAGGAGTGGAAAATCTCCACTTCACAGCTTATTGGGAATTCTAGGAGGGCTTGTTACTCTGTAATCCTATCTGACCATTTTTTAGAAACACCAGATAAACTTACAGCATATGAAGGCAGGCTAGACAGTATTTACAGCCAATTGACAGATAGACGGCTTCCCCCCAAAATGCAGGACATTACATGGCTTTCCTGTCATAGCAGGTTGGGGTTAAGGAACTCCCACAAACACAAGCAACTAGAAGAGCGCATGTGTCCTAGAGAGACTTATCCTGGAATATTAGAGACTCAAAAACATATTTATGTACACTACCCTTTTACCCAGCAATTCTGGGCTGACATTCTCATGTTCTGGGGAGACAGGAATCTATTTCAATTCTCCTATGAGACAATTGTTTATGGTTTATATCCAACTAACCTGAATAAGTACAACAGTAGCACACTGCACTTATTTTTTCCCCTTTGTAGGTTTTATTTATGGCAAGTGAGATGCGCTTTAGTGCTATAACAAGAAGGGTGTAGCACAAATCAAGTTGTTATTCAAGTATCTCAGAATTTATTGTGTATATATGAAAAGGAGATATTGCAAAGGACAAACAATTATTCTGATTTATGGAAGAATTTCTCATGGTTTAAATCCTAAGATTTGCCTTTGTTCTTTTATGATGTACACTAAAAGCTGTAATTTCTGTAAAGACAGATTTATTTTCTTTGTTTACAAGTTTACTTTTTTCCCATTTCTTTGTTGTTTTCTCAGTATGCTATTGTAATTATGAGACCTGCTTATGTTCTCCTTTGTCATTGAACTATTTTCATTTAAATAAAAAAATTCCCCTACTCTTGTGGTAGGGGGGCGCTGTGGTACCCAAGGATTGGCGCTCCGCTATAGTCACACCTATCTATAAAAAGGGATCACATTCTAAAACTGAAAACTACCGCCCTATTAGTTTAACATCAATACCATGTAAACTAATGGAAAAAATTATTGAACAAAAATTAGAAAATGAAATGTCAATCTTAAACATTAAAGATGTGTATCAACACGGGTTCACACCAGGCTATTCATGTATTACAAATCTAATTTCTTTTTATAACTACATTAGTTATAATTTAGACTGCAATATACCAATGGACGTTGTCCTATTTGACTATAGTAAGGCATTTGACAAATTTTCACATTCCATAATAATAAACAAACTTAGTAGTATGGGATTTTCATCCTTGCTAGTCTCATGGATAAACCAGTGGCTGAATGATAGGACTCAGAGAGTCAGGGTAAATGATGCCCTGTCAGGTATAAGAGATGTGACCAGTGGAGTACCTCAGGGTTCTGTGCTTGGGCCTACCCTATTTAATCTGTTCATAATTGATATGACTATTTCATCCAGTAACGTAATAGTACAATTTGCAGATGACACTAAACTTGAGGGAGTGGCTATTAATCGAAGTAATGAACATGGACTACAAGCTGATTTAACGTCAGTGGAACAATGGGCATTTACTAACAAAATGTACTTTAACTTATCCAAGTGCGCAGTACTTCACCTGGGAAAAAATAATCCGGTTCAAATGTATTACCTGAATAATACTATTATCAGAACTTCAAAACAGAAAAAGACCTGGGAATACTAATTAATGACAAGCTAACTTCATCTACTCACTGCGCCAAGATAGCTAACCAAACAAATGCACTACTCCGTAGAATCTCCAAAACATTTGTGACTAGATCAGAACATTGTCTTTTGTGTTTCTACAGATCTCACATCTGGCCCCTCTTGGATTATGGTTCACCTTTTTGGAACCCATATTTGAAATCAGATATCAATAGAACTGAACATATTCAACATAGAGCCACCAAGCTTATCCCACGCTTAACCAACTTGGACTATAACACTCGATTAACTAAAACAGGACTTCACACATTGTCACAAAGATGAATCAGAGGTGATTTACTCCAACTTTTTAAAATTCTTGGGAACCAGGAACAAATGCAGATATGCGGTATCGAATATTCTACTAGAAAAACTGTTGCTAGACTTCACAATAGACAGTTAGAAGTTATGAGGGCTAAAAGTAATAAAAGAATTAACTATTACACAATCAGAACACCAAGACTGTGGAACACTTTACCACAGGATATAGTTGATTCAACAAATATCTTAATATTCAAAAACAAATTAGATATATGGATGTTCGGGTAGGAACTGGGTTAATGTTCCATGTATATGGAGGACAATCATGATGGGCAACTCGCCTTCTTTTGTCCAAAACTACCAAAGTACCAAAGCTCTCCAGAATTGTTAGACAGATTTTGGATGAGGTACACCAATGTCAAAAGAAGTCCCCTATGGACTCCCTTCCAAGCATTACCTTTGATGAAAAACCCTACTAAAATCATAACAGTACTTTTCCGGAATGAAGGGGTCAATATTACAGACATTTTATATTGGCTCAAGAAAAGATGTACCGTGGAAGGTAATCCAGACCCCATCTTTGATTCTGAGGGGTTCTGAATTGGAGGGTGGAGGC
Organism: Neoceratodus forsteri; assembly: GCA_016271365.2. Taxonomy (NCBI): domain Eukaryota; kingdom Metazoa; phylum Chordata; order Ceratodontiformes; family Ceratodontidae; genus Neoceratodus; species Neoceratodus forsteri. The sequence continues at coordinate 19,105,881 of JADMNL010000025.1, forward strand.
TGAAAGTAACCTTAGTACAAGGAGAGGTTGGTCTGGTGCATCTCCCAAACTGTTTCTTCTTAGGAAAAGATAAAGGTTTTATCTTTTACCCAGGTCAACCACATTACTGCTATAGATGTGGATCTCCTAGACATCTAAGCAGTCAATGTGAGGCAGTGAAATGTATCCAGTGTGGGGAAATGGGTCATTCTAGTCATTTCTACAAATGACCCCCCAGGTGTGTGTTGTGTGAAGGGGAGTGTCACACATTTGCTGAATGCCCAGACACTGCACATAATAATGGTAATTCCGACTATGCCATTCAGGATTTTTATATAAATAAAGCTGCAAGATCAGCTGGGCCAAGCATGAGGCCTCCCCCAGCAGCTCATGGTCAGCAGGTACCAGCTACTGGGAGGAAAACTCATGACCCACCAGGGTCAGTACACCCAGACAAAGGAATCAAAATAACTAGAGGGTCTAAAACCCAGACCGTCCCAACCCCCTCAGAAAGTCAGATCCAAGACCTGTTGGGAACATCAGGGCAAATGGATACTCCTGCAGGAGACTCATGTGGAAACGAGGTGTCTAATGTGGAAGAAATGATGCCCCCTCCTACTATGAAAGTTCAAGAAGAGAATGGTTTCTAATTGGTTAAACCGAGGCATAGAGGAACTAGTACAAAACAAGTGGGGGAACAGCAAGACCCTCTCCCCCTACAAAATAAATTCACTGCTTTCAAGTGGGGGGGGCATAGATGGAGGAGGAATCAGACTCTGCCTCACTGACTTCTTCCCAAAAAGATGCCACATCTGATACCGAGATGACTGTGCCAGCATCACAAGGGAAAATGAAACTGAAACAATGAAGGATGGGCTCTAGGGCTTGTAAAAAAAACATCCAAGGAATGAATGTACCACTGTACTGTTTGACCTTGGCCTCTTTAAATACCAATAACATATTGTCAGAAAGGAAAAAGTTATCCACTTTTTTTTATTTTTCAAAGGCGCAATATATTATAGTATTTTTCCAGGATACTAGACTCCATACAACACAGGAAATTCAGGGGGCTAGTGAAGCCTGGAGATGGGGCAAGTCTGTGTGATCTACAGAAGAGGATTTGTGAAGTGGGGTTGGTATTTGTTTTAATGACCACCAAGTTAAAATTACCCACACAGTGCATATATGGCCGGGTAGAGCCTTGTTGCTAGACATTACAATGGAAGGGGTGGATTTCAGATTAATAAATGTTTATGCACCCCAAACCAAGGCACTTAGAATTGAGTTATTACAGAAGATACAACCATATTTGTTTACAGCAAGGCACACTTTGCTGGGAGGGGATTTCAATTGCAACAGGTTCGGTACTGACAAGGGATCCAAAACAGCAAAAACTTTTTGTGATACCACTTGTCTAAATCAGTTAATAGAACAATCAGGGTTGCATGACGTATTTCATCAGCCAGGGAAAAAGAATCCGCACACATATTTTAAAGAGACACTGTCAACAAGAATTGATTACTGGTTTGTTTCCCCCTCACTGCCCATACAGACATCAAAGGTAATACCAGTAGCTTCATCAGACCATGGGCTTCTGGAGATTGGCATTGCTAATTATGCAGAAGCTGCCAGGGGTAGGGGGTACTGGAGGTCGAACCTTGACCTCTTAGAAGACCCACAGGTGAAGGAGATTTTTTTGGCATTATTTGATGCAAAGAAGTCAGTTTATTTTTTGTATGAGGTCAAACTTGATTGGTGGGAAGACACTAAATCGTATATCCAGGAGTATTTTCAGCATGTCGGGAGGTTAAAAGGTCATTTGAGGAATAAACTGTACAATGAGCTTAGAAGAGACTTACAAGAGGTAATGACAGCACAATTACAGGGGAGGGTGATATGCCAGGGAGATAGGACAAAACTCAAGGCAGACATTTCAGACATTCCATACAACAGAATGAAATCTTTGGAGACAGAGCAACGCTTTGGTACCCATGGAACCCAGGTACATACTAATCCCTATGAAAGTTGTGCGACCCAACAGCGAAAGAAAACTATGCATACTTTGGTCACAGAGCAAGGGGAGATAATCACTAATCACAAAGAAATTTTATGGGAGGTGGGTAGATCTCTGGAAGCACAATTCAATCAGGTTGCACTGACTATAGAGAATATGAGGAACTGGTTACAGTCTGTACAGGTACAACAATTGCAGACTTATTTGTCAGCAGAAATCACACATCCTATCTCAAATCAAGAACTTAAAAATATAATAAAAAATCTAAAAGATGGTATAGCCCTGTGTCCAGATGTGTTATTGAATGAATTGTATAAATCCATGTTCCCATTACTAGAAAAAGAAATGACTGGAGATTATTCAATGATGTTAAGTATGGAGGTACTACCCCAGAATATGTCTAAAGGGCTGGTCGTATTTTTACACAAGAAGGATGATAGAAGATACATTCAGAATTGGAGACCAATTACGCTCTTCAACTCAGATTTTAAAATTATGTCTAGACTTCTCAGCCAGAGATTAGTGGCAACTTTAGATGTTACCATACATAACTCACAGACTTGTGGGGTGCCTGGAAGGAAAATAGGTGACACGCTAATTTTGGTAAGGGAGATTATGGACAGGAGTAATAAGGGGGAACTTAGGGGATATATGTTATGCCTAGACCAATCTAAGGCATTTTGACAGGGTGCATCATTTGTACCTCTGGGAGTGCCTAAAAAATATGGTTATCCAGATGTGTTTATAGGATGGATTCAATTAATGTATAAATCTGCTATGAGTGTCCCATACATAAACGGGTGGATAGGGGCAGATTGTATGATACATCAGGGAGTTAGGCAGGGTGTCCTCTGAGTTCCCTATTGTACATTATTAGATTAGACCCCCTCCTCTGGATGATCAATAATTCTGAGGAGGTTAGAGGGGTAACAATTAGTAGCACTATTCCAGAGGTGAAGACAGCAGCCTATGCTGACAATTTGTCTATCTTTTTGGTTGATAACCTTTCAGTCACTTTAGTAGAAAAAGTGTTGCAGGACTTTATGAAAGGGTCAGGTTCAGTGGTAAACACAAAAAAGAGCACATGTGTTCTACTTGGTAATAAAAGCCCTACAACAACACAGGTTATGGGAATTTCTATCAGGTCAGAACATGTAAAAATGTAAGGAATTTATTTTGGAAAGGGTGACTTGGCCACTACAATTGGGATACGTTATTGCAAATGGCATGGGTTAAGGTGAGGCAGTGGAATAGATGGCACATGGCAAAGTTAAAGCATATCTACATGATTAAAACCTTTTTACTTTCAATGTTTTTACATATAAGTATAGTTCCCCCCCAAACAATCTGAAACACCCACAATGGGGGTGTTCTTTACAGGGTTGTGGGTGAGCAGACTTAACACAGTTAAAAGAGGGGTAACATACTGTACTTGCCAAGGCACAAAGGGGGTTACAAATGATCCACCCTGTGGTGTTTTTTTTTCCTTTTTTTTTCTGGTACACAATATAAAACCATTACTGTTAAGTGCTTCGTCTGTCTGGGGGTCATGGGTACTAGATCAACTTCAACCACAGTTACGGGCATGGGCTTCCAATAGCTCTATTGCATACCAAAAATCCATTCAAGATGTACCCCAATATTTCCAATCATGTTTTCGGAAACTGAAACTTTGGAAGCTTACAAAGCAAATGATGTTTGAGAAGAGCAGGAAAGTGTTATATAATGACATCATGGAAATATACTACATAGAAGATTCCTGGTTCGGAGTGAGAAGTGAGGGTCCCAGGGCATCATGTATTAAGCACTAAGAGACAATGGAACACCTATATTTCCATTGCCCATATGTGATGGAAGTTTGGGCATTGATAAACAGTAAACGGGAGGGAGGACCTTTTAGGTTTCTAAGAGTTGAGAGTCTTTTTTTAAGGATTGTTAGCAGGGACACAGTATTGTAAAAATATGATACAGTTAATATTATTAAGCATCAGGTACCATATATGGCTCACCAGATGTAAATTTTCATTACAACAATGGGTAATCACTCCAGAGGATCTATTTATTATAATAAGGAATTCAATATTACAAATCAGACAGAAAGAAAAGGGTGTGGTCAGTACAGATTTGTTTAATTTAAGATGGGGTGCCCTTACATGGCTCTCCTAAAGAAATGAATTATTTTCTTTTTCAGAAGGAAACTACTGGAAGTATGCCTGAAACACTAAAAATATTCTTTGGTTTCTTTTTGGATTTCTATTTTCCTTATTTTGTATGACTTAGTACTGCTGTTATGATTTATTTGCAGTGTTTAAAAAAAAGTACATACATAACTAAACTGTTCCTTTACCTTTTAGGGGTGTGTGTGGCGGGGGGGGGCAAATTTGTTACCACTTAGTTTTGAGGTTATGAAGCACTGAGTTAATGTATGCTGTAATACTTATTTATGTTCCTTATCTTCTTTTATGATTTATGATAGTCCTTTTTTTCCTAAGCACATTTTGCTTTCATGTTTGATGTAATGTTTATTTCTTTTTTTTCCTGTTTTTATGATTTTGTGTGAAGGAACAGTTTATGTAGCTTGTTTTATGTTCAAATTAATATTCTCCTACTCTTAAGTAGTGTGGGGTGGGGCAGGACTAGTGCAGTATGAACTAATAATTACTTTGAGTTACTTTATGATTTCTTTTTTGTTCCTTTTTGATTTTAAAACAGCATAGGATTATGTTTTTTTGAAGGATGCATAGGAAGGGGTTTGAAATAAAATGTATTTGATTTACTATGATTGTTTTCAACCTCAGATATTTCCTTTGCTGTGGATTCAACATGCTTTGTATAGTGTTTTTGGATTATGAGTTTGATTTTGAAGGTTTAAAGAAAATTCCCCTACTCTTTTTGTGGGGTGGGGTTGGGGGTTTGTTTACTTTATTTTCATTTATGACTGAGGTAGTGTGTATGATGTACTACTGTTTTATGATTTTACCATTTCAGTTTTCTTTTTTATGATTTTGTATGCTGTAAATATTGTTTTGTTTATATGTTCTTTTGAGTTATGAAAAAAAATTCCCCTACTCTTGGCAGGGGGCACTGTTGGCCTTCGAATCCAAAATGGAGGATTCTAGGTCAGAGGAGAAGGAAGAGGTGTATCACCAAGCAGGTGAACACCTCATGGACATTGACAGAGAAAACAGTGAGGCTAATGGCAATTGTCTTCAGGGAATGGATACAGAGATTGCTGGTTCAGCACATATGGATTTACCTCAGGAGATGCCAGAAGCATGGAGCAAGGACATCCAGGATTCATCACATGGACAGAGCAAGATAATGAGTGCTGTACATGCTCGGTGACAGGCAGCAGCTGGGGAAGCTGCAATGGCAGGTGACTTAATGAGGAATCACAGTCTGATGGAGAAAGCAACAACACGCAGGATTTACCCATTACAATGGTCGGGGCTTCACACGAAAATCAAGGAGGAACTATTGGGATGAGCAGCATGCCACAACACAGAGGCATACAGCGTTGTACTTTAATGGAGATTCAGTGGGGTACTTCTGAAGCTACAGAATCAGATCTACCGATCGACTTCACAGCGTGGTCACCTGAACAATCTCTAGAAGGCACATGCTGGAGAAGAACAGAGACAGGGAACTGGACCCCAATAACACAATGGATGGATTTCTCAGAGTCAGAACAAATGGATTCTCAGAAGAAGGATGATGTTCACGGGCCTAGCGATTCTCAGCAGCCACCCCAAAAAAGAGCTGTCATCACTCCTGTTGCCAGGCACACCCTCACAGCAGAGTAGGACAGATGCACGTAAGGTTTCTGATTCTAATTTACCTGTTACTACTGATGTTGTCAATGCTACAATAACTACATGTGAAAGGGGGGGTGACAATTCAACCAGGGATAATGATGAGACTCAGGGAAACATGCCTCTCCCAACAACAACTGACTCATTTTCTGATAAAATATAATCTGAAACACAAGAGGAAGCAGCTCACTCAGCATCTGCTTCCAGAGCTGAAACGGGTGACAAATCTCTGCCCCCACCCGGGATGAAACTACAAGGATCTCTGGTAGAAGAGGACCTGTCTTCTCAGAACTTTTAAGGCATAAACTTTCTCAAGCACCACAAAAAAATGTGGTGCACCAGAGGCACAGAGAAGGAGGACTGCAAGAACACCCTGACAGGGTGTTTATGTCTCACAAATTACTCATAGAATCTATGAGGTTTCAGCCAGCTGATGTATATGCACTCATACGTGTATCTGGAGAGGATACTTTTGACATCAGCTTCAGACAGAATGCAAGTCTAGAGAAATTCTGGACAAAATATAACATGATCCAGTCCACACCTTTCTGGTAAACCTTTATGGCAATACCTCTAACTAAGCCATTAGTGAAAACAGTGACAATTATGTTTCACAATGAAGGGGTCAATATTAATGACATTCTATTCTAGTTGAAAAAATGATGTTTGGTGCAAAGCCAGCCCTAGGCTATTATTGACTCTGAGGGGATTTGGATGGGGGGGGTGGCAGTTCTGAGTAAAACTGCTACAGTCTGAATCTGGCATACAACACATACTCAACAGCTTCTTTTTTGGGCTGTATCATAAGGTATGTTTTTATACATGCCAACCTAGGGCCTGCTACAAATGCAGAGCTCACACGCACCTGAGCAGTATATGTGACCACATGAGATGTGCACTGTGTGGTGAATTTGGTCATGTGAGTATGGCTTGCACCAATATATACAAATACAACTTATGCGGTGAGGTAGGTCACGCCTACCATCAGTGACCCTGGGTAGGGCAGAATCGCACTGATGGATTTAACCAAGAGAATTTAGTCAATAATGCATATGAGGGCACTAGACCTCCTCCCACTCCTGCATTGCAGCCCCCAGAACAGTCCACAGCTTCTTGTTCCAATAATGCAGGGGATGTTAACATAGCACCTACAGCAAGTGCTCCTTCAGAGCATCAACAACATGATTCAGAGGAAGCCAATCCTCCCCCCCAACCAAAGGCCAGCGTCCCTGCTAGGCATAACAAATTCACAACACAGCACTATACAAACCAGAGATCTTAGGGACACCACAGAAATTACCCCTCCAACTGATTTCCAAGTACCTAAACCTAGACAATTCACCAGCTCCTTAGCAAAACAGACATTAGCTCCCTCTACCTCCCTAGTATAGGTCTATAATTCTTTTCAGCCTTTACAGGACAATAGGGGAGAAGAATCAGAACTCGAGTCAGGCAGAGCCTCTAAATTAGGCCACTTATCTGAAATGGAAGAGGATACAGTGACTACACTTTTAGAAACTAAGAAAAAGAAAGGAAAAAAAAGAAAGACCTACACTTCCACGAATAGCCTTAGATAAGTTAACCCCCCATTAGTGGTTTAACGTAATGACAACCCTACATCTGGCTTCCTTAAATGTATGCAGCATGAAGAGATTTAGGAAAAGTATGTCAGTACTTTTTTACTTTCAACATACCACACATGATATCATTTTCCTACAGAAAACCAGGTTAAATTCAATATTTCATATCAATCAAGTCAAATCTAGCTGGATGTGGGGTCCATCATATTGGACATTTGGGACAGATGCTGTGGATGGGCTGGGAATACTGTTCAGGGGAACAGACTTTGCAGCACATAAATTGGTGGACATAGCACTGGGCAGGGCATTTTTACTAGACTGTTCCTTCAGACATTTTCCCCCCAGTCTTATCAACACTTATGCTCCTCAATCGAAAGCGGCCAGAGTGGAGCTATTTGAACAAATATGTCACTATTTATACACAAACAGACATGTAATATGGGAAGGGGACATGAACTGTGATCTAGATGTAAAAGTTAAGGACAATATACAAAGGAAAGTATATTGTGATTCCAACACTCTTCACCACATACTGTAGTACAGACAGCTAACTTACAGGATGCATACAGGACATTACATAAAGAAACAGGCTATACCTATTACAGAAACAAATTTGCCACCAGGATAGATTTTATTTTTAGCTCAAGACTACTTATTCTATCTAGATTCCAACTCACCCTGAGTGAATATTCAGACCATGTGCTCTTACAGTGCCTGTTAAACCTGTCCAAAATCCCTCCAAGATTTTTATCCTCCCTACAATGGTGGAGAATAAATAGTGCATTATTAGATCAGGAAGATGTAAAAGCTGACATTCAATATCTCCTCATGGTTAGGAATATGGTCCTATGCATGTATGATGACCACTGGGAGTGGTGGAAGGACACAAAGTCCGACACTGAAATCCTGTGCTCATGAATAGGTAGGGATAAATCAAATACCGAATATCTCACATATTTAAGTCATAGAAACAAATGATATAAGTTTATGTCTTTAGCTAACAAAGAGAGGCCTCAGCACTAGCACGATATAACTGCCAAAAAAACATCATGTTTCAGTTCCATTACAGTAGAGCAGCTTTATTAGAGGAAGAAACAAGATATGGGACTGAAAAACAACTACACGCAGACCCATTCTCAGCACGTAAGCATAAGCTGGATTATACCTAATGACAGAACTAAGGGATGAAATGGGTACTGTCTTTACATGGGACATGGATATTTTAAAAGTAGTACACGATCACATGGTTCAAACATTTAGCAATGGTTGTATACCACAAGAACTACATGTGGATTTTATACAGCCCTGAGAATCATTCTCATGGAAACACAGAAAACAGAATTGAATTCCCCTATCACTTCACAGGAGGTGGAACACACAATGAGGGAACTTAATGCCAGTTCCTCCCCAGGACCAGATGGCATTCCCAGTACTGTTTACAAATTGTTCAACCAGGAATTGAAAGATCCATTAGCAACTTTATTCAACACATTTTTGGATTCCACCACAAACACACAAGGATTTGGGGCAGCTATTATGATTTTTTTATACAAAAAAGGTAAAAAATCAATGATTTCTAACTGGCCACCCATCAGCCTGTTAAATACCAATTATAAGATTATGTTGTACAGTATATTCTATGTTTAAGACTGTAGACTATCTCTGAACTTTTAATTCACCCGGTGCAAACTTGCTACATAAGAGGGAGGAACATAACATCTAATCTGGCATTTTTATGTGACGTTTTTGAATTTGGCATACAGAACAAATTACAAGGTTTTGTTTTGTCCATCGACCAAGCCAAAGTGTTCGATAAAATTTCACACAAATACTTACTTCATGTCCTAGAAAGATATGGAATTACAGGGAACATCTTGGATTGGCTGAAAAACCTATACAATGAGGCAGCTCTTATTCCCTCAGTTAACAGCATTTTAGGCACACCAGTTTCCATGAAGATTGGGATACAACAGGGTTGCCGTATCAGCCCCTTGCTATATACGTATGCTATTAATTCGACATATATATATATGTGTATATATATATATATATATACACACATACCCCAATCAGGACACTGAAGGAATCACTCCTGACAGGAGTTTCCCGGTACAAAAGGTGGCAGCTTATGCAGATGACTTGTGCATCTTTTTACGTGACAAAAAGTTAGGCAAAGTAGTGCAACAAGCTTTACTGAAATATTCACAACTCTCAGGGGCCACTATCAACAACACTAAGAGTATAGCTTTACAAATTGGATCTTCTACTGATCAAGGGGCTGACCAAACCATAGCAGGAATTAACTATGACACAGACTCCCATTCAGATTTTAGGCATCACATTTAGTCCAGGAGACAAGCAATTGCTAAATTGGGAAGAGAAAATCATTTCACGTGAATTGAAAGTTAAGATTTGAAAAACCTGGAAATTTTCAAAAAGAAAGAGAGTATTAACCATAAAGAAATTCCTTCTTCCCATATTCACATATCTAAGTTTCATTTATCCACCTCCAATTTGTTTAGACACTAGGCTACTCAGTTGTTTTTTTCAGATGGTGTGGGGCCAGCCACCTTAACCCAGTAAAAAGGGAATTTACTGACATCCCAGAAAAATTAGGAGGGTTAGGGATGATTAATCCATTAGTGTTTTTTCACTCCTTTTTAATAACATCCACAATTAGGCTTGGGTGGGAAGGACCACCAACACCATGGCAAGCATGGACCAAATTATTATTGACAACCTATATTTCCAAATGGGAAGTTCACACACTAAAATACTACAAACTTTTAATATTCCAGGTTATGCAGGCTGAGCACTAAGGAAAATAACACAATGGAAAATATGCAAACTAACCATAACCACCATGCACAGGAAACAAATATACACACATGTAATGACTGCACAGTTTCTCAGTCTGTCACATTTCCTTTTTGCTTTCCTACCAAACAGAATTTGACACTACGAATGCTAAGAGACAAAAGGATACCAGTGAATACTTGGGATACAACCTGTTTTAGTTGCCATGGGAGACTAGGGGTGAGGAAAAATTTAAAACATAAGGCCTTAGAAGAAAGATTTTGTCCCAGGATGGAATGCCAACAGATTGAAGAGACACGGACACATTTCTACCTGGATTGCCCAGCTACTGCACAGATTTGCAACCTTTTAGCCACTAGATGGCAGTGGCCATATATATAAAAAATCTTACATATGAAAAGCTAATTTTAGGAGATTATATGGGATATCTTAAATATTATCATCCAAGCATGCTGAATGTAATCTTCTCGTGCATTAAATTTTATATCTGGCAAGCCAGATGTCAATACCTGACTCAACAAGTACACACTAACCCTGTAGCTATAGTCTTGATGATTGAAAGAACCTGTAAAGCAGTATAATTACGGGATTACAAAAAAACGCATTAAACCCAAGGGCCAACTCCCTTTGGAGAAGAGTAGCTTGGGTGAGTTAACACACAGAGACAGAACTGGAGAATTTCAGACTATTCTAGGAACATAATTGGTTTCATCAAACTTATGTAAGTCATTCTACAAGTCTTCAGTCTAGAAGAGATTGAGGGTCATACATGGGACCCTTGGTAAGATGAACAATGCTTTCTATTCTTTAATTGCTGTGGATTATTGAAGTCCTTTCTGCTACACACCTTAAGATAAATTTATTTATAGTGCAGTGCAAACTTTATTATTTCTGGTTTTGGGGTAGTAGGGAAAATGGTCTTCAAATTCTTTGAAACATTTGAATAACTGGAGAACTCTTATGATACCTTTGGCATGATTTTATTTTATCTTATAATGTTGAACACCCCAATGATTGCTATTTATTTTGAGTGCAGTTAGTTTTGCTTACTTTTAAATTTATTGAACTGATACTTCTATGTTATTTGTTCAGTGGGTTACACTGAAATATTCACATTTCTGTTTTTGCTAAACATTGAACTGTTGTGTATTTTTGTAAGTTTTTATAGTTTCTTATTGTAATAAAAATTCTCCTACTCTTTTCAAGACGTGCCATAGGATCTTTAACTTCCACCTGAATAGGCAGATGGGACCTCGGTTTAATGTCTCATCTGAAAGACAGCACCTCAGGAGTGCAGCATCCTCCTCATGATGCACTACAGTGTCAGTATTAGGATTTACCCCAAGTGTCTTGTGTGGGGCTAGAACCCACAACCTTTGGATTTTCCAGCCTCAGAGGTAAGTGTGCAACCTGCTGAGCCACTGACACGGTCTATTAATGAAACAAAGTTTTTGGCATCTTACTCTGAGATATCTTTCTAAGAGATGTTGCAAGATAAAACAATTGTCCAGAGTTTAGTAACCATGTCTAAAGCCAGTCTGGAGATTAGAGATATTGTTAGTTCTGACAAGGTCCTGTTTTAGTCTATCCAAAAGTACTTTGGCATAAATCTTTGCTATAATATCTAGCAAGCTGATTGGTCAGTACATATTGTGATCATGTCTGTTTCCTTTTTTGAATATAGGAAAGATTTCTGATCTCTTCCAGGAGTTTGGGAATTTTCCTTCTTTTATACCTCTATTAAAAAATGGAGTCAGGGTTTCGACCCATTTATTTATTAGGCATAAATATGCTTCTGCAGGTACTTTGTCTGGACCTGGTGATTTATTAATCTTTAAATCATGGATTGCCATATAGACTTCCTGGATGCTAATAGATCTAAATGGGCCAAGGGATGGGGAGAGACATAGGGAGGAGGGGAGTTGGTTCCAGAGTGAGGGAAGTAGATAGGAGAAGACAGATTGCTCAGTAGAGGAGTAGGGGTGGGGAGTGTTGAAAGTGCTGTCTTCCCTAGAATGGAGAGACTAGGAAGCAGGAGGGAGTTGGAAGAGCAGAGAGGAGAGGTTAGAGGGAAGGGAACCAAACCAGTATTTGGATATAAAGGAGGGACAGTGAGCCTGGTGATGAGAGAACAGAGAGAGGATGGCTAGGGATGAATACAGTGAACAATGGTGGATGTGAGGGGGGGAGTTTACAGCCAAATGGCAGAAGGAGTTTGAGAGGGTGTCCAGACTAGTGAGGGAAGTTGAATGGATGGTGCCATAGACCACATCTGCATAGTCAAAGACAGGAAGAAGCATTTTGGTAACAAGGTCCTTGTGGACATGCCAAGAAAAGCAATCTTTTTTGCAGTACAGGGTACTGAGCTTGTACAGAGTTTTGCAAGAATGGCAATGATGTGGGCTGACAAGTCAGGTTTATTTTCTAACCACACTCCAAGGTATTTAAAGGACTGAACTGCTTCAAGAGTATGCCATCCAGAGTGGTGAAGACAGGGAGGCAGTGAGTCAATCCAGTTTCTGATTGGTACCAAAAGTCATGGGCACCATTTTTTTAGTGCTGTCTCTTAATTGGCTGGATTGGTACTAGTACAGAACATTGTTGAAGTCCTGCTGGAGCAGGTCTTCCACAGTTGCATTGGAGATACTGGAGGTGATGACGACTGTATCATCTGCATACATGTGAATATGTGAGTTGGCACAGACAGAGGGACATCATTCAGGAAGATGGAAAAAGGATGTGGCCCTAGATGGACCTTGTGGAATCCCAACCTAGATTGGAAGGGAAGTTGACAGGGCACCTCCAACTTGTACCGACTGTAGTCAGCCCACTAGGTAGGAATGGAACCAAGCAACAGCAGAAGCCAAGAGACCAGCAGAACTCAGCTTGTCCTGGAGGAGTGGTTGCGACACAAAGTTGAAAGCTTTGGCCAGATTGATGAATACAGCAGCTGTAATGTGCTCCTGATCCATCATGGGAAAGATAGAATCAGTGACATGCAGCAGGGAGGAGAAAGTGGAATGGCACACTTGGAAATCAGACTGGATGGGCAAGAGTAAGTTGGGGGATGAAAGACAGTGAAGCAGTCTAGAGTGGACCAGTTTCTCTTGCAGCTTAGAGAGAGAGAGAGATGGGAGGAGGGAGATGGGATGGAAATTGTCAGAGGAGAAGGGATCACTCCCTTTGTGATATGTGAAATAACTCTGGCCAACTTCCAGGATTGAGGAACAGCTCTGACAGAGAAGAAAAGATTGAGCAAGTGATTAAGGGGAGCTGCAATGGTAGGAGCTGAGAGGTGGAGGAGTTTGGGGTCCAGACCATCAGTGCTGGCCTTTGACAGATTTTGGAAGGAAACAGAGTTTCCTGGAGGGTGATGGGGTAGAAGTGGAAACCTGGTGAGGAGTAGGGGAAGGGAACAAGAGTAGAAGGAGAAGAAGAGGAGTAAGGAGGGGAAAAGAAAGTAGGGTGCATGTTGTGAATATCTTTTTGAAGTGAGCAGCAACAGAAGTAGGGTTAGACACAGGGGAACAATTTAGTATGAGGATTGGGGGAGCAGCAGACTGGGCAGGGGAGTCAAAAAGGGAGTGGATAACCTTCCAAAACTTAGCTTGGGAGTTAAAGTTTTATTGGAGGCTGGCCTTGAAATTTTGCTATTTTGCATCCCAGCCAGACTTTGTGTAGTCATTCCTCAGACACTTGTAAGAGATGAGGTCAGGAGAGAAGAGGGATAATTTATAGCAGGTCTCAAGACTTACACAGATGATGACTTTGGTGGTATTCCAGCTGTGGTGAGAAGTTCTTACTCTGAATTTCCTGAAGGGGTGTGCTTGTCCCAGATGGAGCAGAATTTGGAGTGGAATCATGTAAAGACCAATTAATATCTGTGGCAAAAAGTATGGCTGACCAGTCAGCTGCAGCGATGTCACTCAGTAGAGCACTGATGTTTAACAACCAGAGAGACCTGGACTAGATTTATTTTGGTGAGGGAAAATGCCACGTTTTTCTTACACAGAACTTCATTCAGTTGTTGCTAAATGAATCCAGCAAAATACCTTCCGCAATAATGCAGTGAGGGTGTCAGGTTAAGCCTGGTGGGTTCAGAAATAACCTGGGACAAAATAAGGGACTCAATCCTGTGAATGGTAGATTTGGAGGACAGAGAAATCCAATTTACATTGAAACTCCAAGCAGAATAAGTTCACCTGTTGAGAAATGAGAGGCAATGAAGCAAAGAGAGTCAACTAGGAATGACTGTGAGATCTTAGGGGAGATATAGACAACCCCAATGAATATAGGCACAAAGGAATGTAATGAAAACCTGACTAGGAGAAATTCATGGGAGAAGGGTATGAACTCCCTGATGGTAGCAGTACATGAGAGGCTCTGGTGTTTGTAGATGGCAACCCCTCCTCCACATTCTCCCTGTCCTTTCTGAAGAGATGGTAATCAGGATGGGACAGGCTAGACTCAAGAGTCCTGGAGGACAGCCAGGTTTCAGATTTACAGAGGACCTCAGGAGAGTGTAATTGAAGCCAGATGGAGAAGAGGTCAACTTTTAAATAGTAGGCTCCTGGCATTCAGATGATAGGCACTAAGATCTTTGGCAGTAGAAGAGGGAGGGTTGGACAAAGAGGAGGGACCAGAGTTGGACTCCACATTGCCAGACAGGAGGAGGAACAGGAAAATGAGGAGAAGGATATAACTTTGCAGACATAATCACCCACAGTTTACAACCAGTTCCTCGCCCACCCACCACTTGGTTACCAATACTGCCACCTGGTTACCATCTTTGTGGCAGATGCAAATTTGGTGATTTCATTACACAAATAAAGACATGTATTAACCCACATAGTAATGAAGAATTTGTTATTTCTAAATGTATTAACTGTGACACAACTCATGTGGTCTACATGGCCAGTTGTGTTTGTTCAGCTTTTTATGTGGTGAAGACTAGGAGGAAATTTAAGGAATGAGTGGGTGACTATGTCAGGGTGATCTCCTAGAAGAATGAAGACTATGCAGCTGTGGCCAACATTTCTGGTGCTTCTGATCCAGTTTCATATAAATGGTCTTTCATTGCCATAGAAAAAGTGGTTTCCAGACAAAGGGGTGGAGATTTGGTTAAAGCCCTATCAAAACATTAAGGTTTTTGGATCCATAAATTATAGGCAAAGTATGAGAAGGTTTGAATGATAAAATCAGATTGGCCCCCTTTTTGTAGGGTCCTTATACCTTCTAATTGATTCATTCTGATTTTAATGCTGTAGCTGTAATATGTGCTACTGTGTTCTGCATTGTGTTATGTCATTTAATGTCCATTCTTTAATATGCTGCCTGTTCAGGTTTTGATGCATTATGAAGCATTTATATCATTAGGCACACTAGTGAGAAATTTCAGTTTAGCATCAAGTTCATTATGAATTGTGTTTTGACATGACTGATGTTGAAACAACATTGTTTCTATGTTTTTATCCCTGTCTCCATTCCCTTTAATTTCAGCTGTATTTAAAGGTTTTTTGGGGGGAGACCTAAGGTCTCTTGACAAGGCACAGCTGCACAAAAGGTCAAGGCTCTCTTGGGGTGGTCGGCTTGCTGTGGCATACAGCTGTTTCATGGATTCTGCACAATAAAGTCAAGTAGCAGCTTTTTTCTAGTAATGTGTTTTCTTTTCTCTGTTTAAATGGTTAAAACAATGCACCATGGGGTTTAGAGATGGCTTTGTTTTTCTTTGTTTAAATTGCAGTGCATTAGCTTTCAACTTATAATTAAGAGACAACATGCAGAATGTGGATACACCAAGATAGACATTTTCTAAGAGTCAGCAAAACAACGGCTAAGTGATCTAGAGGCAGCAAACTACATTAAGGGGATTAAGCAGCTGCTTGCAATGAGCAAACACTGATATTGGGCAGCTTGTAGTACAGAAATTAGGCAACAATGAAACAGACTGTAATAATGCAAGTAGATAAGCGAACTGTGACAAAATAAGCAGACACAATATGGAGAGCACAGAACCTCTATGCAGGATATATACAGCTAGGGTAAGGCTGAGGGTGCAGCATAACAGGCCAAAAATGTGAAGTGGCAGTCATCTTAGGTGGAGGATTGTTGGGAAGAGTCCAAAGTCCTTCGAATACCAGGGAGTGAAGAGAGCATAAGGATAGGGAATCAGTGGAGCAGCACAGCTGACTGATCATCAGCTCCAGGCTGACTCCTGGATGCCCTTTGTGCTTGGTCCTTCATGCTCTGAACTGCTTGAGGAAAGCTATGGAAGAAGGGGCCAAAACTCCACCCATGGGCAACCTGACTGGTGGTAAGTCCTCTGCAGCAGCTGGGGGCAGGGGAGAGACAGCCTATGACAGAAAATGGTTCATGCTCAACTCCTGTGTCGAGATCTGTGTAAAAAAAATCAGGTGTAGTGTAAAGAACAAAATGGAAGGCTCAGCATATTGAAAATCTCACGTTGCCACCAAAACTACACCCAAGAACCATCCAATTGGTAGTAAGTCCTCCAAAGCAGATGGGGAGGGGTTCAAAGAGTAGCCAAGAGGTATGAACAGGGGAGAGAGAGAGCCTTTGCTAGAAATGGCTCACACTCAACCCCTGAGTGGAGATTTGTGTCCAAAGCTCAGGTGCAGTACATGAAGAACAAAACAGCAGGCTGAGCACTTTTGAAAATTACACTGTGCTGCCAAATCTCTGACCATGAGCCACTCAGCTATTATTTTCCCTTGGATTTTGTTTTATTGTAGGAAGTCTCATATCTGACACCACAGGGAGACGCCTTGTTGTGGCAGTGCCTTCTCTACTAGGAAAACTTAACTTTCAGACCCCCACTAGGAAAACTGAACTTTCCAGTGGGGGAAATGTGCTTGACTTACTGTTTATTACAGAAAATATAAAAGCTCTCGGGGTTCAGGTGAACCAGCCTATCTTAGGGGACCACTGCTCTGTCACATGCATCTGTAAGTTATCTCAGAGCTATAGTAAGACAGACCTGACTGTTAATCCCAAAATAAGATCTTTTAAAAACTACAGTAAAAAAACTACTGCTACATAATTTAGCATCTATAAAATAGCATAGGTTATTCCTTATTCCAAATTTGGACCTGGCAGTCAGAGAATTTACCAGGTTGTTTTGTGAGGCTTGTGACAGAGCAGCTCCCTTTAGATCCTTCTCAATAAAGAGGGGTCATTTACCATGGATCTCAGAAAAGTTAAAACAGGACATTAGAGTAAAAAAAAATGCCTTTGGAAGAAGGCAAACAATATTAAACATAGCTGATTGGGAAACTTATAAAAAAGCATAGGAATGCTTTAAGAACAAAGATAAGGAATTATAATGAACATTTTTACAAAAACAAAATCTCTGAGACAAATGACCCCAGGAAATATTGGGCTCTGATTGGATCACTTGAAAAAACGGTTGATAACAAACTTCCAATACAGATTCAACAATAGGGAGTGCTTCAAACCAATATTGTTTCTGCAAACATTTTAAATAACTATTTTGTCACCTTACCAGACATTGATATTCTATCTAGGGAACCAGAAATAGATTATCCTATACCCTCCAAAAGATCCTCAGATGTCCCAAAATTCAGATTTAAAATAATAACTTGTAGTGAAGTTAAAAACAAGTTATGTCGGTTAAAAACTAATAAAACGTATGGCCCTGGCAGTACTGAAAACAGATTTTTAAATGATTCTATAGACTTAGTGGCACCCATTTTAATTAAATTGTTTAACTGGAGTTTAACTGATAGACTGTTCCCTGAATGTTGGAAAAAGGCCCAAATTATCCCAGTGCATAAAGGGGGGACTCAACTATCCTCACAAATTATAGGCCATAAGCTCTGTTGTCCATGGGTCAAAGGTAACAGAGAGGCTGGTGCAGAGGTAGTTAAGTTACTATCTAGAAAAGTACTCCTTGCTGGCCGTCTCTCAGTCTGGATTTCAGAAAGGCCACTCCATGGACACCACACTCACTGACCTTGTAAACTTAGTATCCTCCCAATTAAAGGAGGGAAGGCCAGTGGGCGTGGTGTTGGTGGACTTGTCCAAAGCCTTTGACACTGTGGACCACAGGATCCTAATCCAGAGATTGGGTCTCTTAGAGTGGATCATGAAACAATAAATTGGTTTGGCTCTTACTAAATAGGATCCAGCAGGTCGAGATTGGGGATACTTTAAGAAAGCAACAGTCCTCAGGGGAGTCCCCCGGGGCTCCATACCAGGGCCTACCTTATTCCTGGTATACATAAATGATCTGGTACAAATAGCATCTCTAACAACTACTAAACTTTGTGCGGATGATACAGTCTTGCTTGCTAATGGGAAAACTGTAACTGAAGTGGAAAGTGGACTTCAGTTAGATTTTACAAATTTAGAAAAATGGTTAGCTCAGTCAAGATTAGTCTTAAATAGTAAAAAGACTAAAACAATTATCTTTAATCTATCACTAAAGAAAAAACAGGACATAAATGAGTAATTAAATATAAAAATCCTGAATAATGAAACCCTGGGTCAAGAATCTCAGTATAAATACCTATGGGTATGGGTAGATGAAGGGCTAAAATTTGATTTTCACATTTTTGGATATGATAGGTAAGATAAATAAAAAAACTTGCCACCTTTCGCTGAACCAGTTTCTGTATAAATAAAAAAAATGCACATAGGTATTGTAAATCAACTACTCATTCCAAATATAGACTACAGCAGCCATATCTATGGACTAGCAAGTAAAACCCTATTAAAAAAGGTAGATGCAATATATACAGTCGTGGCCAAAAATATTGGTGCCCTTGCAGTTTTTTTCTAATGATGCACCATTCCTTCCAGAAAATTGTTGAAATTAAAACATATTTTGGTATCCACATTTGTATTTCTTTGGTTTGCAGTGGAATAAAACACAAAAAGCAGAAAAATTTACTAAGTCTTAGCTTATTCCACACAGAAATCCTTAAATGGCCTGGACAAAATTATTGGCACCTTTTAGAAGTAGTTAGAAATAATTAGATTTCAAGCAGGTGATTCTCCTTCACTTTGGAACTGAACTCACCTGTGATGAGTTGCAGGTGCCTGCAATATAAAAATCACTCATTCAATCAGTTTGAATAGAGAAAAGGACTCATTCTCCTGTTTTGTGTCACTGTGTGTACAGCAATGAGCATGGAGAAAAGAAAGACAGCCAGAGAATTGTCTGAGGAGGTCAGACAGAAGATCGTAGCCAAGCATGGACAATCTCAAGGCTACAAATCAATCTCCAGAGACCTTGATGTTCCTGTTTCCACTGTACATAATGTTATCAGGATGTTTAAGGCCCATGGCACTGTAGACAACCTCCCTGGACATGGCCGCAAGAGAAAACTTGATCGAAGATTGCAGCGCAGGATTGTTCGAATGGTGGAGAAAGCACCTCAATCAACTGTCAAACAGATTCAAGCTGACCTTCAGACACAAGGTACGACAGTTTCAACTCGCACCATCCGTCGCCAACTCAATGAAAGGGGGTTATATGGTAGGAGGCCCAGGAGGACCCCACTGCTGAGAGAGAGAGACATAAGAAAGCCCGACTGGGGTTTGCCAAAACACACCTGAACAAGCCAAAATCCTTCTGGGAGAATGTCCTGTGGACAGATGAGACCAAATTAGAACTTTTTGGTAAAGTACATCATCTCTATGTTTACAGAAAACAAAATGAAGCCTTCAAAGAAAAGAACACCTTCCCTACAGTCAAACATGGAGGAGGTTCAGTGATGTTTTGGGGTTTCTGTGCTGCCTCTGGCACTGGGTGCCTTGAGCGTGTGCATGGCATCATGAAATCTGGAAGTTACCAGGCCATTTGGGGCAGCAATGTTGAACCCAGTGTCAAAGCCGGGTCTCCGTCGAAGGTCATGGGTCTTCCAGCAGGACAATGACCCCAAACACACTTCAAAAAGCACCCAGGAATGGTTCAAGACAAGGCGCTGGACTGTTCTGAAGTGGCCAACAATGAGTCAGATCTAAATCCCATTGAAAACCTGTGGAGATCTGAAAACAGCAGTTGGGAGAAGGCACCCTTCAAATCTGGGAGAACTGGAGCAGTTTGCACAAGAAGAGTGGGCCAAACTGCCAGTAGAGGTGCAGGAAGCTCATCCATGGCTATAGGAAGCGGTTGATTGCAGTTATTTTGACAAAGGCTGTGCTACCAAATATTAAGTCTAGGGTGTCAATAATTTTGTCAATGCCATTCATTTTCTGATTTAAAAGGATATATTAAATTCTGAATCAAAAGCAAAGGTTCTGT
The DNA here is from genome assembly GCA_016271365.2 of Neoceratodus forsteri. Taxonomy (NCBI): domain Eukaryota; kingdom Metazoa; phylum Chordata; order Ceratodontiformes; family Ceratodontidae; genus Neoceratodus; species Neoceratodus forsteri. Next base: position 19,126,371 of record JADMNL010000025.1, read on the forward strand.
AATATTAACAGAGAAATAAAGAATTGTGGAGACCAAATACTGTATTGTTGTTCATTTCAACTTATGTTTAGAGGAAATTGTGAGTTATTTGAAAAAGTGCAAGGGCGCCAATATTTTTGGCCACAACTGTAATAACCTAGCTAGATTAGTATTGTAGTGTGATGTTAGAAGCCATCATTTTGACATGTACCAGGAACTGGGGTGGTTGACCCCCTGAAAATAAGAGAAAAATACTGTGGGCAACTCAAATCCACAGATTATTAAACTCAGGAAAACCAAACTACCCGATGGAAAAATTGGATAATAATGTCCACAGACATAAATATGATTTAAGAGACCCCCCAATGCAGCCCTGTTAGACCCAAAATAAAAAAATAATTTGGTAAAATGTCCTTGAGGACTATCTATGCTTCCTCTTGGAATCTGATGGATAATAATGCAAAGTGTACAAATTATCAATCAAAACTCTTTGCAAAATCATTTAAACATGAGTTAAGAACAAAATGTATGGTATGTGCAATGGTTGAATAGATAGCACCTGAAGATCATGCCTAGGAACTGACTAGAGGGATTGGGATCATATGGATTAATGTCTTGGGTGTCACTTGTTATTGTTCTATGTATGAAATAAATGTCTGATAATTGTTATGTCAACTAAGTCTATTTTTTATTTGTGGAAACCTTTATATTTTTGGATACGTATTATTCAGGACCATCTTGAAAATAGGTCCTGGGACCTAAAGATGTGAATATGAGATCTTATCCTGTATAAAAATAAAGCATTTTATTACTACTACTACTAATATTAATTCTAATTCTGAGACAGGGCAACTACCCTGTTACAATGTCATCACTGCTTAAATAATATTTGTGTCCTGTCTGGCTCTTAACTGCATCTAATGTTACAGCACCATGCATGTATGAGTTCTGCAGCTGTAGAAGCTACTGTTAACCACTCATTCATTTAATATAAAAGCAATATTATAAGTGTAATAACACATTTAAGACAAGTAATTATGGTTCAAAATAACATAACTCTAGTGAATATGAAACCCTATGGTCAATATGTGACTGTACCAGAATTCCTTGCCTGTTGTGTTATTCCATGCATAATTCCATCATGGAGCTTTGATGGTGCTATAAACCATGAAAATAAAGCTCAAGTGGTTTATAATGTCATAAAAGGCACATGATGGAATTACAGACCTGTTCATTTTTTTTCTGGCTTTTATGCAATATGGCCTGATTCTGGATATAATCTTCAACATTCAGTAAAAAAAAAAAATTAAAAGGGAAACAAAACTTCAACATTCCAGTTCACTAAGAACATTAATGTACCCCCCCTTGTTGGGGTTAGAGCCTAAGACAGGGTACAGTTCATGCCTGTGAGTATTTAGTGGTTACAGTTCATGCCTCAGTAGGTAAATATGGGGATTGGGTAGCATAGCATGGAAAGAGTTAATCCTGGTCTGCCATCTGGGGACCTGCTGCCAGCAAGAGGTTGCAATGGGTGGGCAGGATACAAGCGTGGTCACATGGGCAACAGGAAGAGTTCGAGAAAGGGATAGGACTGGAGTGGGGGTGATTGCCCACTCTGTGGGTCCAGAAGGTTGCAGGCTGAGGGAAGAGAGGAAGAACCAGTGGCTAGAAGTGGTGGCAGCCATAGTTCAAGCCCCGTGTGGGACCCAAGCAATGCCACTTGATGGGATTGGAGCAAGATGCCCTATTGGGACTATAGCTTGAGTATGAGGTGTGAGGTTGAGCCAAGTCAGGAGGAATCAAGAAGGGTTTCTCTGGGAGCTTCCAGCTCTGCAGCCCTGCAAAAAGTGAGAGTAGAGCAAGCCGAGATGAAATACAGCTGGCCACAGTTCAGGGACAAGTTTCCAATAGGTCATGGGGGCAGTTGCCCAGTGGAAGCTACATGAAGTTGTCACAGGAGTTCCAAGGGAGCTAGTGACCCCAATTTGAGAGGTCGGTCTGATCTACATGGAGGAGTTGCAATGAGACAGTCAAGTTGGGTCGTAGGACAGAGGTGGTGGCTCAGAGTTGAAAAACTTGCCTTTTCCATGGGAAAAGATGCCACTGAGTAACAGAAGTGGGGCTATACTGGCCGAAAGTGTATCTAAGGATTGAAGCTGCCTGAATTTGGGGACGTCCAATTAACGTCCCATTTTGGGAATTTGGGAATTGTTTGCTCATGTGAACTGTTTGTAATGTGAGATATTGGATCATAGTGGTCCAAGATATGTGCTGCCTACATTGTTTGCCCCATGAAGTGTTTATTAGTTTTGTCATTAAACAGATCCCCCATGCTTTTTTCTATAAAGCTGTGATCTCCAGCTATTGTATTTTCTCAAATGCTATTATGCCTAACCCAGACTGCCTCTCAGCCCAGCACCTGAACAGCCTGGCACCATGTGTGACTGTAAGACCTGGCAACAACAAGCCATTTCTGGAGTAGTGTCTGCTGTTGTACCTCCTCCCCATGAGCAGTTACTACCAGCATAGTCCTAGACACAGCGGAGAGGGTGGGCTACACTGAAAACTGGCCTAGCTATTTGAAGTACAATACTTTTTATTTGCAGATTATTTTACCTTTTAAGCCATTTTACTGAATTAGCTAAGGCTTACAGTGAGTTTCATAACTTTCCAAAATGTTAGAATTCACAGATATTTATTTATTTATTTATTTGAAATATTTGACCAGGAGAATACACTAAGGTACACACCAGCTCATTTCCATGCATGTCCTGGGGGAAAAGGACAGGGTATATAATGCATACGCAAGTACAATTTATTACTTAATGACATGAGTGTTACAGAGCCTGAACAACATAAATGAACATTTGAGATATAACTGTAAACAGAAATAATTGCTACTAGGGTGACAGATTCCCATGGGAGGGTAACACCAATAAGAAAGAGGTTTTAGATTAACTGAGAAGGGAGCAAGGGGAAAATGGAGGGGAGTGTGGTGGAAGTACAGTGAGACCAGTACAGTTGAAGATGTGATTTGTATGCTTAATGAGGAGTATTTTCAAAGGAGAGGGAGCATGGGAGACGTTAGATTAGCAACAGCAGAGCTTATAGAAGAAGGCAGCATGTCCTTCTGAGGCAATTGAGAAAGAACAGCAGTTACAGTTTTTCAGCGAGTAAGAGGAGGGGGACAGGTAAGGGCATCCTGCCTTTGAATTAATACATTTATGACATCACTCAGTGCCATGCACTAGGATGAAGTGTTTTTCTAGTTTCAGATGGTGATATCTTGGAGCATACTGCTGGAACACAGTACAGTTTAATGTTAGTTACCTGAATCTGTCACATAGGTGAATGGCACTGTACCTGTGAATTAACGTATTATTGATGTCACATCTGTGAATTAAGACATTTAAGATGTCATGGCTTGGAATTGTAGCTTTTTTAGATCAGCTGGCTGTGAATTAATAAAAGTTACCAATATATTATAATGAAATCAGGGCATGGTCATTCCACCACACATGCTCTGCAACTGATCATACTGCTAAACCTTGTGTTGATGTGTTTTTTCATTTGGGGCCTTCAGTGATTCTCCATATATGCAGGTTTACTCCATGAAACTATAAGTACCACTCTTTGCAAACCTTTTCCCCATAATTCATTAAATTGGTTGATGTTTAGAAATTTAAGTCACTGAGTAATGATTTGGTCAAATGAAAGAACCTAGATGTAGCAAATGATGAAGTCATGATTACATGCACAGTGAGACCCCCCTGTAAGATAGTAAAGGTCTATTAATGTGAAAAGCTTCATAGGAAAGGAATTTGGTTTTATATGGTGTGTTTCATCCATACTATAATCCAAATAGCTTTACATGCCATGATGATTGGAAGCAGACATTTGACAGGCACATGGAGATTAAGTGAGCTTGGAAGAGGGTAACCAAGGCAGAGGGAAGTTATGTCCTGGTGGAGCAAGCAAGGGGGGTTAAGGAGAGAAACAGGGTTGAGTACTAAGCAGTTAAATGACTGGCTCAAGACCACACCTTGAGTATATAGTGGTGGTGGTGGGGGTCAAATCTAGGTCTCCTTCTAGTTCTACTCTGTAACCTCTAGGCTAGACTGCTGCATAATGCAACTAATTTGCTGACATCTTTTCAGTGGGCTGTTATGTAAGCAATACCTCATCACAGGGTGCATTTATGCTGTAATAACAACAGGTATAGAGATTATAATGACACCATCATGCATCCTGGAGGGTGTTATTGCACTTACAAAATGGGTAAAAATGTTCTTCCAAGATTCAAAATAAAAGATGTTATAACTGTCCTTTGAAATTATGTTGTTATAACTGAATGGGCATATAAATGGATTCCACCAATCAGACAACAGTATTTCTCTTGCCAATTTTACTAAGTGTAATAGAGCTCCATTACAGTGAGATAGCTGAATGCTGTTTAGGTTAACTATGCAGCAATCAGCTTGCCTCCTGTGATACCTCTGAAGTACTGATGGTTTTGTTATATGAACTGCGATTTTCATTGTTGAGTAAAGCAATTAACCCCATTCAAATGGACTTTGCATGAGAATAATATAAAAGTTGTAGGTCCAGTCCATGTTAACAAACTATTCATTTCACAGTGTATTCCCACCACTCACTGCGGGTATGGGTATATGTGTGTGAGCATGGGTGTGGATGTTTGCAAGTAGATATGTGTGTGTGTGTGTGTATGTGTGCATGCGTACATGCGTATGTGCACACAACAATCCATACAGCTTAGATAGGCAAATTCTGTTGCACTGCAACTTTTGCTATGTTCTTGGGCACACTTGAGTTCATGATTTCAATACTTTTGTTCTTTAGTCTTTGTTTTGAAGAGACATGGAGATTGAGGATGGTATATATGCAGAATTTTCCTCCTTGTTGGCAGTGGGTGAGGTTTTCTGTAGTTACAATGCTCAGTGCCAAATACCACTTGCCTAGTAACAGTATCCACTATTGATGTCCCTTGATGGCTAGATATAATACTTGTCATGCAGCTTGATGAGCTCTGCTTCCAAAAATCACTGCGGGCCCTTCTGTAAATTTGATTATATTGAACATGATGTAGAAAAATAACTAAAGCATTAACCTCCAGAGGCAAAATAAAGTAAGTTTGTCACTACAGAGGAAGTTTGAAAAGCATATTATTTAGACACAAGTCCACTTATTCATTATCCATTTCTCATATATCTATTCTTTTGATTCTTCCTCGGGTAAGTTAATTTATATGGAAAGATTATTTTAACCTACAACTGATCTGCTCCTGCTGTTGAATCCTTTTCTTAAGTCACAGTCTGTTTGCAGCATTCTAATCATTTCAACAGCAACAAACTGTAATGGCACAGAGGACTATGATTTCAGCAAATGTATAAGTAGCAGAAGCAGATGAACTCTTGGTGGCAAAGATCCTTTTTGTATGTAAAATAATCTGGCAATGTAAAACAAAGAAAGGAGAAATTCAAACAGAATTTACAATACAAATGTTGGCTAGCACCATCAATAGCTGATACTTATGTATAATTACAGATATGTATGCTTACAGGGAGGCAGGTAGTGAATCAGCTCCCCATATCTACACTTTTTCCCCTGCTCTTTATCCAGAAATGAACAAAGTAAATAATATTACGGATGCAAACCCTGGCCCTAAGATGAACAAACTGAGGGGATCTCCTTCTTATATATAACATACACAATGATCAAGACCTGATGACTGATATGAGGCTTGCTTTCAAGGAATCAAACACTACCAACTGTAAACATAATAAATAACTGAAGTCAAATATTTTCAAAACTAATAAAAGAAATAAACATTTTACTTAGTGTGTATTTGGGATATGAAACACTCCACAGACTTCTGTAGTAAACAGTAATAACATAGAAATCTTCTACAATAGACTTGATAAACATCTTGCTCAAACATTATGAAATAATATAAGTCATAAAGGGTCGGCTTTATATGAACAATTTTGTCCCCTGCTAGCCTGATAAACCAAGTACCCACAATGCAAATTGAATGAGAGATTGGAGTGCCTGACTTTGAAAGTAAGATTGAAGTTAAATGCGGGGCAAGTTATGTGAATAAATTAGTGAAATCAGTCACGTCTGCCAAACAGATAGTAGTCTAGAACATTTGACTATACAACTCAAGTTTAGTAACTACAAAAAGTTAAAACAGTGCTTTTTCTATAATACTCCAAAACAAAACTTAAAAGATTTCAAAGATTTTTGTAAATATAATTTTTACTTAGGTAAACAGGAGCACATTGCTTTTGATGATTTTAATTTAAAATGGTTGGGGAATGATGTTTTCAGATTTAAAAAATGATGTACTTGATTCTGGACTGCAAAAGATGATACAAATACACTCATTTAAACTTGAAAACTAACAAACATACTCTGCTAGAATGGTTTCTTACAAATCAGACAGAATGTGTAGTTTCATTAGGTTTGCTGACAGATTGTATTAGTGATCATCATCCCATCTTCAGTATCTGGAAAAATAGTTGTAAAATTACCCCCCCCCCCCCCCCACCAAGATTCTTGAATTTAGGGACTTTTCGTGATTAAATAGCTCTGATTTTTGGAAATATTTGAATTGGTCATACTTCAAACTAATTCCAGACATTAATTGTGCTTTAGACTTTTTCATAAATTATTTTACAAAAGTTGTTGAAAAATATGCCCCCAGAGAGAGGAATTGGTGGTACTGTAGGGACTCACGTTCATTGAACAGTGATATACTTATGCTCATGAAAAATAGACAAAACGTCTGGTCCACATACTCTAGGAATAAATTGCTTCACAATTTAAATATCTATAGATGTAAACATAATCAATGTAAAAAAAAAAAAGCATGTGGGTACTATATTCACATAATAATGTGGTCCCATGTCAAATGAATGAATTTTATATAGCAATTATAAATTGGGCAACTGCATTACAGCAACTACATTTTGGATGACTGTAAACTGCAGCAACAGTATTTTTGGTGATTCTATTATACCTGCACCTGTAGATTACATGCAGCAACCACGCAGATATTCTAGCCATGTACAGGATGAGTACTCCCCCACTACCTGTACAAGCCTTTCCATAAGGCCCTCTGCTAGAGCATGGTCAGCAATTGTGTATATTCGTACAGGACACTGGTAACGATGGTATTTCCCACATGTCCAGTACATCTTCCCATGAACCATCCTTATCTCTCCTGAACACATATCCGCCATACACCAGAAGCAGCATCCCTCTCTGGCTCCTGAAAAATTCACCTCCATTGTAAGTCATGTGCCCCCCCAGGAACCCACTCAGCTTTATCCCGGAGGTGTACACATGTTACTTGGGGGGGTCCAGCCCTGAACCCCCCACAGGGGGATGTGCCCCCCAGATTCCTGCACTCAATCAATTGATGTGCTACCAATAATACAGATTTAGTCAATCTGTTATGTTATGTTTACTCAAGACAGGTTTACTTGCAAGGCCCTATATATCACTCCCATAATCCATTACAGGCAAGAGACATTGAGTAACAGTTTTTAGGTATATCTGAAGTTCAGATTACTGTTGCCTAAAATACTATGCTATCTATACTGGATTATGTCTCTCCCATTTACCCACAAGCTGCTGCAAAAGGTGCCTCCCCAACTAATTACAGTTTACAGCAGCATATCCTGCTTTGCCTGATTGTCCCTTTTCAGAAAGCACAACTGTGACCTTTGTAGTAATCTTGGCTAGCTTGCCCAACAGGTTCATAGGAACTTCACCTTCTGTTTCCACACTGATGAGTCACTACACATCCTTCACCTCTCTCCCTCATTGAGGCTCTAAACAAATCCATGATGCTTTTGCACCTGTGATCCCCTGCTGCTTGAAGTGCAGTACCATGGGTAAATTCTGACATGGTCCAACTAGCTTTCTCCTCTGCTGACCCATTCCACTGGAATGCCCTTCAAGTGGGAACTAGAACTACCCCCTCCCATTGTCTCTTTAAATCACAGAATCTGAGTCACCTATTGAGTGCATTCTACTGCAGTTTTGATGCCTAAGATACTAGCTACTGTCTTGTCAGTTTATATGTGCTATGTTAGTACTGTTTGTACTCACTATGCTATATTGGCACTAGTTTTGCATTCTTACAAAGCAAGCTGTTTAACTCATGTTTTCTGTGCCACTTTATTATACAGGGAGTATAGCCAAAAGTGCTATATTGCTGAATCAGCATATCCCTAACAAGCCTCATACTAAAATTGATATCTCTATTTTGCTTTGTTTAACAGTTATAAGCCATTTTGTAACCTGATTTTACTACCTGCTCAAAAAGGCCAGTTTCAGTGAAGAAATACTGGTGATGTCAAACAGAACACACAGCCTAGTCTTTTCTGTCAACCACCTTATAGGACTTATTTTCCAAAGTTTAAGAAACTATAGTTGTAATAATCATTTGGGAAAAACAGACACAGGATTGGGTGCATTTCAAGAATATTTAGATGCACAGTACTGTACTTCAGAATGCAGCATGAGGTGTGTCTGCATTAGGTGTAGACCTAATTCCTGTTGTGAGATTAAACCCAAGTCTATCTGATCTTCCAGCTCCAGTATTGAGTAGGGTCCCATGAGGCTTGGTGTTGGGACTGAGCTTGTGTAGGTTTTACATATCTAACCTAGGGACTGATATTGATTATTGGTTATTTAAACAAACTAACAATGGCAAGCTTGGAAGACCACTGGAATCTCCATCTGAAGCACACAAGTTGCAGTTAGACCTTGACCAAGTTTCTTCAAGGACTACTTTCAATGGTATGTTGTTTAATGTTGATAAGTGTGTTGACATTCCCTTTGGAAAATATAACATTAAAAATAAATACAAACTAAATAATAAAATACACAGCACATCGGTATCCAACAAAAATCATCATCATCATTTATTAAAGGTAAATTGAGAGAAGAAACAGTACAACAATACAAAGCATGTTAGTTTCTTACATAGGACACTAAGATCTCTTAATGTTCATGTTTTAAAATACGTACCATTCAACCAAAACAGTCACAATAATTAAATGCTAGGCTGTCTAAGGAAGCTCTAAAATGAGCAAGGGAGGGCAAGGCTGTTAATTACATTTTTTTTGTATAAACTCCCATGTTTTAGAAATAGATGCTGCTAAAATGTAGTCCCCTACCTTAGTTCGATACTTTGGTGCATAAAAAATCTGACATTTTTGCTGAATGGAGAGAATGTTTAGTTATGTTTCTATAGTGAAGTAGTTTTAACAAGAGTAACCCATGAAGACAGCGACTCCAGAAAAGTGAACGGTCACAATGGCAACAGAATTACAACGCCAACACTTTTCTGTAACTGGTGATTTTCCCCAACTCTGAGGGGTTCCTCTCTTGAAGTTGGAATATATAATTAGGGGGGGGTGGGGAGCCAAAATCCCCACAAGAGAATCATGATGAAGCCCCTGCAAAAAAAGACATTAATAAAGAGTAGTACAATGTGGATTTGGTACCATTGTGACCATTCTACTCTACAGTCGCTATTATGACATGGAACCTTTAACAAGTATGTCGGCAACTTTTTAGCAATAAACCTGTAGTCATATAAATACCAGTGAAAGTCACTCTGTACAGTCAAGGAAGTCCATCCAATTTGATCATATAAATAACAGTGATGTGTTGAGTATGGGAGACCTGTTGTGATATAAGGAGTCTAAGGAGCTAAGAACTGTTATAGTAGTATTCTTATAGACACAGTCCCCATAATCTATCACTGAAAGAAAAAGTGAATTTACAAGTGACTGTCTGACAGAATAACTGAAATGTATTTTATTCCTATAAAGAAAAGCCAATCATTTTTTAGTTTCCCAGAGAGGTATTGTATATGTGATCTGAAATTTAACTGGTCATCTAATATCATACCCAGATATTTATATTCATGCACTCTAGCTATATCGATACCTTTGATACTATTTATTTATGGTTCAGGGGAGACCTGCTTTTTCCTACTGAACAACATCCACTGAGTCTTTTTTTTATTAAACAGCAATCACAGTTGTAACAAAACTTCTTGTACCTTATTAAAGTCTATCTGAAGATTATGAACAGCAATGTCTAAACTGGTATCATGGGTATACATAATTATATCATCTGCATATAGTTGTATTTTTTACATTATCTGAGCAATAATTTGGTAAGTCATTAACGTACAGTAGAAATAACATGGGCCCCAGGATGGAGCCCTGGGAGACTCCTTTACTAGTGTTCACTGTACCCAATGTTACCTCACTTATTTTAACATACTGTAACCACAGTGCTAAGTATGAATAAAACCAAAGCAAAGCTGAAGGTCCCATACCAAGGGCCTTCAGTTTATTAAGTAAGATGTTATAATCTACAGTGTCAAATGTCTTGGATAGGTCTAGAAAAACTGGAGTATATTCTCCCCCATCCAAGGTAGTGAAGATATCATCTATCAATTTAGATACAACATGTACCTTGTTATGACCTTTCTTAAAGCCTGACTGTTTATCTGTAATTATTAACCATGGGCGAAAGTGGGTTTTTCTGCCTTTGCAAAGCTTCCACAAAACATCTCAGAACTTCCACGGAAGTTTCTGAACTTCCACCTGTGGCAAATTGGAAAATGTCTGTAAAGGTTTGGGGTGAAATTCCTTAAAAAACAGTCCTGTTGGCTAGTGGTCCCTCCCCCTACCAGATCACCTGCCTGACTTTAAAAACAAATTCCCCTGGTTTTCAATAACAATCACTCCCCCATCCCCTGCCTGATAGTGTCCACAGTCTGACAAATGCTCTGGTGGCTAGTGGTCCCTCCTCTCCACCTGACCACCCCTGAAGTGTACAATAACCCCCATCCCTATCTCCATCAGTACTGTTTAAAAAAAATCACTGGTGGTCTAGTAGTTTCAATCAACACCCTCCCCTTCCCCGATCCACAGTCCCCAAATAAATTTTCATTCTCTAGTGGTCTAGTGCCCCCCACCCCCCACTCCAGCAGGTGTCCCACCACCTCACTCCCACCCCATCATAAACCCCAGTGGGCAGACCACCACAGACCTTCTCTCTCCTCCATGGCCAGGCTGCCCACTGAGCTGTCAATGAATAAGTGCATTCCTGTGCAGGAACACACTCATATATTGACAGCTCAGTAGGCAGGCAGGCTGTGGTGGAGAGAGGAGGGCTGTGCATGTCTGCCGACTAGGTTTACAGTAGGAGTGGCAGCAAGATGGTGGTACAACTGCCAGGTTGAGGGGCACTATACCACCAGGGAATAAAAATTTATTTGGGGACTGGGAGATTGCGGATGTGGAGGAGGTTGATTGAAACCACTAGATGACCAGGGATTTTTTTAAAACAGTACCGACAGAGATAGGGATGAGGGTGTTACTGTATACTTCAGGGGTGACTGGGTGGAGGGAAGGGGAGGAACCAATAGCCACCAGGGCATTTGTAGGGCTGTGGGCACTGTAGGGCAGGGGATAGGAGGAGGGATCTGTATTGCAAACCAGGGGAATTTATTTTAAAAGTTGAGTGGGTGATCTGTTGGGGGATGGACCGCTAGCCACCAGGGATATGTTGTTTACATGTGGGGTGAGTAGGGGGAGGGACCACTAGCCACCAGGGCTTATTTTTGGAAAATGGGTCGGGTGGCGATCGCGGGCGGAATTTCCATGAAAGTTCAGAACTTTCGCAGAAGCAAAAGTCAGACTTTTGCTTGAATTCTGCCTGTGAAAGTTTTTTTTTCACACATGCCTAGTAATTATTTTAAATCTATCCAAATAACTAATGAGTTATTTATATAATAGTTTTTCAAACACTTTTTGAACAACAGAGATGATGGAAATGGGTCTGCATGAGTTGGGGTCTTGATGGATCTCCCCCTTTAAATATTGGAATAACATAAGCTGTTTACCAGTCATCAGGTAGATAAAATTTTTTTAATGATGACTTATACAAGTAAGCCATGTGCTTAGACAAAACTTTATCTGCTATTTAAAAAAATGCTGGGAGCAATGCCATTAGATCCAGCCCCTTTGCTGTTATCCAGCTTAATAAGTTCTCTAAAGACATCCTCCTCTATAATTTCCGCAAAAGAAAAAAATTGGTCTTGGTAGTTTATTTGAGAAATCTGAGTCCAAAGAGGGTGGTTTTAAATTCAGGTGTTCTCTTTCAAAAGAGAAGCCAATCCCTGCAAAAAATCACTAAATGTTTTTTACCTGTTCTTCTGCCTTATGTATAATTAGATTTTTATAGTTCAAAAAATTTAGTAGAACTGAAGCTGTATCCTTACCCTTTAATGAATTTATACCTTTCCAGATTGTTGAGGGGGTTTCTAGAGGTATCAGATAGTTGAGTTTTATAATAGTCTGCTTTAGTCTTCCTGATTTCTTTAGAGCAGTTGTTTCTCATTACCTTAAAGGCTAATTTATCGTCTATATTTTTTGGTTTTTCTTGCTTGATTCCATAAATTATTCTTTTCCCTTATAAATCTTTTTATTTTATTGTTTACCCAAGGGGTTGTTTTAATACTCATCCCTTTTTATTAAAGGGGCATGGTTATTTATAACTTCTAAAAGTGAGAACTTAAAAAACTGTCATGCAGTTGAACTATCAGGACAGGCATACAATAACATCAATTTAACATCTATTATATCCCTCAAGGAAGCTTGGTCTTTGAATCTAGTTAAGTTGCATGTTACTACTGTACATACAGAAGAAACTGCTTTTGGACTAACCCTTATGCATGTAATATAACAATAGTCACTAATATCAGCCTCAAATACTGATGCTATCTCTGAGGTACAGTTGTTAAAATGAGATCAATTAAAGTATCAATTGCACTACTTGTTCTTTGTGGTTTAGTAGTTTTTTCTTTATTAATTGGGAAAGGTTTAGAGCAGCAAATTGATTAACAACATCCAAGTGAGGATTCAGCATATCCCAGTTTAGATCTCCTAGAAGGATACATTCTTGATTCAAGTGGGGAGCAATTAGAGTACTAGACAGCTGTAATTAATCCATTGTTGCTAGTGGTGGCTGACAGCAAACAGCTATATGCAGACCAAAGTAGTTGGACCCAGTGACTTTCGGAAACAAAAGATCCAGTTGTTTTGGTACTGATTTTGTGGTCACAACTGGCCTGTATAGGTTTTGCTTAAGTACTATGCCATTCCGACCCCTCTTTTTATTCTATCCTGCCTAAATATATAAACTGTGGCCATTATAATTCTTAACAACTTCAACCCTGCTATTGATTTATAAACATTTTAACACATTTTGATTATCTTGTATCTTCCAGTAAATGAAAATTTGTAAGCATGAGAAGTGAGGTTGTTATGGAACTGTACAAGTCATTTGTGAGCCTGCTTTTCAATTAATGTTCCCAGTTCTGGAGCCCCCATCAAGAAAGGGGGCACTAACATGACAGCGGTAGTGCAGAGAGGAGTGACTAAACTTATAAAGGAAGAACTGTACAAAATAAGTCCCATGAAGAACACTTGACACATTTGGTATATTAACTCTGGAACAGAAAGGTTTGAGAGTTGACCTTTTATGAATGTATAATAGTTTCAATATTGCCCAACTAATATTCAGTTTTATACCAGCATCAATGCGACAAGGTGTCATAACAAGAAATAACTGACATTTCTATAAAGCACTATCAAAAGTAACCCATTTTCATACAATGGGTGATTAGACTAAGGAATGTACTACCAACTAAGGTACAGTTGTGACCAGTATCATGTTGTATTGTGACTAGTGTCATGTTGTATTTTTGCCATGACCCACCACATTGTGTCCCTATCAGCAGGGTGTACCATGACACTCAGTGGGTGTGGCTCAAGTGCAGCACCTCAGGCTTTTCCCTTAAATATCAATTCCAATAAGAGTGACTTTTTACAGAGAGAAATAAAAAACACAAAGCAAAAAAAACTGAGAATAATTGCAAAGAAATTGCTAACAATACTGAAACTATTAAGTTCATGGAAAGTAAAATTATAGCAATGGAAGCTACCAATGTTGCTACGGTAAAAAACAAGTACAGCCTACACAGAAAAACTGAAAACTTGGAGAGTCAGATAAGGTGTAAAAATCTTTGGATGGTTGGCCTCCTGAATCATCTGGATTCCTTGTTATAGCTGTGGACAGAGCCTACAGCCATCTTGTTGTCTGAGCTGGAAAAATGGGATACAGTGGCACACATTTTTGGAGTTTTCAGTGTATCCTTCCCCAACTGCAAATCACTATGCCAGTTAAATACTCTTGTCTCTGTTGAGTAGACCAATTCCAACACTATTTTTTCAAGTTGTTTATTATTGCAATGTGACTTACTATCTTTGGAGACTAATACTGACATGGCTTCCAACAGGTACAGCATCTAACTGCAGTGCAGTTTCACATTACATTCTTGGTCATCTCTCCTAATATGTGTATGTGTGCAGCAATGATTTACAGTATTTCCTCTGAAAGGTAATTTATGTTAACCCTTTCAGGACCTATCTAATTAGTGGCATTGAAATTCTCATGGTGTTGTATTTGTAGGAAGGGTAAATGCTAGGCAGCTAATGTTATAGAGGTTTTCAGAGGCTGCAAGAGGCATCATAGAGGATTACAAAGAAATCATAGCAATGTCAACTGCAGTGTTCCTAGATTGAACAAAGCATTTCCCCTGTAGGGCACCCTCCTTTTCCCTGTATTTTCCATGTAAAACTAAAACAAAACTCCTGTACATTTTCCTATATGCTCAAATCAATACATGTACACAGCTGACTTCATTATGCCTGTCAGTATAATCACTATAACAAATGTTAAGGCTGTTTTATGTGTTCTTTTTTATTTTAAATAGTAAAAGTCACCTGCAACATATCACAGAGGCACTGGAAAAGTGTTAGAATCTCTCAATCTTTGCTCTCAAGGTTCACATGTCTCCAAAACCTCTTGATGGTATTATAGCCTTGTTACAATGTACTGACACAGGCTCGCCTGGCTGAGATCCAGTATCTCATATTCAGTGGGCTCATACTTTTATCTATTTTGGCAACATACTGACACAGGATAGCTTTGCTGAGATGCAGTATCTCATTTTCAGTGAGTGGGGGCATAATTTTACCCATTTTTACAATGGACTGATACAGGTTAGCCTGCCTAAGATGCAGTATCTCATTTTCAGTGGGGTCTTACTTTTACCCATGTTTACATCTGCAAGCAATGTACTGACACAGGATAGCTCTGCCAAGATACTGACAGCCGCTGTGTGCAACATGATGATGCTGACATAAACTGTGCAGATGCAAGTATCGCACATATGTAGTCATGTCAGCACTGCCATGTTACGCATGGTTGACTACAGGGCAAACTGTGCATGCATAAGTATCACACATGTGCAGTTCGGTAATTGCTGCAGTATCAGTTACATGTGACTCCAGTGTGGCGAGAGCACTGCATATTCTTTTCAATACTCTTGCCACTCCTAAAAGCTCTCCACAGCTCTATTGGCTCTGACCAGAATTTGTTTGAATCTGTTAGAGATTTCATCAAAGATATTCTTGTGGCAGTATTCAACTTGGCTTCTGAGAATCTCCCATTTATTATAATAGCTTTCAGGCTACACAAGAGGGGCAGAGAGAAACCTTTAGAAAATTTTGAAGAAAACAAAAATGAGCCTGACTTAAGTGTGAAAAGCACAATTCTGCTTAGCTTTACTTCTGATTCAGATCTTGATTTACTTATGAAATTAGCTTGAGTCAAAGGTACACTTACTTATAAAACTTAAAGATTTTATATCTATCCAGACATTTTGTTTCAAACACATCAAGGGGCAAGAAAATTACTGATGTATTGGCAGGAAATACTAGGGCTTGGAGGAAGGTGTCTTTTCAATTGTTGGTGCCAGCTAAAGTGTTTGTTTCCATTAAGGGTAAAACATTTTTTTTTAATCAACCAGCTGGTTACTTTTCTACACTCACAATATTAGTATGACTCCTCCAGTGAAGGGGTGTCTCCCTCCAAGTCAGATAAGGAACTTTCAGCAATAGTACATGATATAGAAGAAAGACTGACTTAAAATAATGTGGACACATGATGCTTTTTCTTTCTGGAGATGTAATTTTTTTTTTTAATTTAGTTGTTTAACCAGGAGTAGCACACTAAGCTGAAAGCTTTTTTGCAGGTGTGACCTGGGAGCACAGGGAAGTTAAGTGACTTGCTCAGGGTCACGCAGTATGCAAGTGGAAGCTGTGGGATTCAAACCCAGGTCTGGTCTGCTGGATGTCAACAGATTTGCAACTCAGAGCCTTAAACCACTGCACTATACTGATGTATTTGGTTAGAGGGAGTGTTTTTTCTTCCTTAGCAACACTCACTAAACCATTGACCTGAAGGGGTCTAGGTGAGAAATTAAAATAATAATGTATTACTATATTATATTTACTGGTTAGGATCAATAAGCTACTGCTGGCAGACCCTCACAAGCTCCGTAATCCACACTTGTGAATTACAGAGTTCCATAAACCACAGTTACCACAAATAGCTGCTAGTCTCCCTCAGCTGTTCTCCAAGAAGGTGTCCTTGTGCTGGTGATCTGCTTGCACTCCTCACAGAAAACTGCCAGTGTGAAAAAACACACGGCTTCCACTCACAACAAATGAAGAAAAGCTACAGAGGAAAAAAACAACATCTCAAAAGACTGTTATTCACTAAAACTTCCCTCCAGATAACTTTTCCATTCTGTTTCACTGAACTGCTTAAACTTCTAACTCAAAAACTGCCTAGGAGCTTCCTGGCTGAAATGGGAAATGGGGAAGGAAATTCTCAAAAGAAATATTTAAAATGTAATGAATTCTGTTAGAGCACTTCTTATAGGCTCTTTAGAAAAAAGGTTTAGCTGTTGTTATAGTCTTATAATCTGTTGATTTATAGTTTTACTCTGTTCTGTTTAAGTGAAATAAATGTTCTTCACAGAAACAGATTTCATTTTTCAATTTCTCAATTAACCAGTAGTAACCAGTCAATATAAAAAATAAAACATGGGAAAGTGTATTAATTCAGATGTTATGCACACCCTCAGTGTGTGATGCCCAGATGAACCCCTCAGGCTTCGCCTTCGGAGTTTATGGGGAATCACACACCTCAGGTGTGCATAAAATACTCATTAACCACACTTCTCCATGCATTATTCTATATATATATATATATATATATATATATATATAGCTTCAGATGCAGTGTATGTGAATGTTGGCTTATATAAATGAAAAAAAGTAAGCCTGTTTTTCTTAATGAAATAAGTGCTAGCTGCATAAGATTTGTAAAATGAAATGTACGGTTATCTATAAAGCTGTATTTCTTCTCTCATGATATGGACTGGTTACCATCCAAGTATGTAAAAGTTTGATTTAAATCTGTAATATTGTATGATATAAAGATTTGTTTTACATGTTAAGAAAGAACAAATTCAATAAACATCACAATCACAAGTATTAAAAAAATGATGTATTCTGCTGTGACACGCCATGTCATGTCCCTATCAGCACCATGGCACTCAGTGGATGCAACACAAGTGCAGCACCTTAGGCTTTTCCCTTATATATCAATCCCTCATTTCTCCTATATGTTCAATAATTCCAGCAGATGACACCTTTGAAAAACATGCTTGTGTATGTGTGACCAAATACTGTACTGCATGTGCTATTCATACTGTACTTCTCAACCTCTTGCTTTACAAATGAGAGACAAAATTTAAAAATCTAAGGGATAAGTGGCCAAATTCAGGGCCATACCTAAAACATTGTAATATTAGCTCATAAGAATGCCATCATGTATGGTTTAGTGTGAAAAGCATTTTCTGAAAGATGGCTGAACTGTAATCAAAAGGGTTGGCATTTTTTTTTGCCACAGTATTAATAATGCAAAATTTAGGTGGAGCTGTGAAAGGTTTTGATGCAAATTCAGGGATGTCCCTGAAAATTAGGGACAGTTGAGAGGGGTGGTGCTGTTGTGTGTCCTTTTCAACTTACTGCCAAACAAAAGTCCATGTGTGCATATTGTAGTGTAATGCATACATCGACAGGCATGCATTTTTGTTGCTAGATGTAAAACTCTCCCTCAGAATATTTCAAGGTTTAAATTTTCTGTGCTATTATGATGCTCACTACCTGTGACCCATTTTAAAATTAGAACAAAACTGTAGCTAATGAATTCAAGACTTTCAGAGTTTAAAAGGTGCTTTACAGAGCATCACGTACTGTAGTTTTTTTTAATGTGTCATATTCTCACCTCGGTAAGTGTCAATTCCTCACAATGGTCATGGGGGTTGGAGCACAGATTTGACTGTTTGTTAAAATTCAGCAGTCCTCACAGTGCTTTCACATATTGTTTATCTCTTCAGCTTCTTGCAGGAATTGCACACTAGTGGATGGGTATGTTGATTGCAATAGCTTGGTGTAATTGAGGGTGGTTGCTGTGGATGTGTCAGTGTTAGCTGCTCATGTCTGTGTCAATGAGTTGTCCCTTTTCCAATCACAAACTTTGCTTCAAATCATTCCCAATTTATACAGGTATCTATCTATCTATCTCTCTGTCTGCCTGTCTCTCTGTCTATCTGCAGTACTTTATATATACAGCATTATAATTACAAGGTTTCCAGGTGGGTCATCTGACTCTGTATATCAGTAATATTACTTCCCTTATGCAGCTCACCTTCACCACGCATGATGACATACTACAAGTTCAACCTGAACTCGGAACAAAATCAGTGATATTTTCATTGTGGTCATGTCATATGTATTTGTTAATATATGTACTATATATTTATATACAATGTGCAGTAGGGGTACTGTACAGTAGGGGTAGCTTTCATATGTGTTAGTTTTATTTTTCCATGGCACTTTATTGTACTGTATGGTACTCTAAAATTCAGGCATGGGAGAGAGAGAGAAATACAGACTGATACTGTAGGCAAAAATCTCTAGGAAGTCAAGGCTCTGGATGTGTACCTGTTCCTCACCAGATATACAGTGGTTTTGTATGCTTAATTGCTATAAGTGCACTATGCACCTATGCTTATAGTACATTTCATTGTCATAGCTGTGCATGTAACAGACAGTACATACATACACATACACACACACATATATACACATATTACAGTATTCATAAACCATGTTTGTGGTTAGAGGAGGGGGTTGTAGAGACTTTATTGAAGCACAGTTGATGAGTAGATTCATGTAGAATTAATTTTCACAATATTACTGTATTAATAGTAATGTATTATTAATAATACATCATTAATCAGGGCCGGTGACCAGCACAGCCACCTCACACCTCCGCAGCTGATAACAGACTGAACTGTCAGTGAGCTGATTGTAATGAATATGCACATACACATTACAGTCAGCTCATGGACAGTTCAGGTGGTAGCCTACCATGGAGGTGTGAGGTGGGCTGTGCTGGTCGCTGGCCCTGATTAATAATATTAGCACTGGCACCTTTGGGGTCAAGGAGGGGGACATGCAAACTAAATATTGATACTGGCACCATCAGGGGATCGGGGATGGGGGCCTGTTTTATTATTACCAGCACCTTCAGTGTTTGGGGAGGAAAGCATGTTTTATTAATACCAAACATCAGGGGATCAGAAAAGGGGGTATGTATAATACATTTTAATATTCACAGTGGCATCATCAGGGGACTAGGGAGGGAGGGCCTGTGAAATAGTTGTACATATTAACGGTGGCATGATCGGGGGGTATGTAAAATACTTTTTCATATTACTGGTGGCAACATCGAGGGATCAGTGAGGGGGCATGGGTAATGCTTATTCTTATTGTTGGCAACTTTGGGGACTGTGAACCACGGCACAGTGCCACAAATAGGCAACCCTCCCTGAGGAGAATTTTCTAAGTTCCCTTAGACACTGTCTGGCTGGTCTAAGGGTGCTTAGAATTTAGTCCTCTGGGTGACTTTACAGAATCCCATTTACGGGGATGTGGCAGCTTGCATTTGCCACTTGCCCCCTAGAGCCATGTCACAGCCCTTTTTTGGGTGCATCAGCAGTGCAAGCCCTGTTTGGGGCAGGCAGCCTGTGGTTGATGCAAGCTGCCTTTCTGGATAGCTCAGGGGGCATTATTTGATGCGAGGTGCCACTTGCGCCATTTATGTTTGGCACAGGCAGCTTGCGTCACACTCAGGGACTTGAGAATTGAGCTCTTTGACATTAGCACACCTTAAATGAGGTCAATCAGGGAAAAGATCAGTGAACAACTGAAAAATCCCAGAAAGAGTGTGAATATGTTGGCTTCATAAACATACAGTACTGATATTTTGCTTGGACACTCCATGTTAATGGTTCTCTTTGAACAGTACTGGTTTTAGCAATCAACTTTTTGTGCTCCATTTTCAAACAGCAAACTATGACTCAAGGTGCCTGCACCTAAGGTGTATGATGCAAGTGGCACCTTGTGTTATAGTCTGTGGCATTCCTGATTTTCAAACACCAACTGCTGTGAAACTGGGATGCCATGCAGCAAAGTCCCCTGTGCTACCTTGCAGCAAATGCACCTATTCACCAGGTCGCATAGGTGGCTGTACCACAGTGGGGCTGCACCATCCCCTTGTTTAGGATTCTATAAGCCCCACCATGGCCACAACAGAGGGATCAGTTTAGACCAGCCAGGAGGTGGTCTAAGGGTCTTGCACCACTGCTTGGCAGGGTGGCAAGTGATTTGTGGGACCTGGAAGGTGGGGAACAGAGGTTGCTGGGGCAGTGAGGGGTCCATAGGGTATGGGTGGCATGGTAGCAGTTACAGGGAGTGAAGGATGTACCTGGCAGAGGTGCCATATGTCATATCTGACAGCCAAGGGGATTGGGTAGGGGGTTGGTATGGCAATACTATTATGACATGGACCCAGGTGGAAGCAGACCTGGCACCTGTTCCATAGGACTCACAGTCCTGTACATGGAGCAGGAGGCAGTGGGTGCAGGTTGCAGGATGCATGGGTAGGCTGGATACATGCCCCTGGCACCGCAACATTCCCTTGATACACATCCCTCCTGTGTGGCTGCTGGCCAATGCCTGACTACACTGTCAGGGACTGTGGGTCCTGTGAGGCAGGTGGCAGGGCAGCTTCCACCTGAGGCCATGTCATATTAGTATCACCATGCCAACCCCCCACCTGGTCCTCTCAGCTGTCAGATACACCATATGACACCTCTGCCATGTGTCTCCTCTGGTCCCTGTAACTGCTGCTGTACCCCACTCATAATCTACAGCACCTTTACTGCCCCAGCAGGCCCTGTTCCCCTCCTTCCAGCCAGAGTCCTCCACCCCACCTCTGCGGCTCATGTAGGCTTACATCAGCGGGGTTGATGGATCCCTCTGTCAAACCCCACAGGTGCACCCAACATTTGGCACAGCCCTGCAGCTGCAGCAACTCCTAGTTCTTCGGTGTAGGGACCCTACTTTTATAGAATTGGGCACAGGGTCTCTGATGCACCTGGAGTTTACTGCAGCCCTAGATCACCACAGATTGTGGTTATCTACGGACTGTCTGAGAATCAAATCCTTTGTATTTATCTTTCAACAATTTAGTGTGTTTGTATGTAATTTGCACTAACCCACCTATCTCAACCTACTGTTGACAACTTCTTTCTCCTGATATGTTAACATTGAAATATTACATTTATGTGAATAAAATGTCATTGTTAACCTGGTCTTTGGGTCTTTGTGATCTCTGTGTTGGCTTAATGCACTACAATATGCAACACTATTGCTGGTCACAGGTGCTGCATAGAAATCCTACCAGGTCACTTTGCTGTATGAGGAACAGCACAGTGAAAACTGTGCAGTGCATACAGCTCTGGGAAGTATAGTGACAGTGTACAAAACCCCACAAGGCAGGAATGTAGCACGTGCAGTTTCTGTACCCTATCGTGGATAGCTGGAGGGGAGGAGTGATGTAGAGGTGAAGTCCTCTGCTGACAAGGTGGTCCACCCAGCAGCCACCGTGGCTCAGATGGATGAGCCACAGCAGTGCAGGGTAGCTTAGCATCTGTAGACTGGGGCTCAAATCCTAGTCCCAGACTTTTGCAGACTGCATTGTGGGGTATTTTTTTTGCCCTCTGCTGGTGTTTCTCCATTCCCCCATATTGAACACCCCCACAGAGCTGATTATATTAATAGGAGGAGTTCAGGGGTGCAGTCCCCCCCATAATGGGGTGTGTGGGGGCACAGCCTCCCACAGAAAAACTGTCGGCATTGTGTTTCAGTGCCACGGATGTAGCCACTATATTTACAACACGGTACATTTCTGTGCTGTTGTTGTATACGGCAAGATAACCTCATGCCCATAGAAATCAATAACTGTATGCAGTTTTACAGTACAGTGGGACACTGGTACTTGGGACGCAGGTACTCTGTAGTGGGAAACAGCTGAACAGCAGTTTTATGTGAAAGAAAAAAAAACACTATAAATACTCCCAGGGGAAGGAAGAGGTGTCGCAGTAGCCTACAATTAGTCTTACAGCAAATAATTTGGAAACATTTTTAACTTTCTGAGTGGGAGGGGCCCTGGTCACACAGCACTTTTGGCAAAAATCCATTTGAAACCCTACGGATAACTCTTTGCAGTTTTAGAGTACAGTGGAACACAGGTACTCTGTAGTGGGGAAACAGCCAAACGGCACTTCTACTACAAAGACAAACTCTATAAACACTCCCAGGAGGGAGGTAGGGCCCTGGCCTACAATCAGTCTTACAGCAAACAACTTAGAAACATGTTTGGGGAAGGGGGGCCCTGGCCATACAGCACTTTTGAGTAAAACCAATTTGAACCTCAGGGATACCTCTGTGCGGTTTTAAAGATCTACACATGTACTGTAGTGGGCAACACACAGCATCTGTCCACATGTGCTGTATAGAATTCCCTGGGATAACTATATGCAGTTGTACAGTACATTGGGACACAGGTACTATGTAGTGGAAAATAGTTAATAAACACTATAAATAGTCCTGGGGGAGGGGGACATGAGGCCCAAGTTTATAAAAACCTATGATCTTCTGTTACGATTTATTAGGTAATACAGTTGTTTCTTCCTAACCAGATGTTACTTGGGAAGAGAAGCAAATCACAGTTGTAAAAAATTTGTTAAATCATAGATGGACCACAATAGTACAAATATAGTTAGTGGCTGAAAGGTGTATCTACAGCACTTCTTTTGAAAATGATACAATAATATATTTAGTCCCTCACCGAAGTTCAGTACACTGGGATCCTATTCCTAAGTGCAGTAGTTGGCAGTTTCTGACATAACAGTACCACAAATGAACCGAATTATTTTGTAATACAAGTGTGAAATGCAAAGATGGAAACACTATTGTTTCACTGCACATACATACAAATATTTTATTATAAAAGTACAGATAATTACTAAGACATTAAAACATAAGTACCGTACCAGTGCAAAGGTCACAAAGGTGAGATGTTCTGTCCAATTCATATTGAGGGGGTGACGTTTCAGGAGAATGGGTCAAACCAAGTTAAACCCAAGTTTACACAACACCTGCACAGTAAGCACATCATCATCCAACAGGTACCTGTAAAACTGGGCATAGCTTGCATAAGCCTACATATGGAACTATGTACCTCATTGCATGTCAGTGAGAAGATGGCTTGGATGCAGCTTTCCTACACTTGAGGGCATGTCAGTTCAGTGTGCAAATGATGGAAGCGATTGGTTGGTTGCACACGCTGATCAGGTAAGTACAATGCTGTATGAGTCCTGCGTTCATGTATTGCACTGCACTATGCATGTCACTTATGCCCATCCCCTTTGTCATTTTAGTCATTCCAGGGCCACCCAGCAGAGACGCTGCTGCGGGCAGGAGAACATGCACCTGCAGTCATGTGAACATGGTAACAGGCTGCATTGGTGAAGGAGATGTAGCTGCCAACAGAACTCCAGAGGTTTGATGCGGAATGTTATGTTTATGAACACAGTACCCAGTGGTTCATAATGGAGCCAGCCATGGTGAGTTCATGGTAGGGTGGTGCTGCATGGGAGTATAGAAGGGTGGGGCATGAAGGAGCTGCCTCAGGTATGACAGAGTGAAGCATAAGGGAGCTGCATGGGGGTATGACAGGTTAGGTGGAGCACAGGGACTACATGGGGGTATGGCAGGCTGGAGCATGAGAAGACTACATCAGGTATTGCAGGTGGGACAAGTGGGGCAGCATTGGGTATGGCAGAGTTGGGCATGAGGGTGCTGCATGGGGGTATGGCAATGTGGGTCATGAGTGGGCTGCATCATGGATAGCTTTACGTTTGTCTTTTTTAAGATCAGACTAAATGCTAAATGTAGGAGGGGAAATTTTTTTTGATCTACCGCTAGTGATTTATAGACAAATGGTTCACACAGGTATTTTTTCCGTCCAATATTTTTAGAAGGAACCTTTGAGTATATTTTGTAGGAATTTTGAGCAACTTAGTTCTCCTGATGCAGACTACGATTTATTTTTGCTGGAAACCATAAAATCTCTTTGAATGTTTGGTCGTTAAAAGTGACTCTGAACCCCCCTTACCTATCCTTCAGGAGTTAGGTGTCCAGTACACCGAACCATCAACAGTTGCATATCTCCTAAATAAATATTTCACCATCTGCACACTTCCTGATGACCCTCCAAATACCCAAACCACAAATCCCCCTCCCCCCTCAGCCTGATGGTTTCAGCTTCTCCTCTGTTTCCCAACTTGAAGTCTATCAGGCCATCATGTTCCTAAATGCAGCCAAGTCCAGCCCAGATGGACTTTACCCAAAGCTACTCAGAATCTCTGCCCCCTCCATTGTAATCCCCATCACCTACCTTCTAAACCTTTCTTTTCCCTCATCCTTAGTCCCATCATCCTGGAAATTTGCCAGAGTGATTCCCCTGTATGAGGGCAGTGACTTATCCTCCCCAGGTAACTACAAGCCCATTTCCCTTCTCAACTCCTTGACCAAAATCCAAGAATCCATTGCCCACTCAAGACTCAATGATTTTCTGATAGCCAAAAATCCTGTCTCCCCTGTGCAATAAGGGTTTAGATGAATTCACTCCACCGCTTTCTCCTGACTACATTTCACCAACTCTGTACTCTCAGCTACTGATTTAGGTCACTTTACCTCAGCTATTTTCATTGACCTCTCAAACGTTTTCGACTCTATCTCACACCACCTCATTAACAAACTCCAGGCAGCTGGACTGTCTCTCCCAGCAGTAAATTGGTTTCACTCCTATCTAACTGGCAGACTGCACGCCATACAAATTAATAATATCATTCTCCTCCACCCACCCTATTCTATCTGGTGTTCTCCAGGGGTCCATCCTTGGACCTGTTCTCTTTTCTCTTGATTTATTAATGATCTCCCTTCAGTCTGCACCCATTCCCACATACATATGTATGCTGATGACACTGTCATCTACCTATCCAGCCCCACTATGTCAGTTGTCCAGGTTCCCCTTCAACAAGACTTTCACACAGTATTAAGCTGGTTCCAGGACCACCAGCTTAAAATGAACACTAAAACATATTTGCCATGACCTTCAGTTCAAGGCAGAAACTAGCAAGACAATCACCTCTGTCAGTCTTCACCACAGGCACACCTCTCAAAGTGGTTCATATCTACAAATACCTAAGTGTCTGGCTCAACCCATCCTTAGATTTCTCAATCCACTTCACTGCTACACACACAAAATTTCACCTAAAATTATGCCTCCTCTATAGACACAAGGACAGCCTCTCTCAACCAGTCCGTCGGGAACTTATAACCAAATGGATTCTCCCAATATTTGATTATGCTGACATCATCTACAGTTCAGCGACCAACTGTTCCCTTACAAAGCTTGATGTTCTTTTAAATGCCTTCTGTCATTCTGCCTCCAATTCCCCTCCGCCCACTCATCATTGTGACCTCTATTCCTTTCTCTCTCTCCCTTCCCTCCAGCAGAGACAACTGGCTCATAGCCTTACCTTCATCTCTAAATTCTAGTTCAATACCCTCCCATCCTATCTCTTCTCACTCCTCTCCCTACCCCTCCGCCCCGCCACCCTGTACTTTTTATATCCCCAGTGTATACACTTTAAGAGGCCAATGAGCTTTCTGCTTCAGCCTCCCATCCCTATGGAATAAACCCCCCCTCTACTATTTGTCTCACCCCCACTTTCCCTGCCCTTAATTATCTGCTTACACCACCTCCAGTAACCTCTTGCAGCTGTTCCTGATGCCCTATAAACCATACTTCCCCTACTTCTCAGTTTCACAAGGCTATATTTATACCTGGATTTTCACACTTCACTATATCACTCCCTACACTGCTACTGGTTATCTGTCAACTTATGTCTAGCTAATTTATTATTGTTTTGCCTTATCACTCTGTATCTCAAATGTAAACTCTGAGGAAAACTGTTAGGCACTGCTACATATGTATTATTGCACTACCTAAATATGCACATTGTATCTTATATGTAGCTATCATTTATATTTTAAACTCTTGTTCTCCCTTCCCCGGGTCACACCTGGAAAAGAGCTTTGGCTCAGTGTACCTTTCCTGGCTACCAATCTTTAAGTAAATAAATATAAAGACTTGTAAAGCACAGCATCACGAAACTGGAGTAAGCTAGAGTGGCATTCTACCATATCATGAGCTCTGTCTTCAAAGATCATACAAACATAGACTCTGATGGCAGATAAGGACCGCTTGGCCCACCTAGTCTGACCATTTTCCTACCTATTGGATAAGCTGTAGATTCTTCTTAATTAATAGCCTACTTCTTCCTACCCCACACAAGAATTGCCTTATGTCTGTTCCATGCATTCTTGAATTCCCCCACTGTTTTTGGCCTCACGACCTCCTCAGGAAGGCTGTTCCATGCATCTACCACCCTCTCTGTGAAAAAATACTTCCTCACATTGCATCTGAGCCATCCCTCCTCTATCTTCCAATTGTGTCCCCTTGTTCTTGCACATCTCTTTTTCTGAATTATGCTACCCTCTTGGACATTGTTGATTCCCTTGAGGTACTTAAAAGTTTCTATCATTCTATCATGCCCCCCATTTCCTCGAGGGTATACATATTAAGGTCCTTTAGTCTCTCTTCATATGGCTTCTGTTGCAGACCCTGCACCATATTAGTTGCCCTCCTCTGGACTGCCTCCATCCCCTACTGGGTCATAACGTCACATGTTTAATAGTGTATGACATTATGGCTAAACCAGTACAGTGCTGTAGCTGTGAGCGAATGATGCAATACCGCGTATACTGCTGTTCGTGGTATTGCACCAGTCACATTTTCCCAGGCAGAGGATAAGACCTCTACTGGGAGTGCATTC
Organism: Neoceratodus forsteri; assembly: GCA_016271365.2. Taxonomy (NCBI): domain Eukaryota; kingdom Metazoa; phylum Chordata; order Ceratodontiformes; family Ceratodontidae; genus Neoceratodus; species Neoceratodus forsteri. The sequence goes on from JADMNL010000025.1 coordinate 19,153,765, forward strand.
TGCCGAGCAGCTGCCATGGCTCACTGGACTGAGCCACAGCAGCAGGAACCCAGGCGCTGCACCTGGGACCGGGTTTCATTCCTGGTCCCAGAAACTTTCCTTTTTTTTAAACATTGTGCCCTCCCTGAGTTAAACTCCTCACGGAGTCAAAGAATCTTTAGTGGGGGGTTTGGGAGCACTTCCCCCTCTAACAGTGGTGTAGGGGCAGAGTCCCCCAAAAAAGACTTATGCCCCATGGCAGAAATTTGCGCTGTACTGGCAGTGTGATTTTGCCATGTGGCATAATGTCTTGTGACATTATGACCCCATGCTCCTCCATCCTATGTTCATGCAGAGAAGGGGTCTCCAGAACTGCATGCAGTACTCCAGATGGGGTCTCACCAAGTGTTTGTAAAGAGGGATAACAACTTCCTATTTTCTACTGGTGATGCCACTCCCTATACATCCCAGTATCCCCCAGCCATCCTTACTGCCTTCTCACATTGTTTGCTTACCTTTAGGTCATCTGATATGGCTACCCCAGGTCCCTTTCCATTTTTGCTGTTGTTAATACCTCCCCCTCATTGTGTACTCTTCCCCTGGATTTTTGTTTCCCAGGTGCAATACTTTGCACTGTTTTGCATTGAGTCTAAGCTGCCATATTTTTGACCATTTGTCCAACCTTGCCAAGTCCCTTCTCATCTTTTCCACCCCCTGTGTATCAACCCTGTTGCAGATCTTTCTGTCATCTGCAAAGAGGAATACTTTTCCTTCCATTCTCTCTCTGCAATATCACTTATAAAGACATTGAAAAGGACCAGACCCAGTACTGAACCCTGCGGTACCCTGCTAGTAACCCCCCCTTTCTTCGGAGTGGACTCTGATTACAATTACCCTTTGTGTCCTGTTATCCAGCTAATTTATTACCCAGGTTACCACCCTGGGACCCACTCCCAGGCTGGCTAATTGGTTTATTAATCTTTTGTGTGGGACTGTGTCAAATGCCTTGCTAAAGTCTAGGTTGGTCATGTCCACAGCCCCTCCCTGGCCTAATACTTTGGTCATCCAGTCAAAGAAATCGATTAGATTCATCTGACATGACCTTCCCACTGTGAATCCATGCTGTCTTGGGTTCTGTGCCCTCCAGGCCTCTAGGTACTCAGCAATTCTTTCTTTCAGAAGTGATTCCATCATTTTCCCTATCACTGAGGTCAAACTAACAGGTTTGTAGTTTTCCGCCTCTGCCTTGCTCCCACTTTTGTGAAGGGGAATCACATCTGCCCTCCTCCAGTCCTTAGGTACCACACCATCCTCCCATGATTTGTTAAAAACGGTAGTCAGTGGTATCAAGAGTTCTCCCCTTAGTTCTTTTAGAATTCTGGGGTGAATCCCATCAGGCCCCATTGTTTTGCCCACCTTTAGTTTTAGGAGTTCTTTCAGAACCCTTTCTTATGTGAAGGACTGCTATCAACCCTTCCTATCCAGAGTGCTTCTATTGATTGGATAAGGTACCTCCCCTTCCTCTTCTTTTGTGAATACTGAGCAGAAGTATTCATTCAATATCCCTGCTTTTTCACTGTCCCTCTCTGCCCACCCATCCTCCCCTTTATTAAGTCTCACTATCCTTCCCTTGGTCTTTCTTCACTCCCTAATGTACCTATGAAAGGTTGTATCCCCCTCCTTAACTGAGTTCGCTATCTTTTCCTTGATTTGGGCCTTTGCTGTTCTGACTGCCTTCCCCACTTCCTTCTGCTTTAACTGATACAGTTCTCTGTTCGGCTTCTTCTGTTTTTCTTGATACAGTACTTCCTGAATGCTATCTTTTTTCTCCCTAACCTTCCCCTCCACTTCTTTTGAGAACCATAGTGTTTTTTCTTTTGTTTTGATTTGTTTATTTGCTTCACACAAAGGTTTGGTGCCTCTGTGATGGCAGTTTTGATGTTTCCACATTGTTTCTCCACCCCTCCTTCTTGCCTGTTTGCTAGTGCCTTTCTGAGGCACACTCCCATTTTCTCAAAGTCAGCCATCCTAAAATCCAATACCCTCACTTTTGTATGGCTTGACTCTGTGGCTATGTTTATTGTGAATCACACTATTTGGTGGTCACTTGTTCCCCGATGGCTACCCACTTCTGGATGTGAGATCCTCTCTCCATCCCCGTTTGAGTGTACCATGTCTAAAGATTGCTCCTTCTCGAGTGAGTTCCAATACTAGCTGTCTGAGGCATGTCCCTTGTAGGACATCAAGAATGACCCTGCTCTTGGATGTGGCTGCAGCAAAGGTGTTTCTGTTAACATCTGGCATATTCAGGTACCCCATCAACAATATCTCCCTTTTTTTCTGCCAGCCTAAGGATGTCTTCTATCATTTCCTTGTCCATTTCCTCCCTCTGAGACAGGGGTCTGTATACAACTCCTGTGTGGATTGTGATACTGTTTTCGGTGTCCAGGGTAACCCACAGTGCTTCCTCTCCTCCTGTTTATCCTTTAGTTCCATTGCTTTTATCCCTTCCCTTATGTAGAGGGCTACTCCTCCTCCTCCTCTTCCACTCTCCCTGTCCATCCTGTAGATTATGTACTCTAGTATGTTGACATCCCAGTCATGGTTCTCTGTGTACCATGTTTTTGTGACTGCCACGATATCCAGGCATCCCTCTTCCATCAAGGCCAACAGTTCAGGGAACCTGTTTCCTAGACTATGGGCATTGGTACTCATTAACCTCCATTTTTTGATGGCCTTACTCCTTTTTTCCCCATCCCTGTCCTTACTGCCTTTGTCTTTTTCTCCATTTACCCCTGCCCTTCTCCCTATTGACTTCTCTATTTTTTTGTGTTTATCTCACTAACTACCCTGATTTTTTTGGGGGGGTAGGATTTCCATGCTTCTTTTTAGTGCCTCCCCCCCTTGGCTAGTTTAAATGCTTGCTAATAAAGCATTTAAACCTATCACCTAGGATCCTGGTTCTCCTTCTGGACAGATGCAGACCATCGCACCAGTATGGGCTTGCATTCCTCCAGGTGGACACCCAGTCCCCAAGGAAGCCAAAAACCTGAGCTCTGCACCAATTTTTCAACCATTGATTGAATACCATGGTGAAGAGCACCCTAGCCTCACCCATGTTATAGATAGGCAGCACCTCCGAGAAGGTTATCGTGCATGCTACTTGTCTAAGGCCTCTCCCCAAATCCACAAACTCCTCCCTCACTGCTCTGCTCTGATCCCTTTTCCAGCCAGGTCATTTGTCTCTAGGTGGACAATGACATCCAGCTCCCTCCCCCATGCAGCTGCTCCTGCAATCCTGAGGATTCGCTCCCTGTCCCTCCAAGCCATGGTGCCAGGAATGCCCCTTACCTCCCTCTCCCCCCTCCCCCAGTTCTACCTTCCTAACAATGGAGTCCTCCACCAGGAGCTGTTTCCTTCTCCTGTAGGGTCCCATGCTACCCTCCTGTAGGTCTCCTTTGTGGAGGTTCCCAGCATCCTCCTTGGTCTCCACTGCAGATGCCTCCATAGAGGAACCACACTCTACCAGAATGGCATACAAATTGTGGAGAGGTACAACTGAAGGGATGTGCCTCTGTTCCTCCACCCTCACCCTCCCTGAGCCCACTGTGGTCCAACTGCACCTGTTTCTTGGCAACCTCTGAGGCAGCAGCAGCAGCAGCCCTGGTGGTCCCTGGGAGGGAGAGGAGGTCCCCAAATCCTGGCCAACTCAGCATGGAGACGAGCAACCTCCTCCCTCAGCCCAGAGAGGTACCTGCAGATGGGACAACACTGCATCCTCCAGAATATCTTCCAGAAGACTGTCGCTCCACAGTAACTGCACTGCACCACTCCCATCATGTCTTATTTGTGGTCCCTCAACTGTTGCTTTGTATGCTTACTGTATCCTCTCTCTGTTTATTTTTTTCTCACTACTTTCCTACTGCCTCTGTACCCTTAAAGCTCCTGCTCTTGCTGCTCTGGGACAGGAAGTTCCTGTATTCCTCAGTAGTCTCCTTCTTACTTGCTCAGAGTTAGACCTCCAGCAGCTTGGGGGGATGGAGAGCTACTCTTTTCCTTCTAGGATAGTGAGCCTTTTGTGCCTCTGTGGCCACTCCCTTCCTGCTCCCAAATAGGAGGCTCCTGTTATCAGTCTAATCCTATGCCTATAAAAGGGGAACTGGCTAAGGGTGGGGGTTGAGGGAGGGAGGGCTATATAGTTCCGTAGAGCAGTAAAGTTCTAACAGCACCTCCTTCCTCTTGCTGTTCTCTGCCAAAAGCTATCTAGGGCAGTTTTAAATCCAAACACCTGGCTTCCTGCTGCCTAAGCCACTCCCCCAAGTCACAGTTCCCTTCTTCACCTAGCTAACTGCACAGATAACAATTGTTTGTTGAATTTTGTTGACCCGGTAATCCCACTGGGCCTAGAGGTCCCTTTTTTAGGGCCAGCCGGGGGGGGATACAGATGGTAAGCAACTGAAATTGAACCAGATTAAGCTGTTGGTGGTATTTTTAATGAATGAGGGAAATTTGGCCATGACACCGAGGGAATTACCCTACTCTTTTTGATAAGTGCCACAGGATCTTTAACATCTACCTGAACTACCACCAATCCAGGTAGATAGGACCTTGGTTTAACATCTCATCTGAAAGATGGCACCTCAGAAGTGCAGCACCCCTCTCATGCTGCACTACAGTGTCAGTATTGGGATATCAACCCAAGTGCCAGATGTGGGAACTGAATTCACAGCCCTCTGTTACCAAATGAGCCACTGACACTTCACCCAACTCAAACAAACACACTAACTCTTGTTTTCTTTTGTTTGTCTCTTTGTTTTTACCCTAAATTGAAGGTCCCAGTAGTAGAATTCTGGTTCTTAAGTCCCAATAGAGTAGTAACATTATAAAAGCACTTCCTTCCTCTTGCTGTTCTCTGCCAAAAGCTATCTAGGGCAGTTTTAAATCCAAACACCTGGCTTCCTGCTGCCTAAGCCACTCCCCCAATACACAGTTCTCTTCTTCACCTTGCTAACTGCACAGATAACAGTTCCTTTCACCCAACTCAGACAAAAACACTAACTCTTGTTTTTTCTGTTTGTTTGTTTTTACCCCAAATTGAAGGTCCCAGTAGTTGAGTTCTAGTTCTTAAGTCCCAGTAGAGTAGTAAAGTTCTAACAGCACCTAATTCCTCTTGCTGGTCTCCGCCAAAAGCTATCTAGGGCAGTTTTAAATCCAAACACCTGGCTTCCTGCTGCCTAAGCCACTCCCCATAATTCATAGTTCCTTTCGTCACCTAGCTAACTGCACAGATAACAGTTCCCTTCACCCAACTCAAACAAACACACTAACTCTTGTTTTTTTTTATGCTAAATTGAAGGTCCCAGTAGTTGAGTTCTAGTTCTTAAGTCCCAGTAGAGTAGTAAAGTTCTAACAGCACCTCCTTCCTCATGCTATTCTCTGCCAAAAGCATCCATAACATGAAATGCATTGTTTTGTTTCCACTTTTATCTCCTCCCCATTCACCCCTTCACCTCTCAGCAATGACTTTCTTCTGTAGTCTACAAGCTATGAGTAACTATTCCATCCAGGTATCTTACTCACATAAGTCAGGCTTGGCAGACATGCAATACTACTACTACTTCCCTCCATTGGTCAGGGCTCCATCTCACTTAAACTCTCCCTCCTGATCAGCACGCCATGTTAGCCAACCTTAACAGCATACTCAGGTCTCTGCTGGCACAGAACAAATGGTACAGTCCATGGTGCAAACACAGGTTCCTTGTATGTTAGCACAATGAACTACCACATGCACAGCTTGGTCAGACTTGTTTTAACATTTTATGTATACACCTGCAGAGAAGGTATTCAAAAAACAAATACCCACTATTAAAGTGATATTCCAGCATCCTGCACAAAAGTTATAGTTGCTAACAGTAGGACTCAATCTTATAGACATTCCAAAAAATTTGAATTTCAGGACTTTTCATTTTTTGTTACTAAAGACTTGTTCGTGAAATCAGAGTGTTTTCCACTTACTATAGTCTTCATCTGTCCCAGCTGTTAATACCCATTATTTATTTTTTATTTATTTCATTTTTGTTGACCGGGTAAGTGCACTAGACAAATTCTGCCTATTTTCAGGCACGACCCAGGGTAGGGGGATACAGATGAATGCCAACTGACCATGAACCAGATTAAGCTGTTTGCAGTATTTTTAACAAATTATACAATGGCAGAGAAGATTTCCAGCATTCCTGCCTCCTACCTTATCACACTGAATCATCAGCCCCCTCCCAAAATCAGATTTTATTCAACTGACCACTACTGTAGAACATTGTTTTAATCAAATAAATAAAATAAAACTGAAGCAGTCATTTTAATCAGCTTCACGGTCTGCACTGGGCAGCATAACCAAAACCATGTGAGCAGTTATAAAAAAACTTTCAGTGAAAGCCATCCATATTTCTGTATTCCTGGGGTCACTCTGACTACTTTTAGTAACATATGTATTTATTTTTATCTATGTATTTTTTAAATACCCCCCCCCAGGCTGGCTTCAAAACACTCCCCAGGCTGGCTTAATAACTAAAAATGAAAAGTGAAGTTGTTTACAGTCCCCACTCCAGTTACAATAAACAGCACATGGTAAAACATGCTGCAGTTGCTGATCATTGGGCCAGTGCCTTTAGGTTACATTTCACTGTGCAAACTCACATTAGTACCAACTTTAACCACAGGTGGCTATAGCAGGAGAACTAGTCAGTCACAGACATGGAATCATGGGGGGTGGGGAATACAAGCAACAGACATGGAACTACAAGAGGATGGAAAGCATGAGCTCAAAACTGCACAAAAAGAGTATCAGTCAGAGAGCCATAGATTACCCAGGGCAAATGGGGGGTGAGACTGATCAACTGGAGAGATAGGGATGTAAGCAAAGTGTGTGTCTGTGGGGGGGCTATACAGGCAAAGAAAGAGAGAGAAAAAGATAGCTGGGGGGCAGAGATTCAGTGATATGACAAGAGAACCCCATTGCATAACAGCATCACCTGCTGGACAAAGAGAAAACAGAAATGTTTTCATTTGTTAATATGCTTCAACACTGAAAAAAATCAAGGAAACAAATACTGTTAAAATGTTTTTCCTATTTTCATTTGAAAAAAAAGAACCACTGTATAATTTCAGTAATGCACTCCAGTGTGTGTGTGTCATGCTGGGATAATCACGTTTGGGGTGTTGGATGCATTTGACTACCGGCCTTATGCCCAACCACCCCAGGCATGACGTTATCCCAGTACAACATATACCCTGTCAAGTATTATTGCTTAAATATAAAACAATAATTCTTTATTTCTGACATCAGAAGAATGCGTATGCCAGCAGATTGTGATATCATAGGTGGAGGGTTATGATTTCAGGCAAGTGCTGTATAATCAGAGTAACAGATGAAATCTAAGGAAAAAGATCCTGTTTAAATGAAATAGTCTTCAATAATGGAAAGGAATGACCTGAAACTTACATTTTTGAGGATGTTTTGGCAACTGAGTTCTGCTAATGCCAACTGATTTTTTGTTTTTCTGAGAACTGGAAAATGTCTTTCAATAAAACAAAATGAAATATAATATACCACTGTGTGGTATTTTGTCTGGCACACTTCTTGCCAGAGTTCTTAGCGCTACACCATTCCATGGGAGGTAGTGTGATGTACCTATGAATCACAGATATCATTTTCTTTAATTAAAATGTGGCAACCAGAACCATCTTGGTATGTAGAATAATGAATTCTGTTACTGTACATTTCCATCACAGAAATCATGTATTCATAAAAGTCTGAGAGGTGGAGTAGACAGGATCAGGTATTATGGGACAAAATTAGCAAAAGGAATGCAATGACAAATTATATTTTCATAGCTATGATAAGTCTAAAATGTGTGCAGACAGCACTTCTGCTGCATACACATTTAAGTAATATGTCCCACCCAAGTGGGCTTTGGCTGCAGGAAGCTAAATACCTTAGGTACTGAATAGTCAAAAGGATTTGTTTTGGCTCACCATCTCCCAGTCCCTCTCTCAAATAAATGATGTGTGTGTTGGGTGGGTCAAAATAAATTCTTCTGGAAACTGCAACCCTGATCCACAACCAGTATGTGTGTATTTAAAGAGAAGATCCAACCACCAGCAAAAAGAATCACAGATGATATCAATGGGACTCAGTTGCAGTGTAATCGACCCCTTTGAATTTAAGCCAAGTCATTATTTATTACAAAGAGTTTTTATATGAAAATAGGAGTTGTGTCCTTTACAGCACTTTACACACTAGATGCTTGCCTGTTAGCTGAAGACCTACTGCCTTGAAAGTGACATAATCATTTCTACAAACACCAAAGTGAAGTGTCATAAGTAAAGAATTGTGACTGCAGCTCCTGAATATGCAGCAACCATAAGTGAAATGTGAAGGGCAGAGATCCAAGGCTCAATTTTCAAAGGGCCGGGAATGACACATGGTGCTTGAGTCAGAGACATGACACAAGGGGCTCACAGCACCACACCTTGCATCATTCCCAATTTTTGAAGGATGCTTGCAGCATATGGGGGTTTGCCAGCACCAAAGAGGCTTGCACCAGCATTGCAGCAGCAACCCCGGCAATGCCATGCTGTAAAGATGGTATGTGACGTGACCCAGCTGCACCATCCTCTTAAATGGGATTTTGGAAGCAGGTGAGGCCAGGTGAAGGTTAGATGAGCCAGTGCAGGGTCTAATGGCCAGTGTGCCAACTGTGGTGCACATGACAGGCTCCTCCAAGGGGCCAACATGGCCACAGCCAACTTGGGACCGGCAGTGTCCCAGCCAATGCAGATGGTGCCGATGACTGTGGAGGACCCTTGTTCCCCGACAACAGTATACCCAGGCAGAAGATCCCAATTGTAGCTGACGGTAAGTGCTGGGCAGAGTATACCATAACAGGACAGCCCAGGGATTGGGGTGTTTTAGCCACCAGTATGGGATGGTACAGCTGCACAATGTGGTCACAGTGCTTCTGACGGACAAGAACCGTGGATGCCTGAATCACCAGAGCTGAGGATGCTGAGTGCATGGGAAAGCATGCAGATGCAGAGATGGGCACAGGTCCCTGTGGTAATAGGGCTCAGTGGCCAGTGAGCACTGAGCATTCTGTCAGACACCATGGCAGCCTAGCTGTGGTTGGTATCCCACACAGGCTAACAGCTCTGTTTTGCATTGGGGCCACAGGGGATGTTTAGTGGGGATTACAGCATCTTCCCTGTGGCCCTGGCATGTGCTGTTGATATGGAAGACTGGCAGGGATGCTGTTGGCACACCTCCATGGCACAGGTTTCAGCAGAAGTGACCTGTAGTGCCACCCTTTTGGCCTTTTCAGCTGTTCCAGGTACCTCCCATGGCTCGGGGTGTCATCGGCTGCCCAGTGGTTGCTTGTGCTTCCACTTTTGTCCAACCCCTCCCATGGGACATTTGTTTGACACATGGGATTGGTTGGGGTAAATACGTGCAGTTTGGTACTGGGCCCCTACTATTAGAAAATCCAGTGCCAGGTCCCTAGCTTACCAGGCTCTGGTGCAAGCTACTGTTTGCCACAGCTTGCATCGGTCTAGGCAGCTCTTTGAAAACTGAGCCCCAAGTTTTCATGTAGAAGTTCTTAATAATAAGAAAAATGACTTGAAATTCAGATTTGAAAGACTGTTGAGGAATTCAGTTCTGCAGATGTCAACAGTGTCTTTTTTACTGGTGACCGGATCTATAAACATTATTTTTCAGAGGAAGCGATGTTCCAGGATTAGGGTTCATGGGATGAAATTGGAGGAAGGGAGGTTCAGAGGTAACATAAGGAAGTAATTCTTCACATAAATGGTGGTGGACAAGTGGAACACCCTGCCAGAGGAGGTGGTGGGGGCTGAAACAATTACAGGATTCAAGAATGCATGGGAGAGGCATTAGGGGATTGTAACAGTTGGGGGATAGGGACAACCCAGTTCAAGAGAAGCTTGAAGAGGCAAAATTACATGCACAATTGGGCAGACTAGGTGGGCCAAAGGCCCTTATCTGCCATCAGTATCTATGTATCCATTCATCATCATCAATATGTTTATTCATTCACTTATGAAAAAGAAGAAAAACTGACCTAAAGTTTATATTCAATGGGGATCTTACAATTACTTAGGACTATTCAGAGGAAGTACATAATATTGTTTATATTGATGCAGTGATAAAACTCATTACAGAATAGTCCACTCACTGTCTATAAAAGTGCAGGAGGTACAAGGGCTAATAAAATAATGTATACATGCCATAGATAAATAGTTCATAAGTTTCACAGGAAAGCTGGCAGTAATACATAATTAATTAAAACAATAAGGTAGTAAAGTGGCGGTGTGGCAACATAAACTGGCACACTGTCGGTATAAATCTTAACAATAACATTAAATGTAATTTAGACAGATAGGCATTTAGATGAGGATAGGTGACCTGTTCAGTGTCTCCAGTGTATGAGCAAGGGATCCAGCAACAGGGTTAGTTCAAAGCAAGGTTCCTTCTACCTGTGCTAGTCTAACAGTTGGGAAATCAGAGATAATTCCTAGACAGGCTCTTAGGCAGGCAGGATGATCTAATTTGGAAGAAGTCCAGTACATAGTTAGGAGCTTTCTGCCTGATGTATGCATGTATAAGATGAATAATGTGGAGCTCATTGGACATGACAAGGGGTATCATACATAATGAAGAAATGGCAAGGGTCACTCTAATGAGGAAAGGTGCTAGAAAGTCCACTAGCTGCACAGTTCAATCAAACAGGACCCAACACTCTGTCTAGTAAAGCAGCAGCCTCACCAATTCTTAGTGCTTATAAAATTAATTTATTGTGAAACACAATGGAAAAAAAAACTGTAGCGTAGCACAGGGAGGCCACCTGTGTTACCCAATGTTTCACATCCCTTGACAAAGTGTCCGCAAGGGCCGTGAAACATTAGGCAACACAGATGGCTCCCCTGGGCTACACCACAGTTTTTTTTCCATTGTGTTTTTCACAATAAATTAATTTTATAAGCACTAAGACCTGGTGAGACTGCTGCTTTACTAGACAGAGTGCCGGGTCCTGATTAATTGAACTATCATACATGATGTCCATTTCAGCTAAGTTGCAAATGTGCTACATTTCTATAAAGAAAGTAACTCTAGTCCAGTATTACAATTCAAGGTGACCATCTATAGTTAAACAATTTCTGGTTTTGCATAAATATTTGATTTGGGACTGGCAGCTGGAGCAGAGGCTGGATTTCTGTCTACAATGCTGGTGACCCAATTCAAGACCAGACTTGAGCAATCGGAGGGCTGGCCGGGGGAAGGAGGATTGATCATCCTTAGGACTGATCTCCTCCTCCGGGGGCAACAAACAGCATTTTATTGACCCCTGGTGGTGGCTGGGGGGAATATAGCTGCCACAGTTGAGCTGTCAGGGAGGCATTTCAGATGTTTGTGCATTACACACTTCATCATTGCTTGCCACATCTCCCAGGGAGCCCATTATCAGAAAAACTGCTGCCAGCTCCGCTCATGATGCCCCATCTTTCCGGCCCCCACAACACCCTCTGTGATGCTTGGCAAGTGCCTGAGCAAGAGTCTCCATCAGTGCAGCCTGGTCCCACAGCCCCACCTTGGGGAGTAATCCAGGGAGGCCTGCCAGTGGTTCTTCCAATGAGTACCTTGTACAGTCTTCCCTAGAGGCCATGCCTGCCTGATGATCCTGCCCAGAGGGGGCAAGCCTGGGTGGATTGCCTTTCTGTATAAGTCCAGGGGCAGGCAGAGGTTGGAGGAGCCAGGGGCTGAGCTCTTGGAGGACTGGCACCCAAAAATCATATTAAATAAAAAAATAAATTGATTCGTGGCCTTTGCTTGTCAACAGTGTGTGCAATATGGGCATTCTATTTTAGATTTAGTTTAGTCAGATGCCCAGATACTAGGGTTGGGTGAAATGTATCTTCCATCAGTGAAATTCTGGCAAAATACTGATTTCACAAAATGTCCATGAAAATGTTGCAAAAATTTGCCAAAATTGTTTTTTCAGTGCTCTCCTTCTAATTTAAAAAGTAGGTGTCCAGATGCACCACATTTAGTATGATGACTTTATCAAGCTGCAAACAGAGCTGTACCAAGTTTTAGATCTCTGTCTTTAATGGTGGCTGAGTTATAAGTCACCAAATATTCAGAAATGTTACAATTACATTTGATAATTATATAAAAAGAAGACTTTTAAGCCCCTATAAATTTAAAACCAGAGAATGCAATGTCACCAGTTTTGTTAGGTTCATTGACCCTAAATATTAAGCTTTGAGGTCACCCCATGGCCCAGCAGCAGAGTGTTGTGCTGTCATGCTGACAACCAAGGTTCAGAAGTGAGCTGGGGAAGTCACATAAGGAGGCAGGTCATGGCAGAGACAGCTGCCATGTGGCAGTGCATCTCAGCTGGGGACAGTTGGCAGTGGGATCCACCAACACAGTGACTCATGAGGCTGGACCAGGGAGCTTGCTCCTGCTGCAGGGAAAGCTGTGGCTGTGTGAGACTGACAGAGGCACTGCCCCCAGCAGGGCAGATGGGAGGGAAAACATGCTGGAGAAAAATCCTGTAGTTAACTGAATGATGGCTGGGTTCAGTCTGATCAGGGTATATCCTTGTGGACAAGGATATATTATGAAGAGATGAGCTGCTGGCCAGGAGGAAAAACAATATGAAAAACATGAGGCTGTGTGTGTCAGCTCTCTAATCACTTGCTCAAAGGCTGGCCAAATTATGAGCACCCAATGATTCCAAAATAACATCAGTAATTAAATCTGAATTTCATGAGCTTTTGTGAAATTGTGGAATGCCGTGATACTTTTGTCAAAGTTATGTCCACACATTTTGCCCAGTTATATACTTGAGTTGACATTGCAGAGGAAGGTAAAGGAGAGGCTCTGTAGTAAAAGTATAGTGGTGCCAAGTGTCAGGTCACTATCTTGAATGATGAACCTTAAAGCATAGTCACAGTCATCTCTCTGCAGTAGGCTGAATTTTTGCAATATACCACATAACCACTACTGCTCACTGACTTAATCACATGGAAGCACATGCAAATGCAGCATTGTTTCTCTACAGTTCCACCTGCTGACTGTTTAACAACCCTGTAGATAACAATGCATATTTTTAATTGTTAAATACCATGGCACAAAGTGAAGCCAAGCCTTACAACTAGCTGCAACTTAGGCCATTGTGACAGAAATACCTGGAAATCTTTATTCATGATGGTGCATGATGCTGGGCATCACTGTCACAGGAGTGTTGGAGGGGCATTGCAGGGCCATGATGCTAGTGCAGGTAAGGTGATTCATGATGGTGCATGATGCTGGGCATCACTGTCACAGGAGTGTTGGAGGGACATTGCAGGGCCATGATGCTAATGCAAGTAAGGTGACTCAGTGGTGATAAGTACATTGTGAAAGTTAAATTCCACAAGTGGAATTCTAGTGGCATTACCTATTATGCGTCCGTGATTTTTTGAGCAAATTTTGCCAATTAGTAATTAAAGAATCCACAATAAATTTTAGCCTACTAAACCACATTTAATTAGATTCCAGGACATGTTTACTTTGATATGAATTCCAAGTCTTGAGTGTATACCTACAACAGCAGTGGAGCTGTAAACATCCAAACATTTTGAACATTTTCACATAATTTATCAAATAATTAAATTGTGAAATGTTGAAGTCCTGTAACTTACAATTTACACAACCAATTACTTCTATATGTAACACTTTTATGACTTTTCTATGACTCTTCCAAAATATTTATACATATTAATTCTCAGGTGGCTAAATTGTAAGGATAAAAACATTTTCAGAAATTTCACATGAATAATACACTGCCAGATTTTAAGCCCCTATAACTTCCCCTCTCTTTTCCAAAAATTATGAAATTTTGCAACCTTTTATTGCCTCTTCCAAACAATCAGCATGCCAAACTTCAGATCCATAGCTATAATACTGACCGAGGTATGACCAATTAACAAATTTCAGAAAATTCTGCTAAATTATGTGAAATTTCATGGAATTTTGTGAAACCTACATAAATCAGAACTTGCTAATTTTGCCCAGCCTGACCATATACTTAAAATGCACTTAAAATGTTGATACTTGTTTCAGGGCTTTCACTTTTGTGAACTAAATTTCTAAACCCATGCAATTCATGATTTGTGGCTGTTAGTCAAACAACATAGTCTCTTTTTTTTTTTTGTACCAGCTTGTTGTTTTAGAAGGTACTGTTGGATTAACTTAAAGCCTTGTTATAAAGATGATTGGACTTTGCTTAGGTCAACCTCTTTAAATAGGATTGGAAATTATTTCTAATCGGCAGGTGCTTGTACTGTTCATCTTTTCAGAAATGATATTCATACCACCAAATAATTCATATTTAATTGTACCTGACTAAAATGTAAAGTGAAAACTGTATTTTGGACTGTTTTGTTTTATGGGCATTAGTCTTTACAATTATTTTCATGGAATAAGTAATTTGGTGTTTAGGCATTGCCACAATTTATATACAGAACTCTAGGCGGCGCTGTTCTTGTATGGTAAGAGCTCATGTCTTACATTCTTTACCTAAGTTGTGACAAAGTGAAAATCTAATTTAGTGTTTGGTGAAATTAGAAAAAAAGCAGTTTCCTGCACTTTTCACAAAAATGTGCCAAAGATATTTAACTTCATGCAATTTCATAAATTAGAATAGTAAGTTTATGGATATTTCCTGTTGAAATAGAACGTTGTTTAAAATCTAAATCTTTTAACATTTGTGTTTTGGGAAAAATGGGTCTTTTGAATAAATATGTGACAATATTTGGTGCACTTTTCATGGAAATTGTGTGAATGACAAAAACTGTAATTTCATGCTGTTTTGCCCAGCACTACTGCAAACTACTAGTTCAGTGAAAATGATTATATTGAACAAACAAAAACAATGCAGATGTAGTTTCACACTTCAGTGTCTATTTCTGGTACAGTTGAGTCCTTTGGAGACATGAACTTCATTTGGAGGTAGGAATTTAACTAACACTGTCAAGCAGCACAAATTTCTTACCCCTTTAATAAACTCTAAAGTTGTTATATTAGCACAATGTCCCCATTAGACAAATGGATCATTGCTATTTTAACAAAACACCAAAGAGGGACAGATTTCAGATGAGAACAAGTCTGTGGGTACATAAGTGAGGGGGCATGGGAGTAGATAGCCGGACAGTTAGATGCTGGGATCCTCATCAGGTGGTCCATTTTAAGCAAAAGGGATTTTCATGAGAAATGCTCACTCAATGTTATTCACCCATGGAATAAATACCCTCTTTAAACAGAGACACAGAGTTCCCTAAATATGTATGCCATCATTTACAGCTGACAGTGACCTTATAGCCCCTGACAGACTACACAAGATATGAATCAGCCTGCATAAATGTTACTGAAGCAGTTGAGCTGTGTCCCAAGAAATGTCTATCAGTATATTCAGGCTGGCAGGATGACTCCAGTCATCCACAGGACCCACACTCAAGATATTAAGAGAGTTCCCAGTCTACCATCTCAGCAGCAAACTTCACAGATGGAGAAAACTTTCAGTTGAAGTTTACATGACCTCCCTGTAACCTTCCGTATTACTTTGTTGTGAAACCATGTAGAAACAGGACCACCCATACAATTAGATGCTGCACTTACAGTTCTCATACTTGGTACATATAGAAAATCAAAAAAGTCTGTTATATGGAAGAATATTTTAATCAACATTGTGTATATGTATTACATAAATTGAGTTCATGAGATTGAAATATTTAGTTAGGGTATGTCACCCACAACCCTACTCCCCAGTGGGGAAACATGGGAATATATGGTGCACATGTTATAGGACTACAAGATATGCTTTGTTGCTCAGTAACAGGCTTCACACCTGAACTTGCTTTTCAAAGAACAATCTATAGAGGTTGTCCCACCAAGGTAACAGTAGAGCTACCACTTGTGGCACCAAACAACCCGAGTTCTGGAATGATCTCTGGGCATCAGAGGGTCAGCTGGAGAGAGGTGGAATGAGCATCTGTGGGATTGCTGTCCTCCAAGGTGTGGGTCACGGGTCTTGGCACATGCCTGACCCCCAGTGAAAGCTAGGTGAAGGCAGATTGGGACTGTAAGTGTGAAGGGAGGCTCAGCAGATGTTGACACACATTGCTGGGAATTGTGTGATGTACGTTATGATGCCATTGCATGTCTGCTCCTCCAAAGAGAGAAAATCAGTATATTCTGGCTGGCAGGATGACTCCAGTCACCCACAGGACCCATACCCAAAGACCCAAGTCAGCAGTCATGAAACCATGTCCTGTTGGATGGTGTGGGTTAGGAACCCAGCCAACCTCACCAGGGGGAAAACCCTGGGCTGTGTTGCAGCCGGTACATCCTAGGGAAATTTGGAGTGATAGGGATGGGTTGACTGTCAGATGGGGGCAACTTAGAATACAGGGTTAAAACAGAATAGTAAAGGTGATAGCAATTTTAAAAAATACTAAACCACTGCTATTTCTTCCACTGTTCTTCATTTAAATCAGTTTCAAACAGCCAATATAACAGGATAACTTGGAAAGCACAAGTTTTAATTACATTACAGCTTTAATTTTTATTCTTTGTGATTAGTTTCCTTCTTTTTCACAATAATTGTGCACATCACTTGAATATGAAGGCAGGATCAACACACTCTATACTTCTATCTCAGCTACTTATCTACACATGCCATCATACCCCCTTCTTCTTGCTACCATAATCATTTCCGGAAAAAAATGATTATGATGACACAATCAGTGAACTGTGATGTAAGATCTAGACAAACAACCAGAGACTATTAAGTTAAGAGCACAGTGATCCTGTGTTATGCTAAGCAAGCAATAAGACACCATAGGGTGTTGGTTGTCAGGTGTTAATGCATGTTCAGGTCCATAATAATGTATGTGGTGCTTACACCAAGTGAGTTTAACATCTGGAACAGCATCAACCCCAGAAAAATAACATCCTGGAGTGTCTTACTGAGCTTACACTCAGGTTAGTACTCAGGTTTTAGAGGTAGGATTTGACAGTTTTGTCTATTCTGGTCTATCTTTCAATTAATTTAAGTATTCTATGTAGTTTCCTTTATCACTCCATTGCTCAAGCCCTTCCTTAAAAAGTGTCTGCATCTTTGCTATATGTATTTAGTACATCATGAAGAAGACTGTTCCATAAGTTAGCCACTTTCTGAGTAAAAAAGAAAAAAAAAACATGTTCCTGTTGTTTTGCAATGATTTAGTCTAAGTTATTTATTAAGTCTTCTGAGTGTATACTGCTCTTGTCCTCACTGTAAATTCAACATTCTCTACTAGATCTCAGTCATTACATATAATATAATGAGTAATAAGTCTCCCCTTATTTTTCCTTTTTCCAGACTATGTAAGCCAAGCTGATTAAGTCTTTCATCATATGTAAAACTGTCTAGTCTTTTGATCATCTTAGTGGCCTTATGCTGTTTCTTTCACTCTTGATGTTTTTCCCCATGTTTAAGCCTCCCCAAAACTGTGATCCCTATTATAATGAGTGTGACATATGAATGGTATCGCAGTATTAAAATGTGTTCTGATCTCTTTGTGAAATGCCTTTTTATTGTATTTAGCAGAAAGTTTGCTTTATTACATATAATAATAACCTGCTTTTTGCTTTTAGGGTCAGGGTGAAATCTCCCAGGTCTGATGGCCAGTTATAAAATGGAAAAGCTGAGAAACTAAACAAAACAAAAAGTAAGTTTTTTTTATAAAAAACAGGTCTTTCCTTTTGTTAAAAGTAACTAGTAAAAGCAGTCCTGCCCTATGCATCAGTGGTTTGTATTTCCACACATTGAACAGATGGTATGTTTGTTTATTATGGAACACATGAATTCAAACTGCTGCAGAATTCCTCTGGCAGAATATTCACTCCCTCACACAGAACTAGAGATGCAGCAAGGTTTTGCATCGCTGGTGAATTTTATGCAAAGTCGCCATATTCACCTGCATGAATGAGTTTGTGAAGTTGCCTGGTATAATGAGAATTTACCATCTGCAACTTCATGTTGTGTTTTGTGTTTTTTTTTAAGTGCAAATTGCACTTAAAAACCCCTAAGTAAGAAGATGTTACACATATCAGATCCCCCAAATCCCTGATGTCTAGTGCCCTCCATCACCAATCACCAGCTAAAAAGTATATATTTTAATTAAATCCCAGGTATCTAGTGGTTCCCCCCCCCCACCGATCACCAGCCAGTCGTCCACAATGTAAAAAAATATTGTTTATTTATTTAATTTTGTTGACTGGGTAGGCCCACTGAGACTAGAAGTCCCTTTTTCAGGGGCAACCTGGGCGTTGGGGAAGATACAGATGGTAACCAACTGAAATGAAACCTGATTAAGCTATTGGTGGTATTTTTAGTGAATGTATTTATGTATTTTTAAATCCCAGGGGTCTAGTGGTTCCCCCACCCCTCACCAATCACCAGCCATGGTTGTAATAATTAAAAAAGTTTATTCCATTGTGTAGGGTCCTTCCCCAGTCCCCTATCTCCTGATGTCCCACCCATTAATAATAAAAATAGTTTTCCATAATGTATGGTCCTACCCCAGTGTCCGATCACCTGATCCCCCACCTGTTAATGATAAAAGTAATATTCCATAGTGCAATGTCCCTCCCCTCCCCACCACCGATCATCACACTGTAATAAAATTATACCCCCTTTTCTGTAGCATAGTGTCCCTCCCCACTCCCCGCCTCCGATTGCTGCACTGTATTGTAAAAATAAAACCTTTTCCATAGTGTATGTTCCCACCCAAGTCCCCGAATACCCACACAAGAATAAAAAAATAAGTTTCCTTAGTGTAGGGTACCACCCAGTTGCCTGATCTCCTAATCCCCACCGGTTCATAGGACAAATATTTTCCATAGTGTAGGGACCCACCCCATTGCCCGATCTCCCACCCAATATGAAAATTAATATCTTTCCATAGTGTAGTGGTTCCCCCAAACCCCCGCCCACTCTGGAAATCACATATCACCCTGCTCCCCCTGCCCCAGCATGGCTGGCAGTTGGTGGTGAGCAGCACAGCCCTCCTCACACATCCGCATCTGCCTGCCAACTGAACTGTCAATGACTGCATACAAATACACTACAAGCCCACTGGTCAACCAATGGGCTTTGAGTGTATACTGAATACTGTCATTGATAGTCAGTGTAACAATCATGGAGGTGTGAGGAGGGCACAATGCTACTCACTACTGACCAATGGCCATGCTGAGGCGGTGGAAGTGGGATGGAGTTTGTTAGCTTCGCACATCACTACACACAACAAAAGGCCTTACATGGAGCCAAAGTCTGAATTGTCTCTTAACCAGTGTAGGCAGCAAAGCTTGCCCTGGCAACTTGGTAAAGATAGAAGAGGGATTTCTCATGGTCTCCAAAGAAACAACAGGAATTAAAACTGCAACTAGTACTTCACTTTTTAAAGTTTGTTTATGTGTGTAAGGAGAGCATCATGATAGGAAAGAATGTTTTATTATTTATCTTATTTTTAAATGTAAGGGGTTTTACTTTCTAGAACTTTGCTGAAAGTTTTCTGTGAGAAAAGGTGGTAGTATGTTTGCTATGGCATTTAGGGATGAGGGAAGTGAGTCATGAATTTTGTATGTGACTGGCCCAAATTCTAAATCCCATAGCCCAGACTTGTTCCCACGTGTGCATTTCTGGTGAATTAACACATGGGTCTCAGAACCTAATTAGCCAACCAGCAAGCAGGACATTTCTAACCACTTTATAATGTACATTATGATAATGGTGAGAAAAATCCTGCAATATGACTGGTCAGTCAAATTCTGCATACCTTATGTTAATGTTAGATAGGTAGAATATGTATATAAGACCTCATAAGATAATTTAAATTACAGATTGGTTATTTATATATTTGTATTTATGATGATTTTATTTTGTTTAAATGATTTTTGCATGGTTTTAAATTTATATTTGTGTTGTTTTGCAGTATGGCGCTCTGAGTCCTAGGAATTGAGCATCATATAAATAAAATATCTATCTATCTAATGAAGACACATAGGGCTCAATTTTAGTACAGTTATGCCTGGGGTAACAGCACTTGCACCATGTAGAATGGCACATGTAGCAACTTACGCCAGCAGTTGCAACATGCGCAAGTCTACAAAGTGGCCTGCAACATGGCACAGGCCACTTGCACCAAACATCAGTTATGCTCCCCGTTGCACCATAAACCCCCTGCGACATGGCACTAGGGGTTTACGGCAGCAGTTGTGCCCCATTCCAGAAGGGCAGCAACAAAGTCCCTAATGTTGGGATTCTACAAGAACCTTCGGAGGAGAACCGGCAACATAAGTTACACCAGTAATTAGCTGGTGTAACTTATGGCTGCCCACCCTGGGGTCCTGTAGACCTGCTTGCTGACATGCCACCATGTCCACCCCTCATGCCAGCATACCCCAGTAGGGCCCCGCAAGGCTACCCTTCCCCATCCCTCCAAAACACCCGCTGGCACAGGCCCCACAGGGCGGTGCTGCCATCCCCTCACCCTCACCCATGCCCTGAGCCATGAGTCACTGGCTGCAAATGCAGCAGTTACCCCTCCCTGGTAGTCTAGTGGCCTCCCAATCATTAATAAATAAAGAAACATCCCCAATTCCCTGGTAGTCTAGTGGCCCCCCAATCAATATTAAATAAATAAATAACTCAACTTCCCTGGTAGTCTAGTGTCCCCCCACACCCCCACCTGTCCCCAGCTTGTGACTAGCACAGCCCACAGCCCACCTCTCACCTTCCTGGCTAGTCACTGACTGAGTTCTGTATGATCGCTTGCTGTAAAGACGCGCTCAGAAATTAATTTCTGAATCTGTCTTTTCAGTAGCACTCATACTGCACTCAGTCAGTTGCTGGCCATGGAGGTGAGAGGTGGGCTATGCCAATCACCAGCTGGGGACAGGTGGGGGGGTGCTGGGTGGACTGGCATGGCAGGAAGGGGCACCACTAGACTACCAGGGAAGAGGAGTTATTTATTTAATATTGATTGGGGTGCCACTAGACTACCAGGGAATTGGGGATGTTTCTTTATTTATTAATGATTGGGAGGGGCATTAGACTACCAGGGTATTATATTTATTTATATTATGATGATGGAGGGGCACTAGACTATCATGGATGGTTATTGCTGAATTTGCGGCTGGTGACTCGGGGGTCATGATATGGGTGAGGGGATGGCAGCACCACCCTGTGGGACATCTGCCTATGGGTGTTTCAGGGGCAGGGGGGTGGGCAGCCCTGCAGGGCGCCCTTGTGGCAAGCTAGGCAGGGGGTGGCAGTTGCTTACTGTGGTGTGGCTTGTGATATGCTCGCCAGGTGTGCCTGCAGTTCGGCGTACCTGGCCGCATGTTGCAAGTCACAGGACTTTGCTGTGGAGACCCTGCCCCTTCTAGAATAGGGCACAGACTCATTGTCGCAGTTGCGGGTGATGCAAGTTGTGTTCAGAGGCAACTTGTGCCACCCTTCTAAAATCAGGCCCATAACCTGGATGCCAAAACTTGTTAATCTTTGCAGATGGACTCCCAGAGTCATTTAATGTGATCTATGCATGGCACCAGCCCCTCTCTTTCACCCTTTGCAGGTTCTGTACAGGAAATATTTCAAACCCTCCATACACTGCAACATCTGTTCACCCTAATCCAAATGCAGTGGCCCCTGCTGCTGTCTCTCTTTTTCCCCAACTGAACAGCAGCAACTGGAACTCTGAGAAGTCTACTATTTTTCTTTTCTATTTTTGTCTGTCTACATCTGACTGCTGCTGGATTCTAACCCATGGCCTGGAAACAATAACAGCAATGTAACTGAACATTGGTAGCTGACACTGTGAGTGGTACCCCCTATTCAATATAATCCATACCCAATAGGCTGGCATGATTCATTACTCACAAGCCAATGTGTAACCCTTCACTTGTAAATCAACTAATGTACACATAGACTCAAACAAAATGAAAACTCTAAGGCAGAAGGACTATTTTATGTTAAAATCTTCTAAAATGACAGAATTTGTATTCAAAAACATGTTCTTGATCATTCTGAAAGTGTTTGAAAGAGTGCTGCCCCCTGATTGGTCAAGAGATACTTTCAGTCAGGCTGTTATCCCAGTACAACAGCCAGGCTGACAGTACTCCCAGATCAAGAGGCTCGGCACACTCTCCTTTGGAGCCATCCACCTCATCCAGCACTGAAATGCTTTGAACAAAGAGGCTGCCCTGGCATTTTGTGGGCTCCTTTCATTTTATCATTTGTAAAGTGCAAATTCCCTTCTTAGTTTTGTGTTACAGCATCCAAATGTTTGTTTTTTTTCACTTACTGTTACATTTACTAATCCGATTCTGGTTCCTGACTCCCTTTCCTGTGTCTGTGGTCAGCTGATCATCACACTGCCCACCACATTCAGTGTATTATGTCTCCCCCCAAAAAACAATTGCCCAATTCTTGGTGTCCACTGATCATGAGGATGCTTTTTTTGCCACACACATACTATCACACCTTCTAACTAATCCAACCAGGCTAGTAAATACTATCACACCTTCTAACTAATCCAACCAGGCTAGTAAATACTATCACACCTTCTAAATAATCCAACCAGGCCAGTACTGCTGCTCACAGCCTTCTCACAGCACAGGCAGTAAATACAACCCACTTGCTTTTCTACTAGCAACTGCCATGTGGTGGCCTATGACAATAGACACTGCCAAAGCCACCACCATGCACTATATCATTGCAGAAGCCACTACCTTGTGCTCTCTTACTGCCGATGTCACCACCATGCAGTGCCCACTACAGCCATACTCTCCAGTCACACTGAAACTTGCTGATTTCAGCTCTTTTTCAATTCCTCTACAGCCTGTATTTCACTATTGCTCCAGCTGGACTCACTGATCACATGATGACTGACTCCACTTGTGTAAGGGCACTAATGTAATGGCTCAAGCTGAACTGACAAAGACTGAGCATCATTGCACTTTATTTATTTTTTATCACCACTGTGTTTTTTCACCCGCTATGGCATACACTGGCATGGGGCATCCAACTGCTGACTCTGCCCACATGGAGAGCTGAGTGGTTCAAACTGCACCCAGGAGGATCCAGGATGGCCATCTTGCCATCCAGTTGGAGGACCTCCCATGCCTCTCCTAGCCAGGACAGCCCTGAACCCTCCCCGATGGGACTCATCACCAGTCCTCCGGGCAGCACAGAGCATGGCCATCAAGCTGCATGGTCATGCCCAGCCTGTTTTTCCTCCATAGATCCCACTGGAGTGCGGACATGCAATGATATCCAGGTAGAGTGTGCCAATGTCCACTGCATTACCCCCAACTCACACCAATGCTAGGAGTACCCCCAGGTGTCCCCAGAGGTCACTACAGCATGGTGGATGTTCCCCAACCCACCCCAGGACGAGGAGAGTGGTCTGCGGATGCTTGATCCAACTCCTCCCCTGCCAACCCCTGATGACCCAGGGTCATTCCCAAACCCCGGTTGCTGGTATGGTGGAAGATGTGATGTCCAGCGCCTCAACCCTCAGCTCCACCAGGCTGGCCTTGTTGCCCTTTATTTAAAAAACAAAAAACAGCAACTTACTGTGTGCATATTTTCCCACAGTGGAATATCACTAGCACTAATTTTAAACAAAGCAAAAGACTAGCAACACCTTACATGCAGGTTGATGGCCACCTACAGGCCAACATTAAAACTATACACCCTGTTAGGGACTGCCCTGTTTCTTTTTGTAATTTATTTTATTATTTTTATACTAATTTAAATCAAAAAACTTGTTAAAAATAATTTCCTATTACTAATGAATGGATCCATTTCATAATCACAATAAGGCACTCTGGGGAGTGTGTTATGGTGGGAAAATGGCCCTTCTCAAGTGGTGGAACCACTCAGCTTTGCCTCATGCTTCAACCTACCCGAGGTTGGCTGTTCTGCTACCACAACACACACCCATGTCATGCTTTACTACTTAAATAATGTGAGTATGAAATTATAATAGTAGCAATAAGGTACTCCAGGGATTAAGTTAATGTCCACATCATCACCCTCTATGGGCATGTGGCACTCTGATTCACCTAGTGCCACATCATGCACACAGGGGGTCATAAACTGGAAATGATCAAGCAACTCCTTAACTGAACACCTCATCTCTGACTGCTGCAATGCAATCCAACAGAGGCTAACTGCCTCACTCAACACTGCATCCTGTAATTTAGTATCTGCTTTCAAATGACCCCCAAAAGGTGAAATTGGAGTGCCCCACATTTTTATTTCCTGTACAGCACATCATTTGAATACCCTGCCTTTCTAGTGTTCTGTATCCCTACCCATCACTTCATTGTACAGCCATGTTCCCCCTGCTTGTTTGACCTCGTTATGAAGTGTAGAAACACCTGAGTAATAAAGAAAAAGCTTTCAGGAGCACAAGTTTTTTACTAGAACGTAAGAAAAATGCAGTGTCTTACAAAGAGTGCCCTGAACTTTGATGACATTGCATCCATTCAGAGGTTAGAACAGTGCCTTTGCATAATCAAGTCTCTGTTTTTAGTAGCTTAAATTTGACATCATTTTTTTTTTGGTAGAGCAGGTAGGTCCTTGAGCTAAAAAAAGCCATTTTCAAGGATGACCAGATACAGATAAAAGTAAAAGCCTGCCTTTTTATTCACCAAACACTGTACCCAACATTTATTCCAGTTCCATTTGTATCAATGCAAATGAAGACTAAAGGAAGGAAGTCTCTGGGGTGACTATTAAAACATATATTATATACATGTGCAGCTTATATGTTATTTATTTGTCTGTATTTAACTCTTCCGTTTTCATTTTAGCTGGATATGTCCATGAAAATGGTGTACCAAAGTATGAAATTAAGGTCAAATGTTTAATTCTACAATATATCACATTTTAAATATATTTTAAGATACCATGATCAAACCAGTAAAAAGTGGCCATGTGATAAGATAACTGCCTTAAATATAGACAACAAAATGAATGCTTACCATGGCATAAGTACTGGTGGACACTAAACAGTCATGATGTGTGTACAAAGGACACCAATTAGCTGCTGCAAGTGAAATAAAGGATACTAATAATAAACAATTTGAGAAATTTAGATGTATTTTGAGATACCATGATCAAACCGGTAAAAAGTAGGCATGTGGTAAGATAACTTAGAGATGTCTGGGAACAAGTATGCTCACCGTGACATATGTACAGTGGACACCAAACTTTCATGATGCATGTACAAAGGACACTAAACAGTTGCTGTAAGTTAAGAAAGTTTACTAATAAGCAAATTGATAAAATGGCATGGCAAACCTTAAAGGGACACTGTCAGCTTTGTCCCTCCATTTTTGATAATTTCAGAGCAGTGTTCCTCTAGGCACACACTAAACAAACTGTTAGTGTAAAATTGCTCTGCATGCACAAAAAGTAAGTTTTTTTTACCTGCTTTCCACTATTTTGCTTTATTTTCTGCCAGAGCAGTCCTAACTTAATTCAGCCGACCACCGGAAACACATCTGTAACAGAGCACAGTCATGATGTACAATTTTTAACATGCCCTATGAATGAAGCCGCTTAAGTGGTGTATTTCTACATCCTAAATCAAACTGTGCCTCTTTTAACAAAAAATTAGCACTAATACAACTACAAGACACACTTGAAAAGCAGTGCCAAAATCCCATGCATGCGTAATAGCGGCATGCTCTTGCACTTGCAAGGGATCTCTGCTAAAAGCCGCTATTGTGCATGTGCGGGATTTCAACTCCACTTTTCAAGTGTGTCTTGTAGTTGTATTAGTGTTTGTTTTTTGTTAAAAGAGGCACAGTTAGATTTAGGATTTAGAAATACACCACTTAAGCAGCTTCGTTCATAAGGCATGTTAAAAATTGCACACTGTGACTGCGCTCTGTTACAGATGGGTGTCCTCAGGATGGATGTGCTTCTGGTGGTTGGCTGAATTACGTTCGGACTGCTCCAACAGAAAATAAAGCAAAATAGTGGAAAGCAGGTAAAAATATTACTTTTTGCACATGTAGAGCAATTTTACACTCAGGCCCAGATATTCAAAAGGGTTGCGCATGGCACAACAGTGTTGCACCATGCGCAACCCACTGATGTGCCCTGGTGCGATATTCAAATGGGAATTGCACCTGGCACAAATCCTGATGTGCGGAGCGCATCAGTAATGTATGCAGGTGCAGGTGGGGGGGGTGTGCCCATGCATACTCTGCATCCTGATATTCAGCCTGGGATGTGCTGAACCATACATGCACAACCCCTACTTACGCCGCAAAGTTGATCCAAAAAAAAACAACGACCGGCCACCACAGGTGAGCTGCCATATTGCAGGATGCAACACGGCAGCTGCCACCTGCGGGTGGGCACCCGAGCTCTGGCTGCACCTCCATGGTGGCGGCCCCCCATGCCCGATCGCGGGCATCAGTTAAAATGAATAAGGTCCAATATCTCTGGTGGTCCAGTGGACCGCTGTCTGCCCAATCACGGGCTTAAGTAAAACAAATTAAGACTCCTATATCCTTGGTGGTCCAGTGGACCGTTGTCAGCCCGATCGTGGGCATTAGTAAAATAAAAAAAGAGTCCAATATCCCTGGTGGTCCAATGGATCCATTCACATATCTGGAATGTAATGCGGTACAGGCTGCACCCATTGGCTCACACTGTGGACAATGGGTATGCAACCCTGCCGATGGTGTCGGTTGGCAGACAGCGGGCGGCAGATGCGTGTGGGGTGCTGCGCTCGCGCTGACCGGGGAGGCGAGTGGTGGGGATCAGTGGGTGGGTGGGGAGGGGTCCACTGGACCACCAGGGATATAGGATTCTTTTATTTCTTTAATTAAGCCCACAATCAGGCAGACAGAGGTCCACTGGACCACCAGGGATCTTGGACTCTTTTTTATTTTACTAATGCCCGCAATCGGGCTGACAGCAGTCCACTGGATCACCAGGGATATAGGATTCTTATTTTATTTAACCAATGCCCGTGATCAGGCTGACAGCGGTCAACTGGACCACCAGGGATATTGGACTCTTTTTAATTTTACTAATGCCCGCAATCAGGCTGTGGAGCAGATTGCCGCAGTGCAGGGGGCGTCGGTCCCCGATGTCTGCTGCCTGACAGGGTGCCAGGCGCAAGTCGTCGGGGATCGGCACACCTGCATGCAAATGGGGCCATAATGACATGCAAATGGCCCCATGTGTGCCTTGCATACATTATGGCCCCATTTGCATGTCAGCTTTTCAATATCACAGTTGCTGTACCTTGTGCAATGGAACTTGCGCTAGCGCATCCCCCTGCTCTACTCTGGCCACTTGCGCTGGCACAGTGCCACTGTGCCATGTGCACTGTGGGTGGCCAGGGTGTGATATTCAATGATGCTGAGCCATGGCGCAGCTCTGTTGAATATCACCCAGTCAATGCCCCTGTGCAGCCAAGTAGCGCTGCACCCAGGCTTGCACCACAGCCGGCGCAGTTTGAATATGTGGGCCTAACAGTTTGTTTAGTGTGTGCCTAGAGGAACACTGCTCAGAAACTATCAAAAACGGATGGACAAAGCTGACAGTGTCCCTTTAACACAAACTAGTAGACATCTACAAGTATGGAAAAAACTTTCAGCAATAAATGTAATTTACCATTATTTCATAAAGTAAGCCCTTTCTTTATTTACTGCACATTTGTTTTTTGCCCCCCCAAAAATTTAATCTTTAAAGTATAACAAATGTGATCAAGACAGCCCATTTTCAGCCCAAAGTAGCCTGCAGTACTTAATTCCATTTTTTTGGGGAGGTTGTCATATTTTTCATGGATTGTCTGTGTTAATTCTGGTGATATCTTAAAAGGTGGCTCTCCACACATGTTTAGTGGTCCATGAAAAATTCTCCATCTCCCTATATTCTCACGGTCGTCATGTTGGGGCCATGTGAAGAGAGCATCCCTATATTGATGCAGAAAGCTAAATTCAGTTGTCTTTGCATTAACTGATTTTACTTGTCCTATGTAAACATTGTTGGAATAATACACTGCATAGAAGTGCTCTATGTTTATGTCTAGTTTCCTGACTGCTTTCTGTATAGGACCACAGGTGGAGTCTGTAGCAGAGGAAACACTGTTTACCGGCTTTGGGATGTGCTGTGTGCTGACTGGGGCACTTTCTGAAAGACTGTTTTCTAGCACGGTGTTCATCTGTCTGGTGGCATTATCCTTTTCTACAGCTGCAGTATTTTCTGGCATGCTGAGGGTATGTTTAGTGGGACTGGCGCCATCAGTTTCTGCACCCAAAGTTTTATATTGCAACATGTTGCTGGTATGTGTGGTTGGACTGGCATGATCTGACACTGTGGCACCACACTGTTGTCCAGCTTCTTATGCCAAACAGCAAGGGAATCTGTCAGCCTCTTTTCAATCCATGGACCCACCTGGCTAGCATTTTCACACAGTCCTTCATCCCTCTGTAATCCATGACTGCAATTACGCTGTTGGTAGGGATGGGCAAAATCTGCAAATTTGCTATTTGAAATATTTCGTGAAATTCGTGCATTTTGTGAAATATTTCATGGGTGCAAAATGAGAAATTCCCCCCAGTGAAATGTGGAATTTTGCCCACAAAATGCGGACTTTCGCCTGTGAACAGTGAAATTTTGCCACTTACGGGTGAAATTCCACTCTTCGTGGATGAAATTCCACATTTCACAGGTGAAATTCTGCATTTCATACTCACAAAATATTTAATGGAATGTGTGAATTTTGCTAAATATTTTGCATGGCGAAATTCGTGATTTCGCCAGAATTTCGCTGGCAAAATGACATTTTGCTGCATCTCTGATAGTTGGTGACAGACCTGAAACTCTGTATTTTGCATGTCCCCTGCACTGTTTAAAGGATGGGTCCCTCTTGCCTTCTAATGTCATTGTCAGACTCTCAAAAGAATGTTCTTATGAAATGGTTGCAGCCAATGTCAGCAGACTGTTGTGTAGGGTTTTCTCTGCAGTGCTTAAATATGTCTTTCGTTCAGGCAATTACTACTAGCCTGGATGTCACAGCCCTATTTGCCTTTGATTTGATGACCGCACTCTTGCCATCAGATGGACCTTTTCCATGACGCAATCCAAAAAAGGCATGTTCAATTGGGAATCCATATTTTGTGTGTGCAACTGAAATGTCATGGAAAGCCCACTTAGATTTGTACTGGCTCCCACAGCCATCTGTAAAGTGCACCTCCTTAGTTATGGTAATTACGCAGACTTTTTAAAGGTGGTTATTTGACAGTTTAACAAAATGATGCACAGCATTGTAATCATGCTTCAGGTCACTTGAATAAAAACTAAGGATTTCATGACAGTGCCTGCACAGTGCTTATACTGATAGTACAAAATCACAGGGTGAACATTGGCCTGCTCGTGATGCCAGTGACATGACTGAACTTCATCTTGAGACTTGCAGGCATAGTTCTCCATGAAGTCCAAAACCACCAGGAACCATCCCTCAGGTATACTATTTTTCAGTGATGCAAACTGATGTTGCTGCCATGAAGTCATGTGCAGGTGATGCCCCAGAAACATGACATCTTCCTTTATGATTTCCATCAAATTATACAATGTTGATTTCTTTGTTTTCAAGACTTTCCTTGACTTAGTTTGCCCATTGTTGAGATTAACTTTTACGGTGTCCCACTTCTGCCACCTCACTGTATAATTTCCGTGCCCTTTCAGTAGATCAGCAAATTTGTCCTCTAGAGCACTTGTGGTACAATTGTCAAGTACTTTGTCAACAGAGTCTTTTTTGCAAAATTTTTGTTCAGGTAAATTCCACCATGTGATAAATATTTGCCACTCTGCAGTTCAATGCGTTTTGAATATCAGCAGCCCAGTTCAATGCCCACAGCTTTAATACTGCATTTGTGAGGTAGTCACACATGCACTGCTCCAGTTTCTGTTCCCTTGCAAGTTTTATGTGTTGTGGTTACAAAGTATTGAACTTGCTTCTCCCAACTGATGCTTCTGACTTTTCCTTGCAGAACTCTGCATGAAGCACAGAAAGGGGGTTTAAAAGGAATTCCTTGGTTTTCTCTGTTCTTTTTGAGAATGCCTTCTTGAGAGGCAGTGGTGTGGCTACCTCTTCATAGAAGTCCCTCACTTGCTGGACGATTTCACCTGGCAATGCAGATTTGTGGATTCCTTGCTTAGGACTCCTCAATATGGTCATCATCCTTGTCCAACTGATTCCCAAGGCATTACTTGCAGTCCACAGCAAATTATATTATTTTTCGAATGGTCAACAAACTTATTAATTCTTGTCTCAAGTATCTTCCCTCCATTTTTGGGGGCATTTTAGAGAATTCAGTTTCTCTTTTATTGCTTCAACCAACTTCTCCTGCAGGTCTGTATGATAGGTGAGGTTCATGCTTTGCCAATGCAGCCTTCTTAGCTGGTGTTGCCTGGAGAGACAATTCGTAGCAGCAGTGTGATGGTGATCTAGGTAACTCTCCCTGTGCTCTTTGCACTGCTGTCCTGATGGCAGTTTCTGAATGGGGATCAGTTGTGACAGGGCTGCTACTGGTCTGTGGAGTCATTGTTGGTGTCTCTGTGGGGGTGCTGGTGTTGGTGGCAACTTGAGCCATTTCTCCTGCACATTTTGTATGGTGCTCTGCAAGTCTTCTCTCATTGATCTGTCTTCTTTTCTGTGCTGTCATTGATGCATGATGCTCTTTTTTTTGCTTCATTCATTTTTCTCATTGTTGCATTTTCTTTTGTTCCTTGGCCCTGGTGGTTCTTCTGTCTGGCACTGGGGACTGCACACTTTCCAATGCCCACTTTTCCTTCTGCTTCAGTCTGTACTGCCTCAGTCACTCTCTTTCTTTCTTTCTCTCTATGGATAGCACACTTCTCTTCATCCATGTCATCCCTATAAGCCTGTGAATGGGACATGTATTTCCTTTTATATTCCTTGTAACATTCGGTGTCCATCTTCACCTTCTCTCTGGAATGGTGTCATCTTTCTTTGTCTGAGAGTGGGATGGAAATCACTGCAGCTTTCAACAGTGTGTTTTCAGACACACATGGTCTTCTCCTCTTGTTGTTCATTTCTTAAAATAAAAGAAAGTTGAAGACAATCAATTTGTAGATCTGAGGAAACAGCAGAACATATGCATTCCATGAAAATTGACTAATACTCCAGTGAGCCAGAAGGGTGTCAACATCAGACAGCTGGACTGTGGTACAGAGGTAGCACATGGTGAAGGAAAGAGCCCACATAACACGCAATATGGCATACTGAAGGAGCTGCACATTCCATTGAATACAGTGCACCTGGGAGGCTGCACATGCTGCACAATATGACAGACTGCGGTAGAAAGGCTTCACATGGTACACAATCTAATGAACTAAAGCATAGAGGCTGCACATCCCACAATACAATGTACTGAAGGAGCTGCACATTCCACTGGATGCGGTGTACCTGGGAGGCTGCACATGCTGTACAATACTACGGACTGTGGCAGAAAGGCTTCACATGGTACACACTCTGATGAACTGAAAGAAAGAGGCCACACAAAATGCAACACAGCGTACTGAAGGAGCTGTGTATTCCACTGGATACAGTGTACCTGGGAGACTACACATGCCACACAACATGACAGACTGCAGCAGAAAGGCTTCACGTGGTACACAATCTGATGAACTGAAGGAAAGAAGCTGCACAAAATGCAATATGGCATACTGAAGAAGCTGTGCATTCCACAGGATACAGTGTACCTGGGAGGCTGCACTTGCTGCACAATACGACAGACTGTGGTGGAAAGATTTCACATGGTACACAATCTGATAAACTGAAGGAAAGAGGATGAACCAAAATCACATGATGTACAAAATGGCGAATGTCTGTGACCAAACACACCTGAACAAAGAGTGTCAGGGCCAGGATTTATTTCTTTAAACATACACTGAGCATTTCCATTTGTCCAGGTGTGCTTGGCCAGCAATGGTCAGACAAAATGCTGGCAGGCAACATTTCAGCAACAAAGAAGTGTCAAACAGTACAACCCCCCACCCCACCCCCACAGACCAAGACCGCATGGTGCACAAAATGGCTGAACGTCTCTGACCAAACACACCTGGAAACAGTGGCAGGGCCAGGATTTTTGTTTTTTAAACACACACTGAGCTTTTCCATTTGTCCAGGTGTGCCTGGCCAGCAACGGTCGGACATAATGCTGGCAGGCAATATTTCAAAATCAACATTTCATCAACAAAACAGAGTCAAAACAAGGAAAACCCCCCACCCCCACAAACCAAGACCACATGGTGCACAAAATGGCCCGAATGTCTATGGCCACACACATCTGGACCAAGAGTGGCAGGGCCAGTATTTATTTGTTTTTAAACACACACTCATCCTTTCCATTTGTCCAGGCGTGCTTGTCCAGTAACGGTCGGACATAATGCCAGCAGGCAACATTTCAAAATCAATATTTCAGCAACAAACAGAGGTAAGCAGTGCAAACTCCCCACCCTCACAAACCAAGACCACATGGTGCACAAAATGACTGAACATCTCTGACCAAATATACATGGACAAAGAGTGGCAGGGCCAGGATTTTTATTAAACACATACTGAGCATTTCCATTTGTCCAGGTGTGCTTGGCCAGCAGTGGTTGGACATAATGCTGGCAGGTAACATTTCAAAATCAACATTTCAGCAACAAAACAGTGTCAAACAGTGCAAACCCCCCACTCCCACAAACCATGCCCACATGGTGGCCAAAATGGCCAAACGTCTATGACCAAACACACTTGGACAAAGGGCCAGAATTTGCAGACTGTGCTTTTAAATTACTTTGTCCAGGTGTGCTTGGTCAGCTCCAGGAAATGTGACAAGAGCACACAAAATTAAGCATATAGAGTACAGAGTCAGGTTGATGAAATCACTTTAAATTCAATCGAATTCAGGTTTCTTATGCTGGAAATCTGCTCACTGCATTTTTACATTTTTGGCCCTGCTTGGTCAGCTCCACAACAGCACACAAACAATAAGATAGTGCAGAACAGAGAGTATATATTTTTATATATTTTCGCTCAAATCTATACAGGTAGGACCCTCTGTGCTTAAATGATCACTAATCTAGCAAGACACTACAAAGCCCATGGCAGATTAACAAAGACACAAGAAAAGCCTGTGGCAGATCTATAGAAACACCAAGCATACCTTTTGGTGTACGTATATAGAGACACCAAATATACCTTCTGGTGTACATACAAAGACTCCACAGTGCTTGGTGTTCGTTTTTATCTTTTTTTCCCCATAAATATTAGAAATATAGACCCCTGACTACCAAGATACAATAGTTTCATTGACAGGGAATCAGCTGGGTGCTCAGTTTTTTTTCCCATCACTCAGTGCAGGAAAGGGACATTCTGGAACCATGTGGTATTCGTATGTGGAGTAAAATTGTGATGTTTGTTCATGGGGGTCACAAGCAAAGACATAAGGATGTTTTCTACAACTGTTACTGTTGTAAAAAGGACTCTCAACTGCAGAACTTCAGCTTTTAAGCTGCTTTACAAGCACACCCTGATGCATCACTTAACAGGATTCATGCTGGCACTGAAAGTGGATCCCAGCTCCTAATCATGGTAAACGTACGTCACACAAGCAAGATGTGATGGTCAGGTCAGTCAAAGGTCACCCCTGCTGAGTTAGAGGTTACTGCTCAAAAAAGTACAACTTGCTAAACATTAGAAAGCATTGGGTCGGGGGAGGTGGATAAACTAAATAAAAAGAGAAAAAGGAGTGAACTGTGAGCTTGCAAAATTATTACACTGCATTACAGGACACTAAAGTGTACAAACGCCATGTTGTTTTTGGAGCACCTCAGTTCATAGTGTGGCAACATATGAGGCTCACAAACAACAGAAAATAAAGACACAACAACAGTTTAAGTTTTTCAATTTTTTTATTAAGGGGAAATGTGATTAAATGGATGTGCAACAACAACAAAACTGACATGGTCTTCCATGTCACATTTTAGCCCCGAAAAAAAAATCAACATTTAGGATATTGTAATAAATGTAAAAAAAAACCATGCTTGTGCTCAGCATTTCATTTTATCTGTTTCATCCCTACACAGGATCACCAACAAAACAAAATAAATATTCTTCCAGCACCATGCAATTCTGC
The DNA here is from genome assembly GCA_016271365.2 of Neoceratodus forsteri. Classification (NCBI taxonomy): domain Eukaryota; kingdom Metazoa; phylum Chordata; order Ceratodontiformes; family Ceratodontidae; genus Neoceratodus; species Neoceratodus forsteri. The sequence continues at coordinate 19,188,098 of JADMNL010000025.1, forward strand.
TTAAAGTTGAACAAGTCCAAATTGTCTCATGGGGATTTGTATATGTTTCCCATAATGCTTTGCATTATTGGGGTACGTGCAGTTGTGTTTTCTTTTAATATAAACATTCTTGCTGATATGCTATTTTTGTAGCTATTGTGCCCCGTAGGAATGTATTACTGCCTTGATACTCCATTTCCATGAACATACCCAGCTACAGTATGCACATAACCATACGAACAAAATCAATGTCTATCATACTTTATCTGTTCTAGCTGCTTGCTAACACCTGACATCATAATCCTCTGCTTGTGATATCATAAGCATTTCCACAGCAGCATATTGTGGTATCACAAAGCAGACAACTATGCTGACATTTGTAGACAAGCAAACAGAACAGATGTTGTCTATCAGTGATCCTGCATAAATGGTAATATGCATAATTATAATAAATACTGAAAATATATTACATGTAAGCTGAAATGTATCTGAAAGTTATGTTTCTTTACTCCGACATGAGGAGTAATTTACTAACCCAGTATTGGGGGCTCATGCGTATCATACTTCCTTACACAAGCAACAGTACAAAGAATTAACCTCTGTGTGAGTCTCATCCGGTCTTCAACCTTAATATGAACATTACTTCCTTGAGAAAAGATAAGACTTAAAGTAAAACCCATCAGCAACTTGATGCCTTTCCTGGTGCCCTAAAAATGCATCAAGGCATTCATTTCTCAGGACCAAAGAGTATTAGTTAGTGGCTATGCCGATTGGTTCAGTTTGGTTTATTTATTTCAAATTTGGTAAATCCATGAGCAAGTACTGTTTTCATGGGTGACCAGATACAAACACTGCCCTCTCCATTCACACTGGTCCACCAACAAGGGACTGCTGGATGTTCCCAGGGTTTGATTGAAGACCTCTGGGGCCAGTTCTTTTGTGGCCTTGACCATGTGGAATTCTCTACCTCACCAGATTAGAGAGTGCCTGACTGTCAAGGGCTTTAAATCTGCCCTTCTGCCCTAAAAGCATACTTATTTTCCTTAGCATTTCCTGAAGTTAGCATTGGTTAGCCTACCACCATCTTTTAATTTAATTTTTATTATAAGATTGATGTTTTAAATTTTATATTTGTGGTTTTATGGATTTTATTGTTTTAATTCTGTAAAGTGCTATGATCTTTGGAATAGTGTTCAATAAATAAAGACTTGATTGATTGAAATACAGGAAAAAAATAACAACAAAACAATATACAGCACTACATACAAATAATCTAACATGTAAAACAAATAAGAAATAAAACAAAACATTTATGAGCATTTACATTGCCTAAAAGTTGATCAAAATGTGTGAACTTCAATTTAAAAGTAGATGAACCAATGTTCATATCAGTGGGGATTGCAAAGAGAATTATAGAAAGTGGGCAATTGGTAAAGCAATGATTTCTGATCCAAGTTGGTTCTAAGTGTAGGAATTTAGAAAAAAGCAAACATAGATAATCTAAAATGGACCAGTAATGCTTTAGGGTGAAAGTATTCTTTATAAATGGTCATAGCCTTATTTACTATAATTTCCCAGCAGTAATACCAAGCTGAAGCTTAAATCTAGAGGACAGAGGGGGCCATTGAACCATTTTTAAGAGTACACAATGATAAGTGTGAGTGGTTAATTGGGAAGTGAACTTGGCACCCTGCTTATATAAAACTTAAATAAAAAGGTTAACCCTAGTAATCTCAGTCTCAGGAGTTGCAGAATTAAACAATAAACCATAATCAATTAAAGGAAGCAAGAACATCTGAGATAACAAAAATCTTGCAGTAGGTAACAAACATGAATTAATCCTGTATAATGTACCTAATATCTGATGAAGCAGTTTAATCAAGAGTGGAATGTGAAAACTATATGTTAACAAACAATCTATAAAAAAGCCCCAGACATTTGAAAACAGCTACCTCTTCCGTGTTGGTGCCATTCAATGTAGTAATAGTAGCATTTGTTTTAAAGGGCATTTTTTTGGGATTGTGAAAAACATGTATTTTGTTTTTGAAGCATTCAGAACAAGCTTTTGCAGTAATAACCACTACTGAACAGAATCAAAACTAGCTTAACCCTTGCTGTGCTGCAGACTGATATATCAGTCCTAAATTCCTATACGTTCTAATTCTATTGGCAGCCTAAGGGTTAGTCTGGAATGAAAACCTTTTGACTGAGCAAAGTGAACCATGGCTGCACTAATACATTCAACAGTGGCCAATGACCTCTTTCATCACTGTAAACTATGATTTGTTGTACAAGGGGTGGGGTGTTGTAAACATGGGAGCAGTTTGTGTAACTTTCTGCATCAACAGTACCAGTGTGCATTGATCATCATAAGTGGTTGGAACCACAGGGATTCAGTTGTGCCCTGGCACAAGTCTAAAGGACCAGAATCCTGGACAGCTACTCAATTATCTTTGCCTACTCAAACAGACAAATTGGGAGGGAGGGTGTCAGTTAAGAGCTGCTCCCAAGAAAACATAAAGTACTGAAGGTACTCCTGGCCACCAGGGATCTGCTTTTGTTGGTCATGGATTCTCTAAAAGTAGACACTGACTGAAAAACTTTTCTGACTGATAGCATGTTTTCTTTTAGTAAAAATGAAAATGTTATAGGTATTATGTTATAAAGCTGCAGTAGTATCACTATGGTGTCACTATAGTTAGGGCTTAGCTAACACTAATGGTAAATTGTGATTGTTAGATGCTTAAAACTTGACTTTCATTTGAGCCAGGAACTTAAAATTAAACACACACATCCTTTGTGCAGCATTTCCTAACCATAGAAATGTATGAACATACTTAGACAAGTCATTTTAAAGTTTCAGAAGGGAGGGATTCAAAATATTAAATTATCAGTATTAAACAAGGGTTACACCCAACTGTTCTAGCATCAATACATTCAGAAATAAAAGCAGCAAATCCCAATAAGCATCATACAAAAACTGAATTCTCTAAGTAACTTCATTTGAAGGTTACACGTTTCTGTTACCCTGATTTCACTACATATTAAAAATGTTGGTTTTATTGAAAAGCTACTAATGTTGATGTTAGTCCCAGAACTCTAAAGGCAGGAAGAAGGCAGCAACCAGTCCCTATGGGCACAGCCGCTGGCAAGGTACTCATGATATTGAAGAAGGAATAGATGGGCTCATATTCTGATCATCTCCAAACAAGAAATTGTCATTCTGGGTATAAGGTGAAAAAACTTTATTCCAAAAAAGGTTAACATGCAGTAGCTGCTACTGGAATAAAGTCTTTGTATCTGATACCCAGAGTGGTGATTTTGTTTGGAGCTGATTAGAATGTGAGCCCAGCTATTTCTTCTTCAGTCCCAGAACTCATAAACTAATCATCAGTACAGCAACAATTTATGATTTATTTCTCCCAAGTTTAATAAAGCTATGGTTGTAGAAAACATCCGGAAAAAAAAAAGCTAAATCTGTGTTAAATGCAATGCATGAATTTCCAAACTGTGCTAATACATGGTACAGTAATTTAGAATCTGGTGGGAGTTGGTTTTAGAATGCTGTGGGGAAAAGTAATGCAGAAAAGATATCCAGATTTACAGTATAATGCAGTGAGACAGAATTTTGGAACATAATGAGGATGGACAATTTCCAAATGCAGTCTGGATGCATAATTTCAGAATGCAGATGTAGTAAGCAAAACTTTGAAATATGGCAAGACATGCAGTTTTGGAATGTGTTGGAAATGCACAGTTTCTGAATGTTGCTGGAATGTACATTTTCATAATGCAGACAGGCACATCATTTTTGGAAATTGGTGGGGATGAAATATGGAGGTCTAGTGATTTGCTTAGTGATCCTGTGGGTGCGGTAGGATTGAAACTTGATATTCTCAGTTTCACATTTCAGTGATTTGACTGCTGGACCACACTGATCTAATTGTTGCAATGTAATAAACACCACAAACTTCTCTTACTTGCCCAACATGTGTATTTATTTATTTGGATTTTGTTAACTGGGTTGGCTAACTGAGACCAAGAGTCCCCTTTTCAGGAGTGAACTGGAGTTAATTACATACAACAGTCATAGTTTACATGGTATAAACAACAACCTTAAACAATGAATTACAATACAGCTTACAAGTGATAATGATCTTTGCAAAACCAGGGCAGATTCACAAGTATAGGGAATAGATGTGAATAGAAGAGACTATACTAATATAAATAATTATGTATGTAGTACTTGTTGACCAGGAAGGAGATCTGGAAAATACTGTCAATTTACAGCCGTGTCCCGGGGATGAGGGGATACATACTAAGGTTAACGCTAAGGTTGTAAGGGGTGGTAGATGTGTGGAGGGGAATTGATCATCCTCAGACACACCCTATTATTCATTCTGTTGTCCAGGTCACTTTACTAATTAACTATGTTGCTTACAGAACCAGTTAAGAAGTTAGACATTTACCTGATAAAGTGTTTTCCAGTATCCAAGAAAACTTGTAAAGCTATATTTTTTCAAGCACATTTAAAATAATATTTTATTTATTTTCTGTTTGTTTACCCCACATTCTGTATTACTGAGGGCATTTGTATAAAAACATTATTTTTGTTTCCCAGTCTTATTCTCATCATCATACTTCTCCCTCACTGAAATCATAATGCTCTGTTTGTGACATTACAGTCAGTTATTGTGGAAATAACTATGGTCACATAAGCTTTGGAACATGACTACAGTGCGAGCAAAGAAGCAGGAGAAAGAGATAAAGTCTGAGACAACAAAGATATGTTTTTTACATAAACCTTCTCAGTGATAAAATATGATGGTCATAAATTCAGATTCAATTTTTTCTACAGGAAAAGGACTTCAGGGTTAGGAGCTAGCATGTTTTCACTAGGGGCTCATCATGTCATCCTAACTTACTGTAACTGACTTCTGAATATAGTGGCACAAATGGGAGACAGAGGAGGGAGGGCAGTGGATATGGTATACCTGGATTTTAGCAAAGCCTTTGTCTTGGTGCTGCATAGGATACTGGTTAAGAATGTTAGCGAACAGAGTTATAAATAACTTGATGGGTCAAGAACTGTCTGATGGATACAACCCAGACTATGTACTTATGACAAATTTTCTGTGCACAGGGTACTAACTAGTGGGGTACCACATGACAGAGTCATGGACCACTCCTGTTAAATATGAATATCTGTGGAATAGAAGTGGGTACTCAGTTTGTTTACAGATTATATCAAGGTCTGCAAAATGGTTAGTAGTGTAGAAGGGAGTAACATTATGAGATTGGATATGAAGAGACTGGAAAAGTTGGCCAGTATTTGGCAGTTAAAATTCAATTTATATCCCCTCCAGCATCATCAAGCATCACTCTAAATCTCATGCCATTAGGTGTGTATGTTTCTGGAGTGTATAGAATGGGGTGAGCTTTAGGGTTAACAACCCCAAGGAAGACTGCACCCCTGATTTGCTTTAGGAGTGGGGGGTGGGGTTTAAGGGTTGGAAACCCTAAAACCACATGTGTCTGCTTTCTTTGCTTTAGCCTAAGCACTAAATGTTGCATTAACTCAGTTTTTGCAAATAATTTCCTTACTTCTTGAAATAGTGTAATCATATCCTTACATTTTTGTATGAATGAAAACTTTATATGAAAATTTTCGATGATGTGAACATTTTCATATGATATTTTCATTTGGAGTAGTACCAACATTTTTGTTCATACAAAAACATCATACGAAACTTTTCATACAAACAAAAATGTTTCAGTGAAATTTTCATTCATACAAAAATGTTGTCCCCATATGCATATGATAATTTCATGCACCTATTTTGAAGTATTTACGAAGCCTGCTCAGAAGTGACATTTTTAAAAATAACTGAAACAAATTGATATTTTCTCACCTAACCAGTGAAAGGCACTTATGTTGGCCAAGCCCTTTCTACACTGAAAATTTCAAACCAAAATTCCAAACAATCTAGGTGCAAGACTATGACAAAAAAACTGTGATTTTTTTAATGGTTTTTCGTTATCCGGTTCACAGAATCTGCACATCCAACCAGAACGAAACTTAACGCATCAAGAGATCTGTGCCATGAGATCATGGATGCAGAATTTTTGCACATTTGTTGAACAGTTGTGAAGATATTATAGAAATTTTGTATGAATGAAAACATATGAAAATTTTCCTATGAATGAAAATTTTCATGTGAAATTTTTCATATGGAATTTTCATTCATACAAGTGAACATTTTTTGTGAAACTTTCATCCCCATATAATCATTTCATACAGCTATTTTGAAGTGCTTATTGACCATGCTCAAAACTGAAATTTTTAAAATTAAATAACTTTGGAATGGATTCATATTATTCACTACACCAGTAAATGAAACATCTGTGAGCCAAGCCCTTGTTATCCTGAAAATTTCAGACCAAAATTCAAAACCATCTGGGTGCTAGATGATGGAAAAAAAACACAGCAAAAATAGTGATTTTTTTACGTATTTTCATTATGTGGAACTCATCATCATCAATTTATTGTTTAACTTAAAAAGTTATCAACAAGACATACATACAATTAAACAGTTGCACAAACAAAACCATAAAAGCATCAGATGGAGAGACCTTCTTTTATATTTATATAGGTTAAAAAAATGTAACTCATATCATATTATTTCTCTACGTGGTATACTTATAAAGTTGCCTTACATTCCCTCTTTCTAGGCTGCAGCACCCCCTGAATAGGGTGATCCAGGGCCAGAACAGCCACAGCTCAGCTTCTCCTCACTGGATGATCCTGAAGACCTCCCCATCTGGGCAGCTAAGGCTGCAGTGCCCCTGAACAGGGTGATCCAGGGCTGGTATGGCTGCAGCTCAGCTTCTCCTTGCCGGCTGTTCCAGAAGACCTCCCCACCTAGGTAGCTAAGTTACGACTACAGATCTAAGTGCAGCATTTCTATTAGCCATTGAACTTATGATTCTGCCTGCTATTAGTGGACTTCAGATCTCTGTTTTCCTTGCTGGTGAGTCACGATTTTTCAAATCCTGGCTCAGCACTGCTTATACTCTATCCTTTGACTCATTTTTTGGAAATAGGCCTATTATGAAAAAAGTTTTAAAATGCTTAAATTGTAGCCCGAATTGAATTGATTTTAACGGTGGGGTTGTTTTTAACTGTGGGGTTGAATGTAATGTATCTGTACAGCTGCATAGCTTCTCCTGGTTTTTTACTGCTCAAACTTTCACCCAAATTGAATTTCTGTTCTAATTTTAGCTGTGGGGTTGAACAAACTCTTTTTGTACTGATGCATAGCTTTTTCTGGCTTCCCTAACTTGCCCTGACTCTTTCTTTTTCTCTCTAACCTCCGAAGACCTCTGCTTAGCACTCCCTACACTTTTCATCCTCCCTCTAACCCTCTAGTCCAAGCTCCATTCCTGCCTCCCTGCATCACGCAGCCCCTGGCCACCTGTACTATCACCCTGCTTGGAACTCTCTACCTTCTCCCCACACTGTTTCATACTCTGCTAGTAATCTCCCTTAGAACCACTCCTCCTTGGTGCTAACAATAGCCCATGGCCTCCCAACCTGGTGCCTTCCATAAACAGTGTCTGAATCTCCCACTCTGCCATTTTCACACTCACTGCCCTGTCCCCTTTATCCTCTGTGATCTCTGCCCTCGTCTCCCTTGAGTGCCCATCCTACAACTTTTACTATATCTCCCTTGAGCTAACTTTGCATTTCCCTCTTTCTAGGCAGCAGCACCCCTGAAAAGGGAGATCCATGGCTGGAGGTCCACAGCTCAGCTTCTCCTTGCTGGCCAATCCTGAAGACTTCCCCACCTAGGCAGCTAAAGTATGGCCATGGATCCAAGTGCAGCATTTCTATTGGTCATTGAACTTACAGCCCTGCCTACTATTGGTGGATTTCAAATCTCTGTTTTCCTTGCTGCTGAGCTGTGATTTTTCAAATCCTGGCTCAGCATTGCTTCTTCTCTATCCTTTGACTTGATTTTTGGTACTTCCACCCTACTCTGCTCCAAACACTATTAAATACACCTCCTCCCCCACCTTCTGAGCTTCTGCCACCTTCCTCATATCTGGTTTGGGAGCATGCTGCTTACTGCCCATCCCCTTAAAGGCATGCCACCTATACACCTCGTCATGCTCTGCAGTAGCCTGCATCTCCTCACATTCAATCAACCCCATGCCCAGTAATTTATCTTATTTTTAATTCCTCTCTCCCAGTCCTGATCATTAACTTCCCTCTGTCCCCGGGCTCTGGTCTCTCATGCTCCCTGTACCATAACCGAACAAGGACAGTACAGCACAATTTTTGTTGGGATGAAATTCACACTAAACATGAATGGCATGTCACCCATAATCCAGCTGCTCGCATGTGGGCTAATACTTCTTGTTCTACCAAACCCTCAGGACCGCTTGTCCTCCAATGTCCTTACACCAACCCACCTATCCTGTGACACCAACCTTCCAAGTGTCTATGGGATCAGCACATCTATCTTCAGTTCATTCCATGGGGACACTTTTAGACATGGGGTCCCCCCACAACATGTCTGCATGGGGCATTTGAGGTCCTGCTCCCACTGGAATCAACTCTTCGCATCCCTTCCAGTGTTCCTTTCTCATCAGGTAAAACATAAGGGACATAGCACCCACAGAAGATGCTGCAAAGTCAACAGCAAACTCCTTAAGGAATATCTCTGTAGAATACCCTACTGCTACTCTTGATCTCAGGGAACACACATCCCAATCCAAACCCACTCCCAAGAATGTCTCAGGCCAAAGGAAGGCTTGCTCCCTTACCTTCACATCTGTCAACATTTGCAGCCTCCTTGCTAAACTTGATACCCTCCGAGTTTGGATCTCACAACATAAACCTGACGTGTTATCCATTGTAGAAACCTGGCTGTCACCTAACGTACCTGATGCCTATATCATAATACCCGGGTACTTGGTTTTTCAAAAGGATAGACTCTCCAAGTGTGGAGATGGCTGTGCAATTTACATCAAGACAGCTTTAAGGGCTGTACCATGCCCTTACCCAGTACTGGCAACAGTATGCAAGCTATAGCAGTCAGAGTCTTTCTTGGTGTGCATCATAAAGTCATTACTACCCTATCAGCATACATCCCATCCAGACACACTGCCTCTGGATTCAAGGCACTCATCGGTTGACTAGGCTGTCTAAGCCCCAACTCTGAGGTGATTCTACTTGGTGATCTTAACATTAACTGGCCCTCACCCAATGCAAGTCCTTTCAAAGATGCTGTCACTACTCTGGACTCCACTCAGCTGGTCGAATCCCCCATGCGCATGAACTATAAGACTGGTGTCAGCACCCTGCTGGACCGTATTCTCTCAAATCACCCTGGACATATTTCAGATACCACCATCCTCCCAGACTGCCTAAGTGACCACTGTCATGCCTTGTTCTCATGGTCCAACAAGTTCCCTAAACCCCCAGTCAAAACAATAGCAAGTAGGGTCCTACTCAGAGGCCACCTTGAATTATTGAAAGTTGACCATTACCACACCGATTGGTCTGTTATCTACTCTACCAAGGATGTGGATCAGGCACTGGATCAATTGATTTCCCTTTTCAACACTATGTGTGAGAAGCATGCCCCTCTTAGGAAATGGAAAATCAAAGGCCTCACTAACCCTTGGCTCACTTGTGACATTCTCGAACTCCTCAAAACCCGTGATTGCTTGTTGCATAGGGCACGTGCCTCCGGTAATCAAGCAGACATACGTGCTTACAAGAAGGCTAGAAATGATTGCACCTGGAAAATAAGTGTAGAAAAATCTTGTATTATAAGGAAGCCCTGGCTCATGCCTGGAACAACAGCACACAATTTTGGAGCAATCTCAAGGTAGCTTGTAACATAGGTGACCACGATTGGGTGCATACAAAAATAGCGACTCAATCATGGCACATGTCGACAGGGCTACCTATCAGGGAGGGCGACCGGATGGGGGGGTTCACACATATAGCGACAAGATGTTGCTACAAGTACACGTGTGTGCGGGGGAGCGAGCATGCTGAGTGAGGGTGGGAGGAGAGGAGGTGTGTGAGGGTGGTGCTGCAGTGAGCTGCTGAGCTGTCCCCTTGGCTTGGTGGGTGGGCGGTTGGGGTTCTGAGGGTGCTGGGTTCAGGTCCAGGTGCAGGTACATTTTGATTGCACCTGGACCCAATTTTTTTTGTTAGAGTTTTTCACCCCCTCCTGACAAGCAACCCCCTGGAGTTGAGAATCCTATAGTAGGGGGGTACAGGAGCACAGCCCACTGCATACAATTTAAAATTGTAAGTCCCCGGTGCCCTTTTGGTGTGTGCTGGGGGTGTACATTGCCGAAACTTGATTTTTGGTGATGTATACTAGCCCTAATGGTGATCGCCTTTCTGCGGTAGCTGTTATGACATAGAACCCAATCTCAGGGATGTTACTGGTAAGGACCCCAAAACAGCTCCCATGCTCAGCATTGATGGGCTCCCCTCCCTTGACCACAAACATATTATGAAAACATTTAATAATGCATTTACTGACCTCAGTGGTGTTAGTCCCCATGATTACTTCAACACCTAAGCACCTAGTCCCTGTGCTGGTAAAACTGAGCAGCCCCAAACTCATCAACCTCCTTTTTACTTCAGAACAATCAAAGTAAATGAGGCCAGGAAGTATTTCACCAAGGTTCTGTGCAAAGGGCGTTACAGTAGCGACACCTTGGATCTCAAGTTTGTAACCCTCTCCCTGGAAGAAATACTGGCACCCTTAACACATATCATAAACCTTTCACTAAGATACTCTAATTTTCCTTGAAAATGGAAGTCTGCGGTAGTTATCCATCCACAAAGGTGGTGCCCGTGCCTCCCACAGAAACTACAGCCCCATTTCCATCCTACCGCCACTCTCCAAAGCCGTGTAGAGAATAACTGCTGACCAGCTTGTTGATTATGTGGGGAAATATGAACTACTCTGTCCCCAACAGCATGGTTTCAGGCTCAGGCACAGTACCACCACTGCCTTGCTCGAATTCACAGGCTTCATCCATAAATCACTCGACCAAGGTCAACTGGTTGGTGCAGTATACATTGATTTAACCAAGGCATTTAACATGATTAATCATGTCATCCTTGCTGAACAGCTAGCCATTCTTGGTCTCTCACCTGAATCTGTTGCCTGGTTCAACAGTTACCTTCAAAACCGCTCACAGCAAGTAAAGATAGGTACCATCTTCCCAGACAGTCAGCTTATTCTTTCTGGGGTCCCTCAAGGCTCTATCTTGGGCCCTGTCCTTCTCAGTGTATTCCTGAATACCCTGCTCCTCTGTATCCAGGGATGTGTCCTTCTTTGTATGGACAATACCGTCCTGTTTTCCAGTGGCAATCACCCTTTCTTGAATCAGAAACTTCAGCAAAACTTTACTGCTGCAGAAGGATGGTTCAGCTATCACAAATTAATCTTAAAGTACAAGAAAACAAAAACCATGTTGTTTTCCAACCCACAATGCAAGCATAGACACTAACCCCTCTCCAAAGTAAATGATGTTTGAGCCCCCCTGGAGTTAGTCTGTAACTTTAAATATCTTGGGATCACAGTGGACAACACCTTCTCATATACTAAGCATATAGACAATATTTCCAAGGCAATTAATTGGCAGATTGTGCTCCTGCACAGACACAAGCATTGCCTGACTCTTACAGCCCTCAGTGTAGCCATTCACAGCTCAGTGGTATCGCTGGTAGACTATGGGCTTGTCATCTATGGCTCGGCCACTGACACATCCCTCAAACACATAAAAATAGCCCTCAACAAGGCCTGTTCACTCCTCACTGGTGCAGACTGGCTGACTGACACCTGTTACTTGTACTCACAGGCTAATTGGCTACTATTCAGTAGCAGACTAGCCTACCTGATCTGCCTCACAGCTGAGAAAGTCAGCTGTGGTCTTATGCCCCCTAGGGTTCAGGAGCTCCTTACTGCCAGCACTGAAACTTGGCACACAAGAAGATCTGGCTGCTCCTCTTTTAAGATCCCACACTGTCACACCTCACAGGGTCAGAGGTCCTTTGCCTACCATACCCACCTCTGGTTCAACTCAATTGCAGGTGATATATCATCTGCGAAGACCTTGGGTACCTTCAAAAGAATGCTAAAAGTGGACCTGGTATCTAAGTCCAGCTGTGACTGCCGCTAACTTCCATACTGGTATTAACATTATTTGTTACTTAATTTTTGTTGACCGGGTAAGTACACTAGACAAATCCTGCCTATTTTCAGGCACGACCCGGGGCAGGGGGATACACATGAATGCCAACTGATCTTGAACCAGATCAATCTGTTGGTGGTATTTTTAGTGAATGAGGGAAATTTGGCCAGGACACCGGGGAAATTCCCCTACTCGTCAGAGGGGGAAGCTTTGGCAGTCTGAGTGAAGATGGCCACTTCTACTTTGGATTCAGAGGAGATGGATGTGTCTGGGACAGGGGAGTGGGCCTCCTCCCCTGCTCCTGATGAATTAGAGGCTGCTGCAATGTTACCTGATTTTCAAGATGCTTCGTTGCCTGTAGAGGTCTTTGATTTGTCTGATAAAGTAGATTCTGCTCTGATCGAGTCCCCAGATGGATGTACCGCTACTGCTGTTTCGGTTCAGTGGCTTGAGGAAACGGAACGATTGCTGTGTGAAGTGCTAGAGGAAGAGGAGCAATGTACACATCGGAAGGTCCTGTTGTTGGGCAAATTGGCTGCATTGCAAACAGTTTCAGCTCCGACAGCTTTCCGTACCTCCCCGTCGCGCTCTAGTGACGACGAACTGCCTACGATGAGTTGTGAGATGCAGCAAACAGCTTTGGCTGGTACCACAGTTCCTTCTACTCGAAACTCTCCTGTAAGTACTTGAACTGGAGTTGTTTTTTCCACTCCTGGAGTGAGTGAAGTACCGCAGAAACTTGTTGCTAAACATTTGGGAATGACTGCTACTTTGATACCCGGGGTGGCTGTTGCACCTGTTAAGCTAGTTGAGAGTGCAACGTCGGGAGATGTTCTTCTACGGGGGGGGTGAGGTGAAAAATCAGGTTAGTGATGGCATCTTAGCCCCTGCCACTGTGAGTTCTTCTGCCCGGTTATCTACCTCCCCTATGCCATCTACATCTTGTGCAGGGTGGTCCCCTGAAAAAGCTATTACTGGGGCGGGCTGGTCACAAAGGGCTGATGGTACATGGTTTCCTGACCCTGATGATGTAGTGGTACAATGCTATAAATCTCCTGTTGCTGGCTCGAATGCAACTGCTGATTCCAGTATTGTTCAGAGTCCTACTGCTCAGTTATTAAAAGAAGCTCCCTCTACTCCTGCTGTGGTTAATCTTGAGGAACCTAAGTCGCCTGTTCAAAACTCTACTTTGCCTGCTGCTTTTGACAATACTAACTTTGTCCCCTTATCGGATGTTGGAGGACCTACCCCCTTTAAACTGTCTGATTTATTTGCTAATAAGAGAGAACCTGCACCACGTCGAAATGCAGTTAGACTGATTTATAAAGGTGGCTTGGAGGAACAACCAGACAGATTATAAGTTGCTAAAACTTTACTAAAGGGTTCTATGAAGTTTGTGTCATCTGATATTTATGCTTTAATTCATATTGCAAAAAAATGTTGTAGGTGCCGTATTGGTCCTTTTAAAAACAGAGCCAGAAACAAATGATTTGATACCTTTTATTGGACCAACATGGATGTTACAGAAAAGAACAAAGTGCTTTAGCTTTCGAACCAACCAGGTCCTTCTTCAGAAGCTTTGTGGCAGTTTTTTCAAATATCCCATACTATTAACACCAGGTTATATAGAAAAAGCAGAAATAATTCTCACTGGTTTAACATATACATTTTAAAACATAATAGAGATTACGTCAGAGAAGCTAATTAACACCAGTATGCCTTTGTCCGAGGAGCCTCAGAAGGGCAAGGTTATCAAGAATTCTCTACAGCCAAAGAGTTCTTGTCATAAATTTTAAAAATGTCTCAGTATGCCAAGAAAGCATTCCAGTGATAAAAAAAAACCTTGGAGTGGCATTCTCTCTAATACATGTAGATGAGCTTACAACTTACATTATTGTCCTGGTATATTAAAGGACAGATAATGGAAGACAAAATCCTGAAATTAGGTATAACTGCAAGTTGAAATCAAGCCTCAAATTAACCTACACATATAAACATGATGCATGAAAGTATCACTTGTAAGTGTAAGTGCAAAAAAAAAAAAAATATGTCAATGACCCCCAAGAAAACGAGACCATAAGCCTGATAAATGCAGATTTCAACACAGAGTCGTGTATAACAAAATGCACAGAATCAGTCTAAGCAATCTAAATGAAAACCCAAAGGAATTACACCTTTAATGAACCCCCAAGTAAATGAGATATGCATCTTAATATGAGCAGTTAAAGAATACCATGACATCATATGGTACACGACCCTGTCATCAACGCACATGTAAGACATGTAACCTCATTTCCACTTCAGACTGTGTGGTTACATCACAAAACAGACTATTCAGGATACAGGGAATTATACATGTACATCAAGTAATGTGGTCTACTTTATCCAATGCAAGAAATGTCCTCAACAGGTTATGTGGGGAGACAAGCCAACAACTCTGCACTAGAATGAATTCACACAGACATTCTATTAATCACAAGATGATTGAGAAACCAGTAGCCCAGCACTTCTCCCAGGATGACCACTCAATCTCAGATATGTCTGTGATGGTCTTAAAAGGACATTTCAACAGTACACAACAGAGACGGCTTCTGAAATTAGACTTATTTTACTTCTCAATATGGTGGCAGATGGATTGAACATTGATGTTGGGTACATGACACATTATTCCACTTAAACTTACACAGACCTTTACTTTAAAAGATGGACATGAACAGTTTAGTTCTTCAACGGCCTTTGATTTTGTAAGTTTATGGTTATCTACATTGTTGACTTTTCACCTTAACACTGTGGTGAGTGCGTTTGAGTGTGTGTGTGTGTATACTGATGTATGTATGTATGTATGTATGTGTATGCATGTGTGTGTTTTGTGTGTGTTTGGTGTGTGTTTTTGTGTGTTGTGGTATGTGTGTATGTGTGTTGTTTGTTGTGCGGTGGTGTGGTGTGTGTGGAATGTGTTTGCTATATTTGTTGTGTGGTGTGCAGATGTGTGTGTGTGGGGGGTGTGGTGGTGTATGTACACACATATGTGTGGGTGGGAGTGGCATGGGGCAGTTATGTGGCTAGAACACTTAATTTTCATATAGTGCATTTATTTCCTTCTAGTAGTTGTCAGTGGGTGGATTTCACACTGTCACATCTTTAACTGCTCATATTAAGATGCATATCTCATTTACTTGGGGGTTCATTAAAGGTGTAATTCTTTGGGTTTTCATTTAGATTGCTTAGACTGATTCTGTGCATTTTGTTATACACAGACTCTGTGTTGAAATCTGCATTTATCAGGCTTATGGTCTCGTTTCTTGGGGGTCATTGACAATTTTTTTTTTTTTTGCACTTACACTTACAAGTGATACTTTCATGCATCATGTTTATATGTGTAGGTTAATTTTAGGCTTGATTTCAACTTGCAGTTATACCTAATTTCAGGATTTTGTCTCTCATTATCTGTCCTTTAATATACCAGGACAATTGGAATGTAAGTTGTAAGCTCATCTTACATGCATTAGAGAGAATGCCACTCCAAGGTTTTTTTATCACTGGAATGCTTTCTTGGCATACTGAGACATTTTAAAATTTATGTGACAAGAACTTTGGCTGTAGAGAATTTTTGATAACCTTGCCCTTCTGAGGCTCCTCGGATAAAGGCATACTGGTGTTAATTAGCTTCCCTGACGTAATCTTCTATTATGTTTTAAATGTATATGTTAAACCAATGAGAATTATTTCTGCTTTTTCTATATAACCTGGTGTTAATAGTATGGGATATTTGAAAAAACTGCCACAAAGCTTCTGAAGAAGGACCTGGTTGGTTCGAAAGCTAAAGCACTTTGTTCTTTTCTGTAACATCCATGTTGGTCCAATAAAAGGTATCAAATCATTTGTTTTTAATTCATATTGGTAATTCCAATTATGATATCAGCTTTAAAACTATTACTGGTTTAGAACTATTTTGGTAGAATTATCATGCTGTTAAAAACTCTCCTCTTTGGATCCCTTTTTTAGCGGTTCCTTTAACCAAGCTTGCGGTTAAGCTGATAACTATTATGTTTCGGAATGAGGGAGTTCATATTGAAGACATACTTTTTTGGTTACGTAAAAGATGCAATGTTTTAGATCGGCCTGTGCCTATACTTGATAGTGAAAAGATCTGGAATGGGGGTTGGAAGTTACGTGTTAAACTTTTTTCAACAAATAATGGGCCTCAACATCTGCCTAATAGCTTTTTATTAGGGAAGGATAGAGGTAGTTTGTTTTATTTTGGTCAGCCAAAGTCCTGTTTTAAATGTGGTTCATGAACACATCTTAATATGGTGTGTGACACGCCTCAGTGTTCTCACTGTTTTGAATTTGGTCATCAGGCCTCTACTTGCCTTAACTTGTTCAAATGTAATTTATGTGAACAAACTAGTAATGGCTATGCGAAATGTCCATGGGCTTCTCATAATCGAGAAGATTGTCCTTCTCAGGAGGGTTTGATTGTTGTTGCTCAACATA
Organism: Neoceratodus forsteri; assembly: GCA_016271365.2. NCBI lineage: Eukaryota > Metazoa > Chordata > Ceratodontiformes > Ceratodontidae > Neoceratodus > Neoceratodus forsteri. The sequence continues at coordinate 19,204,808 of JADMNL010000025.1, forward strand.
TGGATACTGTCCCTGACTTACCTCCTGCTGGGGGTGGCTTACAACCTAAGACTCCCTTACTGTCTGAGCACTCTTTCCCAGTGGTGACTGGTGTTCAGGGTAATCCTGTTTCTCGCCCTTTGAATGACCGTGTTATTTTGCGGTCTCCTGTACTTGCTCCCCCTTCCCTTTCTACTCCTCTTGTAGTTCCTGTACCCTCTGTGACTGATTTGTCATTACAGGACAGGTCTGATGACTCTGAGATGCCCCCCCCTTCCCCAGTGTTGCCTTTCAAAACTGTTACTGCTAAGAAAAGACATAGATCTGGAAAGACTATCCCTGCTCGTCCTTCCACTCAGGCTTCTCTGAGTGCTGGTACTGCTGAATCTTGGAAGGTGGGTAACAACTTTGCAGTCCTGGTGGCTGGTGATGAGTCTGAGGGAGATGACTCGGATCATTCTTCTAGGGCATCTTTCACTGCTGATACTGTTTCAGAGGGCGATGAAGGTGATGTGAAAACGGTTGAGAGTCTCCCCTAGATGCTCTCAATGTAGACGTGTTTCGAAGGTTTCTTGATCTGTCTGTCTTTTGTTTTTGGTTTTTCGCTATGTCTAGCCACCTGTTTTCTCCTTAATTTTTTCTTTCTATACATGGAATCTTTGACTATTTCTACTATTAATGTTAATAGTATAAAGAGCAACAGAAAGATGGTCACTACTTTATCTTGTTTGCATAGCTTGCACAGTGGTGTTATTTGTCTCCAGGACACTAGACTTAAAACTCTATGTGAAGTGCAATGTGCTAGTCACCTGTGGTCTTTGGGGGTCTCTTTTTGGTCCAATGGTGAATCTCTTTGTGAGGGTGTGGGGGGTTTTATTCTCTAATCCTGCTTTGAAAGTGTCCAAATTGGTGGATATATGCCCAGGGAGGGCTTTACTTTTGGATATAAATTTTTGTGGGGAAAGATTTAGATTGATTAATGTTTATGATCCACAGACCAAGGCACTACGTGTGGCTCTTTTTCATGACATTCACCCTTATCTGCACACTTCTCATTTGATACTGTGGGCTGGTGATTTTAACTGTGCCCTTAGTATTAAAGATAGTGGTTTGAAAACTTCAAAGCTGTTTTGTGACTCAAATAAGTTGTTACAGGTTTTGGATACAGTGCAGCTTCGTGATGCTTATCGTAGCATTTATCCTGTTGGTGGTGATACCTTTTTTAAAAATTCTCAGTCTACGAGGATTGATTTTGTTTTTCTTTCAGTTGTTTTACAGGTTACATCGGTGTTTTTGAATGTTTGGGAATTTTCTGATCATAAGTCCCTTACTGTTAGTTTGACTTGGGATGGGGCTCCTAGGTGTAAAAAGAATCTCTGGAGAGTGAATACTTCCACCTTGGCTGATGAGTCTTTAAAGAAAATTTGGAGAAAGGAATTGTCTGCTAGGCTTTCTGTTGTGGATACGTATGATGTTGCAGCTTCTTGGTGGGAAGACACTAACAAGGATTGGAAATCTTTGTTTCAATCTTACTCTTGTACCAAGATTAACTCACGATATTTGGAATATCTTCATCTCAGATCTCAGTTGCAGAAACTGATTTAATTTGCTGAGACCGAGAAGATTGATTATGGTGACCAAATTAGACTTGTTAAACAGCAGATGTTTACATATCGTTATGATAGAGTGAAGTCTTTGGAACATGAACACAGATTTGGTTTGAAAGTTCATAAAGGGGCGTTGGATCTGTTTCAGGATTGTAAGGATCGTGTTAGTCAACGTTTGATCAAGGAGTTGACGTCTGAGACTGGAGATTTAGTTACGAATCCTTCAGCTTTACTTGAAGTGGTGGGAGGTTATTTGGGTAACTTATGTCATAAAGATGTCGGGGTTCAGCATGACGTGTTTGATTTTGATTCCTTGCAGTTACCACAGTTGTCCACATCTGAAGGTCAGAAGCTGTTGTGTACTATTACTGAATCAGAAATACGTACTGCTATTTCTCAACTGAATATTGACTCTTCTCCTGGCACTGATGGTTTGAGTACTGTTTTTTTATCAGACTTTTCAGGAAGAATTGGTCCCAGTTTTGGTATGGGTGTTCAATCAGATGTTGTCTATTTCGGTTTTGTCACCTTCAAGGAATGTTGCTTTGGTTATATTGCTTTTCAAAAAAGGTATTAAGACTGATTTGCATAATTGGAGAACATTAAGTTTACTGAACACTGACTTAAAGATTTTGAGTAAGATTTTATTGAATCATTTATCTTTATGTGTAAATGATTTGATTAGTCCTTATCAAATGTGTTCCATACCGGGTAGGTTTCAGCATGATAATTTGGTGATTTTACAGGAAATCTTTATGGCCTCACAGTCTGGTCATTTGCAAGGTTATATTATTAGCCTTGATCAAGAAAAGGCCTTTGACCGGGTTTCCCATGATTTTTTGTTTTCAGTTTTACGGGCCTATGGTTTGCCACAAGGTTTTATTGATTGGATCCAGATCTTGTATCATTCTGCGCTTCTGCTTCCTAATGTTAATGGTTGGATTGGTACTCCTGTAGCGGTAAAAAGGGGTGTGAGGCAGGGCTGTCCGATGAGCCCGATTTTGTATGTCTTTTTTATTGATGTTTTACTTCGGATGATTCATACTAATATTGGTTTGGCAGGTGTGTGTCTAGACACTAGTTTCTCTCCTGTTAAGATTATGGCTAATGCGGATGACTTAGTTCTTTGTCTTTCTGAGGTTACTGAAGGTTCTATTGTGAGTGATATATTGACTCTTTTCTCTAGGTCTTCTGGTTCAAAGATTAATTTTGTAAAGAGTAGTTTTCCTTTGGGTACTCCCCGATTCCGGTTTCGGGTACTTTGGCATTTGTTCCTATTTCAAAGGATCCAATTACGATCCTAGGCCTGGAGTTTGGTGACGGTGATATGGCACATACTAACTGGACTCATAAATTGGATAAAGCTTGTTTATTGGTTTCCAGATGGAAAGGTAAGCTGATTTCTAAACGTAAATGAGTTTTGCTTATTAAATCTTTGATGGTACCTATTTTTCTATATATCAGTTATGTGTTTCCACCTCCTGTGTCACTGTTTACTTCATTATTTAGTGTTTTTTTCCAAGCCTTTTGGGGCAGTAGACTGAATCCAATCAAACGTGATTTTACGTATCGGAGTATAAGACACGGTGGAGTTGCAATGGTTCATCCAGCGGCTTTTTTTCTTAGTGTTTTTATTTCGTTTAATTTAAGCCCTTTTCTTAGACCAGGATGGAAGTCTTGGTTTCCTTATGTTAGGACATGGTTTTTAAAAGGTGTGCCACTCTGGAAGTTGGGAAGGTCTGCTTCCTTTGCTAGACTTCAATTTTTTCCCCAAGTATGGTGTAGAACTTTTTCGACATTTACTGAAGTGGAGGGTTTCCATTATTCACTTAGAAACTATGCACAGGGAGCAGTTATATGCTTATATTGTTTCCTCTGACTTTCCTGATGTCTTGATTTTTCCCGATTGTTCATTACAAGCCAAGGAAAATGTTCTGTTGTTGTTTTCCAATCGTCATTTGCCTGATTTTATTTGGGATAGTGTTTGGATGAGTTCGTATGGCAGATTACCTGTCGGTAACTCCCATAAGCATAAACAATTGTGTGATAGGTATTGTAATTGTGAGTCTTGTGTCTCCTTGTTGGAGACACAAGATCATCTCTTTTTGACCTGTCCTGATGCCCATGCCTTCTGGTTTTATTTGGCGGACAAATGGAATGAGCCTTTATTTTGTTCTATCTCATATAGTACTTTACTGTATGGTGCACATAAGGGTGAATGGTCTAGATATCATGCTGACACCTTGTTATTGATTTTTTCTGTCATCCGTTACTATATTTGGCAATCTTGTTGTTTCTGGTTTTCACAATAATATAAGATTTCCTTTGATGAACTCTTTTCTAATATTGAGATTACTTTACGGAATGTTTATGATTCTGATTTTCGCATATATGGTAAAGTGAAATGTGCATATTTCTGGGTTAATTGTGTTACATGGTTCTCATGAGTTTGGTATTGCTTATTTATGTTTAATTTTTCTGTTTACGTTGGTTTTGTATATATGTATGAATATCTGTTTTGGAGTCCTCTTTATCAATAAAAGTTCACCTACTCTTTTCAATAAGCGCCATGGGATCTTTAACACCCACCTGAACTACCACCAATCCAGGCAGATGGGACCTCTGTTTAACATCTCATCCGAAAGACGGAAAGATGGAAAGATGGAAACTTCCTGGTACCCTGCCTCTTTCTCATTCTGTCACTCCATTCCCCCATCCCCCCCTCCACACTCCTCTGCCTCACCTCATCCATCACTATCTGGTTCTCTCACCTCAGGAAACCCTCCCTATACCCTGAGACAGCTCCAGATATATATCTTGGTGGATGTGTTCAATGGTCTGCTCACTCCCCCACCACCTTGCTACTCAACAAGGCCTCTGGGGATAAATTCCTGTTTCTACCCCCTTCTCTTCTGCATCTCACATAATGTATATCCTGTCTACTCTGAACCATGCCCTGGCATCTGCCTTCAAAAAACTGCCCCTCCTTTGCTTCTTTGTTAAATGTCAGGGCCTCTGGGCTGATTCTAAATTATTCCACCTCTTACTTTCCCTCTCCTCCTACCCCCTCTATTTTTTCCTAGCATTTAGATATCAGGGTACTTACCCCTAACATGCTCAGTAATGCACTCAGAACCATTCCGAATAGCCTGTAATTGTCTTCTCTCATATTTTTGTCTAGGAATCATTCCATTTTACTAAGTATCTACTCTTGTTGTTACTGTTGTAGTTAACTTCCATAGCCCCACCTGTTCTTAGCCCTTTAGATCTCCATTGTTACTGTACTTGTTCATTGTTATTTGACCTGGAACCTATGTAAAAGAGCCCTGCTCAAAGGTGTAATCCGAATCATAACTAAATAAAAATAAATTTAAAGTGCATTCTATTTTGGCTCCCATAATTCCCTGATTCCCAGACATATTTAAAATGCATTCAGTAGAAATAAATACATTCCAACTTTACTATATCATATAGTAATTTGAGTTTTGAATAGCTTTTTCTTTACTTTAAGAGACAGAAAATGTTTTGCCATTCTTTCAGTTGTCCACTCATCATTTTTATGTAGTAGTATGTTGTGTTACTTTGTCAATTTCATACATCCCATCTAGAAAAGGTTTTAACCAATAGGTTCTTTCCTTCAAGTACCAGGAGCAATGCCAGATAACATAAATCAAATCCTCTGTACCTCCTACTGAACATGTATATTCAGCAGTAGGTGTTCTATTATACTGGGCATTCAAAACATTGCTCTCAAACCTTTCTTGAACTTGGTTAAACTTGGTGCATATAGACAAAGTAGGTTAGGTGCCCATTAAATTGTCTTCCACTCTTAGTGGGTCTATTAGTTAACACTTTTACGTGTTAAATATTCATCCAACCTTTTTTTAAAGGTATGTATTATAGGTACCTCCACAATATTCCCTGGTAATTTATTCCATAACTTTGCAGTTTGTATGTTGTAGAAGTTTTGGTGTCTAACAGTTTCTACTTTATTTATGACAATTTGTTTACCATGTGACCTTAAAATTACTATTTTTTGAACTCTGTTTATTTTACACTGTTCCATTATTATCAGGTCTTTCATAATTTGATACATTAATAACAGATCTCCCCTGGTTCTTCTATTTTCCAATGAAAAAAGATTTAGACTCTCCAATCTTTTGTCATAATCCATAGTTTTTAATCCTTTGATGGATTTAGTCAGTCTTCTTTGTACTTTTTCTAACTGGTTTATATCCTTTTTAAGATAAGGGCTCCAGATTGGAGAGTCGTAGTCCAGGTGTGGTAAGACATAAGTCTTGTATAATTTCATAACACGTGCTGTATTCCTAGAAATAAAGGCTTTCTTAATAGAACAGATAATTCTGTTACATTTCCCTACAGTTTTAACTATATGTGAACGTGATGATAATTGTGAATTTATCTATACTCCGAGGTCTTTTTCACATTTGCTATTTTTGATTGTTTTTCCATTAGGACCATTTTGGTATTTCAGATTTTTTTTTTTACCAAAGTGTATTACTGCACATTTGATTTCATTAAACTTCATATTGTTGATCTCCCCTCATTGTTCAATTTTCCTTAGACTGTCACATAATTGTTTGTATTTGGTCAAGGATGAAACTTCCCCACCTACTTTTGTGTCATCTGCAAATCTGGTAATGACTGAAACTAGGCCAGTTCCCATATCGCCTATAAATAAACCAAACAGAACCAGACCCAATACTGACCCCTGTGGGACTCCACTACAAACTACACCCTCATCAGAAAGAACTGAATTAATTCTAACCGTCTGTTTTCTATTCATCAGTCAATTCCCAATCCATCTCACAATGTATTTGTTCAGACCTAAATCACATCATTTTTGTACTAGTTTGTTATGTGGTACTATATCAACTGCTTTCCCCAGGTCCAGTAGGATTACACTGATAGGTATTCCTTTATCTAAATTACCACTAACAAAACTATAGAATGATAACAAGTTAGTATTACAAGAAAGGCCTTTCCTAAAACCATGTTGAGAGATGTCCTGTAAACCTAATGCAACTATATCATTTTCCATTTTATTTTTAATTAGTCATTCTAAAGTCTTGCAGCAAATAGACATAAGGCTGATAGGACTATAATTGGCAACATTTGATTTATTACCTTCTTTATGTATTGGGACTACTATTGCATTACTCCAATCAAGTGAGACTTCACAAGTCAAAATGGATTTATTAAATAGAATAGTCAAAGGTCTAACAACCACATCAGCCAATTGTTTCCAGAGTATAGAATCAATATTATCTGGTCCTGGTGAGGAGGATGTACATATTTTATATAACTCTTTAAGAACCGTATCTTGGGTGACGCTAAATAGTTCCGACTTATCCACACCAGGGATAGTCACATAAGAGTTATTAACTTTATAGATTGATGTAAAATAAGTGTTGAAGCTGTTAGCAATCTCCTTATTATTATTCTTTATTTCACCATTAACAGTGACAGAGTTAATTCTATTATTAGTTTGTTTGTTATTGCTGATATATGTATAAAAGGCCTTATGATTTTTGTTGGATGCTAATTTATTTTCAAGATTTATTTTCTCTTTTTTTATTAGTGATTTCAACAGTCTCTGTTGGATCCTATACTTACTTTGGTTGATTTGTGATGGGTTTATCTTATATTTTCTGAAGGCTTTCCTTTTCTTGGTTATTTGTGATTCAATTGCCTTACAGAACCATAAAGGGATGACACCTTTGTTGTTCTTGTTTTTACACCTAGGGATATGGTGTTCAATTATCTCTTGAAGTTTAGATTTTAGTGTAGCCCACATTAAATTCACCTCCATTTCACCAAAAGATGTCCTCCAGTTGATACTATTGAATGCTTTAATAATCTCTTGCCAATTGACTTTTTTATAGTCAAATGATGAAGAGTGATAGCTAATTTTGGCCTTTCTAATATTTAGGATACATTCTATAGTTTTGTGATCACTGCAGCCCAAATGAGGGATAACTTCTACATTACCAATTCCTTCCTTAGGGTTTGTAATAACTAGATCCACAATATCATTCCCTCTGGTGAGGGATTCCACCATTTGATAACAACCATGGGATGTGATTGTATCAATCAGAGTTTTTTCAAAAGCAGTGACTCCTGTCATTTGATCCCAAGTAATGCCTGGTACATTAAAGTCTCTGAGTAATATAGCATCACCCAAACTGCAGGTTTTATTAATTTCATCAGTTAAAGTGCAGTTATAGTCACTATTACTATTTGGACGTCCATAGCAAATTCCCAGTACTATTTTTGTTAAGTGAGAAAAAATAATATTTAACCATAGTGTTTCTGTTATTCTTTCAGGGGTACTGGATATTTCAATTTCTTGGCTTTGAATCAGCTCAGATACATAGCAGCAAACACCACCTCCTTTCCTATCTGTTCAATTTTTAGTAAAAAGTTGATACCCCGGGATGCTATTAGACCATTTACTACTCTCGTACCACCAGGTTTCAGTTATATAGACAATAGCTATGTTGTGTCTTTTTATAAGTATTTTTAAATCAGTTAGTTTAACGTTATTAAGGCTTCTAGCATTAATACTCCAGATCTTAAGTTTATTTAAGTTATTACAGTTGAGGTTTGTTTTTTCCTGGGTTCCCTCATCCCCCTCTTACATTTAGTTTAAATAAGTCAGGATAATATTCTCAAAGGTTCTTTCTAGTTTGTAAGCACCTTGCTTACTTAGATGTAAATCATCCCAACAAAATAGTTGTCTATCATCACAGAATATTTCCCAAAGAGGGATGGTAGAGTATCCTTCTTTGAGAGTCCATTTCCTCATCCATTCATTTATGCATTTAATTTTTCTTGTTGCTTGGTAGTTTGCTCTTGGAACAGGTAGTATTTCTGAGAAATATATCTCACAATTAATTTCTTTTAGTGTTTTCCCCAAGCTTATATATTCCTGCTTTATTTCATCGATTGATAGTTTTTTTTAAATCATTTGTTCCAGCATGTATTGTAACAAGGGGATTTGGACCTGAGTTGTGTAGGATGTCAGCACACATAGAATATATATCCTTAATTCCTGCCCCTCTAAAGGATGAGCAGGTAATATTGTGTTTATTCCTTATGCACACAATTTGATCAGTGTATTTTATTATAGAGTCACCTAATAAAAATTATTGCCTGTGTGACTCATTTGTTTGTTGAATTTCCATGAGCTGTGTGTGATTCATTCCACCTGTTTGGGGTTTCGCATGCCCAGTTGAGTTTCCTCATCTCCTAGTGGTTCAGAGTGTTTAGTTTTGTTTTTATGTTTACCTCCCTTATCCTTTGTAAGATTTTCAGTAAAATTATGATTTTCCATTATTTCAGGCTGAGATTCTAGAGAACCAGCTGGTTGAATGCATGAGTAAGATAACTCATTGTCAGTGTCAGTATGTTCATTAACATGCAATTCTTTATTGTTTCCAGCAAGGCACTCCTTAGGTTGCTCTTTTTCCATACTGCCACCTAAGTCTAAATCAATTAATGGTTCATATCTATTACCTAGTACCATATTATTGCCAAATGCCATATGTCTAGCTTTGGATTTGTGCCCCACTACAACTTCAGTCCAGTCCTCTGTATCGATAGTATTACTGGTCTCACTAAGTGTTGAGCATTTCCTTTTTTCTTTCTGTAATGTGCCACTCTGTATGTTTAATGTTCCTGATTCTTCATTACTGTGAGATTTGTCAGATGTTCCTTCACTCAATGCTGCACTACCTGTATTAAGGCCCATTGCTTCCTGTTGCTGTTCGATCACTGTCAACTGTTTGCAAAAAGTGTCAATATCTTCTCTAAGTACACTGTTATTTACACATTTTGTACAAACATATAAAGGGGTTTTGGGAAGGGAGTCAAATAAGGTGTACATATGACAGGTATGACACATTAGACCAGTCTCCCCATCGAGTGTCATAATGACTTCTCTCCTACTAGATTTTATTGTATTTATAGTAGTGGTACATGGGGTAGGTAGACTATCCAGAGCAATAAAATCACTCATTGTAGGTTATATTTACTTTACAAGAGCTACTCTGCAAAGAGTTTAATGTACTTGCAAACAAATGCCCTGTATATGTTGGACGGCTTGCCCTCTTGACATGCATGACATGCACTAGACGTGCATGTCTTTGCATGCATCTTCACCCTGCTCACCACAGGGCTTACTTATAAAGGCCCTAGTGACCCTGGAAGTACTGCTGGGGGTCACAGAGTGTCTAGGTTTCAAAACTTTAAAAATAAATGCTAAAACATTTAAATAACCACAAGTTGTGGCTTAATAAAGGTACAGCAATCACTCCAGGTGTATAATGTGAAAAATAACCCCCAAACAAATGAGTGGTAGTTCTCTTTCAAATTTGTATTGAGTAAAAATTCTTCTATATACTTTGGATCTGTCAATATTTCCAAACAAGAATTAAATCCATACTGGTAGTTGTTATTTTTAATATATTTGGGGGGGCTGGTGGTACAGCCTAGAGGTTAGAATAATGAGCTGTGAATGAACTTGGTATATCCAGCAGACCTGAGTTTGATTCCAACAACCTCTACTTGCATACCATGTGACTCTGAGCAAGTCACTTAACCTCCTCAGTGCTCCCAGGTTGCCCCTGAAAATAAGCACTTGTGCCTAGTGAGCCTTACCCAGTTACCAAAGACTAAATAAAAAAAATAAACCATTTTGAATCAGCAGTTTCTTTTAATTTGATTAAATCTTCCTTCTGCCAATAAGTCACTACTTTTTTTTGCAATGTAATGTTTGTACTTTGAACTGAGAGCAATAATGATTGTATCCACATAATGTTTTAGTACATTTAGTTTACATGTCTTCAGTGTTTTTAATAAGATTGTATACCAGAGATTTGGGGTAAGTCCAAGATTTAACCATTTTCATTTTTCTAAAAGGGACTGGTAGGTGAGTCTATTTTCTGGTATTCTGGTTATTCTTCCTGATATTTAGAAGGGCATAAACATTTAGGATTCCTAGCTCTGCTCTAATATAAGAGGCTGGGTATGATGGATCAAGTCCCAGAATGTTCATTAAGACTTTATAGATGGGTACCACCAGCTTGTTTCTAATTTTAATATCCACAATTTTGGACCTGTACAACATCTGAGCATGAAACTTAGGGTCTATTACTTTTACTAATGACTTCAAGCTATTTCCACCAAATTTATAATTAAAATCTAGCCAAAGCCAGGGCAGTTTTTTTTAATGTTTCCAGCAGTGTGGAATGGGAAAATTCTGAGTATGTGGAATTTTGATGCAATTTTGCAAAATGCAATTTTGTGAAATTTTTCAAATTTAGTAATTTGGTAACAACTGTGCTGAAGTTCCAGCTAGAGCTCAGAAATTGGTAATATATACTATTTGGGTCAATGTCCACTAACATGCCAAATATCATGGAAATTGGAAGGGTAGTTTCAAAATTATAGATGCTCAACTGTTGTAATTTCTTTGTTTCTGTGACATTTCATGAACATTTTTATCTGCGTACACCTTAACCATCTATTGGGTCAGGGATCTTAAATTTGGCGTGACTTCTTGGTGATATGTGTTCTAACAATGTGCCAGATTTCATGACAATATGATGCATCATCTCAAAATTATGTGTGCTCAAAATCTGTCATTTTATTTTTTTCAAGAAATGTCATTAACACATTTGACCTGCATATAACTCAAGCACCTTTGGAGCTAGGCATGTGTAAATTAATATGGATAACCTTTTTTAATTCTTGTAGAATTACTTAAATATGGACAATTAGATAAGATATTTTTAAATTACAGGGGTTCAAACGTTTACTATGTAAATATTTGCAAAACTTTGTGAAAACTATCAAAAATGTGGATGTTTGTAACTTCTCTGCTCTCACATGCATAAACATTTCACATGCATAGTCAGTGTATCCTGGTGTCTAACACAACTGAATAAATTGCTTAAGCAGTTTTAATTTTGCAGAAGAAAAAAATGAATAGTATCATTTTCTGACATATTTATGATAGCATATACTGTTGATGAAGCATCCAGTCTTTTGTGAAATTTAACATTAACAATACACATATCACTACTTCATTTGATAAGCTGGGCTGAGCTTTTTGCAGTCCTGCTGTTCCTATCTGGGTGACTACTACCCCCTTCTATTTTGGCATAGACAGATTGACTCAGTAGAACTACTGATCCCACTCATACCCTCTTTGTTCTTTATAGAGACAAATTACCTTAAAATATTAGTCAACTACTCCTTTTCCTATCGACCTACCCTGTTGAAATAGCCAGAATTATTTCATCCTACTGCCCAAGACATTGTCTTCCCGCACTACATCTTTTTTGAGTACCTCTAAGTCCTAGACTTGCAAGTACACCAGACTCCTCAGATCATTAATTTACTGGATATGATCCTTAAATATCTTGCATTCAGGTTGGAATTATTGACACTCTGCTTTCTTGCTCCAACCTGTGGGTCTACCACTGTTCTGCTACCCAGCTCAGCTGTCCATTTCATGGTAAAATTGTGCAACTCCAGAACCTGGTGACCCCCTGTGCTGCCTGCCTTTTATACCCCATCCTTTAATTAGAATCCCCCAGATAAGGCTGAGTGAAATTAGAAAATTCCAGTTTTATGGATTTTCTCATGAAATTCTACAATTTTCACAAAGACTCATGGCATTTGACTTTAAGTACATGTGTTATTTTGCAATTTCTTGCAGCAAGCAATTAATAAAATTGGTACACACAGTCTCCTTGTAAGGTCTAACAACCTGCCAAATTTTATGGTATTGCATTCTCTAGTTTTAAAGTATATGCATTTGCAGTTTACATTCTTGCAAAATATTTTTTTAAATGTTGTTAAAGTTTGACTACTTTTAATTCAATCCCATTCAAAGCTGAAAACTTGAACTTTCAGAAATGACCATGTGGTACAGTAATTTAAATATAGTTTTAAAATTAGTGGGAACTAACCAAAATTAAAATGTTGGCAACATGTTTGGCAGGCTATAACTCAGCCCCAATTAAGGCTAGAAATCTGAAACTATGTGCATTTACAAATGTAGTGATAACCTGTATACATGTTAATTTTTGTAACATTTCAATGAATACTATCAGACTTATACTAAAATTACAGAATTCCAAATGTTAGTAAAATATTTGGCTATCTATAACTGAGCTCCAATTGATGCCTGTGGCTTAAAACATGGTACATATGTACATTCTATGTGTTTCTTTAAATTCTGATATTGTGGTGAAATTTGGATAAGAAATGATTAAATTATCTCAAAATAACTGAAAATTAAATTTTGATTAAATGTTTGCCCACCTATAGCTCTGCCCCCTTTTAATCTACAGCTCTGTAATTTGGAACACTCGTGTACGCTATGTGGTACTGTTTATGTTTCGATGTTGGTGTTATTTGAATAAATACATTTAAAAGTACAGTGAAATAACTGACATTTAAAATTGTGCAAAATTCTGTGGAATTTTTAAGAAAATTCTGCAGAATTCCATGGAATCAGAATGGGTATTCTTTGGGCATTCCATGGATGGAATTTTATATTCTGCACAGCTCTACACATATCCCTGATGTATGTCTTGCTGCATATAGGTTTAAAAGAACTAAATATATAATGAAATATGATAAGGGCACCATGAAGATTTGTGTTTGGGACACTTTGTAAAAAAAAAAGCAGAAGTGCTTAATATTTGGTCTGCATAATACTGGGATACAGGCATAATAAATTAACAGTATGTTTTGAAATAAATGCTATTGGTTTTAAAACTTGCATATAAAAGTGCCTTCACATTATCTAACGTATGACATTTGACAATATTTTTTTGCAAATAAACAGTTTTAAGGCTGACAGAAATAGTATGTGGGACCAACTTCAGTGGAAAAAAATACTGCAAGGCTCAACACATGAATCCTGGTTCAGTATTTTGAGGAGTGCATGGGAGTGCACGTTAGTTATTTTGAAACACATTTTTCTTGGCAGTGGGGATTGTGGGGAACTTGGTCTTTAAAACTTGCAACTACATGGCAAACATAAATATTTTGTTATATGCAAAAAATAAAAACAAATACATTATTTCTCAGATGCAAAACATTATGTTAAGACAATGACATCATCTAAGGGAAATATGACACCACTGGCATCATTATTTGGGTTAAGTTTTAGACACTCCCTTTGTAATCCAATACTTAATAAACAAGATCCTAAAAGCAATGATAAGAGGCACTTCTTGGCAATTTTGAAACACTCAGCAGTTAGGCTTGAAGCTATAAAACAATTGTTATTTGCAACAAAAAAAATAAGAAGAAGAAATTGTTTCACAGATGTCAAGCATCATGTTAAGGCAATGACATGACCTGAGGGGAATATTGCATTGCTGTCATCAGTGTCTGGGTGAGGTTTTAGGCACCCCCTTTATAATCCAATACTTAATAACCAAGGGCCTGGTTCTCAAAGAGCTCTGAGATCACCATAGGTTGCAATGATCTAGGGCTGCAGTGAACTCCAAGTACATCAGGGACCCTGGGTCCAATTCTCAAAAAATAGGGATCCCTGTACCCACACCAACAGGCTAGTGGCAAACAATAGGCACACCTGTGGGAATTGCTGCAGGGATCCACTCCCCCCCAGCTGGCACAATCCAAAACAAGATTGCCAGGAGGGATCCCAGACAGAAGGAGCATGGAGGGTGCCATAGGGGGTATTGAGAAGCCAGCGGGCATGGCATGGGGTGATCAGGCACTGGGTAGTGGTGTTGCTATTACAACTAGTATGATAATGGTTTCCAGGGACAAACATTGCCTGAAGCTGGGGCTGATGCCAGGGCTGTGCCCACCTGGGGCCATGGTACTGTATGTTCCTGGAACCCCTGTACCATCCTTTACCATAATTGGATACATAGCACTCCCACAGGTTCCCAATCACCCCCTGGCATACCCACTGGCTCTCCAGCACCTGTATGGAACTCCTCTGTCCCTTCTGCCACCAGACCCCACATTCAGAGCCTTCCCACAATTTCCCACTATGTGTGGCACTGGCATATGGTGCTTAGACCAGATCCTGGCTGCTCTAACTCAAGCCCCTTACTACACTCATGGCGGGGTTTCCTGTATCCCAAACAAAGGGATGTTGCAGCCCTGGCATAGCACAAGTCCCCTTGTGACCTGGCACACCCCAATGTAGGTAGCAAGGGTTATGCAGTGTCCATTTGGCACAGCAGCTCCCCTTTCTGATGCAGACCATGTTTCAGAAGCAGGAATGCTGCATCTTTTGACACAAGGTGCCAGTTGCGTCATTTTTATTTGACACAGGCACCTAGCATCAGTCTAAGGGCTTTGAGAACCAGGCCTCCAGAGTCTAAAAGCAAAGATAAGCAGCAATTCATGGCAATTTTGAAACACTCCGCAGTTGGACTTGAAGCTATAAAACTTTTGTTATTTGAAAAAAAAAATACTAATAATAATAAATGCTTTCTTAGATGTAAAGGGAAAGGGAAAATTATCTAACCAGGAAAGGTACACTAAGCCAGAACTTGTTTCCAAGTGCGACCTGGGAGCACAAAGAAGTTAAGTGACTTGTTCAGTGTCACACAGTATGCAAGTGGGGATTGATGGGATTCAAACCCAGGTCTCCAGGTCTTGCAGCTCAATACCTTTAAACACTACACTGCACTGCCTCCTAAAGCATCATGTTAAGACAATAACATGATCAAAGGGGAATATTTCATTGCTGGCATCAGTGCCTGGGTTAAATTTTAAGCACCCCCTTTATAATCCAATATTTAATAACCATGAGTCAAAAAGCAGATAAGCAGCACTTCAATGGCAATTTTAAAACACTTCCTCTTGGCAGTCGGGCATGTGAGGAACTTGATGGTTTAAGTTCAAGTTCAAGGTTATTGCAGGAAAACTCCATTGAGCAAGCTCATTCACAAGGAGGTCCTGTGACATAAACACTTAAAGTACAAACACAGATAGGTAATAACAGTATATACATGAAATGCATGTTACATGATACAGGCTGGATATACATACAAGGGTACCACATAGGGTGACCACAGGTGGTAAACATTGATATGAGACAGGGAAGTGACTTACAGGTTGCATACTGATAAATGAAACATGATGACTGGTGTGTGCAATACATATACAGTATTTGGCAGCTAGAACAAACAACAGTCTACAACTGATATGGGGAGGAGTGATTTGATAGAGTAGCAGTGGAGCATAAGCAAAGATAAAGCCAGGAGTAGAAGGGGAGAAAGCAGTTAATATGACAAATCAATTATACCTTACCAGTGGATAAATATGGCACACATGGGGAAGGAAGAGACTTAATGACAGTTACAGGTGTCTTTTATTTTGGCTGAACTTAGTGATTTGTAGAAGTTTATTGAAACTGTGCTAGTTAGTTTCAATACGGTTTGTAATTGGTTCCAAATGGAGGGAAGGGCATATGCAATAGCACGTTTACCAAAGGAAGTCTGCGTCCTTGGTATGTCAAGCATAATAAAGTCAGATTTTCTTAATGAGTATGCACTATGTGAGATACTAATAAGGGAAGAGAGATAGCTTGGCAGTTTCTGCAGGAGCAGTTTAAGAGTCCATAGCCCAGCATGGAGCAGGCGTCTAGTAGTAAGGGATGTCCAACCAACAGCTGCATATAAGTCACAGTGGTACGAACGGTAAGGGGAGTTGGTAATGAACCATAATGTACGGTGATAAAGGATGTCCAGTTTACTTAGATTTGCAAGAGTGGTGGAGGAATAGATTACATCGCCATAGTCGTGTAGGGGGAGAAAAGTGGCCTGTACAAGCTTGTTTCGAGTTTCAAGGGGGAAAAGGGGCCTATTTCTGTAGAAGAAACCTAACCTTGCTTTTAACCTTCTAGAGACATCTTCGACGTGGTCACTGAAAGATAATTTATTGTCGATCCAGATACCTAGATATTTAAATTTGGTTACAATTTCCAGAGGCTCGTTTAGCGTGGTGACAATGAAGTCTTGAGCAAGGGTATTGGAGGCCTGTGACAGCACTGCAGGAGAATATCGCTTTAGTCTTCTTAGCATTGAGCAGAAGCTTTGCCTTTATTAGATTATGCTCAAGTTGTGTGAGTCCACTTGAAGCACCCTTGACTTCAGATAACGATGAGCCAGAAGTATACAACACAGTATCATCTGCAAAAAGTGCAGATTGGATGTAGATATGTTAGCATCTAAGTCATTAATGTACAGAAAACAAGATAGGGCCTAAGATGGATCCTTGGGGGACTCCTCTTGCAACTGGCAAGGCAGCAGAAAAAAGCCTTCCGCTTTTACTTTTTGGAATCTTCTAGTTAGGTAGCTAGAGAACCACTGGGTGGTATGGTATATGGCACCCAACTTTGCAAGGCAATTGACTAATAGTTTGTGATCAACAGTATCAAAAGCTTCACTGAGGTCCAAAAAGACTGCACCACTTACCTTCTTAGCATCTATAGCAGAGATCCAATCATTGGTTACTTTTGCTAGTGCAGTGATTGTGCTATGATTAGCCCGGAAGCCAGATTGAGCTGGGTTAATGAGAGAGAAGGTTTCCAAGTGAGATTTTAACTGAATATGGATCCGTTTTTCGAGAACTTTAGAAAGGATATGCAATATGGAGATAAGCCTATAGTTGTTTACATCGCATGGGCCACCAGCTTTAAATAGAGGGAGGATATGTGCTGATTTCCATCAGGATGGCACAGTAGCAGATGTAATGGAAAGATTGAAGATGTGGAGAATTGGGGCAGAGATGGGCGCAGCCTGACCTTAGGAAAAAGGGCTCCAAGCCATCATCCCCTGTGCTTTTTTTTGGTGTCTAAGTTAAGAAGAGAATCTTCTACTTCTTTATAAGTTATCTCACACAGTTGGAAGGGGCTGGGTGCAGGACTAGATGTGGGCGGAGGTATGCTGGCTCACCGCAGCACCAGCATAAGGTGACGGTCAAAAGCTAATCCAGCTGTGGCAAAGTGGGAGTTAAGTTCCTCCAGGATTAGGGACTTGTTTTCCACAATCTTGCCACTTGCAGCTATCTTTGTTGGGACAGAGGGGCCATGGGCCGTCCTTCTATAAGCTTTGATAGTCTTCCATATTTTATGAGGGTACCTTTAGCTTGTTCGAGAGTAGAAATATAATAGTTAGCTTTAGCAGAGTGAAGTTTTTTCACACAGTTATTCCTGGCTGTTCTAAAGGCCTGCCAATCTGAAGATTCTTTGGAATGTCTAGCTTTAGCCCAGAGCTTATCTCGAGCTATAAGGGCTGCCTTGAGATCCGAGGTGAACCAGGGGTTGGAATTGTTCCGTACCCTTACTTTGATGAAAGGGGCATGCTTATTTATTATTGTAGTGAGTTTGTTATTAAGGATGCAAGCTGCCTTGTTGACATTTTTGGCTAGGTAAAGATCTTGCCATCTGATCATGCTAAGGTCAGATAGGAAGTTTACTGCACTGAATTTGCGAAAGGATCTTTTTGTTATAAAGATGGGTTGTGGCCGGGCCTTAATTTGAGATCTTGTGCAAGCAACAATTCCATGATCACTCATGTCGTTGTGAAACACTGCCAAATGAAATATTTTGTGTGGATGGGTGGTTAGTACCTCATCTAGAATGGAACTGTTGGCAGTATTTAGAGTGTTGTTCCTAGTAGGTTCACTGACTAATTGCCCAAGACCTAGCTCGTCACAAAGGGATTTGAGGCCGTGTGATTTAGGTGACAGCCAGTCCATATTTAGATCTCCTAGAAATATTGTTTCAGTTTTTGCATCTATGAACATGGATTTCAAAAGATTAAGGACTTCATCACCACCAGGTGGGGTCTATAGCCACCTAGGATAGTGATACATTCCGAGGAGGGAGATGAAGGCTCCCGAAATTAACTCAAATTCCTTGGCTAGAGATTTGCAACTAATATTGGTGACCAAGTACTTAGATTTGGCATAGATAACCACACCCCGCCTCTAGACTCTCTATCTGCTCTAAATAAATTGTAGCCCTGCAGTGATATTTGTTGATCAGTGTTCGTCTTTTTTAACCACGACTCAGTAATTATGATAAGGTCTGGGTTAATGTGTGCAACCCAGGCTTGCAGCTGTACAAGTTTTTTAGGCAGGCTTAAAATGCTGACCATCATCATTTTGAGACCTGTGGCCTCAGCAAAATTGATAGGCAAGGTAAGTTGTGGGGGGGGGCAGGGTTGAGCTCCACATTTCCTGAGCAGAGAAGAAGCAGAAGTATAACTTTCTTTAAGGAGCTTATAAGAATGGAGACTGCTTTTTATTTCTTCATGGCAACCTATATCGCGGTTGCTAAGAGGCACCACTGTAAATGACAGTTGATCATGATCAATGTAAGTGCTTGGGTAGACATAGGTGAGGACAGTAGCAAGGGTGTAGGCTAACCAGAGGAATAGGCTAAAGGGAGAGAGAATGACATAGTGTCTGCATGGTAGACTGTTATAACATTAGGAATTGATAAGGTACATTGAGAACTGAATTGCATTGAGGTACTTGATTACGCTGTATTGCTGAAAACTGCACCTTAGAGCAATAAAACACAATAAGGAGAGCCATGGTCCCAGATTGAGTGGTCTGTGATTTGTATTAGTGAAATATTTTCTAGGCAAGACATCCTCCCACCTAGGTACTCACTTAAACCTAGATGAGAAAATACTGCAGAAAGAGGAACAAGGAGAACAGAGCAGCTTAGTTAGTGGCCATCCACGCTTCAGATTCAAGTCCCCTTGTTGCAGCACCGGGAAAGAAGTAGAATGATAATGCAGGCCATATTGTCCACGAATGAATACAGTGATTTATGTAGAAGACCAAGAATCCCTCTAGTGGCAGGTCTGTATAACCTGCTAATGGAAAACTAGCCCAAAAAAAAAGGTAGTTAGACTTATCGGCACCAAGGCAGAATGCTTGGATGGGGTTGGGGGTGCTGCAGGAAAAGCAGTCGGACAGAAGAGGTGTAAGCACTTTAAAACAGTAGTAGAAATTACAATCCAGCTAATACAGTTGAAAAACTGAAATGTAATTAAAATGAATTTAAATTTTTTTCCCCACAGTTTAACATTTGATAGCGTATGTGTTAAAATGGATCTGATCTGGCAATTGTTAAATAAATGTCACCATCAAACAGGTCTTGTGTTTTAATATTGATTTCTACCTGTTACTGCAGAAGTCAGCTTTTCAGCTGAGGAGAGTATGAACAGAACTTGATACAACACTACGCCACTGCCTCTGTTTGCTGCCAGCACTTTTCTTAACTGTCATCTATTGGAGCTGCCTTGTAGTGAAATTTGACAGCTCTTCTGTACGGTGTGGCTACATTTCAGTGTCTGTGGCATTAATTAAATCACGTATGCCAGTGTCATAGCCATGCATGGAGGGTCTTGCCACTGGATGAAACTGTAACTAAATTAGTTTTGGGGTTTGTAAGATGGGCTTTGTGATTCCCATGTGGAAGTAAAAAAGCAGATGTCTCATAGAGCTGGTTCTGTTAGAATAGAGGGTTTGAGTAGAACACAAACAGAAATTCACACACATACACACACACACATTCAGAAATGCACTCAATCAAGCAGGGGAAAAAATTAACTGTCAAATAAAAATAAAATCACTCAGAAACAACTTGTATCGGTAAAGATTTCATGAGGTTCCAGGGGACCAGTGCATCTCATATTCACGATGGACTATGACTTACAAATTATATATTTATTTATTTAATTTTGGTAACCATGTAGGCCCACTGGAACTATTACAGTCCCTTTCTTAGGGGTGACCCAGAATTAATTACAGGTACGATGAGTTGTTAAATTTAAAGATCACTGGTCTTAATTTATTGTGCATCTCTTTTTTACTCTGAAAGTGAAATCATACTGCATGTATACTAGAAAAAATAATATTGTACAAGGGCTATAGCAGATTGATCATGTAATTGTAATAATGTGCTGCTGCTTTTCATGTTTTTACAACCATCACGAAATCCTGTCTGTCTCTGTGAAATTAAGCTGTATCAATTGAAGCAAATCCAGAAGCAAATAATTTGATACCTTTTATTGGGCCAACATAGATGTAACAAAAAGAACAAAGTGTTGTAGCTTTCAAACCAACCCAGTCCTTTCTCTGAAGCTTAATGACAGTTATTTAGAAAATACCATACTTTTAATACCCAGATCATGTAGAAAAAAAAGCAGAAAAAAATTTCATTGGTTAAAATTACTCATTTAAAAAATAACAGAAGAAAATCATAGAAGCTGAATAGTACCAGTGGTTCTATGTGATAATAGCAACTGCCAAAAGGCAAGCCATGTTATCGAGATATCAGAGCGGTAAAAACATTTTTGCCACCCTGACATCCTCACCACATGGGAGAATGGTGCCAGGGACTTCGTTTTTTTGCTTTCTGTGGGGGGCTGTGCCCCCACAACCACACCCACATGGGGGATTCACCCGCACCTCCTACTAAAGGATTCTCAACCCAGGGGTGCATGTCGGGGGCAAAGCAAAAAGCACGTTTCGGGCTGGGTGCAACAAAATTGCACTAGCACCAGGACCCAGACCTAAACCCAGTGCCTCCCACACTACAAGCGGAGGCCAACCCCCAATGCCATGGTGCAGCTTAGCAGCCAATTGCAGCACCACCCCCTACATCCTCTCTGCCTCCTCCCAGCCCATGCTCACCGTGCTTGCTCCCCCCATGCACGTGTACATATAGCGACATCCTGTCATGGCAGTTGCCCCCCCACCACATCCGGTCACCCTACCCCCCATTGCCATTTGGGCTTTCGCCCACAACGTGTCAGTGTTTTGGATGGCACCTTACTTCAGGTGCCAACATCACAGGCTACCGTACCAGTTCAGCTTCAGCTGAAAGGGCCTAAAGGTCAGATGTGTTTAGAGCGTAACAACAAGCAGGGATTACACTGCACATAAATTAAAATTAAAATTACTTAGAGATACTTTAAGAGTGAGATAAGAACATCTCTTGCAGAAAGCTATATAAACAAATTATGAGTGTCCCAGTGTGTTAAAGAGTGCAGTACAGTAGAAGCAAAACCCACTCAGATTAAAGACATGCTAAAATGCAACATAATTGTAAGTTAAAAACAAACCCCACAAAACAGAACTACAAAAAGTAAATATACATGGCATACAAAGGGTTTAAAGTAAAGTTTACGTAAAGTGAGCAATAGTGTCACACTATATGAAATTTAAAACTTAGCTGGAAACATTACTCAACTATACTCTCAAACTGGTTATTATGCTCCATAAACCTTAAGGCCTTAAGTGTTGTAACAGGAGTTTATACATGATAATATAAACTGGCAGTATAAGAGCCAAACAAAAAGCTGCTTGTCAAGGACCACCAAGAAACTAAGACCATGCAACCTGATATGTATAGATTTCAATTAATTCTCAGTGTATAATAAAACTGCTTGATGTACTGAAAATGTCTAAGGAATCTGAATAAGAAATCATAGGAATTAAATTACCCCCCCCATCCATTCATTCCAAGCATTAATTTTATAACAATGCATAGAAAAATATATATTATACAATTAATTACATAAGTCCAACAACTAGTCAGATTAGAAGCATAAACCATGATGACAGAAAAAAGACCAGAAGTCGATGTAGTCTGCCCATGTTATCTATAATCCCTGGAACCTTCCCAGGAACCTATTGTTCCTCCAGGGTACTAACCCTCCCCATCGTATTCCACTTCTCCTCCCCCCTGGTGTTGTGATCCCGGGCATCCACTATTCCCTTCATTCTGTCTCATACCTGCTTGAATCTCCTGACTGTGTTTGCACCCACCACCTTGACCAACAAGCTGATCCAAGGTTCCACCATGCTTTCCATAAAGGAGTATTTCCTCCCATCCCTCCTGAACCTCCTTCCTGTTAATTTCCACTCGTGACCATGTGACCGAAAGTTGGTCTTCAGTGTAAATAATTCCCCACAGTTTACCTTGTTAATTAATTCCTTTAAGGAACTTGGAGGTCTCTATCATATCTCCCCTCTCCCTTCTGGTTTCCAGTGAGTACTCACAGTATTTAGTGCCTTGAGGTGCTCCTCATAGGATCTAATGTTGAATGCACCACACATCATTTTCACCAACTCAGATTAGTGAAATGTGATGTGCTGTGCATTCTTACTAAATGTACAGAGCATACTCATTCTGTCTCAGTTCACATTGATGATGATAATCTGACCAATGTGATATAAATAAAAAAATGTCAGACTATACTCCAGAACAGTGAGACACAATTTTTGAAGACGATAGAAGTTTGTGTCTTTATATACATGGACACAAAAAGCGGGAAATCAATTACACTAGCTTTTATTTATGATCATAAAAAAACTTGATACATAAAATGTAGTCACATTTAATTTAATGAATATTCATAAGCAGGATTGTCAGAGGGTTTGACAATTACCAAATAACTCAATAGAGTACCAAAGGATGATAAAAGATGCCTGACACTCTTGGTGCACTTTCCAATGTGACCTCCATAAGTCAGGAATTCACTCGCTACAAAAGTATGCCTAGTACTGTAGCTCCATTGAGCTGGTGACATTTACTGAGCAAGCACACTACCTTCACATCCACTCAAAAATGCATTACTACCAGAAAACCATCAATACTAAAGACTGATGGTATGTACATGCAAGCCACTACCAACCTGCCTGTCCCTTTTTATGGTTCTAAATGCAGATCAGGAAACATGTTCATCATGTCACTCACATAAAAAAAGCATCTTCACATTATCTGACTTATGACATGTGACAATATTGTTTTGTAAATAAAAAGAGTTTTACATCTTTGGCCATGTAGTGATGTGAAATGCAACATCAGCAGAAAATAATGCATCTGACATTCTTTTAAATAAAAGCTGACAGTGTTAAAGTTATAACATTTTAGTTGTTCAGTAAACAACAGGGTTGGAGCAGGAGCAACCAAATAGTGTGGCACAGGGAAGGACTATGCAACTGTACTGTACTAAATGGAGAGGAAGTGAAGAGATGTACTCAAGTCCACTCAGTGGAAGGAGTTAGCTGTGGTGTGTTCATAGTCGCATGCTACCAGAGCCACTTTTTCAATGTAATTGCACTACCTTGTGCATAGCTTTTGCTGTGCAGCTGTAAAAGAAGGTGGGTATGGTAAAATGAGCTATATTAAAGAAAAGAATTAACAGCAAAATAATATGTTCTTTTTCTACATTTTGGCATACAGTAAATGAAATGAAACAGTAAATGAAAAAGACCTTTACAGCAACAGCAACAGCAATAGCAATAACATTGTCCCAAAGAAAATCAAATCAGAACAGAAACAAATTTTTCTTGCAGCATATCCACTTTTTCATGTTCAGCACTGTGAAATACATTATTCTTGATTCCCAAGTGTGCACATCTATCTACTGGATGACAGGCTGGTTTTCATACTCACAAGTGCTAACCATGTTAAACATGCTAAGCATGCCATACATGATAGTAGTTTGAATTTTGGAGTACCAGCAGCTTAATAATTATTTTAAGGTATCTATTTAACATTTTAGTAACTGAAAGAGGCGCGCTGAGCTTAGGTTGAATGCCAGGTGGAATACAATGAAAAAAACTATGCAAAATAAAATGCAGTGGCTAGAATTTGCTTTATAGCACAAGTACACTATTTCACTGGAATATGAACATCATGCCAATAATAATTATATACTTAGTGATTCACTAATTAGACATTGTACTTATATATGTATTACATTATATATTTACTTATGGACTTGCACTCATTGCATTATTATTACTGGTGTGAAAATATTGTAGTTTGTAAGTAGTATATGCTTTTGTAATATGGACATGATGCCTAGTAGTTATATATTTATTGGAAGTGTGGACATTATGGTTTGTCATTATTCTGTAGTCACTGGCGAATAGATAGTGTACTTACTATTGGAGAAGGGTGTTGTATTTATTATTAGAGTACAGACATTGTATCATTTTTAGGTGCTCACTGAAGTATTATGGAGGTTGCACTTATTAATTATTGAATACTGATTGGAGTAGTAACAGCATACGTAGTATTTATTTGATACTTATTTAAACCTTGTCATTGTTTCTGTTCTTAAATATCATTTGGAATATAGACATTTTACTTATTATCAGCACTTATGCTGTATATTCAGTATATTCAGAAAATTGCATGCCTGTTCACTGTGGTTGAAATGAGATATATATTTTTAAGTTCTTGCTTAAATGAAATATAAGTATAGTCAACACTGTGCTGATTCATTTAACACCCATTTGACACCGTACCATGAGTTCAGCCATCCTGGTTCAGCTATAAAAGGCCACAATAAAAAGCAGTGTGAGAGGCAGAAGTAGAAATGATTGTTCTAGTTGGTTAATCAGTAATACATTGTCATGGCTCTCTCTCTGTTTTTTGCTGAGATGATAAAGAGATCCAATTCATCACAATGATGTCATGTGGTCTTTCATTAATGCTGGGCCAGTGTGGGGTTTTTTGCAGTAAATTTACCTGAGATCACAGCCCAAACCCTGAAGTTTACCCACTTCTCTTCTTTTGATAGTAGCTCTACTTTCAAGTGTGTGTGTGTGTGTGTGTGTGTGTGTGTGTGTGTGTGTGTGTGAGTGGTAGGGGCCAATGAGCTAATGCAATGACTACGTTGGGCATAGAATAGCAATCTAATAGCTGGAAATTTTTAACTCAATAGATTTTATGGACAATGGAATGGGCATCTCAAGAATAAGCTGGATCAGTGTGCGTTTCCATAGTAAAAGTCCCTGGAACTATAGTGCAAACCCTGATGTTTACTCATTGCTCTTCTTTTGATAGTACTTCTGCTTTCAATTGCGCGTGCATTATAGGGGACCAATAAGCTAACATAATGACTAGATTGGCCATAAAATAGCAGCCTAATTGCTGGAAGTAGTGCAATCAGTGGATTTTATGGACACAGAGCGATATGCACCTCAAGAATATGATGTTTTTGTAATATGGACATGATGCCAATTAGTTATATATTTATTGGAAGCGAGGACATTATGCTTTGTAATTATTCTGTACTCACTGGAGAATAGATAGCATACTTAGTATTGGAGAAGGGCATTGCATCTATTATTAGAGTACAGAAATTGTTTCCTTTTTGGGTGCTCACTGAAGTATTATGGAGGTTGCACCTATTAATTATTGTATATTGACTGAAGTAGTAACAGTGTACTTAGTATTTATGTGATACTTATTTAAACCTTGACATTGTTTTCATTCTTAAATATCATTTGGAATATAGACAATTTACTTATTATCAGCAGTTATGCTGTATATTCAGATAACTGCATGCCTGTTCATTGTGGTTGAACTGAGATATATATGTTTGCAGTGAGTGCCCTAACACAACCTAAGCCCTATACTAACAACTGAAAGTCCCCTGAATGCTCTAATTCAAGCACTTGGAATGTTGCTAAATGTCCCCTCCAACCTCCCACAGCAACATTACTATACATTTATCCCCCTTCCACCCTCACTCCTCCACAGACCTGCCCTCCCTTGGTCCCATCCTCTGTTTCCTCCTCCACCCACCTACCTCCCCCACATATTACCATATTATGGCCCTCACCTTATCCACTCCCCCACCTGTACTACCCCCTCCCTCCTTCACTGCCAAATACCCTCGACCTCCCTCTTCCTATTTCTCCCCATCCCCTATCCCTCACGACTGACCATCTCCAATGACTTAGCCCTCTCAGGCTGCCACTCAAGCACATCTTCAACAAAGCCTTTCTTTCTGGTGGCCCTACCCTTCCCAAGCATGTGTTCCTGAAATCCTTCTGCTGACCTGTGCACTCAGCATAGGGCAGCTTACTTATAGGAACTGGAACAGACTTGAAATGCCTGTCTATATATATATAAGACTGATGGTGACATTTCATTGCAAATTTCAAGACAATCTGTAACCAAAGTGTAACTTGACAATTAAGCACAATTGTTTTTTTATGTCAGCTATGTAACCTTGATATCAAGTTATCTTTTGTATGCCAATGTATTTCTGTATACATACTGTTGTTGATGTTTATTCTGTTCTGTACTATGTTTGATTTGAAACCTTTGTAAATGAGCCATTGGCTCAAAGGTGTTAATCCCAAACTGAAATAAATAAATAGTTTTAAATACAGTTTTAAATTAATTTAGGCACTTAAATTGGATGAGATCACATGTTAGATCTAACAATTTTATAGAGTTCTAGAGTAAGACTGCTGGTTGAAACTTTTATGTTTGAGAGGTGGAATGATGATATAGTCATTTGCATGGTAAATTCAAGGATTAGGAATTCATCTGGCAAAAGCCTAGTTACATTGACAGTAAATACAGTATCTAGTTTTGTTTAAAGCTTGGAAGGAAGATGCCAATGAAAAGAATATCTGAATTATCAGGAAGTGAAGATTCTTTCCACCACTTACAATCTTCTCAGAAAGAATCATCAAGAGTCCTGGAGGAATCCTGTATGATGCTGATTGGTAAAAATATGATTTCTTATTCTAGTGAGAGTGGGCAGTAGTGAAATTGAAGATGACCCATTGCCCAGGACCAGAGAAGAAAATACCAGGCTTAAACTTGGTTTTAAGTTAGGTGAGCTGATTTCTGAGATTGCCCTTTAAATGGCTGTATCTTGACTTCTGTACACCTTTTAAAGTTAAATAGTAATAAAAATAAAAACTGTTAGAATTGGTGTTTAATTGTTGAATTCTAGAAATACTACTGGATTTCATTTCCAAGAAAGTAGCTGAACACTTGAGAATGATGCACTTTTTCGGCAACAACTCTAAAAAACAATTGGTGTATGGCAGATTATTGAGAGTTATACTGTTGTTAATTTCATATCATGGATTACAGCACCATATCCATGCACTGTGTAAGTATTCTTGTGTTTTCTTTTACACTGCATGAGAGGCTGGACCCCTCTCGGTACAAAATTATTTGTTCACCACATACCTAAAAATCATGTCCCCTTGGCTTAATTATCATTTGTTTCCATATTTTCCTTTATTGTCCCTTGGCAGGCTAGACAGCTTTATTAGCCTAAAGACTATATGTGTGTGTGTGTGTGTGTGTGTGTGTGTGTGTGTGTGTGTGTGTCTGTCTGTCTGTAGCTGTATGCCAGTCAGGGCTGGGGGTGGGGTTATGCCAGGCTGGGCCACCAGAGTGCAGCATACAATAAGTCAATTGCACTCTGCTTGCCCTATGCTGAGGGGACTTATTTTATATTAGCCAGAGGGTTGCTGTAACCCTTATGTGACTAAGAGTAAAAAAGTCTTTAAGGTTTGAGTGGTGGAAAACCTTAGTTACATTAGAAATGGGGACGGCCACAATGCATGGTTTAAATACTTGAACAGTGAAATCAATGAAAGGTCACATGAATTTACATTCTATGGCATCAATAAAGTGGAACAGGGTCCCAGTGGGAGGCTCCTGAGCTTTTAATTTCCAAATGCGAATCATTATGGATTTTAAAACTGGGTCCACTTCACAAGTTCAGCCTAAGTGATAATACTGAGCTTTAAGCCTTTCTTAAATAGTATCATTTCAGTTACACGCCATGACTTTTTGCACCCATAACAGATTAGTATTCATGTTGCATTACAGAATGCACATGTGCATTAATGAAATTGTTGAAGCTGATAATCACCATAAGAGGATTGTTTTGTTGGGTTTACATGTATGGGTCTGTATCATTTATACCCTGAATATCTCTTCAGATCTTACTAAATTGAGTTTTGCTTCTTATTATAGAAACATAGAATCTGGCAGCAGATAATGACCATACAGCCCATCTAGTCTGCCCATTTCCCTACTCACTGCTGCAGCCCCAGATCCTATTTGATCTGCAGTTCTCATGCTCTGCACATCTCCAGGGTACCCTTATGTCTATTCCATGCACACTTGAACCCCCATATTGTTTTTGCATCCACCACTTCTACTAGAAGGCTGTTCCATGGCTTCACCGCCCTTTCAGTGAAAATGTACTTCCTAACATTACCTTTGAGCCTTCTACCCTTCAGTCTCATATCATGCCCCCTTGTTCTTGTGCAGATTTTTCTTTGAAATATGCTTTCCACCTGTACCCTGTTTATTCCCCCTAAGGTATTTGAAAGTCTCTATCATATCTCCCCTCTCCCTTCTTTCCTTCAGTGAATAGATATTAAGGTCCTTAAGTCTTTTCTCATAGGGCTTCTGGTGAAGTCCATGTATCATCTTTGTTGCCCTTTTCTGAACTGCCTCTATTTTGTTAATGTCCTGCCTGATTTGTGGTCTTCAGGAATGGACACAGTATTCCAGCTGAGGCCCTCACCTGTGATCTGTACAGTGGCATCACCACCTCTTTCCACCTGCTTGTTATGCCCCTCCCTATGCACCCCAACATTCTGTTTGGTCTCCCCACCACATTTTTGCACTGTTTGGTCACCTTCTGGTTGTCCGATATGATAACCCCCAGACCTCTCTCCTCACTTGTGGTAGCCAGAATTTCCCCACCCATCCTGTACTCCTCCCTTGGATTCCTGTGACCCAGGTGCATGATCTTGCACTTTTTAGCATTGAAACTCATCTGCCAGACACCCAACCACTCCTCTAATAGGCTTAGATCCTTTCTCATTTTTCCACCCCCTTTGGTGTGTCCACTCTGATGTTGGTGTCATCTGCGAAGAGGGCACACCTTTCCCTCCAGATGCACTGCAATGTCGCTAATGAAGACATTGAATAGGACAGGCCCCAGCACCGACCCCTGTGGCACCCCGCTGGTCACCTCCCTTTCCTCAGATTTCATGCCATTTACTACCACTTCTGAGTCCTATCCCTTAGCCAGTTCTCAACCCACTTTACAACCATAGGACCCACTCCCAGGATCCCCAGATAATTTAACAATATCCTGTACAGTACAGTGTTGAAGGCCTTGCTGAAATCCAGGTAGGCTACATCCACCACCCCTCCCTGATCTACCACCCTGGTTACTCAGTCAAAATAAACATGTGAGACTAGGATGCACCAGGCTAGTAGATCTGGGAGGGGCAGTGAATGTAGCCTACCTGGATTTCAGCAAGGCCTTCAACACCATCCCACACAGGAGATTGCTAAATAAATTGGGGAGCCTGGAACTGGGTCCTGCAGTAGTAAAGTGGGTTGAAAACTGGCTAAGGGACAGGACTCAGAGAGTGGTGGTAAATTACATGAAGTCTGAGGTCTGACATATGTATGATTCATCTGATGTATGATTTACAAACATGTAAACCAGAGAAAGCAACCCTATGATGGTGATTATCAACCTTTTCTTCCCACAATGAATTGTTCACCCCGTACATGTAACAAGTCTTTTGCAAAGCTGGACTATTTTTTATCAGGCTAAACCATAGTAACATCTCCTATGTACTTCTAATCACTTTATGGACAATTTCAAACATGCAACTGGTTGAACCCTTAAAATACTAAGCCCTTAATATACTACTATACTTAGGAATTTATTAGGTAGTGTTACTATTCAAAGACCCTGGATTTTTAAACATGCAATCCTGATTATATAATTCTATATTCATTCATAGAAATATGTAATTTAAGTAATAGAAATATTTTTTTACATAACTTTGGGATGAGATATCACCTTTTCTTATGGGCCGTATATTCTAAACTCCTCTTCCAGTTTGCAGTCTTTATTTTGTTGCTGTTTTGATGCTTCATAATGCTTATTTGTATATGTATTTGTCACTACAGGTCACTGATTCTTGTTGCACATTGCTATTTACACAGTGTATCTCTAAGGACTTTACCCTATTTACTATAACACCTTGCTATTATAAGCTGCACTCCCTGATGATGCACTAATGTGAAACCAGTTGGTTTTCATTTGTTCTTGCCGGAGTCTATGTGAGGGTTGGTCACCATGTATGTACCTTGGCTTACCTTTTTATATTTTGCAATAAATACCATTAGCATCTAAAGTGGGTTGCCCATTGGTATGATTGGCTTGATGGTGGTAGTGCTGTTCTTGCTGTTTGTCATTCACCCAGCCAGCCTTCCAGCACAAAGGTAGATCTTCCAGTTGCAAAGATGATGAACTGCATTTATGGGTAAGCCTGGAACATTAGTAGACTGGCTGGGGGAGGAGGATCAAGCAGCAAATGGACAGCTCTCCTCCTCCAAAGATAATAGATATGACTTTCAACATTTGCCTGACCTCTGGTGGTGGGTGGAGGTTAGGGTGCTTGGGAGTCCAGAATAGCAGAAGAGGAACTACAAACACTGGTGGCACTATGTGCTGAAGTATGCACAGCGATATCATGGATGTGACTGCATGGCCACTCTTCCAGGGACATAAAAGAGGAGCAAAATGCCACCAACCTGGTGGATGATTCTCTTCTCAGACCCTCATGTCATCACTAGGCCACTTCTGCCTGCACCATGGGCAACTCTTGACTTCACCTCTGCTGAAATCTCAACTGGATCTTGTGGGGAGTTCACAAAGGAATTGAAGGCCATCCCACCCCCTGGAGGGCAAGCAGGAGGGGAGGTATGGCCATGAGGTTAGTTTGTGTGGCCTGGAGCTCCAGGTTCCCAGGTATGATGGTCTTCATGGATTGGAGGTGGTAGTGGAGGAATGGCTAAAGGAAGTCCTGGTTGGTAGGGTGGTAGGATAAAAAGAGTAAAACAATCAACTGGTCTGCACTCCTGAGAAGTGCCTGGTGGCCCCAGATGTGTCCATTGCTATGAACCCCCAGGTCTCCCCCCCTGCAATACAGGGATGCAGTTACAAGGACAATTGATGGTGGGATTTCTTAAAAATAATGGGGCATCTATGATTCCCTGCTCTCATAAAGCAGGGGATCTACTTTAATACAGGGCTGGCCTTTAAAAACCCATTGTGCTCCTTCTAACTGGTCCATCCCCATGCATGGAGCTATGCACCCATGCATTGGGCCAGCCTAGGATAGTGCATCCCAGTCCCACATGTTTGTTAGTGGCTGCTTGCATGGTGATATTGCACAATTTCATGACCCAGTACATACCTTTTTTGGTATGTATCATGCCAGATAGTGCATAGGCAAGGCAAATTTATTCTTAGAGCACCCTTTCCCAGAGCCTCAGGGTGCTGTATGGGCATAAACAATATAAATAATTCAATAGGAAATAAATAAAATAACTTCAGAAGAAATACTTAGAATGTTAAAATGACATAGTTAACTCATTGTCTCCCAGCAGACACCTGTAGGCATCAGTAAAATACACTAGTGTGTCCTGAGGACACCTACAGAAGTCAGCTACTGACTTCTTGTGTGCCCTGACAATGTCTGGAGACATTCATTTATATATTTTAATATATAATGTAACAGAATATAATTTATATTTTACTGCATAGCACTGTTGGAAAAGTAATTATGTGCTGAAAAACGTTGTCAATGATATTCTGTGTATATAACATATACATTAGGAGTTATTCATATTTGTTTATGGTATGGTATGAATGGCTTATGTTGCCTGTTGTAGTGAAAACATTTTTTTTTTTTTTGCTGTTTCAACCAGCATGGAAAAAAACAAAATTACATAAAGTTATTTGCATACCACCTCTGGAAAGGTAATTTTGTGCTGAATAACTTTGCCACTCATACTTTGTGTCTAGCATGTACAGTTCTTGAACTATTAGGATGCTGACTGTAGCTTGATTTTGCTTAGAAAAGCCCAGGATTTACTATTAACAGTATACAGAAGACAAGTGGTGCAACTTCAGAGAGCCCCGCGGAGGCAATAAGTTAACCCAGGCAGAATACTTGTTGATACAGATAAAACTTTATGGCCCCCTTGAAAGTCTTCACTTAACTGATAGAAGGGACATGAATTGGAAAAGAGTTCCACAGGACCGGTATAACCACCATAAAAGCCATGTCCTCAGAAAGCTTTCGTCTAGATTTAGGAACTGACAAACAGGTCTGTCTCAGTGAAGGGGGAGTGCAGGAAGTAGAAATTGATCTGCAGGGTCAAGAGATCTTTCAGGTAATCCAGACCCATATCACATAAGGCTCTGTACACCAGCAAGCCAACCTTGATGCTGATACACTACTAATTAGGCAACCAGTGCTGGTCATGTGGCACTGGGGTAATATATTTTGTCTGGAATGTTCTAATAATTAATCGAGCTGCCCTATTCTGGATCAACTGCAGGCAGGACATCAGTCTCCCAGGTAACCCTATGTAGAGAGCATTGCAGTAATCCAATCTGGATATAATGAAAGCATGGATTATTGTGACTAGGTCTCCAGGCAAAAGATATATGGTTTGATCCGGGAGATGTTACAAAGCTGAAACAAGCCACTACAGACTACCCTCAACATACAGTTATTCTAGTGTTAAACTGCAGTCCACAACAAACCCAGATTTCTAATGGAATCCACAACTCCAAAGGTGATACCATTTACAGATGGTAATGGGGCATCAATCCTTATTATTGCAGAGCCACGTGAACTTGGTTCAACAATCATCTTTTCGGTCTTGTCATTGTTAAGATTTAGCCAATTGGAGGCCATCTAGTCATCGATTTTCTATATACAGTGACCAAAAATAGTGGTTGCATAAACCCCATGAGGTGGACAAGTATAGTTGAGTTTCCTCTGCATAACAGTGAAATTTCAAACCATACCATCTTTTAAGCTTACCCAGGAGCAGCTTGTACATGTTGAACATCAATGTCAGGATAGGACCTTAAGGCACAGCACAGTCAAGCTCAACCATTTCTGAGATGGAATTATCTAGAACAACCTGTTGAGCTCTACCAAAGAAGTAGAACTCAAAGCAATACAAAACAGTGCAGGAGGACCCCACACATTGTCTTAGGTATTCCAGCAGCACCCCATAGTCATCCATGTCAAACACCGATGAGAGATCAAGAAGGTCCAATAGTGATCAGAACCCCCCTCCATCCCTTGCAGTGAAGAGATCATCAGACACCTTCATGAAAGCAGTCTCTGTGCTGTGATGAGGTGTTAAACCATTCAGTGTAAGCCTCCTGTGATATTACCACCTCTTCCTTGATCATTTCCCCCCAAAATGGAATGTTGAGGCAGTTCTTCAGTTCAGTACAATGTCAAGATCTAAAGATGGTTTCATTAGGAGAGGCCTCACCACTTTCTTTCTTAGGGCACCAGGAAACATGTCTTCCTTCAGAAAGGATCTGATATCTCCAAAATAATTATGCCCATGGTCTTCCTACAGCCAGTAAGTAGCCAGATAGACCCTGGATCCAATGAACAGTTTGTGTGATGCCACCCTGAGATCACCCAGAACACCTCCTCATCCAAGCCTGGACAGTTCTCCCCCAGGATGGTTGATCACCTAGACACAACTTAGGGATGGCACATGACAGGCCACTTAAGGATATCCCAGCCCATATAGAAGGAACATTGTAAAAAATTAATCTGTGAAATGTAACACTTGTTTCAGTGGAAGACTCATACAGATTTCAGACAGGGGAAATTAAGCAACCTGTCTAAAATGAGAAAGAACTGAGCTGGACATTTCTTACCCAAAGCAATCTTCCTTGACAGAAACACTGTTTTTTAAGGGTGACTGCCTGCTGACATTCACCATACCCCCGAACTCCCACCTTTGGCAATCCTTCCCTGAGTAGCAAGGCAGAAAAGACACCTTGGATACCAGGCCAACATCATCCCCAACCAGGTTTCTGTGATATACAGAAGGTCAGCTAAGGAGTCCATGATGAAACTGTCCATTGCCATGGTTTTATTCCTCAGACACCTTGCAATGCAATGAATGACCCAAAGGGGAAGAACATAGTCAGCTGTTTTGACTATCTCCTGCATGTTGATAATGGGCAGAGCACTGCATATTGAAACTATGCAAGGAGAACTCACAATCTGGTTTCAGTTTCTCCCAGGGCATCTACAAGACCTTGCAGAAACATCCATTCTATCAGAAAGGTTTTAATTATCTCCAAAACAATTTGGCTTATCTAGTCTGCTCATATTTCAGGGTCTACAGCTTGAGTGACTGTCCCTGCCCCCCACCACTTCTCCCATCCTCCCTATTCATGATCCTGACCTTCCCCCTATGCCTAACCCAGCCTCTCTTTGAGCTGCCCATTGTCTTCAATGAGATCACCTCTTCTGGCAGTGCATTCCAAGTGTCCATCACCCTCTCTGTGGAGACATGCTTCTTGACCTCCCTCCTAAACCTCCCACCCTCCAGCTTAAGACTGTGCCCCCCTCATGTTATGGCTGCCATTCAGCTTAAAGAGACCCTCCTTATACACCTCATTTATTCCTTTCAAGCACTTAAAGATCCCAGCCATGTCCTCTCTCTCTCTCTCTCTCTCCTTTCCTCCAAGGAGTACATGTTAAGTGCCCTCAATCTCTCCTCATATGCCTTACCCTGCTGACCCACTATCATCTTTGTAGCCCTCCTCTGGACCTTCTCCAGCAGGCTAATGTCATTTTTGAGGTGTGGGCACCAGTACTGAACTCCATTCTCCAGATGTGGCCTCACTAGAGACCTGTACAAGGATAGTATAACCTCCTCTCTCCTACTACTGATCCCCTCAGCTATGCATCCCAATATCTTGTTTGCCCTTGCTGCTGCTTTCTTGAACTGCATGGAGTGATTCAGGTCACTAGTGATCATCATTCTCAAGTCCTTCTGCAGATACCTAGACTCCACCCATGTATTACTCTGTCCTGGGCTTCTTGGCTCCAATGTGCATAACTTTGCATTTCTTGGCATTGAAGCCAAGCTGCCAGATCTCAGACCACCTGCTCAGCTTTTCTAGATCATCCTGTAGGTCCTGTATCCCATCAGCTGTCTCCACTCTCCCACAGAGCTTAGTGCCATCTGTAGATAGGCACATTTTGCTCTTAATGCCATCCCCAATGTCATTGATGAAGACATTGAACAACACCAGCCCTAGCACCAACCCTGTGGGACCCCACTGGTGACCTCTCTGGTGCCAGATAACTCTCCACCCACAACCACCCTCTGGGTTCTGTCCCTCAGCCAGTTTTCCACCCATCTGGACATCATATCTCCAACCCTGAGATCTGCCAACTTCCTAATCAACCTTTTGTGATGCACAGAGTCAAAGTGCCTTGCTGAAATCCAGATAGAGGATGTCTACTGCTTGGCCCCTGTCTACTGTCTTAGTGACCCAGTCAAAGAAGTTGATTAGATTTGTTTCATGTGATCCCCCCCCCCATGAACCCATGTTGCCTTGCATCCTGGAGACCATGCTCCTCTAGATATTCTACCAACCTTTTCTTAAGTATGGTCTCCATGAGCTTGCACATGATTGAAGTCAGACTGACTGGTCTGTAATTCCCTGTGTCATCCTTGGGACTGCTTTTGTGGAGAGACACCACATGTACAGTTCTCCAGTCCTGCGGTACCATGGCTGACTCTAGTGAACTATTAAATAGGCATTCCAATGACCCTGCCAGTTTCTCTTCCAGTTCCCTTAGTACCCTTGGATGTACTCTGTCTGGGCCTGCTGATTTGTCCACCTTAAATGCTAGCAGCCCCTTCCTTACTCTATCCTCCTCTTTCACTATATCTGTGCCCCCCTCCCACTCCTTTTCTCCCTCCTGAAGGCTCTGGTCCATCCTTCTCCCTGGTGAAGATGGAACAAAAGCATTGATTTAGTATATCTGCTTCCCCCTGTTATCCTCCACCCACTCCTCCCCTTTCTTAATCCTAACAATTCCATCCTTCTTGTCCCTTTTCTCACTTATATAGTGAAAGAAGGCATCTTCCCCCTTCTTAATTCCATCAGCTATCTGCAGTTCCTTCTGTGCCTTAACTTGCTGGACTTCCTTACTTGCCTCACTAGCCAACCTTAGGTAATTTGCCCTATCACCTTTCTTTTTGGACTTCCTGAATTTTCTATATGCTAACCTCTTTTCCCTTACTGCCTGGGCAACACCAGAACTGAATCAGCTGGACACTTGGCCCTTGTGTTCTTCCCCCTATGCCTAACACACTCCTCTGTGGCAACCTTTGGTCCACCCCCATATCTGCTCTGATTCTTTCCAGGTGGCTCCAGAGCACTTCGCCCATCTTCCTGAAGTCTGCCCTCCAAAAATCCAAGATTTTGGTCTTAGTTGGGATGCTTTTCTGACCCTTATCCAACTGGAACCACACTATGCAATGGTCATTCCCACCCAGGGATTCCCTGACCATTATTTCCTGTACATGCTCCCCATTTGTGAGCACTAGATCAAGAATTGCCTCTGCTCTTGTTGGTTCTGTGACTCCCCTGAGTCAGGAACCCATTTTGCAGTCCTTCCAGGATCACCTGACTCCTAGCACATATTGTGGATGGTACAATTCAGTCCACCCTGGGCAGGTTGAAGTACCCCACAAATACCTCCTCTCCTTTCCCTGCAGCTTCCAATATTTGCAATTCTGTTCCCTGTCCCACTCCTCATCCTGGTGGGGGGTCTATAAACCACCCCCAACCTCACTTTTCTCCCTCAATTGGACTGTAACTGAATCTATAATGCCTCAACCTTCCCTTCCTCTGGCTGCTCCCTCACGCAAGTTATTCCCCTCCTTGACGCAAACTGCCACCCTTCCCAACTACCCTGTCCCTCCTGTATAGTTTGAATCCAGGGATCATAAGATCCCAGTCATGGTGTGGTGTTGCTCAAGTCTCGGTTACTGCCACTATGTCCACCCTCCTGTCT
The DNA here is from genome assembly GCA_016271365.2 of Neoceratodus forsteri. Lineage (NCBI taxonomy): Eukaryota > Metazoa > Chordata > Ceratodontiformes > Ceratodontidae > Neoceratodus > Neoceratodus forsteri. Next base: position 19,242,202 of record JADMNL010000025.1, read on the forward strand.
GCTAATAGTGTCTGCAGGTTGTCCATCTGTTTCCAAGACTCTGTGTGCTCAGAGACACCACCCTCCACCTAGAATCTAACCTTCCTTCCCTTCATTCTATTCTTTTCTTTACATTTCTCCACTCTGTGTGCACCCCCCACTTACCCTTGTTATGTGTTCCTTATCCCCTCCATCCTTTTCTAACTGTTTTCTCTCCCTTTCCACCTCCTCACTCCAGATCTCTTCCATCACTGTGGGGGGAAGATTCATTGATCTCCTCCTCTCAGAGTCTTTGGGCCTGCATGCCACTACAGTCCCTCACCCTTAATAGTTTAAATTTAGTGTAGTGATTATGTATTCCCACAGTTTGTCCCTGAGTACCCTAGAAGCCTCCTTACTGTGGTGCAGACTGTCTGGTGAAAAGAGTGCTTTTTTGACCAGGTCTCCTCTCAGTCCCTGCACCATTTCCTCAGCCAGTCATTAAAATCCTCTTTTTTTCTTTTCTTGGCTATGCTTGCCCTTGGTACTGGTATCACCTCTGAGAAGGCCAGTGAATTTGCTTCATCCCTGCAGATCTTCCCTAACTCACTGAGCCTGCTTTGCACCATGATCTCTCTACAGTCAATTAGTAGCCAGGTATGTCCTGGATACAATAAAAAGTTGGTGTGATGCGGCCCTGAGATCTCCTGCAACACTTCCTCATTCAAAACCGGACAGAACTCTCCCAGAGTGGCCAATCGCTTTAACCCATCCTAGGGATGGTATTATTGGCCATGACAGGCCACTTTAGGAGGTCCCTGCTCATAAAGAGGTCACCTTGTAAAGGAAGAATCTATTAGATTCATCACATTTATGAGTAACAAAATGAATCAGTGAGAAATAAGCATCCTATCTACAGTGAGAAAGAAATTAGCTTGTTTTTCTTCCCCAGAGCAATCATACTTGACAGGAATATTGCCTTTTTTGGGGTGATTGCCCACTGACACTCACCATACCCACCCATACTCCACCTTTGGCAATCTACCACAGGGTACACTGTCAGGAAAGGCACCTCCAACACCAGGCTAGTGTCATCCCCAGCCAGTTCTTCATGATATATACAAGGCTGGCTGAAGAGTACATGATGGAGCCATGTATCAACCACAGTTTTATTCCTCAGTAACTATGCAAGGCAAAGAATGACCCAAAGGGGAAGAACAGAGTCAGCTGGTCTAAATCTCTCCTGCCTTTTGAAAGTGGGCAAAGCTCTTGGTATAAGAACTAGTCAAGGAGAATCTATTTCTTGGTTTCAGTTTTTCCCAGGTCATCAATAAGACCTCATTACGTAATCCTAGACTCCCTAATGTCCACCTGGACTGCACCTATGGCTACTGCCATGCCCCTTAAGTATCCACAGTTCCATACAATCATTTGTGAATACTGTAGGTAGATAAAACTGGGAATCTAAAATGAGGGAGCAGTTGTCATAGGCAGTCAAGGGAGTAGATATACCTACATGGAGCAGGAAGAATGCACATACTACCTATAAAACTAATGTGTAAAGTAACACATTAACCCTCCAACCACCTAACACATGCATATACAACATGCACCAACAGTCAGTCCCCATGTCACACAATAAATACAATAAGCAAACCCAACACAGTTGCAAACAATCTTATTTCTGATTCCTACAAGGCATATACATAAAAAAGCTAAATTAAAAACTCCTCCCTAACCTGTCAATCACACAGTCAGAACAGTCACCCTATATACAGTAAAACCTGGAAGCATGCATACACCAACATACATACAGACATAACTCAAAACATACTAGTTAGTTTATCTCACTAGAAAAATTAAGACTAGTAGCCTATAAAAACAAGCATTCACAAGATAGTACAGGATGAAAAGGGAATACAGCACAGCTAACATGAGAATGAATCAGCAGATGACTCCTGCTGAAAATCTGCTTTTCTCCTCCTCTGATCTACAGTATGAATTTCAGTTTTATATCCCGCACTGTATAAGACTTGAATACATTATTACTGTATTTTTAATTAAGCATCTCACTCTTTCCAGTGCAGGGGAACTTTTAAAGACTCACCAACAAAAAGCAAGAGCTTTCACTAATGGCTAGGAGACAAAGAGAGAGAAAGAGAGAGAGAGAGAGAGAAATCATATTGTACTTTAAGTGTAAACACACCACTTCAAAATGAATTTTTCCAGCCTATCACATGCATGCACCTAGTTCATGCCATGTGTTGTCCCTAAAAATTATATGCCCATTTCTGTCTGTCTCTATGTGTCTGTCTGTCTGTGTATCAAATCTGTCTATCTAGCTATCTAGAGCTCTTTCTACATCTCTGTCCATCTGTCCATCTGACTGTCTGTCTGTGTGTCTATCTAGCTATCTATCTCTCTAGCTATTAATATATCCTTTAAAGCAGCAGTGCAATGAAAAAATGTTTTTCTAAAAAAGCTAGTTTCAGCTACAGTTATTAAATATTAGCATGCCTGTCAAATCTATCTGTCTATGCACCTCCTGTGCTGTACACCAAGAGTTTTTTTTTTATTTTATTAATCCTAACCCTTGCCAAGTCTACAACGGTATCTCTATGCAAAACATGGTGGCCATAAATTTTCCTGAGGAAAAAACTCAATTAAAACATTTATAAAATGCCCACATTTTGGTGGAATTAGAAAATTATACCACTAAATAAAACTGGAAGATGCCTGAAATATTTTATGCTGAAAAAGGGTAGGGTAGCATTTTTTGCCCAATCTTATTGCACTGATGCTTCAATACAATTTACTCAGTTTCTATTCTTTGGCATATAATATTATGTTTATCACTATAGACCATGGTACCTATGGGTTTAGTTTCCATATTTTATTAGAATATATTGATTATAAAATCTAATTGATTTGTATTTGTAAAAAGAAATGCAGATGCATCAGTCACAGAAATGCTTTGAACATATTATAAATAATCTTGTGGCTATTATGTTTTCAGTGAAGGGTTTTAATATTTTTTTTTAATTTAAACTGTATTAAATTCCTTGATGCTATATCTAAATTGACCTTCATTTAAAGGAATTTCTTTTGCAGATAATAAAAACAGAGGTGTCACTTGATGTAGGCAGCACTGGGGGGTAACTTGCAGAGCAAATACAAACACTTGTCAAAGTTGAATGTTCACCACTTGCATTGCTATTGTACTGGGTCCTATTTATAGACACTTTTACTATATATTAAGTCAAGATATATCAAATGAGATGTAATATGTCATTTGGAAAGGGATCCTGATTTTACACATTTATATACTGCATATACCTAGTATAGTTCAAGTGAGATGTGATATCATTATTGATGTGATCCTGCTTTTTTAATGCATTTTTGTAGGATGGATAGTACCACGGAGTAGGGATGATGGTGGGAGAGCAACATGGGGGGAGGCAAATTGTTTACAAGGACCATGGTGACCAGATGAGATTATGCAATAAGTATGGAGGGGGAATTATGTTTTTGTTTGTTTGTTTTAAAACTGGGCTTCACCTGCAAAGTACTGTCCTCTGTGAGTTAACCATTCACCAAATGCTAACTTCGTGGATTTTTCACCATGGGTTTCATGCTACAGTATATGAAGAATAAACTTTGTGTAGTTTTTCTTTTCCACAAAAACTAAGCAATTCACTGTTTGCAGACTTCGCCCGGCCCTTGAGGACTAAGTGACAGAAGTCCTGTTTTCATGAAAATGTCAAAAATAATAAAGTACAAGAAGATAATAAGAATCTTATATAATAAGAAAATTGTTTTTATTTATTGTGTTTTTCACAAATTATCTCTGTGGTGTCAGGGCTCACTATAGATTTGCCTCTTAGATACAGTATATGGAACATCCTATGCACTATAAATTAAGCTAAAAATTGTGGTAATTAAGCAATAAGGCATGACAGGATGTGCATTACTGTGGGGTAATAGCACACCTCAAGAAGTGAGGCATCAGACAACACAGCGTGCCTTACACATCTGAGAAGTGCGGTTATCCCTCAGCTAAGCACATCCTGGAATGTCTTGTGATTATAAAATAGTTCATCTGATTTTTTTTTAAACTAAGTAATGAGATTCTGAATAGTAAACACATGTGCTGTTGTGCAGGAATAATGCATGGTCATGTGAACATAACTGACCAGTCACATTTCTTGGTTTCTTTTACCCATAACATGCACTGTCTATAGATCATTTGATTGAGTTCTTGTGTACTTGTTTACTGTCAATACATACTATAAAACACAACCTAAGACCAAGCACAATTCACATACTTTCCAGCTAAAACATTTTCCACCCCTAGGCTTTCATGTTTTAGTGGAAAATAGGTGGGTTCAGGATTCCAATATTTCTAATAATTATTCCATACCTTACCGACCTTAACATCTTTAGGCATTCAAGCCATAGAATGACTGAAACTTTACTTTGCAGTCCTTATGGTAATTTCTATAGTCAAAAATTGTTATCAATTTTTCATAGCATCACAAAGCACAGGCATTTTATTGTCTCTAATAGGATAAGCCGTTAACTGTAAAAATAAGTGAAATAGTCCTCCAGGGGGAGAATCACAGATGCAACAAATATGGATCCCATTAAGACAAGCATACTGAGGGTATGTGATCAAAGCTCCAGTGTATTCAGCTTTGGTCATAGTCATAACCACAAAGTTTTTGTACAAAACTTTCTAGGACCTCACACACCCAACACACTCCAGAAACAGATTCCAGCAGCTGTCACTTGCCAGCACACGGGCTTCTCATCTCTAGCCCTTTGACATTTGGCATCATGAATTATATTTGCCTGTCCTTCATGTCAGATAATACATCTAGGGAATAAAAAGAAAAACAAAGAGAATGCTCCATTGATCATAGTATTTCTTATCTTATAAATGCTAATACATAGACCCCCCAGTCCTGAGCAAAATTAGTATTACTGGTTTTCATTTTAAATGCACTTATAGCACCCAAGCATCTCCTTCAGAATTGGTGGATTACCACGACCCTCAGGACCTCAATACCACTTGTTTTGGCACCCTGACTGGCCAAATCTAAATATAATGGGTTTTCCTGGGTCTCCAGTGCTCCAATCATTGAACCAACCCCATTCCTCAAGACAGCCTCAAAGTCAGCACTAAGATCCACTTTGTTAGGATAAGGAATAAATATACAGTCTCTAGTACAAAAAAATGGAATGCAAACTGTACAGCTGATCGGTCTTCAAAAAAAAAAAAAAACTGACTTCCATGATGCAGCACACCTAATGGCAGCTTAATTCTACAACTCTGGAGCCATGGGTAGCAAAATCAAGAATATAAACCATCAAGCGGTCACTTTGCTAAAGCTCACTTTCCCCAAGTTGGCTAAGAAGGTGGGCAATGGGCAAAACCAAAAAGAAAGATTATTCCATGCTGAAGAAACACATGGCAGCATCGGGAGAAGAGCAGCCTATAAGCCCCAGGCTCTCTAGGTCCTCTGTTGCAACAGTCTCAGGAGACGATGAATCTGAGTCAGAATCCACAGCCACCTTTACTAAGGCAGACGGGCAGCGAATGCTGAGTATCCTTCATAGGATCGATTCAAAGATCTCATGGCTGCAGTCAGATTTCAAAAAGTTAGAAGCTCGAACTACAGCAGTGGAAACAAATGTAAACACCATACAGAATGAACATATGGCGTTTGGGCACTCCCTAACCTACCTTCACCGCAGAGAGCAGGAGCTCACAAACAGGGCAGAAGATGCAGAAGCAAGGGCTAGGAGGAACAATATCCATATTTTTGGAGTTCCTGAAGGGTGTGAGCAGGCTGATATGGGTGGTCTTCTGGAAACCTGGATGCAAGAGGAGTTCTCTCCCTGAGGATTTTGAATTTGGAATAGAAAGGGCTCACAGAGCAATAGTGCCCAAGCCCAAATCAGGAGCACTTCCAAGAGCCATTATAGTGAAGTTTCTCAAGTTCCCTGTCAAAGAGAAAATACTTTGCATGGTGTGGGATAAAAGAGATTTGAATTTAGATGGGCAGAATTTTTTTTGGATCAGGACTTTCCCCTGAATATGATGACAAAGCGGAAAAAGGTATTGCAAGTGGTTAAATTGCTTCAGGAAAAAGGATACAGAGTTTATCTTTGCTATCCTGCTAAGCTTTGGCTCCTTGAGGGAGAAAAAGTGAGCTTATTTGAAAGCTTACTGCAAGTGACCCAACACTGGAGAGACTTGGAATTCAAGTGCCTGATACCAGTTCTGAGCAAGCAGAGGCAGGGATAGAAAACCTAATCTGAGGAATTGCCCCAGGGGGTTGGTGCCCTCCAGGGAGAATAAATGACTCTTTAGTACCCTTGCATGCTGATGTGGCCCGTTGGGTTGTGCCTCGACTTACACCGCCATGATTGTGAAGGGTCTTTGCAGTTTGTGTTGCAGGACTTCCATGCTTTGGGTTTTAATGGACTTCTTCATAGATAGGACTGTTGAAATGATGCCCTGCAACATTGGAAGAACAGTGGGGTTTGACTTTCGGGCCATTTTCCGAGGGTGGGGGCATTTTTCCTCCAAGCCCTCTCACAGGGTCCCTCTCCCGGGAGGATTCATAAATGTCTGATCTCATACTCGGTTTATTTTCCAACAGCCACGGACTGGAGAATCTCTGAGATTGACCCTTGGAGTTTATTCCCCCAGATGTATATTGGCCTGGAACTATAATGAGACTGTTGTAAGAAGTTCACTTTCTTTAGCCGCTATGTTGAATGGTAACTATGTTAGGGGTCCGTCCTGGATATATAGACCTGTTCAAGAGAGGCCTCTCACTCTCCAAGTTAAAGGGTGGGGGAGCTCTCCTAGGGTGGTCAGTTCTTATGGATAGTTGGCGTAAGGCCTGTACACCCAAATTATCTCCCCTGTTTATTTACAAGTTATTGCAGTAGACAATCAGGGACTCTTCCAGTCCTCGAGGTTTAGACTGGGAAGAAGGATTTGCAATAGTTTGTTATTCAGTTGAGGTGATTTTATTAAATTACAATAGTTTGATGATCAGTTGCTTTTTATTCCAGCATAGCCGGGGAGGCCGGGGGAGTTGCCTCAGCGGAAGTCCTTAATCAAGAGGGGAAGGAGTAATCCAGTCTGACTCAGGCTGGCTCACCCTTAGCACAAACATACTGAACCACTCAATAGCTTTTGGAGGGCTTCGTGTCCTCAGCAACTCTTTGGGCTCAAGAGTCACCAGGATGTCCTTTGAGATGTTACACTGTGGTAGGTAATAGATATTGCCTACTGTGTAAACACATTTTAAGTTTGACTAACGTGTAGCTCCTGTTGAGCTTATCACTTGGCCTTTTGTCTTAATATCTGTTAAATGTTTGTCACTATGTTTCTCATTATGTTTTTTGTGCTAATTAAGGCTCTGAGCTTGTGGTGTGGGGACAGGGGGATAGGATTTCCAGGTTGCTTGCAAAGTTTTAAAAATAGGATCACTTAACATATGTACAGTGAATGTGAAAGGAATTAATAATATCACTAAAAGGGCCAAAATTTTGAAAGAACTTAGAGATTTAAAATGTGATGTAGCTTGTTTACAGGAAACAAAGCTTACTCAGGCAGAGCATGTGAAGCTTCATAGATCCTGGGTGGGAAGGGTTTTTCAGACTCACATCCATCCTTAGACAAAGCAGGGACTGCTATTCTTTTGAAATGAGGTCTCCCCTTCCATACCCGTGCAGTTTCACAAGGAGATAAAGGGAGATGGGTGCTGGTGTCTGGTGAATTCAGGGACAGTTTAATACATATCCTTTCGCTATATGCCCCCACTCCCCCGTCCGGTCTTTTTTTCAGGGAACTACTCCTGATTATTGCTGGTCTGGACCCGGGTCATCTTATCATGATGGGGGATTGGAATTGCATGGAAAATTGTCAGTTAAACAAGAATCCTCCAGGTAAGATGGGAAGGGGAAGTTGTACTAAACTATTGCGCACCTTGGTGACTGAGTCGGGGCTGACAGATCTTTGGTGGTGGCAACACCCCCAGGCCAGAGATTTCACATTCTTCACCCCCACTGCAAATGCTTACTCCAGATTGGACAGGGTGTATTCCTGGCTCTCCGAGGCACATTTATTTGGGGAGGTCCGGATACACCCTGCCTCTTTCTCGGATCATACAGTTGTACAAGTAGAGGCAAAATGGGAGCCAAGATCCCCTGGAGGGGCTTGGAGGCTAGACCTGGGGCTGATGCTGGACAAACCCTTGGTGGCTAGACTGAAAGATGAGATTAAAGGACTCCTAGAAGATAATAAGGTGGCAGATACCCCTCTTGGAATCATTTGGGATGCGTTGAAGGCCTTCTTGCGGGGGATTTTCATGAGCCACGCAGCCTACCAGAACAAACTTCATAAAAATAAAATGGCCCAAATCTTAGCATCCATTGCCTCCTTAGAACTTGAACATGAACTCTCCCATGACCCTGGCACCTTTCAAAAATTACAAAAAGCAAGAAGTGAGTACAATCATTTAATGATGCATCGCACTATCAACTCCCGATGTTTTACGCATCAAAAATATTATGAGGAAGGTGACAGGGTGGGGAAGTTACTGGCCCTATGCCTTCATAAGCAAGAAATTGATAGGTGTGTTGTTAAAATCCGAGATGCGAAAGGGGCGGGAGAGTGTGTGGTTAAACCGGGGACAATCACGGAGGCGTTCACTGATTTCTATTCCAATCTTTATAGGCAAGAAAGAGATTCAGAGCACGGGCATAAAATTAATGAGTTTCTTGACAAAATTAATTTGCCAACCCTTTCAGCTGAGTAAGCCACCAGCCTGGAGCTACCGTTCACAGCTGAAGAGATGAAGCAAGTGATATTTTCCCTGAGTGGGGGTAAGGCACCAGGACCTGATGGTTTTGTCATAGAGTTTTACAAGACTTTTGTGATGGAAATCACCCCAATTTTATTAGAAGTGTGTAATGTGGCCCATGAGGTAGGAGCAATCCTGAAGTCCCGGGGCGACACCATAATGACAGTATTGCCTAAGGAGGATAAGGATTTATCAGACCATGGTGGGTATAGACCTATTTCATTGTTAAATGTTGACACTAAAATCTTTGCAAAGCTTATTGGGGAAAGGGTTAAAAAGATTCTTCCCGATTTGGTGCACTCAGACCAATCTGGATTTGTTCCAGGTTGGCACATTCGGGACAATGTTAGACTGTTGTTGAATGTCTTGGCATCCAAGGCCACTACCACCCCGTGGTGTTGGGGGCAATAATATCACTAGATGCAGAGAAGGTGTTTGATCACTAAGATTGGTTATTTTTAAACAAAACTCTGAGAAAATTCAGATTTGGGAATAAATTTAGGAGTTGGTAACTAATTTATACAGTGACCCAGGGGCCAAGGTTAGGGTAAATGGGGTAAATTCTAACAAGTTCAGTATCCAGCGGGGGACCAGGCAGGGATGCCCACTCTCCCCTATGCTATTTGTACTGAGCATGGAACCTTTGTGGCTTCCATAAGACAATCCCAGTCATATAGGGGTGTTAGAACTGGGGGATTGGAGGTCCGGATTTCCTTGTATACGGACAACACATTACTATACTTATTGGATCCAATGGGCTCAATCCCTCAGGTACTCTCACTGATTCATGAATTTGGTGTCATCTAAGGTTTCTGAGTGAATGAATCTAAAACAATGATGTTGCCAGTGGGCAGAGTGGCATCCCAGCCTCTTCCGATGGTTGGGCAGTTCCATTGGGTGATGGGTGGCTTTCTGTACTTGGGGATTTGGATCCCAGAAAACTTAGATAATTTATATGCCACTACCTACTCCAAATTGCTTAAAAGTATTCAGGAAGACTATAGAAGATGGGCAGAACTTCCAATATCATTCTCTGGTTGGATAGAAACCATCAGGATGAATGTACTGACCCGTCTTCTCTTCCTGTTCACTTCTCTTCCCCTAAAACCCCCAATGTGTTTTTGGAAAAGTCTGAAATCAGTTACCTCTAAGTTTATTTGAAACAACAAACCTCCCAGGATCAAATGGCAAATTTTGCAAGAAGCTAAACAGATTGGGGGGGGTTAGGCCTTCCCAATTTTATTCATTATTACTGGGCGGCTCAGCAACAGGTCTTCAGTTCCATATGGCCAGGAAAGGACCACCCAATCTGGTTGGAGGTGAAGAAACCAGACACTTTGGGTGCTCAACTGGTAGATATTATCCACTTAGATCAAGCTGGCTTGTCCGAATTACAGATTTCAAATACCTGGGCATCCATCTTGAAGCAAGTTTGGATGCGGGTGGCCAAGTTGGGTGGTTTCCCACTTAAATTAACATCTTTGACCCCCTATCAAGGCATGTGCAGACTTTCTTCCATTGCACACTGATTTGGGTTTCCGTGTGTGGGAGAGACTGGGTCTTTGCAGAATACGGCAATTGTTTGACTCACAAAATTTTCAAGAATTTTCTCAATTGAAGGAGACCTTTGGTCTTTCTAATAGAGACCATTTTAGTTTTTTACAAATTAGACACTTCCTTAAAAGTAAGGGCATTTCTTCTCCAAGCTCTATAATTCCCAGCACACTGGTGGAGTTCTTTATTTCTTTGGTTTCTAGTGCTCACCAAGCACACTTGATTTCCCAAATAGTTTCTTTCTTCGGCACTCTGGTGGAGGACTCCCCTCCAAAGTTTATAGCCAAATGGGAGGAGAAAATGGGCTATAAATTGAATGCGGCTGAATGGCAGCAGATATGGGGAGGGGTGCATTGTTCCACATCCTCCCCGTCCTGGCAAGCTTTCCAGTGGAAGGTTAATATTAGATTTTTTCGCATTCCAGTTATCACCCAATATTATAGTCCCTCTATGTCAAATCTATGTTGAAGGGGCTGTGGAGAAAGGGGCACACATGTGCATATTTTTTGGAGCTGCCCCCAAATTAAGAGGTTCTGGCATTCTGTGATCCAGGCATAAGAAAAAATATTTTGAACCCCACTCCCCTCTGAGCCCCAAAATTGGATTCTGGGTATCACCCCTTTGATGTTGACCACTAAGGATTTAAAATTCCTGTTTTATATTTTAATATCAGCAGCACAGAAATGCACTACTAAAATATGGCTGGACAAGAATCCCCAAACTCTTGAGCTGTGGTACTCTGTATATAAGCAAATCCAATTGATGGACTACTTAACAGCCAAACTGAGATTTCAGATAGAAAAATTTAAAAGCAGGTGGTTGCCTTTCTTCCATTATTAAGCAGAAATGGAAAACAAAATGGTTCTGGACATTCTGGCTCAGCTTTCTTAAATTGAGGTAGGAGGGTCCCCCACCCACTATAAACCTGAGGTATTTCTTCATCAGACCAGCTCTATCATACCACAGGCCCTGTCCCTTTAATTATTAATTATTAATTTTTCCCTTTTTAGGGTGGACTACGGACAAATTAATTTCATAGATAGTTATTCACAACAGATAAGGCTACTTTTATGGTGTTTGAGTGCCCTCAATGTATATATGATTGATTGGAATTTTTTGACTCAATTGCTAGGTTCCTTCAACACTATGGTATGACCATCCTCATCCCTATCTAATTTCCTCCCATCAGATGGCTTGATTTAGATCCATAATGAAGTTATTATAACATCCCGAGCCTAATGGTCTAGTGTGTATTCTTTTTCCTTTTTGATTTTTTTTTGGAAGAGGGGGAGTTACCCTTCCCTCCTGGTTTGGTGTGGTCTAGTGAATGAATTTATTTTATTATTTTTCCTCTCTGTCTGTAATTCTAGTTTTACTTGAAGGATTGTTTGTGTTTAATATATGTTGTTTAATTAATACAATTACTATTTCAAAAAAAAAAACTTGAGCAAGTCAGAATAAAGAAATGCCAACCAGCTCTCATCTCAGGGAACTCGAGGAGAAACTCTGGAAGGCGGTGACACAAATATGTATATATAAAAAATATATATGTAAACAATTCAAAATCTGCCTTTGACCTACATGCGTTTCAGCCAACAGGCATACTCTTGAGTACTCACCAACACAATAATATCCCCTAGCTAACTTGGGGTGTAGTTTCCTCAAACATTAAAAGCCCTTTTCACTGACAGGTTAAACAATGATAGGGGCTCAGAATAAAAACCCAAGAGCAGTAAAAACCTGTAATAACATTAAGTTTGGAGCTGATCCTCAGAGCAGAGCAGCTGCATGACAATCTAGCTGGACAGCTCCCAAGTCCTCTGTTAGGCTTCACTGCAGGCACCCCAAGACATCATCATTTGTTCTTGTGTCACTGAATACATTTCTTTGGCATGAGAGTTTTTCCCTGGCAGTCTGTGTTATTTATTATTATTTTTTTATTGTATTTTTATTTTAAAAAGTTTCACAAGGAAAAGCACACTGAGCTACAAACTCATTTCCATATGTGTCCTGGGGGAAGGGGAAGAGAGGGGTACAATATTGATTTGAATACAACAACAGATAAGATAGACATAGAACTAAGTCTGTACAAAAACATTAAATCAACATGAATATACTGTAAGATAGTCAGGCAGTACTTGCACATACGTGCTACATAAAATAAAATAAATATGTACATATATCCATGTTACAGGTATACAACACATGTGAAATTGTGTTTTTTTTTTTAATTTTTCATTGCACATGCATGCAGGTGTGCACAGTTACACAATCATGGGAATATGCACAATCTAAAACAGGACATTTTTACTTGTAACATTTGGGGAGAAGTGAGAAATTACATCAGAAATGTGTATGGGGAGAATGGTGTCAAATGCAATTGGGGAAGGGGGAGATGTAGCGATGAAGAAGATGGGCTAATGAACGAGAGGATAAGGCAGAGCAAACATCTAAGGGGAGGGAACTCCAGATGTTTGGAAAGCGATAAAAGAAGGCTGCTTTTATTGTGGAGGAAGACCAGGAAGGGAGGGCAAGGGTCATAATGTGGGAGTTGCAGAGTGAGTAGGAAGGTGTAGGAGGTATGGAGAGAAGGGAGTGAAGGTAAAGAGGCAAGGAGCCAAGCCAGAACTTGCCAACTTGAGAAGCAATAGGGGCAAGGCATTGGTCCCCAAGAGAGAGGAGTAGAGGTCACAGTGGTGTGTATGTGGTGGACCAGCAAGAGCAAAATGGCAGAAGGAGTTGAACAGATTGTCCAGTCTGGTAAGTGTGGATTCAGGGGCAGTATAATAGACTATGTCTGCAAAGTCAAAGATAGGGAGGATCATCTTCTGGATGATCTCACAGTGAGTCAGTAGAGGAAGACAACTGTGGTGTCTATACAGAACACCCAGTTCGGGAAGTAGCTTTTTTTGTGGATAGCATCCACATGACCAGCAAAGTCGAGAAATCTGTCGAGCCCGAGCCTGAGGTATTTGATAGAAGTGACATCTTCTAGTGTGGAACCATCAAGAGTATGGAAGGTAGGAATGGCAGTTAGCCTAGTCAGCTTTGGTCTGGTGCCAAAGGTCGTCAAGACAGTCTTTTTGTCATTTAGGGACAGTTTATTTGTGAGAAACCAGTTCTAGACATTGTTGAAATTCAGTTGGAGGCTGTTCACCGCATCTGAGGTGGAAGTGCCTGTGGCATAAAAAACAGTATCATCCATGTACGTGTGGATGTTTGCAGCTGAGCAGGCAGCAGGTAGGTCATTGAGGAATATTGAGAAGAGTAGTGGACCTAGTACCGAACCTTGAGGTATGCCTGTGTTTATGGAGGTGGGATAGAGTTGCCAATCCTGACTGCCTGGGACCTTCCTATGAGACAGGAATGGAACCAATGAGTGGCAATCTCAGAAAGACCAGCTGCACCCAGCTTATTGAGAAGAAGGGAGTGGGCATCAGTGTTGAAAGCTTTGGCCAGGTCAACAAAGATGGCAGAGGTGATGCAAACCTGATCCATGCCAGAGAGAATGACGTCTGTGAGCTGGAGAAGGGAGGTTGTGGTGGAATGAGCCTTACAGAAGCCAGATTGGAAGGGGTGAAAAAAGAGGGGAAATCAAGGAATGGATACAGTTGAGCCAGAGCTAAGTGTTAAAGGTATATCATTCAGTCAAGGGGAATAGTGCAGACTCAGGAGAGAAAGAGACACACACACACACATACACACAACAGAAGCAGCTTGACAGCGCACATTTAAAGGTGGATTGAGGGTGCTAGACAACAGGGATTGAAAAAAATTTAAATTAAAAGAAAAGTCAGCTCATCAGACTGGCAGCATTTCCTGCAGGTGGGGGGGGCAGGTATGACTCAAGCCTTCCTTGGGAACAACACAACGAAACACTTATTTCTATTAATTTGAGCTTTTAAACATATAGTTGGTGCTCCTATGGTTTCTTTTTCAGTATTAATATGTGGTTCATTTCCCTCTGTTTACTCAACTATATTCAGCAGGGTTGACTCTTGGTACCTTTCTAGGTTCCTAATCTCCTGTTGTCTCATTACCTTATTTAATTCATCCAAAAAATATGGATTTTTTTCAACAAAAAGGCATTTTGTGCATGTGAATGATACTGACAACTGCAGTAGTGACTGGCACAGATATTATATATGTTAAATATGCTGCAGCTGTTTCATTATCCATGGTGTTAGTTAATACGTTCTTGTCCAGTTTGGGTGGTGCACTATGTTCAAATCTAAGGAAAAAAACTGAAATGTGCACAGTACCTTTTAAATGGGTAAACTGATCATCTGTCAGAGCATCCCACTCCCAGCTCCCACAACAGCAGACACACAGCAGACATGAGCCTCTGCCACTGCTCATCGATGCTTGTACAAGCATTTGATTGTAATACAGGAATACGGTACTATTAAGTAATTTGTTTTTGCAGCAGTAACAAAGCTGCTGCAAGTCAAAAAGGACACTTCGTTTTTGAAACAGTAACAATGCTACTGATTAAACCTAGAGTTGGGCACATGAGGCAGGCTGATCGGGGCACTGATTGGCTGTTTGCTGGGTGGCATGCAGATCAAAGAAATGAGATGCCCTATCATTAGGTCAGCTCTTTCCTTTGAACTACATAAAGCAAGCCAAAACAGCATCACAATCAGCCTGGATGAAGATTGGTATATCCCTGATAAGCCCCTTGCAGACTGCACTGCATTGGACCAACAGTAACACACCTCTCAAAACCCACTCACATAACAAAATGTTTGCTGCATGTGCACATGACAAACATAAAAATGTCATGCCTAAAATGTCTTGCTGATGTATTGGATTTTCTCTAGCCTTGAATCTATGCTTTGGTATGTGGCCCATGGCAGATGCAAGTAGAAATAATACAACACAAACTTTCTGTTTTGTATAAAGAAGGTGGCCTAGCCTAGTGATTATTCATCATAGAGTTGTGAACTTGAAGGTCCCAGTTTTGAATCCCACCACTGCAACTCACTTTGTGACCTTGAAGAAGTTAGTTACCCTCCCCCTTAAAAGTAATTTACTTTCCTTAATCTCCATCAGTCTCTTTTCATCATCTATGGTTCACCTTTAAGGTCTGATGCATGCATATATGTACAGCAGCTTGAAATTATTTTGTGAGGATACAGAGTACAGGAAACCAAATTATTTTCCCTTCTTGGAGATGTCTGAGCTTCTCAAATTCTAAACACATTTCTAGAGGTACCAGTATGACATTTGTGTGCAGTACATTTAACACAAGCTCCTAGCCACCGTGAATAAGTTTGAATGCTTTGTTGCACTACTGTCATAGATTTAAAGGGCTTTTTGGCACAGGGTACTTTTGAATTGCACATTATAGCATGACACAACTGTGCAGTAGTGGTGCATGTCATTGATTTATCAGCCCAAACAGGACGCAGGTCTTAGAAAAATTCAATAATCATATTTCACTTTTTATTGTCCTCAATGCGATGCAAGTATGGCTTCCTTGGTAGTGACCCTTTCTGATTTATGAACCCTAACCAGGCACATATCCCATGTGATTCTTATTAATTCTTCTTTTTTTTTACCCTTCCAGCATGCTGAGAATGGAGCATTCGCTAATATTTTAATCAGACTCATCATCAGAAAGAAATTTGGTTTCTGATGTTAAAACTACCTGACCTTTCAGTACAAAATAAGGGGTGAGCTGAGCCCCAACAGGTATACAATTAACAAAAATCACTTTGACGGCAAAACCTCTGGGCCAAATCAGCTCTCACTGTTATCAAAATGCATCCTTCCTCAAAATGTTCCCCATGTTATCCTCGGCTGTCTTATGTAAGCATAGAATGTGTAAACAGTTTGCACATAAAAAGTGTAGGTTACAGCGTACATGCTTACTTTAAAACACTTGTACTTTTTGAACTGGGAACTGTCTGCCTACAAAATTCCAAGGGACAATACTAGGGATGCAGGATATTGCAAAATGTTCTAGAGATGCCTCTGGAAGCTCTGGACAATCATTTTTGATCCCATAAACATTTGAATATTTGCATCAGCAGCCCAATTTCTCCAAAAGATTTTTGCATTTGCCCTTTGAGCAGAGGCATCACTAATGGTGGGTTTTTGGAGTTGCAACTCTGAATCTTTCAGCTGAAGCTCCAAATGATTCACCAGACACTCGCTTTTCTGCTTTTGTGCACTGAAGGGGCTAAGCCTCCTCACCACTCTGATTAGCAGAGTGACTTGTTGGCAGCACTGTAAAGTCTGAAGTGTAGTGCAGTATATGTGATTCTTTAAGATAAGCTCTCTCACAGATAAAGAGATAGAGAGCATGAGTCAGGGCAGATCCATCTTGGTCTGTCTTAAAGACCCTCGCCCTTCTAGGCTTGAGCCTTGAGGACTGATGTGATGATGTTGAGTGTCAGACTGACAGCTACAAGTTGAGACTCTTGCCATCTTTGAAAACAAACAAATGGAAGACAAATAAATTTAAAGTACACACACAGTGACAAAAGCTGAACCTTAAAACCTTTTCTATTTCATGTATGCTGTTGCTTCTTGGTTTCAAGACCAAGGACTACCAGAGGCAAAGACAAAGCAAAATAGCCATTATTAATACACTAAATAAATAAACAGCCACATGATGCAGAAAATAGTAGATGTTTGAAGGCACTGCTCACTTTACTTCAAATCATTTCCTCCCACTTCTGTTTCAGCACAAGTCACAACTTGCAGCTGCCATAAGTCATGGTGAGCATTCAGCCTTGGATGTTTTCACTTTGAACAAAGTCTGAAAACCCTTACCCTCAAGAGCAAAGTGTTGGCTGGAGGAGAATGGCTCACCTTGCCTTAGAGAGGTTAATATTTAAGCATTAACAGCCAAGAAGCCAATCATTTTCAATGGATTAATGACTAGTCGAGGGATGGGTGACCCAATGTGCAACTGACAGCCACCCATTTACCCATACATTAATCAAAGGAAATGACTGTTTTCTATGTTGTTACTGTAAATAACATTTGTTTTTAGTTATTTTTTACTTACTTTTAGGTTTTGAGTGGAGTGACTCAAGCAGTGCATGCCACACAGTGTCAGTTGGCAGCTTGATAGGTCATTTCTAAGACCTTAATAACTGATACAGTAACCAATCATGAGCCTCACTGGGCTAATAAATATTTAATTAGACTTATATCCTCTATTAGTGGTAGCAGTCCAAACTGAACCTCACTACCATCCTGTTACCAAGTTGTCAGATGAGCTCTCCTCCCTATGGTCTGATCCAAACATGGATATTATTCATACCGAGTGAGGCTGCTCAAACTGTATACAGCATGTCCCTGTTTTCTGTTATAAATACCAATGGCTAAGATTTATTACTTATTAAGCCTCACAAAAGTATTTCTGATATGATTGTGAACATATTGATAGTAATTAATGCAATCTCATGTTTGTTTTGGAATTTTGGCCTATGTGGGGATTTTGCTTTGACTTCTAATGGAGGGTCATATACTAGATTGAAAAAGGAAAGAAAAAAAAAGAAAAAAGAAGCATAACAATAAACAGTAGTCTATAAGACTTGAGAGAGCTATACTCAGACAACAGCTGCAGATGTGAAATTTGTGAGTCAAAGACATTACATTTGTCATTTTTTCACAAAGATAATCTTTATTTCAACTGTGTGAGAACAAGGAAAAACATACACAAACTTAATTAAAGAGTCAGACAATAACCCTGACGAGACTTTAGGTCCGGGGGTAGGACATGGTAAAACAGGGCAGAATGGATGGACCTGTGGTCTTATTCTGTTGACATTTTCTATGTTTCTATGACAAGTAAATACATTTCTTCATTAACAGACAAAATGAAGGAAGGAAGGGGTCTGTTTCTGAGCTATATAGGAGGGAGGGAGAAGTCATGTTAGGGAAGGCCTGGCCACTGGCCATTAGATATAACTGATTATCATTTACCAAACAAACAGCAGTCTGCAGTGTCAATTCTTATAGATTGGGAGGTGACATATCTCACAAACTAAACATGTAATTATCACTAGTAATTCCATCCTAAATATTAAGAGCTTATCTGTGGATGCTTTATGAAGACTAGACAATAGCACTGGTTTTAGTCTTAGATTCTTGTTTATAGTATAACAAAGGCTGACATTATAGCCTAGAGGGTGGAGCAAAAGTTAATGAACTTGGTACATCCAGAAAACCTGAGTTTGATTCCCACAGCTTCCACTTGCATACTGTGTGACTCTAAACAAGTCACATTACATTATTGGCTCCCTGGTCACCCTTGTAAAATAGCCTTGTACCCAGTGACTCTTATGTGGTTACCAAAGAATAAAAATTTCAAAATAAAAAAAAAATAACGATAGCATGTGTTTGACCTATTGTGCATTCATCTTCTTAGCACCAGAATCTGAGTTGTTACCCAGTGCTATCAATCACATGTATAGTTTGGCCTGTTGGGCATAGTGAAGTGAACCATGCACAGTGTAATTAAAAAGTTGTATCAGAAGAACTGGAATACATTATATTATAGGAAAGAAAATGTAGTTGGCACACATTTTATGATGATCAACAAGCTAAAAATTATGATTATTACTATTTTACAGTTTTTGCTAAAAAAAAAACCTTACTTTCTTTACTACAGTATATGCATGACAGATTTGAAAGGTGGGATAGAATAGGCTTCAGAATGCACCACAGAGAATCAACACCCTAATGCTTCTGGGGACAGGGCAGCCACAGACTATCAGCTAATTGGTTAGGAATATGGGACATGGTCTCAAGCCCCTAATGCATTCAAATGCTAGACATGCCCCTGCTTTTGTGATGCATTGCCATCCACTCTGTGCAGAATATAAGCCTGAAGTATAGAATGACAGTTCATGTCCAGGAGAATCCATTCTTCTGCTTGCTGTATAGCTCTATCATCATCAATATTTTAATACAGTACAAAAAGAAACTCAATGGACAGCAGAGCAATCATAGGGTTATTTTATACAACTTTACCATCACGTACATCACAAGCAGTGTCAGTGGCTCAATAGGTAGCACACTCGCCTCTGAGGTCAGGAGATCAGAAGGCTGTGGGTTCATTTCCCACATCTGGCACTTGGGTTAATATCCCAATACTGACACTGTAGTGCAGCATGGGGGGAGGTGCTGCACTTCTGAGGTGCCGTCTTTCAGATGAGATGTTAAACCGAGGTCCCATCTGCCTGGATTGATGGTAGTTCAGGTGGATGCTAAAGATCTCATGGCACTTATCGAAAAAGAGTAAGGGAATTTCCCCGGTGTCTTGGCCAAATTTCTACCATTCACTAAAAAATACCACCAACAGCTTAATCTGGTTCAATTTCAGTTGCTTACCATCTGTATCCCCCTTCCCCCCGGTCACCCCTGAAAAAGGGACTTCTAGACCTAGGGGGCTTACCGGATCAACAAAATTCAATAAATAAATAAATACTTCTCAGTTCTGAGTGGTAAATCTGGGTCAAGGGTGACGAGCTCAGAGGCAAATTATTAATATCAAGAAAACTTTTTGCAGAATGCTAATTTCAGTAGCATAGACCTGATATGATATGTAGCTTGGTGGGGCATATGTTTTATTAGGAAGAAAAAAACTGTATTTCTAACCCATTTCTACTGGACTCATTTTGTATCTCTTCTTCCCCTCTCATCTCCCTGTTGCTTATGCAATGCAGTAGTTGGATGCTGCTGCTTATTGGTCTCAGCCATTTAAATTTTTTTATGTATTTATTAAGTTAAGAATTCTTGCTCCTTCCCAGGGATTTATTGTAAATTTGTTGCACTGTGTTATATTGTACATATGCCTCCACAGTTACCCCACCAGTTTGGAAGAAGCCTCAGCTTAATGTATATGTCCCAGCCTAAATGATAATAAATAAGGACATTTCATTATACTTCAAATCATTACTTAGCAGTGAGAAAAATGCCAGATTTAGGAGGGGAACACAACAACTGAGATACAATTAAGGACATTTCTGAATACCTGACATAGTTAAGTTGCATGATCACAGTTGGGGCTATTATTACACTTTTGCTTTCTTCAGAGCTTGGAATGGTTTGTTTTAGTTTTATATAATTTTCTGTTCTGGCATTTTTATTTTCAATACAAGTACAAAATAGCTGTGCATTTTTAATGTGACTGCCCATAGACTTTAACATTTAACATACACCATAGTTTTATTTATTTTTTTAATTACCAAATTGTGTCACATGGACATTATGGATTAACTGACAAGGAGACCATCAGTTGCACGATGTGTTTATCTGCCATAACCTTTCTTTTTGTTATTTCATACTGTGCATTTTTTTTAATTAGGTATAAAATGTGATCAGTTTTGAGCTGAATTTACTATGGGCAGCACTATATTTAAGGTAAAATAGACCACAGTTCTCTTGCATATGTAATTTGAGAGTTAGTGTGTATGGGGATATATATGTGTGCGTGTGTGTGTGTATATATATATATATATATATATATATATATATACACACACACACTCTTTCTATTTCTTAACTACAAGTGCCCTCTGCAGGGACTAAACAGGAAACTACAGGCCACATCATCCCAGTTCAGGAATAGAGCTCTCTTGAATTCTTAAAAATAAATTCACACACTTGCCCTTCAAAACTGATAAACCACTTGGTTGTATATATCTGTCACTATTGCATCAATCACAGGTTAAATGAGGTTAAATCCAATTTAGATTTATTTTCTGCAATGATGGTCTTGTGTGGATTAGTTGAATAAATTGTGTGTACCTTTTCCTTCTCTCTCTCCCTCTCTCTTTGATGGGGGAGGGGCATCTCCTTGTATAGTGCTCATGAGGGACATTACTTGCCAAAGTTAATGATACAGCTAGTGGTGGTGGTGTGTGTGTATGCATGCATGTGTTTTGGGGGGGGCAGGGGGTTTTTAGCCACAACCATAAAATTTAGTCAGCATTTTGTTTGCACAGCTCTCTGGTTATCGCTTTCTCAGTCAGCTAGTCATACTGTTTTATGCCAAATAAGAATTTCAGGGTAGGGGATAAATGAAAATTGGAGGTGGGGTGAATGACAAGCTCACACATTTGGAAAACAATATCACTCTCTGCACATCTTAAAATATCTCAGCAAAACAAAGTACCACCTGACATTATAATGGAGTCTGGACTCATGCTGTTTGTGTTATTAAACTGCCCAACATTGTAGTTTAATATTTAGATTACCAGTGGCTTCTGTATATGTCAAGAAAATGTTTACTTTCAAATATGGCTTATAGTCAGTTACGATTCCAACAAATGAGCCAGTACACCTGCCTATGCTTTCTGGGTAAATCCTAAAATCACTATTTGCAAGCATTCCAGGTACTTTTGTAACCATCAGGATATGACTCCTATAACAGACTGAGAATTAACCAGGGGTTTGATGGGGAACTATGGGCAGACTAGATGGATCATTGATCTTTTTCTGCCATCCTTGTCTATGTTTCAGTCTTTCTAAGTTTAGTTGGCAGTGGCATAGTCCATTTCCAACTCAGGGAATCTGTAATTTTCCATAAAGGGTACTACCCTTTTGACTTCAATCCAAGTTCCATTTTTTTAAAAACACAAGTCTGTTGCATCATTTACAAGATGTTTATATACACAGTCATGGTTTTGCAGTTATACATCAAGTGTCTTCTCAGTTCCAATGTGTGCACCACGTCCTAATCTCCACTACAGAATTGGAGCACATATACTTACAACCCCAAGATGCAATGTAACCATATATACACAGGCTATCTTATAATGCAGTTATCATACTGTACCTCTCACCCCCTGCTTCATAAATCAGGGACAGGGTTTAACAACTCATAAACAGAGGAGAGAATCAGGGTCTAGTAAACAATGTAATAACACAGTGGTTTGAGAAGATGTTGCAGTATGTAACCTACTGTGGAAAGCATTTTCTGAAGAATAACAAGACTGTAATACTAATCTCTCACATTATTTTGATCAAATCCTGATACCGTTCAGTGACATAAATGCCAAATTTAGGAAGAACATAACCAGAGTTGTACATGAAAAGCAAGTAGAGTGTAGAGGTGTGGCAAGCTGGCAGTTGTATTGGCATTTTATTGAAATCACTTGCCCAGTATTCAATGCCTCACCTTAAAATGTGATGAAAAGCAGTATCTCCTGCAGTTAGACAAGTAATTAAAATCCTTTCACAACTGTTCTTCTTGTCTGCATTTCTTCACCCAACAGAAGGCCAGGTAATAAAGGAACATGAATTTGCAGCAAGTCCAGATCAGGGCCTGCTTTGTGTATATGTGTGTGTGTGTGGTGGGGGGGGGAGTTCTGATGTGTGTCCCTCATCTCCACATAAGGTTTGAATTGAACATAGATGTTAGTTAATCCTTTGTGAGGTATTATTTTCTTTTATAGAGTCTCAGGAATCTCACAAAATATTTAGGGCCATCATGCACAGAGTCTTGTAGGCACATCTCCCATCCCAATAAAGTTCCATATTCATGGTCTTTCTATGCACTAAAGCTGTAGAAGCATAGTTTAGTGCCCCCAGATTACTTATGAACAAGACCACTGATTTGTGATGATAAATGTAATGAAATTCTATTTTCAAGACTTGAAATTCTGGGAACTGCACCCAAGATTGCTGCTCTAATTTCTGAATGTTACTGTGATTCTATTGTCATTCTTTCAGTGTGTGTATAAATAATCAGATTAAAAGAAGGCTTATTACACACAGCATTAAATTAAGAAAATTAAAACTAGTGCAGGTAGTAAGTATGTGAAAAATACAAGTTCTGTAGATTTACTGATCTGTTATAAAATGACAAATTCCATGAAATTCTTTGCTTTTACCAGTGTGCAGGCAGCCAAAATTTTGAAATGTTACTGGGTTTTCCTGTTAAACCAAAAAACAGTGGCCCTGATTTATGAATATTCCCCCAAAGTTCTTTTGACATGACATAACTGTGGATATTGGACCTTGCTTCCCAGACCTTTCCTCCTTGAGCACCAAAGTTAAGATCTACATTACACTTGATCTTAACCAAAAGGCTGAGAAGTGATCTCCAATAGGTGTTCCATACAATCATAAATCTTTCAGTCTATCCTGTTCTACATCAAGGTAGGGAGGTGAGGCATTAACTAAATCCATTAGGGCCTAATGTCTACATTAAGGTTTTTAGAATGCTTTTTGGCTTTAATATCATGACTGGGAAGCTAAACCCAGACACCGATTTAGCAATAGGCTTTGGAGGAAAAGGGGTACTATCCCCTGCAACAGAATCTCGAAGTATTAATCAATCAATCAAAATCTTTATTTATTCAGGTGGGCACCATTGAGCAAGACTCATTTGCAAGGTGGACCTGGTCATGAATACATCAAAGTACAGTACAGAAGCAGGCATACAAAAAGCAATAATATACAAGGAAGAAAAAGTATGTACAGTGTATACAGTACAGTACAAGGTTGAAATAAATAAATAAAAACAGCATTATTTTACAATTGAAGAAGTCAGCAGATGTACAATCAACCATAGGCATACAGGGGTTATAAGCAGAGATCTTTTGAGTGAGGAAGCCGGCAACTACACATGTAGGGGAAAGAGGCCATGTATGGGGTGGCAGGTTAGAGAGGTAAAGAAGAGGAGGGATATATTACTGACGACTGGGGGAAAAATTGAGCGAGCTAAAACCACAGAAAGTGATGATGGCTGTCGTGTACTTGTTTATTATGATAATGACAGAGGAGGGGTAGATAATTGGGACACTGCTATGGATGGGGTGGGACTTTAGCCAGGCTGGAGTGGACAGGGAAGGGTGGATGCAGCAGGAAGAGTTAATAGGGAAAGAGTGAGAGCCAGGGGTAGAAACACGGCAAGTGTCAAGATGGAAAGGGGAAGTTGCAGAATTAGTGGGCTAGCGATGAGGAAAACATTTGCAAGGTGCCTTCATGTAGCGATCATAGAGCGCCTTGAAGATATTCAGGCTAACAGGGCAGCTCAGCTTCAAGTTCCTTTGTAAACTGTTCCACAATGTGGGTAAACAGAAGCTTAGAGCAGCTTTGCCAAAATGAGTTTTGACCCTTGGAACTTGGAGGGCAATTAGGAAATAGCTCCTTAGAGCGTAGGTGCCTAACACACTCCGGGGAATACAATCTGAGACATATGAGGGGAGCTTGTTGGTCACCGCTCTGAAGGCCCATAGGGCGGCATTTCTATTCCTTCTATAGTGAAGGGAAGTCCAGCCTAATGATGAGTACAGGGAGCAGTGGTGTGTGGAAAGTGGAAGGCCAGTAATGAACCTGATAGCTCTGTGGTAGAGGGTGTCCAACTTAACCAGTGCAGAGCCAGTGCAGTGGCTGTAGAGCAGGTCCGTGTACTCTGTTAAAGATAGGAAGGTAGCTTGAACCAGTTGAACCTTGGCCTTCTTTGTGAGCAGGTGGTTAATTCTGTAGAATAGTCCTAATCTTTGCTTTAGTTTCTTCTGTAGTTCTTCGAGATGGTCGTCGAAGGAAAGTTTATGATTGAGCCAAACTCCTAGATATTTGAATTTAGCTACATACTCTAGTGTTTCTTCAAGAACAGTGGTAATTTGTGGGATAGCTCCCCCCAGCAGCAATTGCCGCATGTAAGGAGGGGGAGAAGAGCATGGCTTTTGCACATAAGTCTGAATCGCTTTACACATAATGTCAACTTCAGCTAATTCTTTTTTTCAGTTCATCCTATCTATCTCTCTCCCTCTCTCTCTCTGGCATTCTGTTTATCTGCCCATCTGTAATTCTATAATGTGTGCATGTTTGTCTGCATATATACCCCTCAAACATTCCACTTTGATGATCCATGTTATACAAACCTGTACATTACATGTAAGAAAATGGGTTTGCATATCTGTGTCTATGTGCAGATTATCTACAGGTATATACATTTAGCTGTACTCCAGTCTATTCAAATTTATGTCCCCCTTTTTTATGAATCTCCCGTTTACTAGTCTGCTGCATGTCTCCCAATCTATAAACACCAGAAGGAACCGGAGAAAACAAAAAAGGCAAATGTATAAGAAATGCTCGACAAAAAAACACATAGACTTTTCCACTAATACATTCAAACAAGAGAACATTGATATCTAAAAGAAAGTTGGTAGGTGACGGTGGTGGGAGCATATGCAGTATGTACTGTACATAGATAGTAGGAAACCCCACATACTTCTAGCAACTTAACAGTGCAGGTAGTAACTTTGGGTACTGCATGTACCGCTTTCATTGCTCCTGGTCTAGCTGCGTACGGTACTCTGTTAGGTTTAGCAGCTGTTGTTTTTTTCCCCCATATGCCAACATTTCAGTATTGTCAATAATGAAACGGAGGCCTTTGCTGTGATCCCCCAGTCATTTCTCTCGGAAGTTGTTCTCCCAAGATTTTGAAGAGCTGTCAGACTCAATTCACCTCACAAAATGGAGGAACTTCGAGTCTGTGTTGCTGTTAAACAAATAGTAAAATAAACAGGAACATTTCTTAAGGCTGTTTTTTACAGATATATCGCAACTTCAATTATTAGTTCACTCACGACCAACGAATTGTGTAAGCATATTTTAACAGTCTATTTGTTTTTCCAGGGTTTCAAAGTGTGTATAAATGTTCGCATTCAGAGAAAAATGAGAGCTTAGCTTACCGTATATGTGATTGCCTTTGCATCCTCCAAACCTTCAGCCTTTGTGTGTTTTACTTTTCTTTCACCTTCCCCGTTTGGCTCTGGCTTCCAGGCTTTCGGTATTGGTATTGAAATTCATTCCGAGTTCTCAATCGATCCCTCCCTGCGTCGCCCAAAGCCCCAGAACGAACATTGAATACCGCCTGGCATATGGCGATTTAAATGTATCATTAATATCGAGAATCGGCTGAAGACTTCGGAGTTAAACACCTGTCATTGTCTAAAAGTCAAGGAGGCAAACCATAAGGTTTGAGCAATGATTGGGTCAAACTACCGTCCCAGTAGGTCAGTGAAGAAGTAGAAGCCAGACTCCATCTACAGGTGATCAGAGGGTCGTTGCAGAGTGTCGAACCCCCACTTGCTTTCTTGAGGTCCCACGAATAAAGTCATTGAGCATCAGCCTTCCAAAACTCATGGTTGTGACCAAGCCCGTCCAAGTTCTGGCAGTGTGCCTCTGAAGATGAAGCAGTTTGCTCCTCCGCATTCAGAAAAACAATATCAGGCGTCTTCCTTTCTTTGACTTATTGTACTGGGTCTATTTCCTATTTCAGATGGATGCCTCCACTTGGACAATTGTGGCCTCCGTGTTACTAAACTCTTCACTGAGTGGTTTCAGAATCTCTGAAGAGTTTGTCACCTGGTGGATGGAGCGTCAGCTGCCGGTCTCTGGAGAGCCGGTGCCTTGACTGACGTGCAGATTCTGCTCTGCCCCTCAGCACCTTAACGGGCGTTGGGTAGTGCTTTGAGATACCGCCACCATTGATTCGTTAACCTCATCGCCGTGGGTCACATTACCAGACTCGTTCCTGCTTTCAAATGTCTTGGAGCTGACCTGCAGTCGGTGTTCTAAATTGCAGTGATCCCTCTAGCTGCACAGAACAGGTCGCGAGGACAGAGATTGCTGTATCGGAATCCCGGGTGGCGAGGCAATTATTCCTACCTTCCAGAACAGCTCCTTGGAGCCCACGATAGCAAAGTGGTGGGCTGTATGTCAAGCGACGCCTTTTTTCCCTGCGTTTTCAGTGTTGCCTCTGAAGGGGCCAGAGCCTCCAAAATGTGGAGGATGCACGGTATTTCATTCTCGCCCCCTCATCTGAATTTCTCTCTCTCTCTCGCTTTCATTCTCTGTATCCAGCGCACGATTCCACTCTCACTTCACAAAGCAGCGAGCCAAGGCAACCAGCATACAAAACAGCTGACTCAATCTACAGACAGCAAATCAAGATAAACCACAGAGTGTGTGTGTGTGTGGAGAGAGAGTTGGGGCAGTGGTAACACATTCAGAAAATAAAGCAATGCAATGTTTTCCTATGTGTACACCACTGCATTCCTAAAAAAATACCGACTTTACAGATTATCAGTGCTGTAATACTATTGAGTGTGTATAGCACCTAACAGGTACTGAGCATAGGCAGAACTGAGGGAAATGCCAATTTAAAATTTCGGTGGGCAAGATATGTCACTACAGCCAGTGTGGTGGTCCAGACTAGAGGCACCCTCAATTCTGAACTCTTGTCTAGAGATATATGACTTGAGGCAACAATTAAAGAAGCCAGTCATTTCTCATTTTAGGGCGGTTTTCTGCAGCCTACACACAAAGTCCAAAGCTGAGGCGCAGGCATCAAACCCTGATGCTCCAAGAAAGGTCAGATTAGAAAGCATAGTGTCAACCGAGCTCTCATAGGGACAATCAACGATCTGAATTCATTTACAGAGCCTGACTTCTCAGCACCAGTGGTCTCTGGGGCCTCAACTAACTACTTTATTGGTTGTATGTTTATCGGCTTTTTCAGTTTCTTTTTCAAATGTATTTATGATTTCAGTTGTTGACTTGTTGGGTATGTACATTAGGCTGATATAGTAAAATTGCAACATGTAATGAATTAGCAACATTCCATGCCATTCCCCAGGTATCTATCTGACACACAAATTAGTGCAGACAGTGTGTTGCTTCCTGGTGTTATTTGGTTAGCATGCACTCAGATGGAATGTTCCAGTGGCCCATCTCTGAAAATGATGCTTATGACAGTAAGGGATGTGGGACATTGCAATTTTAAAAAACAGCCTTATATGGTTAGTTTCCAGCCTCCGAGCCCAAACTGTGTGCATATCATAAATCAGAGGGAATGTGGTGTGGGGCAGGGCCGTTTCTGGGCCAATACATTCTTAGGGATCTCACTGTCTGTAATTAGGCAGTTACTAAGGAACTAGACAGAAACCTTCTGCTGAAGCAAATATCTTGCGGGGGTGTTTTAAAAACATTTCAATGTGCACACCCCTTTAAAAAAAAAAAAAACCTTTTGTTCCATCAGCAGTATTTATCTTCTGTCTTCTAAGTTGTGGCATTGCCTCTTGAAATCCTAGGTATGCACTTTTCTGATAAGAAAAGTACAGTAGTCTAAAGTAGCCATGCTTATTAGCTGGTTACATTTATAGCATACTGTTATTTTTTTCCATTCTGTTTATCATCCTTTTACACCAACCTGTCTGCCCCCTTCTATCCAGCTCCTCTGTCTTGTCACCAACCTTCTCCAGGTACTTATCCTCTGATCTATCAATGCTTGCATCCCGTGTCATGGCCTTCAGTGTTGCCCTTGCTTCCCTGGATCAAATAAAGGAAGGCACCTGAACAGGCCAGGGAGGGGTTATGATCACATTGCTTTGTTGGAGTTGTTTTCCTTTCCCATTGCCCCTTTCCTTGGCATATTATCAGTGTGGGTGTCAGGGAGTCTACCCCACTTGGAGGGGGGGAGAACCTGGCCTCAAAGTGCTGGGGCTTACCTTGTACAAGCACCATTTTATTTTTGTTAGCGAGCAGGTACACCTCCAGGTGATCTTTAAGGAAACATAATATGCAGACTCAGCTTAGGTTATATTTCTCATTATTTCATAGTGTTCACCTCCACAATATTTATTACTAGGGTAATTTGCATGAAAACAGGATATTTGGTTCTGAAAAGTTAAACTACTTCTATTGCTTATACCCTACATGAGGTTAAAATGTACTCCTATTGCTGATACCCTTCATACAGTCACAACACACTTCTTGCGTCATCACAGTTGTTTACATGACAGCATATTCTGATATCTCAACAGAAAATTATGACTTTAAAAAGTGAATAAGCTATAGTGGAACATTAAAGAGATGCCAACACCTCTTGGAAAACTTTGGAAAACATATTATTTAGACACAATTCAGCTTGCTATTTCATCTACATTTTATAGATTTCTTCTCCCTCTTATCTGTTACAGAGGACGTTTCCACAAAAACAGAATCCTGGTCCCTTATAGTTCATCAGTCCCTACACCCTACAGCTTATTCACTACATGAAATCATAATTCTCTGTTGAGGCATCACAGCTGATTTTCATGGGAATAACTGTGATGTCACAAGCAGAGTATTATGACATCAGGATGGGAGTAACCAATATGAGCTGCTGAACTCTCTCAAGGAACAGAGATCATGTTTTCATGCATATAACCTCAGTACTAAATACTGGCAAGAAAAAATACAGCGCTCATGAGAAATTATAAGTTGCTTTGCTTCCAAATATTATGCTTTTTCAAAGTTCTTCTGGAGGCATCAGTGGCTCTTTAAGGGATAAAGATAGGGGCCCAGATATTCAGACCGTGCCTGGCAATGGTGCAAGCCTGGGTGCAGTGCAACTGGGATATGCCAGGGCCAGGGCCAGGGCCAGGTGATATTCAATGGTGATGCACCATGGCACAGCTCCATTGAATATGGCATGGACTGCGCATGGCGCATTGGCACTGTGCTGACGCAAGCCACAGATAGGGAGCACAGGGATGCGCCAGCACAAACACAATTGCACTAGGTGCAGCACCAGCAATATTCAGAAGAGGGCATGCAAATGAGGCCATAAATATGTAAGGTGCGAATGGGGTCATTTGCATGTCATTATGGCCCCATTTGCATGCCTTGTGCAGGGCAGCCCAGCAAAATGTACCTGCTCCCTGCACAAAATGATGTGTGCACTGAGGGGATCCCAGGGCATCCCCACCCGTAGCTGTAATTTATTATACAATTATTATTAATACATTTTGAGGGTCTAGTGGGTTCCCCACCTCAATCTCATCAAATGGCGAAATATATTGGCCCATGTTTGGTGGTCCAGGTGACAATTTCTCATTATGAAGACTTCTTTGCCTACCTTGCCTCACTTCTCGCCTTGGTGGGTGGTTGCAATCTGCCCACATGGCTTGTCTACCATTTTCACAAATGACAGCTTACAGTATGGGCTTGCAGGGGCATTGCTTACTAGATAGTCACTGAATATGTGGAATGAAGTCATTCACATATTTGTGATTGTCTAGTACAGTATGCTCCTGTAGCTCCAGTGGTCCATAATGTGGACCAATGTAATTTGCATCCCATACTGTAAGCTGTCATTCTGCAGGCAGCCAGGCAGTATGTGGGTGGGTTGCAGCCACCTGCCAAATGAAGGGGAGTGGGTGGGCAGGGGTCTTGTGTGGGTGGGAAGGGTGGGGTGCCACTGGATCACCAGAACATGGATTGATGTCAAGTTTACCGCCGATTGGAGCTGGGGGGGGGACCACTAGACCAACCAGGACTGTGTTAATGTCATTTTACCAGTGATCATGACTACAGGAGGGAGGAAGGACCACCAGGAAATGTATTAAAATCATTTTACCAGTATTCGGAGCTGTGGGGTGGGAGGGGGGAACCGCTAGACTACCAGGGACTGTATTAATGTCATTTCATCAGTGATCACTACTACGGGAGGGAGGGGGGACCACTAGACCACCAGGGAATGTATTAACATCATTTTACAGTTGATCAGGGCTATGTGACAGGAGGGGGTAACCATTAGACTACCAGAGACCATATGGCTGCTTGTGGATGATGTTCTGTGTGAGCGGGTGGCACCCATGGTTGGCAGCCTGCTGTGTTGTGCCCTGCAATTCAGCAGCCCTCCTGTGGGTGGCCAGCAGTTATTCCTGTTTTTTTCCTGGAACAACTTTGCACCCAGGTTTGCAGAGCATCTGGGGGTTGTGCCAGCTTATGCACTGCACATCCTGGGCTGAATATCGGGATGTGCCAAATGTGCATGGGCAGCCCCTTCAGGTACACTGCATATAATTGTAGTCCACCCCAGCACATCGGGATTTGCACTGCACAAATGCCCCTTTTGAATATCACACCAGGGCGCATTGCGGGGTTGCTCTTGGTGCAACCGAGTTGCACCAGGTGCATCCCTTTGAATATCCAGGCCCCTGTTTTTTGAAAGTCTCAGTATAAACAAAAGGAAGGCAAAATCTGTAGAAAATACATGAAATACAAGCTCACTTGCACTTCGGTATTCTGGTTTTCAAAGTTTCTCTTTGAAGTTTGAGTAGCTTTTTACTATTTTACTCTGTTTGCTGCATTGGGATGAAATAAATTAAAGTTGTTGATTGTCCATGTGAGCGATCGGTTATTTGCTTTATGTACAACCTATCCCTACCTGCATTTCACTACAGCTTCCCCACCCATTAGTATAAATTCTGGAGTTTGTAAGTCTTATTTAGTATCACATGAGTAACACAGACATTTTCAAGGACAGTAATTGAACAATACCTACATTAGGTTTCATTATGGGCTGTAATCAGTTTGTCAGTGACCATATGAAAGAAAATGGCCCCAGTGCCCAACATTTCTAGGTGCATTATTCAAATATTTTTACATGATTAGCTCTGTCTGTCTGTCTATCTGTCTATAGTATGCACATATATACTGTCTATCTATCTATCTATCTATCTATCTATCTATCTATCTATCTATCTATCTATCTACTTTTACAAAATGAAGTTAATACATAGGGTGCTACTGTATTCTTTATGCTATGTTTGTATTTATGATCATGGGTGCAACCACCAGGATCCAATTCCCTTGAACTTCTTAGGCCCTGCAAAATGGCCAGTAATATTGGCAGCATTTTGAAAGGCCTGGTAGATGCATGCCCCTGACTTTTAAGCTGTGGTTACACCCATGTTTATGATGCTGAAACATGTTTGAAATCTGAATTGTGCTTTTACAGTCAGTTTGGTAGAGTCACATGATGGTCCATGGGGTGGCTTGAGCTAGGATCTGAAAAACCCCATATGTAGTATTTCCTTTCTTTTGCGGCTTTAAAAAGAAATCCTAACATGCAGTAACATAGCTTTTTAAGAATCAATGCTTTCTTTTTTGAGATAGATTTGCCATAGTAGCTTAGTTTGCATCCAGCCCTTTGAGCAATACACAAAGCAGCTGTAACAGCCTCACCACACAAATTGCTTCAGACCTGTTGTAGACTTCTTGAATGGCCCTGCAGGCCATTTGCAAAGCTGCTGCATCATAACACACATTGCACCAGACCTGTAGTGGACATTGCAAGTGGCCTGAAATAGCTGCATCTCCAGAGACATATCCCTACAATGCTGTCTGAATTTTTCATGCTTTGAGACTATGGGCTAGATTTTCAAACACTGAGATTGCTGCAAGCCCTAGATGTGCTAAAGATATGGCACATTGGGCTTGCGGCAATCTAATGGGATTTTCTATCCCGTGCATCAACTGACGCAAGCTAAGCAATCTTTTTGTGATATAGCTTGCAAATTAATGCTAAGCTCTTTACAGATCCAATAGAATCATCATGATTTGTTATATGTCTAATATTAACTCATGCACCCTACCTGTTAAACCTCCTTTAGGGAGGCAGTATAGCGCAGTGGTTTAAGGCTCTGAGCTGCAAATCTGGAGATCTGGGTTTGAATCCCACTGCCCCTACTTGCATACTGTGTGACCCTGAGCAAGTCATTTAACCTCCCTGTGCTCCCAGGTTACACCTGTAAACAAGCTTTCAGCTTAGTGTGTCTCACCTGGTTGAACAATTGGGAAAAAAAAAATTAAACAAAATAAAATCAATCCCAGGGTCCATTTTCACAAAGCTTGCACCAGAGATTTGGTGCAAGCTGTTGCAAAGCAGGTGCACTATAACAATTGCACTTGAGCTTTGAAACCCAGATGCAGTTGTAGCAAAGGGGTATGGCACACAGATAGGGTCTGACACAAGGCTTGTTGCAAGCCCCACACAACTTTTTGAATATCTGGTACTATGTCACAAAAGTGAGGCTGTGCAGTATGTCAAGAAAGTAGTTATGCAAGACACAAAAGCAGTTTCATGAGTGATGAAAAAGGGCCTGTTTTTACGATGCACTTCAGCCTAGTATCATTAATACAAAAACACAGAAACATAGACTTTGACAGCAGATAAGGACTGCTTGGCCCACCCAGTCTACCCATTTCCTTACTTACTGGATAATCTGCAGATCCTAGTTAACCAACAGCCTACTTCTTCCTACCCCCCACCAGAATTGCCTTATGTCTGTCTCATGCATTCTTGAATTCCCCCACTGTTTTTGACCCCACAAGCTCCTCAGGAAGGCCATTCCATGTGTCTACCACCCTCTCTGTGAAAAAAATACTTCCTCACATTGCCCCTGAGCCGTCCCCCCTCTATCTTCAAATTGGGCCCCCTTGTTCTTGCACATCTCTTTTTCTGAAAGATGCTACACTCTGGACTTTGTTGATTCCCTTGAGGTACTTGAAAGTTTCTATCATGCCCCCCCTTTCCTTTAGGGAATGCATATTAAGCTCCTTTAGTCTCTCTTTGTATGGCTTCCGTTGCAGACCCTGCGCCATTTTAGTTGCCCTCCTCTGGACTGCCTCCATCCTGTCTATGTCCTTGTGGAGATGGGGTCTCCAGAACTGCATGCAGTACTCCAGATGGGGTCTCACCAACTGTCTGTATAGTAGTATAAAAACTTCTTGTTTTCTACTGGTGATGCCTCTCCCTATACATCCCAGTATCACCCCAGCTATCCTTACAGCCTTCTCACATTGTTTGCTTACCTTTAGGTCATCTGATATGACTACCCCCAGATCCCTTTCCATTTTTGTTGTTGTTAATACCCCCCCCCCCATTGTGTACTCTTCCCCCTCGGTTTCTGTTTCCTATCTGCATTACTTTGAACTTCTTTGCATTGAATCTAAGCTGCCATACATTTGACCATTCCTCCAACCTTGCCAAGTCCATTTTCATCCTTTCCACCCCCCCCCGTGTATCAACCCTGTTGCAGATCTTTGTGTCACCTGCAAAGAGGCATACTTTTCCTTCCAGCCCCTCTGCAATGTCACTTATAAAGGCATTAAATAGGACCAGATCCAGTCCTGAAACCTGCAGTACAATACTAGTAACCCTCTTTCTTCGGCATGGACTCCATTTACTATTACCCTCTGTGTCCTGTTGTCCATTCAATTTTTTACCCAGGCTACCATCCTGGGACCTACTACCAGGCTTGCTAATTTGTTTATTAATGTTTTGTGTGATACTGTGTCAAATGCCTTGTTAAAGTCTAGGTAGGTCATGTCCACAGCCCCTCCCTGGTTTATGACTTTGGTCACCCAGTCAAAGAAATTTATTAGATTCATCTGACATGACTTTCCCACTGTGAATCCATGCTGCCTTGGGTCCTGTGGCCCGCTGGCCTCTAGGTACTCAGCAATTCTTTCTTTCAGAAGTGATTCCAGTATTTTCACCTACCACTGAGATCAAGCTAACTGGTCAGTAATTTCTTGCCTCTGCTTTACTCCCACTTTTGTGAAGGGGAATCACATACACCCTCCTCCAGTCCTCAGGTACCATACCATTCTCTCATGATTTGTTAAAAAGGGTAGTCAGTGGTGTCACTAGTTCTCCCTTTAGGTCTTTTAGAATTATGGGGTGAATTCCATCAGGCCCCATTGCTTTGTCCACCTTCAGTTTTAAGAGTTCTTTCAGAACCCTTTCTTCTGAGAAAGGACTGGTATTAACCCCCTATACAGAGTGCTGCTATTGATTGGATTAGGTACTATATCTCCCCCTTCTCTTCTTTTGTGAATACTGAGTAGAAGTATTTGTTTAGTATCCCTGCTATTTCACTGTCCCTCTCTGCCCACCCACCTTCCCCTTTAGTAAGCCTCATTATCCCTCCCTTGGTCTTACTTCACTCCCTAATGTACCTATAAAAGGTTTTATCCCCCTTCTTAACTGAGCTGGCTATCTTTTCCTTGGTTTGGGCCTTTGCCATTCTGACTACCTTCCCCACTTCCTTCTGCTTTAGCTGGTACAGTTCTCTGTCCTGCTTCTTCTGTGTTTCCTAATACTTCCTGAATGCAGTCTTTTTTCTCCCTAACCTTTCCCACCACCTCTTTTGAGAACCATAGTGTTTTTTTCTTTCATTTTGATTTGTTTATTTGCTTCATACAAAGGCTCATTGCCGCTGTGATGGCAGTTTTGATGTTTCCCTATTATTCCTCCACCCCTCCTTCTTGCCTGTTTGCTAGTGCTTTTCTGAGGCACTCTCCCATTTTGACAAAGTAAGCCCTCCTAAAGTCCAGTACCCTCATGTTTTGTATGGCTTGACTCTGCAGCTGTGTTTATCATGAACCTCACTGTTTGGTGGTCACTTGTTGCCAGATGGCTACCCACTTCTGGATCTGAGAT
Source organism: Neoceratodus forsteri (assembly GCA_016271365.2). Classification (NCBI taxonomy): domain Eukaryota; kingdom Metazoa; phylum Chordata; order Ceratodontiformes; family Ceratodontidae; genus Neoceratodus; species Neoceratodus forsteri. Next base: position 19,277,857 of record JADMNL010000025.1, read on the forward strand.
CCTCTCTCCATCCCCATTTGAGAGCACCAGGTCTAAGATTGCTTCCTCCTGAGTGGGTTCCAACAATAGTTGTCTGAGGCATGCCCCGTGTAGGGCATCAAGAATGACCCTGCTCTTGAATGTAGCTGCACCAAAGGTACTCCAGTTAATATCTGGCATATTCAGGTCCCCCATCAACAATATATCCCCTTTTTCTGCCATCCTAAGGATGCCTTCTATCATTTCCTTGTCCATTTCTGCCCCCTGAGATGGGGGTCTGTATACAACTCCTGTGCAGATTGTGGTGCCATTTCCAATCTCCAAGGTGACCCACAATGCCTCCTCTCCTCCCTGTTTACCCTTTATTTTTATTGCTTTGATCCCTCCCTTTATGTAGAAAGAAACTCCTCCTCCTCTTCTGCCCTCCCTGTCCCCCCCCCTGTATATTGTGTACCCTGGCATGTTGACATCCCAGTCATGGCTCTCTGTGTACCATGTTTCTGTGACTGCCACAATATCCAGGCATCCTTCTTCCATCAAGGCCACCAGTTCAGGGAACTTGTTGCCTGGACTATGGATGTTGGTACTCATTACCCTCCATTTTTTGATGGCCTTACCCCTTTTTGCCCAATCCCTGTCCTTACTGCCATTGCCTTTTTCTACATTTACCCTACCCTTCTCCCTATTGACTTCTCTATATTGGTGTTTACCTCACTAACTATCCTGATTATTTGGGGGGGCTAGGATTTCCCTGCTCCTTTTCAGTGCATTCCCCTTTGGCTAGTTTAAATGCTTGCCAATGAAGTATTTAAACCTATCACCTAGGATTCTGGTTCTCCTCCTGGAAAGATGCAGACCATCATGCCAGTATAGACCTGCATCCCTCCAAATGGACCCCCAGTCTCCAATGAAGCCAAAATCCTGAGCTTTGCACCAGTTTTTCAACCATTGATTGAATCCCTTGGTGCAGAGTACACTAGCCTCACCCATGCCATAGACAGGCAGCAGCTCCAAGAAGGTTACCATGTGTGCTACTTGTATAAGTCCCCTCCCCAACTCCACAAACCCCTCCTGCTCTGCTCTGATCCCTTTCCCAGCCAGGTCATTTGTCCCTCAGTGGACAATGACATCCAGATCCCTCCCCCATGCAGCTGGTCCCATGATCCTGAGCATTTGTTCCCTGTCCCTCCAAGCCATGGCACCAAGCAGGCATCTTACCTCCCTCTCCCCCCCACCCCAGTACTACCCTCCTAAAAATGGAGTCCCCCACCATGAGTGGTTTCCTTCCCCTGTGGGGTCCCATGCCACCCTCCTGTGGATCTCCTTTGTGGAGGTTCCCAACATCCTCCTTGGTCTCCATTGCAGGTGCCTCCATAGATGAACCACACTCTGCCAGAACAGCTGACAAATTGTGGAGAGGCACAACTGGAGGGATGCACCTCTGTTCCACCACACTCACCCTCTCTGAGCCCAATGTGGTCCAACTGCTTCTCTTTCTTGGCAACCTCTGAGACAGCAGCAGTGGCCCTGGTGGTCCCTGAGTGGGAGAGGAGGTCCCGCGAGTCCTGGCCAACTCAGCCTGGAGACAAGCAACCTCCTCCCTCAGCCCACAGAGGTGCCTGAAGATGGGACAACACTGCATTCTCCAGAACATCTTCCAGAAAAGTGCCACTCCACAACCACTACACTGCAGTACTCCCATCATGTCTTATTTGTGGCCCCTCAATTGTCATTTTGTATGCTTACTCTTTCCTCTGTCTGTTTATTTTTTATGTCATTTTTTTTCTCCCTACTTTCCTACTGTCACCGAGCCCTTAAAGCTTCTGCTCTTCCTGTTCTGGGACATAAGTTCCTGTATTCCTCAGTAGTCTCCTTCTTGTATGTTCAGAGTCAGCCCTCCAGCAGCTGGAGGGATGGAGAGCTACTCTTTTCCTTCTAGGATGGTAAGTCTTTTATGCTTCTGTGATCACTCCCTTCCTGCTCCCAAACAGGAAGTTCCTGTTGTCAGTCAAGTCCTGTGTCTATAAAAGTGAAACTGGCTAAGGGTGGGGTGAGGGAGGGCTATATAGTCCCAGTAGAGTAGCAAAGTTCTAACAGCACCTCCTTCCTCTTGTTGTTCTCTGCCAAAAGCTATCTAGGGCAGTTTTAAATCCAAACACCTGGCTTCCTGCTGCCTAAGCCACTCCCCCAATTCACAGTTCCCTTCTTCACCTAGCTAACTGCACAGATAATAATTCTCTTCACCCAACTCAGACAAACACACTAACTCTTGTTTTTTATTGTTTGTTTTTACCCTAAATTGAAGTGCCCAGTAGTAGAGTTCTAGTTCTTAAGTCTCAGTAGAGTAGTAAAGTTCTAACAGCACCTCCTTCCTCTTGCTGTTCTTTTTTAACAAAAATACTGGAACACTCAATCTTATAGCTTATGCTGTCAATTATACACATTTTAGAGTTAATTTCCAATAGATTTTCTTGTTTTTGACATGGAAAGTTTTCTCTTGTTTTACACACTTTGGTGACTTACAAAGCTATCTATTCTTCATTCTGAGACTACTGTAAACATCATGAAAATAGAAGATTGTGTTTCATGAAAGTGAGTTTAAGAGTCTTGAAAGCAGGGTCTGTTTTCATGATAAGCAACAAGCTAATTGCATAATTACTTTTAACACTATTTTTAACCAATAAGCACTTGAGAAGTCAACCTTACAACCTACACTATTGACCATACCAGCTTCAGACTTAGCATCCAAAAGATTTTCCTGTTTTTGATAGACAATTACTTTTCATTTTGCCAACTTTCATGACTGCTAAGGCTCACAAAATCATTAGACTTAACTCTAGAAAGTGGATTGTGAGTCACAGTTGTAATGTATGTCAGTTTTGCAAAAACCCAGCTATGAAATATGTGTGAAAAAAAATGAAATCTGCATTTATCAGAAATACATTCTTTCTTCCGCCTGACTTAACATTTACAAAAATTTCAGTAAAACCACCTATCAAAGAATCATCATTGGGCCATACCCTAACAAACCTGAAAGTTTAATGTTTCAACTCACAGCTGTTTTCGTGCTGTCAGTGAGCAATGCAGGTCTTAAAAACATTTTTTTTAACCTTCTAGAACTTTCAAAATGCCTAACTGACTATAGCCAGTTATACAAAATCCAGAAATCTTTCAATCCTCTATGTGCATTCTAAATTCTCAGATGATTCCATTTATGAATGACCATATTATTTACTGTATTAGCATGCAAATATCTGAGTCTAAGATAGAAGGGCTTTCTTAACCCTAACAATAATGGTGCTATATCAACACTTATTACATATTCTGCTAGCAGCCATCACAGTGCCATTATATCAGGGTGGAGTAGGTCATTTAATGTTAAACCTTAATGTTAAATGATGTGGTCATCCATTGACTAATTAGCCTGACATTTGGCATGCATGAAGTCAGTGCCAGGAACATGGCATCCTGAAAATTTGGCAATGTTCACATTAGAAATTAAGATGATCTTTTTTTCTCACCTATTGCACAAAACAGGTGGAGGATTTGAAGAAGAAAAATTAGCATTTATATAGCACTTTTCATACACATTGAAACCCAAAGCACTTTACAGGCAATGCTAGACTGTTATTGAAGTGACTGAATGTGTAGTGGCAGCCATTTTGCACATCAGCACCCACACACAGCCTTGGACAATTGCATGAACAGGTTTTGTGGGAAGAAGAATGTTGGCCAGGACACCGGGAAATGTCCCCTACTCTTGCAAAAAGTGCCAAGGGTTCTTTTACATCCACCTGGACACCTGCCAGGACAGCACCAGATATGGGTACAAGTGACCTCAGTTTAACATCACATCCAAGGGATGCTACGCCCTGACATTACAGCATCTTCCTAGTACTGCACTCAGGTGCCAGCATTTAGGTATGAGACCAATCTCAGTGTGAGACTAGAACCAACAATCTTCTGGCCCAGATGCAGATGTGTTACCAGCTGAGTAACACTGACACCTTGAAGCCTGAGACTTTCAGGTTTGTGAGAGTTTGACCCAACTATGATTTTGGTAGGTGTTTTTTTTTCTGGAAATGTGTATTTTTTGCATTATTACAGAAAAATACTTTGGTTCTCATGCATGCTTAGTTCAAAAAACCTATAAAGAAGAAACTAAAAAAAAACATTGTGCATCTAAACCAATATAATATGTCATCCCCTAAGTCTGAAATTGTTGTGGTTGACTGTGTAGGGTAAAAGGATATATCCTTACTACAGTCACTTGTGAACTACACTTTAGCTTTGGCAATTTTTATAAATTATTTTTCCATGCTAGTCACAAAACTTGTGAACAAAGTGACAAGATACAGGTCTGGGGGATGCGGTCATTGTGTGAAGAAAGAAATGAATGATTTCCAGCTCTGTGAAGGGCCCATAGGGCCATGCATGAAGACAATTATGAGTGGTCTTCATCTCCTTTTTCATGCAGGGCCCTGTGTGAAGAAAATAATGAATGGGGCCTCTGCAAAGAAAGTTATGAATGATCTTGGTGTACTGCTTCAAACAGTCAGTACTAGTTTTGAGCCATGAAAACAGCCCTCCCATTTAAACAGACTAGTTGTGAGTGCCAGTCCCCACCACCAGTATCCTTCTGCCAGCCCAATACCTCATGACAACAAAAGCCCTGGTGGTGGATGTCCAACCCCACCAGTGGTTCCACCCTCCCACCTGCATGTTCCCTCGATACAGAAAAAACACTGGTAGCAGGTGCCAACCCCTTCACTGATATCCCATTTGCACCCACCTATACTTGGTTCTATGCTTGGTTCTATATTTGGTATTGCGACAGAAGAAGGCAGCAACCATCCAGTCTGTCTTCCGCCTTAGTGGGGTCACTTTATGTGGTCCTTCCCTAGCAGATAATCATCTAGCCTATTTTTAAATAAATCAAAGGAGCCTACAGACACCACTTCTCTTGGAAGGCCATTCCACATCTTCACTGCCCTTTGTGTGAAAAAAATTCTTCCTAGTATTTTTCTTCATGGGTATCAGTCTGATCTGTTGATTGTGGCTTCTTAAGTTAATGTCCCTTATATGAAACTCCAGATTTAAGTTGTTCAATAATTCTTTATCTCCTATAATTTTAAACAGCTGGAGCATATCCCCTCTTAACCATCTTGTTTCCAAGGTATATAGCACTAAATCATGCAATCTAGTCTAGTATGGTTTGTCCTTAAATCCCAAATCACCTTGGTTGCCCCTTGCTGTATCTTCATCACCTACCTGTGTAATCACCTGATCCTGCAAAACAACAAAACCATTGGCAGCAAGTGCCCAACCCTGCCACTGATATCCACCACCCCACTGCCCAATCCCTCAGTGCAAAAAAAGCAACAGTGGTGGGTGCCCAACCCCACCACCAGTATTTCCTCTCCAACCACCCAGTAGCTCAATACAATTAGAATCACCAGTAGCAGGTGCCTGGCCCTGCTGCCAGTATCTCTCTTCCCTCTCCCCAGATCCCTCAATAGAATGAAAACACAAGCAGAGAGTGCCTAACCCTGCTGTTGGTACCTCCACCCCTGCCAGATCCCTCAGTACAAAACAAAACAGTGGTGGATGCCCAACCAAGGCATCAGTATCCCCCATCCTGCCTGGTTCTTCAACAAAAATACTGGTCATGGGTGTGAAACCTCACCACCTGTATCCACCACCCACCTGATCCATGAATACAATAAAAACAATGGTAGTGGGTGCCCCACCTTGCCGCAAATACCCCCTTTGCCAACCTTACAATGAAAAAAACACACTATCACCCAACCCCAAACACCCAAACTGCCCTTCTCCCTCCATTAGTTTATAAGGTTTAGTCCCTGCCACAGATCCTTTATGTCCCACATAGCAATTCAGCAATATTGCTCAATCCACTCCTTTACCTACAGTGAGACGAAAGCTGGAAAATAAACTAAGCCCTAAGAATTCTCTTATTTGTATTCACATGGGCTTAGTTATTTTTCCTCCATTTTTGGCTTTGTTACAACCTGGCAATTTTGCCTTCCCTCCCCCCAACTCATTACTCCACCAAATCATCATACACTGTAGGTAGCACCTTGTAAATCAAACCCCAAATATGTCTTGGGGGTTTGACCCTCAAAACCACATTTTGAGTCAGACTTACTGAGTATTACTTATCTGGTTATCTGATCACTAAACGTGGACTTAAAATGGCTAAAAATGGTCAACATATCACTGAAAGAAAAAACAAGCATTTGTCAATGCCGAATGTTTGCTTGCTGGCATTAGCAGTGGAAGTGCAGGAGTTAGACAGATGCAGTATAGGAATGGCAGTGATGTATTGAACTGATACCAACTCCACCCCCACCCTGCAGAGATAAACAGGTGTTGGGGTGTGCTTTTGGGTCATCACTCATAACGGTCACAACATTTCACCTCACCCTACCCTGCAGACACTGATAAGTGTCGAGGTGTGCTTTGGGGTGTCTGGGCTTTGCACTCACCTCATTCCATAAGGAAATACACTGAAATAGGTGCAGTATAGGAGAATGGTGTGAACTCTGGAGCCAAAGAGTGCAAGATGCACCTCGATGCCTGTCACTGGCTGCAGAGGGGTTGGGGGTGGAATGGCATGAGCATTACTGTTGACATTCCCAAGTTACACCCCTGACACCTGTCAGTCCCTACAGGGTAAGGTGGATGCCTGTCAGAACCTACAGGGTAGGGCGTTATGGTCAGCAACCCTAAGGCCATGGGCATGTCTTGTTATTTTTACTCTAAATTTTCAACATGAGCTTTTTGTGACCCCACCGCATGAACAGTGACACTATCAGTTTGTTAGCCACAAGGTGATTTTGCACAGTGACTGCACCGTTAATGCCACAGGTACGAAAACCCATTTCCAACATGATGTGGAAAATGACAGCTGTACTGTTCATGAGGAGGTGTAAAAAATGGTAATATTGAAAATCTGGAGCATAAATATAAAAAAACTGGTGAAGTCATGAGTGTGCACAGAAACTGTGCAATGCACACCCATAGTGCAATTATTTGGGGGATTCTTTTCACCAGATTTTCAATATAGGCATTTTGGGACCTCCACTCATGAGCAGTGTTACTGTGATTTTCTTAATCTGTCCCAAACACTGATTTCCCACAGCGACTGCGCTATTCTGCGCTGGAAGTGCAAAAACACATTTTGGCCAGGATGTGAAAAATGACAGCTTTACTGTTCATAAGAATGTGTGGAAAAATGCCAGTGTTGAAAATCTGGAGTGAAAATATTACAAATTTGTGAATTTATGAGGGTGCGTAGAAACTGCACAATGTACACTCGTAACACAGTCATTTTATGGACTTTTGTGACCAAATTTTCAACATAGGCATTTTAGAATCTCTGCTCATGAACAGTGTCACTGTGATTTTTTTAATCTGTCCCAAACACTGATTTCCCACAGTGACCACGCTATTCTGCGCCAGAAGTGTGAAAACACATTTCGGCCAGGATGTGAAAAATGACAGCTGTACTCTTCATAAGGAAGTGTGAAAAAATGCCAGTGTTGAAATTCTGGAGTGAAAATATTAAAAATTCACAAATTTGTGAATGTGCATGGAAACTCACAACACACGCTCGTGACACAGTCATTTTGGGGAATGTTTTCACCAAATTTGCAACATAGGCTTTTTGACAGCTCACCTCATAAACAGTGACACTGTCATTTCATTAATCAGTCCTGAAAGGTGATTCCACTCAGTGACCATGAAATCACCTTTCGGGACTGAATAACCAAATGACAGTCACTGAATTCATGAGATGGGGTCCCAAGAACCCCATGTTGAAAATTCGGTGCACAAATTTGAAAAAAAGACTGAGACATGCACCAAAGTTGAAAAACCCTATTTATGTCATTATACAGCTTACCGGCATTTCTTCAGTTCACGGTTGGCTTTGAAGAATGCACACGTGTTCCCGCTCAACCGAAGATCATGGCCAGCCTCTGGAGGTAAGTATGAGGTGAAATGGTGTGGTGGAGGTGGGTACACAGAGGGTAGGTGTGGATTGCGGGAGGGGGGCAAGAGAGTCAATGAGGGACCATTTTCTTTGTTGCAGTTTTTTTTATTTTATTTTACATGGACTACATGGGACTTTTGCCTTGATGGGGTGGGCTCCCAGCATGGCACCTGGAAGTTTTGGGAGCCAATGGGGGATTGGGCATCCCATTGGCCATACTGTGTGGGGGGGACACACATGAGGATGCTGGACTTCTGCCATGCTGGGGTGGGCTCCCAGTGTGGCACCTGGAGGTTTGTTTTTTGGGGGAGGTGGGCACTGGAGCCAGTGGGGATTGGGCACACCCATCGGACATACAGTGTGCTTAGGGGGGAGTGTGCATGAGCCGAGGGGGATTGAGCATCCCCTTGGCAGACAACAAAGGGTGTGCACCGCATACAACTACTGCTACAATCAGCGGTGGTGATGTGGAGGCAATTTGCATACTGCTGATGGCAGGAAAGTATGCAAGGGCATTATGGAAATTGCCTATATGTTACCACCACTGATTGTAGCGGTCATTTGTTTTCAACTGTATGCTACTACAATCTGAACTGCTGTCATAGGCAGCTGGGACATTCATTGGTGCGGTAGAGCCGTGCCTTTAAAAATGCTGAAGGCATTGGAAGCGGGGGTGCCACACCTATGAAAACTCGTATGGTGGCACTATGTTTCTTGCACATGCATACAAGCAAACATAAAAAACGTGTGAAAAAATATTTAAGTTCACTTACATGCACAATACATGCATTCTAGACTTAGTTTCTTTTCCATGTTTTTCTTTCACTCATAACTTAACCATTTTTGGCCATTATAGACCCACATTTCCAGGGTGGCCAAGTTGCCATACTACCTTAGGACCACATAAGTTCACGTTGTAAGTGTGACCTAAAATGTGTTTTGGGGATCAACCATCAAAAGCACATTTTTGGTCAGATTTCAAGTTGTCACCTAAGAGGTCATGAAGGTGTGTGCTAACTTTTACACCTTGTAAATATGGGCACCAAATGACCAAAAATGGCCAAGGAACTTGCAAAAGAAAACAAAAAATGCTAAAAACAACTTAAGTTCTAAAATGTACATCTTGAAAATGCATGTGTGGGGTTTGCTTCAATTTATTTTTCTTCAGTACATGTCAGCTGTCCAAGGTGGAGGGAGGGTAGTTCTGGTACCTAGAAACATAGAAACATAGAAGCTGATGGCAAATAAGGACCGCAAGGCCCATCCAGACTGCCCATTTCCTTTTCTACCTTATGAATGTGTCATTGGCCTTTGCTCTGTCAGTGACCTATCTATTCATACTCATCTGTATTGCTCCCTTATACCTATCCCATGTCTGTTTGAAGCCCTGCACTGTATTCATATCCACCACTTCCTGAGGTAGGCCATTCCATGCATCTGCCACCCTTTCTGTGAGAAAGAACTTCCTCACATTACCCCTTAATCGGCCTCCCTCTAATCTCATTCTGTGTCCTCTTGCCCCACTATTTTTCTTGTATGGAAACATGTTAGACTCTTTCACCTTGTTAATGCCCCTAAGGTGTTTGAATGCTTTGATCATATCACCTCTCTCCCTCCTTTGCTGTAGGGTATACATATTGAGCTCCGTTAATCTGTCCTCATATGTTTTCTGATGCAGTCCCTGCACCACTTTGGTTGCCCTTCTCTGGACTGCCTCAGTTTGGTTAATGTCCTTGTGAAGGTGTGACCTCCAGTACTGCATGCAGTACTCTAGATGGGGCCTAACCAGTGTCTTGTAAAGAGGGATTATTACCTTCCTCTTCTGACTTGTGATACCCCTATTAATAGACCCCAACTTCCCCCTAGCCTTACCTAATGCTTTTGTGGACTAATTGGATGATTTTAGGCCATCGGTGATGATGATGCCCAAGTTTTTTTCTTCCTTTGTGACTGCCAGCAACTCCCCTCCCAGCCTATATGTGGCTTCGGGGTCTCTCTTCCCCATGTGCATGATCTTGCACTTCTTTGCATTAAACCCCAGTTACCATTCTTCTGACCATTTTGCTAGTTTATGCAGATCTCTTCTCATTCTGCCCACTCCATCTGGATCATTTACTCTGTTGCAGATCTTGGTGTCATCTGCATACAGACAAACCTTACCCTCCAGTCCATCTGCAACATCACTGATGAAGATATTGAAGAGGACTGGTCCCAGGACTGATCCCTGAGGTAGTCTAAATGATGCATTTTACATTTTTTATAATGGTACGTAATAAAAATTATGTATCTGAAATGCCCATTGTGCTTACTAAAAGGCTGATATTCTGTAAACGGAATAATAAAATACATGAAACCAGTATTTTAAATGCAGCTTCTGTTGGGAAAACAACTTATAAGTTCAACACAGTTCTCTCAGAAGAAAACATTGCATTTTTTCAGCTTTTTTTTTTCCAAGTAGATAGAAGTGGTCTATATATGTACAAATTTTGAAAATGTTTATAACTTGGGCTGGCCCAGTGGCACTGAGGGATAAGGCTCTGAGCAACTTATCTCTCACAATGCCAGTGAACTGAGTTCAGGAATGAGCTTGAGGCTTGAGTTTCCAAAAGTCAGCAGGGGGAGGGCTGGGAGTGGATTGAGCAGGCACCTGACTACTTTCCTTTGTTGGACTGGGCTAGTGTACCATCACAACACTTGACTACCACCAGGTGGATTCCTGGTGGTAGCATTATTGCACAAGCAGCAGACTAAGATCAGGGGAGAGGGAACCTGCAGTTCTGGAATGTATGCATGTCTCATGCACATGTGTTTCCTATGCCGCCACAGCTAGTGGAGGCTCAGAGAGAAAAGGGAAAAGTGGCTCACTCGAGCTCCATGGCATCCTACCAACTGACCCTCTGCTCTGCACTTCCACAAAACTAGGACCCAACACTGGATAAGTGTCTCCAGGTGTGGAGAGGAAGGCAGTCCCCCACCTGGACCTGTCATGGGGGCAGTCCATGAGGGTCTTGGTGTTCCAGTTGTGACTGAGGCAGGAGTCAGGTGAAGGGTGTTCTTTGTTTTTCTCCAAAAGGTTTTAAGAGGCTGGTAAAACATGTCATCTCCTCATGCTTCTGCATTTAGGACACTTTAGTATGTATTTATAGCACCCCCCGAGCATCTCATTGCAAGATAAGAGTGGTTTCATGTGCATTATAGATGGAGGCAGCGCTCAATGTTATTTAAAAAAACTATCCCAAAATTTTCCCATTTCCAGGGCAGAATAACAATATCTCATGTGCAGGGGAAAAAAAGCACTCTCATTGGTTGGGAGCACTACCTCTATCTATAATTACAGCTTAATCTTTATTGTTTTCTCAGGTGGGCTCATTAGAACAGAGCAAGATGTGCTGCTGAGAGCAGGGTGTGCAAACCCAAGTTAGATGCATGGCTGTGAGGAGATTCAAACTTCACAAGCCAGATGCTGTTCGAATGTTTCATTGGGATGTTGTGGAACAAGATGCTGGGTACAGGTGGTGGTGGTGGTGGGGGAGGGTGACCTCGAGTAGGATTTTTTCTTTTTAGTTTAAGATTTTAGACATGTTTGGAGGACCAAAGAATGTTTGGATAAATTTGAAAAGTAATATACTGTGATGCTTGGAAGAGGGAAATGGGGGATATCAAGATGGTGGGTACCTGTATGTTAGGGCTGAGTTCATGTTTTTTTTATTTGATTACGGTAACATTTTATTAAGCATTTTTATAACATAGTTACATAAAATATGAAGGATCAACAATGCCACTATCACTGGTCATACCTAGCCGGAGTAACAACTCCTTGGAGATACAATCTAAGTACCATAACAAATAACCCCACAAACTACCAAGAACCCCCCCTATCCTCACCCCCACCACCCCACCCCCCCATAACAGCACTAGGAGTTTCTATAGAAATACACACAAAATCCCTCCATAGTCAATGAAGACCAGTCTCTGGAACTAAAGGACGGCTGGGAGCCCATGAAGAACGAGGTGCATGTCCCACTTAATACTGCTCCAATTCTCCTGGGGTATCCCCTGCCTCCCTAATTGCTAAGTGTCCTGGGACATACCGGACATACTTGGGGGGAATCCAGTTCTTCTCTTGTGGGATAGAGATCCACAAAAATACCAAGAAGGGACCCCATACCTTTAAAAACATTCCAGTTCTATGCCCTGCAATGCATTCCAGTTCTATGCCCTGCAATGTACGACATTCTTTCAAACCCTGATACTTTCAGCATACATTTATACCATTCGGCCAGCGAGGGAGTGTCAGGCCGCTGCCACTTCTGAAGGATCAACCTCTTGGCTTCTGTGATGGCGATGAGAAACCAGGCCCTCTGAGAGCTATCCAGCTTGCCCAGGACCTGGGTGTTTCCCAAGATCAAAAGAGACGCATCCCAGGGAACCTGCTTCCAGAATATTGTCCCAAGTATCTCCTGAATCCTCTGCTACCATCTCCTTAAGGCTGGACACCACCATAGGATGTGAAGTAAAGATGCTCCCTAGCTGTCACACCACCTGCACTTCGAGTGCAGAAGAAGCCGCATACGAAACAGGACCTCGGGGGTTCTACACCATAATAAAAGGAACTTGAGATGCATCAACTTCCCACTTGCATCCCTCTGTCTGTATGCATTCCTCCATACTTCCCCCAACTCCTCATCTGTGAGCGGCTTCCCCAGAAGACCCTTCCATCTCCATTGAATACCTGATGTATCAGGCGCTTCATAATCTCATAAATTATGGTAAAACAACCCCACCTTAGGAGGGGTTCTGCGCCCTACTTTGGGATGAAAAAATAGCTTCCAACCCCCCTAGTTTCTCCTTGCCCCCCCCACCTTTTCCTAAGCCCTGTATGAGATGCCATAACTGAAGAAATTTCCAGTGGTCCACTTTGGACAAATCTGCTTGCACTTGGAGATCCCAAAAGGTCTTAAATGAGCCCATCTGTTCCAAAAAAAGGTCTTGCACTCTTGTCAGCCCCCCCTTCTCCCACCTCTCCCAGAAAAGAATCAGTCCCCCTATGGAGACCCTCTGATTACCCCATAAAGGCCAATAAGATAATGGGACATTCCACTGGGTACTGAAAAATCTCTTAACTTGATGCCAGATGTAAATGAGGTAGTCCATGGAGGTCAGTCGCCCAGAAGGTAGTTTATCGCCGAACAGGCAGATTCTGGGGAATAAAGGAAATACCAATCCCACTCAAGTTTCAGACACCTAATCTGTTCCTCAAAACCTTCACTGTGGAGCCTCAGCCAAATCTGCTGCAGCCCCAACGCAAGATAGTAACCCTTAAACCAAGGGGCCACAAATCCTGCCTTGCTATATGGAGCCTTTAGATGGTCCCTAGATATCCGAGGCCTCTTCCCTTCCCAATAGAACCCAGATAAGACCTGATCCAATTGTTTCCAACACAATTCAGGAATTTTCAGGGACAGGTAATGAAGAACATGCAGTACCTTAGGTGCAAACATCATACACATAGCCTGCACCTTCCCCCATAAAGACAGTTGTAAATGACATGTCCCCATTCAAGGACTCCAATAGGTGTAGCAGATTGAGAGTGGGCCATTCCAACAGCTTAGGAGAGATCTGTATCCCCAGATAGGTTATTGGACCCTCCATCCACTTAAAGCCATCTCCTAATTGAGGAAGACTCTGAGTACTTCAACCCATCGGGACAATACAAGTTTTGGCCCAATTATTTCCAAGACCAGATAACCCCTTAAACTGTGTTAGTAAGCACACTAGGTGGGGAAGAGAAGCGGGTGCATCTGCCAGCGTAAGCAAAATATAGTCTGCAAAAAGCATTGTTTTGTACACCCAAGACCCCACCTACAGACCTACTGTCTCTTCTGAATCCCTAATCTTCCAGGCCAGTGACTCAATGGCCCATACAAATAGTGCCGGGGAGAAAGCATGCTCAGTCCCTCATGCTAAATCAAAGGATGGAAAAAGTTTACCATTCATCAGAACCAAAGCCCTAGGATGTTTATAAATGAGCTGAACCCAACAAATAAAGTTTGAGCCAAAGCCAAATTTCTCCAGGACTGCAAATAAATAAGGCCAGTCAATGGAATCAAAAGCTTTTTCTGTGTCCAGTCCCACCACTGCTGGGGTCATGAAAAGTGACGGGGACACCTTGAAAAGATCTACTAAGCACCGCAAATGGTCTGCCCCACCCCACCCTCGCACAAATCCCACTTGGTCTGGGTGAATGAGCTGATACAACAAAGGAGCAACACGATTTGCCAAGACCCTGGCCAATACTTTATTATAGTCCACATTCAGAAGTGATACTGGCCTATAGTTGCACAGAGGAGGGGATCCTTGCCTTTTTTTGGGCAAAACAGAAATAACAGCCTCATACATAGTCTGAGGAAGATGCCCCCCCCCACTCCTAGCTTCCTCCAGTACCACAGTAAGCAGTGGGAGAACCTGATCTTGCACCACCTTATAGAATTCCACTGGTAAGCCATCCGGACCTGGACTCTTTCCCACCTGAAGCTGCCCTAGCGCTGTTCACACCTCTTGTTCTGATATCATCTGTTCCAAAGAATCTCTCTGGGCTGCCGATAGCTGAGGCAGCCTCATTGAGTCCAAAAAGGCCTGGATATCCATCTTCCCATTGCCCAAGGATATAAAAGAATACAGGTACCTGTAAAAAGTCCCAGATTCCTTGTTGATCCCCTCAGGGTCTAAAATCAGACCCCAGGGTACTCGTATTCCCGGAATCACCCTCTCCGACTCCATCTTTTTAAGCCTATAAGCCAAGAGATGGCCTGCCCTCTCCCCCATCCCAGAATGTCTGGTGGGTACAGTACAATCCTAACTTGGCTTGCTGCGATGTCAGGACATTAATCTGGAAACACACCTCCCTCATTTGCTGGGTCAGCTCAGGCCCTGCATCCCCAACCTTATGCTGAACCTCCAAAGCAGAGAGTCGAGTCATAAGAGCCTGAAGCTGTTTCGCCCTCTCCTTTTTCTTGGTGAAAGACTAGGCTATTAGCCTGCCACAGATAAAAGCCTTCAACCCCTCACAACCACATTGAGAAGAAACCTCCCCTGTTTGATTAGCTAGCATATAGTCAGAAACCTCCATCCAAAGCCAATCTCAAAAGGAGGGTTCCTTAAAAAAGCTGACATTGCAGCGCCATCTCTTTGCCCTTGTAATGGCCTGGCCACCTATACAAGTCCACATCAGTGGTGCATGGTCTGAGATTACAGTGGATTTAATGGTACATTGTTGTGATCCCTGCAAAAGCTCCTGTGAGGACAACCATAGATCGATATGACTGTACATCTGGTGTACTGTCGAATAAAATGTGTAATCCCACCCTGTTGGATTATGTAACCACCAGATATCCCAGATCCCTCTGTCCAACATCAGTTGTGCCAAGGCCTTCGACCCGGGGTGACTGGGCAGGCTGACACTCCACTGTGATCCATTAGGGGGTCTAAGAGCTCATTGAAATCCCCCCTACAATCACATGACCTTCACTCTTTTCTTGTAATACCTAAGAAAGGCCATTAAAAAAGGGAGTACCATCCTCATTAGGTGCATAGATGGAGACTAAAGTATATAATTGCCCATCCAGCATACCTGTCACTAATAACCATCTCCCCTGGGGATCTCGTAACACTGACTTTGTTGTCCAGCTCTGCCCTCGTGCAATTAAAATCAACACCCCCTGCTTCTTGGATGAATAAGAGGCTGGAAACACTGTACCCTCCACACTTTTTGAATCCGCATAACATCTCCGAAAGTGGGATGTCTGCTACAACAGCATTTGCCGTTTTGCTTTGTCTTTTCCAAAACTTACTCACCGATGCACACTGTACTCCAGTCTGAGATGGTTTACCCCCTTAGCCTTCTGACAGTTTACTTCCTACTGTTTTATAAAGAATATAATCTCCTCCCAGATACCTGACAAACTGGCTCTACTGCTCAAACCTGTGACCTCTGCCTACCCACTGAGATCAGCTGACAAATCCCTTCTTGTCCAACTGAGATGTAAAACCAAAATGGGGGAGAATGCTTTCTTTAGCTGGGCCCCTAAACTATGGAACTCTCTCCCACTAAGTCTAAGAATCTCTCCTTCTCCATATGGCTCTTCTAAGCTCTGAACCCTGTTCCTGTCCTCTATCCAACCACTCCTGTACTGGTTCCTCCTAGTTGCCTACCGGCTCCAACCTCTACTACTCTCAAACCTACCTGGAAATCTTGTTATTTCCTCTATTCTAGCACTTACTAGTTGTATGACTTATGACTGTTAGTTATTTGCACTTATATTTCTGTTTTGTTACTACATGTAGATTCCTGAAAATGTACTGTCATTGCTTAAAATTTTGTATAAGTGTACTATGTCTGACTTCTACTTGTTCCCATGATGTTTTCTTGTATCTACTATTGTCTATGTACCCTTTGTTGTAATCTCCCAGGTCGCACATGAAAATAGGCAGCTATGCTGTCTAGTGTACCTACCCGGTCAACAAAAACTAAATAAATAAATCTTTACTAAGGAAGTGGGACTCTTGTAAGAACACAATTTGACCCCTGAGTTCATGTTTTTATCAAAATATGTGTTTTGACAGCTTTGTCTCAGTTATCTTAGCCCCCTATGAGTGAAATAGATGTTTATAGTCTCAGAGCTAGGGACACATTTTTGGCAAGTTTGATGACGGTACAGCAGTTTGAAAGTTATTAAATAATGAAATGGCATTAAAAATCATGGAAGAAGACCTTCTTGCTTAAAACTAATTTAAATTGTAAAACATAGAAGTTCATTTGATCTTGTCCCAGAATAGGGTATTTATGTTTTTGAAAACTTTTTTTTTTATGTTTTTAATATATAAGGTGTTAAATACTTGCACATGCATGAACCACTGCAAAAAAAAAATCAGGAAAAATGCAAATCTTTTTTTTTCCATGTTAAAGCTGTGAATGAACAAACTCTTTTAAAGTTCTGGAGGCAGCTTATTGTAGTGGTTAAGAGCACTGCACAGCAAACTTGGAGAACTGGGTCTGAATCTCACAGCCACTACCTGCATACTGTGTGACCATGTGCAAGTCACATAACGTCCCTGTGCTCCCAGGTTGCACCAAGAAACAAGCTTCAGCTTAGTGTGGGTTTTCTGGCCAAAAATTGTAAGAAACTTAAGACTGACTGCATGAACCAAGTTAGGACTCACCACCTGCTTTGAAAAGTGCTGAAAGAAAGTTAACACTCACCTCCATTTTCACAGTTCCCTCAGTCCCTACACGAAGTAAGTTAGGAGTCTCCTCCTGCTTTGCACAAGGACCGAAAAAGCAATTTAGGATTCACCTGCTGCATGAACCAATATATGACTCAAGGCTCTGTGTGCAGGAAATTATGACTCTATATTCTCAAAAAGTAAGGAAATTCATTGCAAGAAACTATGTTAATGATGTCTTAGGATTCCAAACCCACAAAAAGAGGGAAATGTGGTGTTAAGGATTTTTTGCATCCCTAAGGTTCAGCACCTTTCATCAGCCCCTAGCCTCATGACCCAGGGACAAGCTACAGGTACAGGGCAATGTCCCATGGACCTGCTGCTTCAAGATCCAGATCTCAGACCCTGTGCAAAGAAAGTTAGGACTCCTCTTCTATGCTGGCCCAGTGGTGCAGAGGGCTGAAGTACAGCTATCTCACCTGCCATCATAGTAGCAGTCTGGGTTTTGTGACAGATTGAAACTGATGGTGGCCAAGGTGGGAGAGGATTGAGCATCTGCAGACTGCTCTCTTCTTCTGTGGAGTATGGACTTGCTGCACTGCTCTAACACTGCCACAATGTGGAGGCATTATGGCAGGGCAGTGGGAGCACTGCTACACTGGGGTTACAGGGATCAAAATTGGTACTGGCCCACTAGCCAATTGCTGGTAGATTTTGTACTGGGCTAGTAACAGTTTCCTTTAACTAGACCTGAATGCTTGTACTGAAGAAGGTAACTTTTCAATAGTACACCTGCTGGGCAAGTGGAAAAGTATGTGGGCTACTGGATTTTCACAGTCACTAGCCCTGCTGGCTAGTGGGTATGAAACTTAAGTTCAACCCCTGGAGTTGGCTGGTGCACGGTCCTATTGTTCCTCCATGTCTGCACCATTGCATGCCACCAGGCCAAGGGGAGGAAATGGAAACATTTGGGCTGTAAACCAGGAATCCCCATGAACCTGCTCTGACCCATGCCATTGCCCCATGACTCTGTTGGAGAAACAAGATCCAGACTCCAGGAGAGGGGAGGATGGCCCTCCCCTATCTGGCCTGGCCACAGGGAGACAAGCCATAGGAGACTTCCAAGGCAGGTGAGTTCTGGGAGGAGGCGATATCTGGCTTTGCAGGTGTGTGGGGGCTAAGATCCCAGCCAGCACCCCATTGAGAAAAAGTTCTATAGAGAAAAAAAGACTCATTACCTGCTTTCCATGGCCCATAAGGCTCTACATGAAGAAAGTTAAGATTGAGCTCCTGCATTGTGCAAGGACCCCAGGTCTCTGTGTAAAGAACCTTATGACTGATCCTATAGAACCTACATTACCAGAAGTGTTGTGGAGCATGGCTCTGGATCAGCCTGGCCTTGGGTCATGAGGCTAGGGCATGGAGGTGGGCATTAGGGTTGAAAAACACTAATGCTACATTTCTCTCCTTTTCTGTCTTTGGAACCCTACTGATGCATCAATGCAGGTTTTTGCAACGAGTATAATATTATACAGGCACATTACTGCCTGCACGTAAGGGTTGAATTTGCATCAAAAGTGTGTGTAGGGGGGTTGACTGCTTATATTCTGACAATCTTAGCCTCTCAGACAGTAGAATTTTGTGCACATAGTCTCAGTCCAAGGGGATATTTTTTTGGGCAAGTTTGGGGGAATTGGTTATTAATTAGGGATTTACCTAAAAATCCCCTTATTAGGACTTTGTGCCATCAAAAAAAAGTACATCAGTTTAAAATATGGAATTTACAGGTTCTGTAGATCTTGTCCTGGAAAAGTTTTGTTGTTGTTGTTGTTGTTGTTGTTTGGAACAATTTTTGTTTCATTTTTATGTTTTAAAGTTTTAAAAATTCTTGCTTGCATGGACCAGTTAAAAAATAGCCAATTAAATGTAAAGTTTTTTTCTGAGTTAAACTTAGGCATCTTGGCACAAAGAGGGGCATGGTTAGCCATTGGCCTGATGGCAGATTAATTATCTTTCAGCCAGTAGCCCCAGACAAAATCCCCTAGCATCAGCTTTAATTTGCATGCTAGCAAGTCAAAAATGGATTTAAATGTGTTAAGCTCAAGTTGCCGCTCTGAATTGAATGAGACCCCTTTTGCTGCAATCCACTGATGCACCACACTGCATTAAGCTGACACTGTCAGACATTTCTTCTCATTGGTAAAGCCCGCACTCAAACAAAGAACCTGCAGGCAGACCACCCACATCATGGCTATTCTACACTGCTTTACAGAAGCAATTCTGGCTACCACCTCCAATGGAATGGCTTACACGTCTGCTATGCTTACACATTTTTTAACAGATATTGCCAACTTGAAAATTGCAGCTGCACAAACCAACAGAGATCTGACTATATTGGGAGCCAGGATTGAAGTCATTGAGCAGAAACTCCAGCATATCCAATGCTGATAAGGCAGTGTGCAGGCGTGCCTCAGAGAACAAGATCACTCCATAAAAAAATTGCTTTCCAAGATTGATGTCCTCAAAAACTTGGCCAGATGCAACAATTTGCATCTAGTGGGCCTCGCAGAAGGGACTGAATGAAAAAACATATTTTTTTTTCCTCCAGCATGCCCTATCAATCATGCAGAACACTCCCAACTACACATCACTTCAAACTGAGCATTCCCACCACTCACTGGCCCCCTTCCCCAGACAAGAAGAAAGACTGGTGCCTATCCTGATGAAAATGCTTAGATTTCCTGTAAAAGAGAATGTGTTAAGGCTTGCCAGGAAATGCAGGCCACTGAGTTGGGATGGCCACCACATACAGCTGTTTCAGGACTTCTCAACTGAATTATCTGACAGACATTGAGCCTATGGTGAAGTGAAGTGTACTTTCAGACATTTTAAGATGACAGCCACTTTGAGAAATCCTGAACAGCTCAGAGTGCCACTGAATGGGACAACATACACTTTTAACACTCCTGACATGGCTAGTGCTTTCATTCAAAACACTTGGCCCAACTACACCTTTCCTTCACCTAGTCAGCAAGCACCCATCAATGAACCCCAGCTATGGATGGACACTATCTATCTAAGGACAGAACAGGGAGGAAGAGGGCATCATTTTATATGTTAGGGAAGGTATAAAGGCCATAGAAGTACAAAGACACCATGGGTAAAGGGAGGGTCTGGAAGTTCTTTAGATTGGTTTAGAAAAATGTTCAGGGCCCTTATAAATTTGTGAGTGGTGTACAGGCTGTGATGCTCTGCCCTCTGCTTATGGTTGTCTGTATGATATTTGTATTATAAATAAATGGCATGTGTAATGTGATGGTCTGCCTGACACTCCAGTCAGCAAGTAAGCTGACCTCTGACCTCAGGTGTCAGTGTGGCTGACAGCTGCAGGATGTGTTAAATGGACCAGTAAAGAGAAACCATAATTAAAGATTTCATGTTCTGTCTTATTTAGAGCTTTCTGGCCATCTGCCAGGATATAGGCCTCATAAACATTATGATTTGCTGCAGGAACAGGCCATTTGATAACAGCACTATGTTATAAGTCATAAACCTTAGATCTTTCCTGGGAAACAGGAACCAGTAGACAGTTCAAAGAGAAAATGTTTTGATCAGAGGCTCATATTTTAAAAATTGCTGACTGTTGATTTCCTCAGTAGAAAATTAAAATCTGTGGGAGGATCCAACTGTGACCTCATGAGTAGCATCACCAGGAGGTGGAGAAACTGACTATTGAATATTCCTTGCAAGAGAAGTTGTGGGCAGAAGGACTCTGAAACTAAAAAGACACACAGTCTGTGGCCTGGTAACTATGCACTTTAGAAAGGGAACTCAGAAAGTACTTAAGTATTTGCGGTAGGAGTTTGTGTTCTGTAACTTCCAATTTTTTTTATGTGACTGCAAGTTAATGATGTAATTGTTCTGGGTTTGATTTTTCCTGTTTTACAGATTTTTAGTAAACAATATTTTCTTTCAAATACTGTCTGTGTTTTCTCTCAATTATTTTACATGTGCTGCTGAACTGGTGTTTAAGTCTGACAGCTGTTAAGAGCTTGATCATGTTATTAAGCTTTCTAAAAGGTAAGAATATATCTAGGTCTCATATAGAGTTCTAAGGATACATTTTGGAAACCTAGTTTGGTGCCCCTGGGCGAAAGATTATATTGCATTTCCCCGAAGAGAATATATATCTGAGACTGTAAATTGGGTATTCTAGCATGAGGTTCACATTTTGATTCCTTCCAGAACTCAAGGCTAGCAGGTGATTTGGGCCCAAACCAGTCAGGAGGGTTACCCTGTCTGTTCCCTGTTCGCACTATTGCACTTTGAGGTTGGCACTGTGGGAGCAGAGGCCTGACCTGCAGAGTGTGTTTGTGACAGATTTGGTGGCAGCGGTGAGATTTAAAAGTATTTAGTAACACAAGCTTTAACAGTTCAGAGTGTCAGATTAATACTGTACAGCTCATGTGCAAAATAAGGCAGTGATTTATTTTTAACAAAAAAGTAAACAGAACTATATAATTTTACTTACAGTCTAAGTTCCTACCTGTTTTATTTTATTTTTTTTGTGTGGAAGTTAGTATAGCCGTAGTTTGGGATGAAGATGGCTCCCAACTACAGCGGGTACACTGCAGACTACCTGAGGCAGTTGTGCCAGGAGAGGGGAGTCCAGCATGAGGGAAAAGCCAAAAAGCAGAACCTCATGGATGCTCAGGTGGCAGCTGATGCCCAGAGCCTCGGGTCACAGTCTGTGACTGAAAAGGACCGAACCTTGGGCATGGAAGAGCCAGGGTCCAGTGCAGTGTCCAGATCTGGTGAAGAGGACAGTAGGGTCAATGCAAGCCAAGGGCTACAGCGCAGGGGAAGGTCACAAACATTCTGGAGCCAGAAGGGCTCAAGCTGCAGATGGAGTTGCATAGACTGGAGCTGGAGTTTGAGAGAAAAGAGAGGTGAGAGCAGCGAGCCATAGAGGAGAAGAGGGGGCAGCTTCAATGAGATGCAGAGGAAAGAAAGAGACAGCTTCAGTGAGAGGTGGCATGAGAATAGCGAGAAGCTGAGCGAGAAGAGCATGAGTGCCAGAGGCAACATGAACTGGAGATGCTACGACTCCAAACAAGGTTTTATTTACTGTAACTCTAAAAATTGATTAGCGTTTTGCTCATAAAAGTGCTAAATCTTTGTGAAAATGCATAGATCTTGCCTCACTGTGTTTAATAAACACAGCACTTCTAGAAATCTATATAAATACTTTCTGTACAGTTAGTATCATCCCAAGAAAAAAACTGCTAATCAATTATTTAAAACCCTGTCAAACACCAGCACCAGAGCAGATACGTGGCCTGGGTTTAACTGGAACAGACTCTAGTTTCTCACTACAACCTGCTACACTGAAACAAGTGGAAGAATTGCTTTGGCAGCTAGACATCAAGAAAAGTGCAGGTGCAGACTCCCTTGACCCTGAAGGTTGCCATCCATGTGTTAGTGGCACCGATAACACATCTGTTCAACCTCTCATTACTACAAGAGACCATCCCTTCAATCTGGAAAACTGCACAGGTCATCCCGTTGTTTAAATCAGGAGACCCTTGCGACCTCAACAATTGCAGGCGAATCTCTATCCTCCCTGTACTATCTAAACTGCTGGAAAAGATTGTAAGTACTCAACTGAAAGCCTACTTAGAATCAAATAATCTCCTAAACCCTGTACAATCTGGTTTCAGGGCCAAGCACAGCACCATCACAGCCATAGTAAAAGTAACCAATGACTGGCAATTGGAATTGGATAACAGAAATTGTATCTGCTCTGTGTTCCTAGATCTAAGTAAGGCATTTGACACAGTTGACCATGACCTGCTCCTTACATCCCTGAAATCCATAGGTCTGGATTGACTTTCCCTGCAATGGCTCAATAACTACCTCTCTGGATGGCTCCAGCAGGTTAAGGCTGAAGGCAATCTGTCCCCCCTTAAGCCATTACAAAGAGGTGTAGCACAGGGATCTATCCTCAGTCCTATCCTATTCGCTATCTATATCAACAACATCGATATTAATATTATCAAGGCCACTGTACACCTATTAGCTGATGATACGGTACTCTATGTCAGTCACCCTTCCCCAGAGACAGCCTGCAAAGATCTACAAATTGACTTCAACCTACTCCAGCACCAACTTCTGAGCAAAAAACTTTTGCTTAATGCAAAGAAGACAAAAGCAATGTTTTTTCTCTCCGTACATGCATGCAGGACATACAGGAGCACACAAACTCCCACACATATCCAATATCCTCAGTAAAAATTTTGAATTTGTATCCAAGTTCAAGTACCTGGGAGTCTGGCTCAACAACAGACTCTCCTTCATCGAACATATGGAAGAACTATTAAAAAAACTCCATCAGAGACTTGGCCTCTATTTTAGAATCAAGCACTTTCTCACAAGCAATGCTAGGCTAAGTTTGGTACAGGCCACTTTTCTCTCTATAGTTGACTATGCTGACTTCTTATATAGTCGTTGCCCTGCCTCCTATTTCGGTAAGTTGGATACGCTCTATCACAGGGCACTGAGGTTTATCACAGGACTACCATATGACACCCATCATTGCTCTCTATATGCAGCAGTTGGATGGACCTCACTCCATCTCAGAAGGGAAAGAAATGCAGTGTTATGGACATTCAGAGCCATATCCAAGCAACTACCACAATACATCTCAGATTGCTTCACACAAACTTCTATAAGCAAATATGCTGTAAGAAGCTACTCTTCCATCCTGCTCAAAGTACCCAAAGTCAATACCCGCTTTGGAAGAATAGCCATTAGTTTCATGTTGCCCTCCCTATGGAACAAACTTCAGAAAGTCCTAAAACTGAGTACACCCATATCCATTACGTCCTTCAAAACCCTTTACTCAAAGCTCATCAAGAGCAATGCAAATGTGTTCAATAGCACAAGAGTGAATCATGCCCCCTCTGTCTTCTGCATCTCTTCCCCTTCCTCCAACTTCCACATGGTCTGCAATACTACCATACTTCTTCCATGGCATTTCCCTTTGCTACATCCTTCCCCTTCATCTCTTCACCCCATTGCTAACTGTTCTCATTCTTCCTCCCTCCCTCCCTCCTGGCCATCCACTTCCCCCCCTCTCCCTTCACCCCCCCACTGAAGCCCACCACCCACTTCCTACCCAGATCCTTCATTGACTACTTCCTTGCCCCTATCTAATCCCTCTACTCAACCATGTATGCAAGTCATAAACAACACTGCCTCATGCCACATTTCAATATTCTGTCTATGACCTTAGCGTTATGTAAATATGAAAAAATAGTATAGAATTATCAGAAATTACTTGATAATTCAACTATGTATATTGTATAAATCAATATTATATATATTGTATATTGTTCCCTGCATTGCACTATGTTTATGTAACTGTCCCTGACCTAACCAGGTCCATCTTGCAAATAAGCATTGCTCAATGATGTCTGCCTGGATAAATAAAGATTTGATTGATTGATTGATTGAACTACAGAACTGGGTTACAAATTAAATTCTTAATTAATAGCTGAATTTAAAAAGGGGTAAGATATGGTGGATGCCTTTTTAAATTCCTTTGAAAAAGTTTGCATTCAGGCAAATATTCCTAGAGGGTCCTGGAGCTTCCAGCTATCCCCGCTATTTACCGGGAAAGCTTGGAATGCATTGAGTCAAATGGACAATGAGGACAGTAAAGATTACAGTAAACTTAAAGCTGCACTTTTAAAAAAATATGAGCTAATGGCAGAGTCATACAGAGCTAAATTTCATAAGCACAGGAGCAGCCCTGACATGAACTACAAGGAACTAGCCACTAAGCAATGTCAGTTTTTAAAACATTGGTGGGAAAGAATTGAAGTACACTGTAGAGAGAATTGAAAATGCTGTACTGTTAGAGCAGTTTTTTGGGCATGTCCAGCAGAGCTGAAAACCTGGCTAGAGGACCAAGATCCAAAAACAGTGCAAGAGGCTGCTGAACTCTCGGACCACTATGCCAGGAGCAGACCTGCCCTGAGAGTGAATGGGGTGGGCATAGCAGCACAGAAAGGGAAAAGCACAACTTCAGGGCAGCTAAAACCCTCCCTGCCTCCACCAAAACCAGGTAGCCCAAGGTTACAAAGAAAAGATTTACCTGAGAGAAGAAATGAATGTTGGGTTTGCAAAGAAACTGGGTGTATTGCCACACAGTGTCCCAAAAGGACAAGCAGTACACAAAGTGGTGCTTGAAAAGAAGTGGGTTGTTTGTGTGTCCCTGAAAGCATGCCAGTAAACATGAGGGAACACATGCACCCAGTCACTGTGAATGGTGTACAGACACAAGTGTTAAGAGACATGGGGGCATTCCTGACTTTGGTAAAAGGGGATTTGGTAGAGCCTGGTCAGCTTATACCCAATCAATTTGTGACTGTATGGGGGTTCACTGGGGAGGAGAAAACCTTGCCATTCACTAGTGTCCTCCTTGACTGGGGTGAGACGGGGGGACTGTACAAAGTTTGCCATGGTCAAAACTTTAGCTGTTGATGTAATTATTGGCAACAATCCCAAACAGGGGATGGTGTGTGCAGTTACCCACAGTCAAGCGGCCAATGAAAATTGTAGTTCCCAATTTTCAAAAGCCCTGCATATTCCGCAAGCCTCTGGTGCACCGAACCGATGGCGCAGGAGACTGGTGGCAGAATCTCAGCATTGATGGGGATTTCCCTGTGTGCCAAATGTCACAAGTTAGAGCAGCCCCCCCTGGTCTAACTTGCACCATTTAGGGGGACCCTTTTTATGGATCTTACACCAAATGTGTGGTGCAAGCTGGCGTAAAGTGTGGAAACTGTCACAGCTGCACCCAATGTACTAAAAGTGGGCGCAGCTGCATCAAAGAAGTTCAGCGCAGTTGTGCCAAACATCAGGGTTGATGCAGGGTTTGATGCAAGCCCTGCGTCAACCTTTCAAAATTGTGCCCCTCTTCTCATTGACTGTGTCGTGACGAGCCATACAACTGTCAGCCTTTGTCTGCCTGAGCTGACTTTCAAAATAAAAAGTATCTACACTTAGTAGTATAATTAGAAAAAATGTGTGTGCTTGCCTCAGAAATAGTCAAGAAGGATTTTATTGAACTCACCACATGCACAACATAAGACTTGACAAAAAAAACAAAACACTAAGGTAAAACAATCAAGAACGCAACCAAATATAGAGAAAATTTTCATTTTTGGTTTTGGTTCCTGTCTTTCTATGAGAATTATAAAAACAGCCATGAAAATGTTTCTATGACCTTCATGAACAAAATGTTTAAAGGCACAAAACATAAAAAATAGTTAAGCTCACAATAAAAAAAAATACAATCTCATACAATTTTTACTACAGTTAAAGCCTCAAATGAACAAAATATTAAGAAACTTATTACTCCTGCTTTGCATAAAGTGTCATGCAGGGCCCAGTGCAAACTAGGACTTACTTGTTGCATTGCGCAGTGCCTTGCAAAACAAGTTAGGACTCACTTCCTGTTTTATGCAAGGCCCAAGGGCCTGTACAGAGCAATTTAAGACTATAGCTCAACTATCTGAAAAAGGCAAGGAAATTCATTGAAAACTGTGGTAATGTAAACATCAGAATTACAAAGTCACAAAAATATGGACATTTAGTGTCTGTATTTTTGAACCCTAATGCCCACCTTCTCCCTTACCACTAGCCTCATAAACCTAGACCAAGTTATAGGCACAGGGCAGTGGTGCACTATTGATGCTTCAGGCTACAGGTCTGGAGCCCAGTGCAAAGAAATTTATGGATCAGGGCTGGGGGTCTGCTAGACCACCAGGGATGGAATATATTAATATTCAGACAGATCAGGGTGGGGGGGTCTGCTAGACCACCAGGGACATATGTAACCACCCAGTCCCCTGGGGTTACTAGAATCTCATCAGGTTAGTCATAGAAAAGTAGTGGGCAGCTGGTAAAGAGCTTATTAGGAGCTCTTTACAGATGACATCATTGTTTACTCAGCTAGGCTGAGCAGATAATGGGTTATGTCATTTAGAATTATTGCAGCAGCAGAAGCCACTTTGGAATCAGCTGCTAGAGGGCAGTTTAAAATGTTCAGATGGGAGTTCAGACTAGTGTGTAGTCAGCAGTAGCGTGAAGTGGAGCTCTGAGTGAGCAGCAGTGCTCAGAGTTGGGGAGGTGCCTGCCAGTCTCCTCTGAGACTGGGTGAAGGACCTCTGGCAGTTTCTCACCCTAGTGTGTGAGACCCAGCAGTACCAGAAGAAGTGGTGGAGACCATTTGCCTGCAGGACCCCAGTGGCTCATTTCCACAGAGAAGTAAGAGGGACTTCAATTTCTTTGTATCCAAGGGGCAATCCCCTGAAGATCCTGAAGAGTGTCAGCTGCCAAGAAAGAAAGGGTGTCTGTGTTGAAGCTATGGCATGCTACCAGTAAAGGGAAGATATGTTTTTTCTTCATGTTGCCATGTCTGTATCAAAGAGACAAACAAAAGCATGAGTACAGGTTCATGGGACTGTTCTTAGGGGTCGGGCTAAGGTGTATGTGCCCCGAGAAAAGGCTAGAGTACACCTGTCAGGGCTCCTGCATCACCACAAAAATGTGCTGAATGTTCAAGTTTAAAGTTTGGGAGTCATTTAGCATTTCATGGGGAAATAAAGACTCATTTGGTGTAACCCTGAAGGAATAGGAGAGACTGGTTGGGGCTGGATTGGGCATAACCCCAGTTTATTCCTTAGTCAGGGGCTAACTGGTTCATGTATGGGTACCAGGTTAACCTGGGCATGTTAACGAAGCTCATCACATCAGGAGGAATTTGTTGAAATGTTGTTTAAGTGTGTGGCAACTGCCACAAGATATACACTTTTTGTAAAGTAAAAGTCCAGAGATTTCTAGTACAGAGGGATGGACAGTTCAAATGTGTGTGTGAGGAAAACATGTTCTAAAATACCCAAACTGTTGTTCTGGAAAGAAAAGTGTCTTGCTCCTGTGTGTACAGTACCAAACCTGGGGGGACCACCCCTTTCTGTATTTTTACCAATGTGTGTGAATAAAGCCATACTGTACAATCCTGTTTTCAGTAGTGGACATTACATCTGTGCTTCCTGAGTGTGAATTGTTATGGGCGCCCTCAGAAGTTAGACCTAGCATAGCCCTAACACCACTCTCCCAGAACCTGGAGTAAATATAAATGTTATTTTGTACCCTAACCCCCCAACCCCTTTAGACTGCTGAGCCAGGTGTTTGGTCCAGTGCTAGGGATGATGCTATTGTTATGCCAACTTGTGGCCTGTTGCCTTGTCTGTGTACAAGTTGGGGGGGGGTCCTGGTTTCCAGATGCTGCTCTTGGCTGAGGTATGGGTTGTAGATATATATTACTAATTGGGCAGATCAGGGCAGGGCTCCACTAGACCACCAGGGACATGTGTACTATATATTACAAGGGGTTCAGGGCTGTGGGGGGGGTCACTAGACCACCAGAGACCTGCTCTTGTTAATTATAAGGGGATCAGGGCTGGGGGTCTGCTAGACCACCAAGGACCTGTATATCATAGGAAAAGGTGTAGCAGGCTGGGAAGGGGGGCCACAGCACATTGGGCATGTTGGCAAACCCTTCCACAGTGCATTTCCAAGTACCCTCACTCCAACCCTGGCTGGTCTTACAGTACTTAGACATTTGCTCCCAGGGAGACTCCTGAGATTCCTGATTTAGGGGATTTGGCAGCCTGCATCTGCCACAGGCCCCCTTGTGCTATGCCGCAGCCCGTTATGTATGTTCTGCAACGACAATAGAAGTCCCCTTTGGTACACACAGACTGCTGTTTTTGAGAATCACTTCTGGGACATCCTTTGGCACAAGGGGCACTTTGCACCATTTTGTGGGCCTTGAGAATCAGGCCCTATGTTTCTTAATAATTTTATATATTAAACTTTGACATCACCTTTTTAAGATAGTCATTTTATGACTCCCCTTATAAACATGACGTGGTATTTATAGAATAGTGTCTAAAAAGCAGGAAAAAGAAGTGCACATAAGCACCCCCTAAGGTGCTCCAGCCAAAATTAGAACTACTGTATACAAAAACAAAGACAAAGGCTGGGCACACACACCAAAAAATTTTATTGGAAACACTATTTATTTAAACATTAAAGCCTGACAAAAAAAGCTGAAGACAGAACCCCTACATATCAACCCAACAACACAGGTGTTCCTCAGGGTGTGGAGTCTGCTTGCATCCACAGCTACATTTCTACACAATTACGCTACATTATGATGGCATCACTTATTAGCTACTGGTAGTGGAGGCAAGAAAAATGTGCAAACATTTCAAGTGCTAATAAAATTAATAAGGTGCCACATTATAATGTGCGAATACAAAATTAATTTTCTAACCATCATCTGGAACTACTGCATCTATTAAATTAATTATTTGAAACTTTTGTAAATGTAAATATTGTATTTAAACATATCACAGAGGTTAGAAAAAGTGAACACCATGCCATACTGAATTAAAAATAAAAAAACACACAGAAGCTGAATCTGGGATCCCAAATGCATACAATTGCTGCCAGCAAATATAAATGAGTTATAATCAGACTCCCATTATCTTACATGCCCCAAACTGATTGTGAACATAATCAAATAGTTAATTTATTCATTTGATGTTTATTTATTAATTTCACTATTTTAACGCAAACTATCATTTGGGTGATTGTTTCTTCTCCAATGTCTTTTCAAGAACTCATTTCCAGCATTTGCCTGCTAGCAACTGCTACATAAGAAACTGACTTTTCTGAGTTTCAAATTTAACACTATTCTATTATTTATATTTAGTTTTATCCAACTCATCCTGAGATCAAACCAATGCACCATAACATCTCAGTCAAGAAGCTCCTCACCTATATGGGATCCAAGGCAATATTTTTTAGACCCATTGTTAGTTTATAAATATGGTCTAAAATCCATTATATCATTAATACCAATTGGAATTTGGGTTAGGGTTACTGTTATAGTTATTGTTAGGGCTAGGGTTATGGTTAGGCTAGGGTTTTGGTTAGGGTTAGGCCTAAACCAGGACATTAGAGTTAGGGCTTGGGTTAGGGCTAGGGTTGGGGTTAGGTTGGGTTATGGTTGGGGTTGGGGCTAGGGCTAGGGTTAGAGAAAGGATGAGGGTGAGGGTTAGGGTTAGGGTTAGGGTTTTGGTAAGGATTAGGGTTAGGGTTAGTGTTAAGGTTAGGGTTAAGGTTATGGTTTGGGTTAGGGTAAGGGTTAGGGTTAGAGTTAGGGTTAAGGTTAGGCCTAGGGCTAGGGCTCTTGCTGGGGTTAGGCCTAGTCCAGGACATAGGGTTAGGGTTAGGACATCAGGGTTAGGGTTAAAGGTTAGGTTTATGGTTGGGGTTATGGTTTGGGAAAGGGTTAGGCTAAGAGTTAGGGCTGGGGCTATGGTTAGTGTTAGGTTTAGGGTTAGGCTTAGTGCAGGACATAAGGGGTAGGGTTAGGGCTTGGGCTAGAGTCAGGGTTAGGGATAGGGTAGGGTAAGGGTTAGGGTTAGTGGTTAAGTTAATAACTTTAAAACTATTTTTTTCTAAATTGGAAAGACTAAGTCTACAGGAAGCAAACACCTGGTTTGATCAAATAACACTACAAAAGTATAATGAACTAGAAAGAGTGCCCCGGGGTTAAGAGTTAACAAATCACCAGCCTCTGGTAAACTAGATGATGACCTAAGAAATGGGAAAATTCACTAGAAATGTGCTCGAGAACATTAGTACAGATCTTAATTGAGCAAGATATAAGAAACTGCTAACGAATTGAAGATGAATTAAAATATGTGAGAAAAGAACTTGAACCACTATTTGGTGAGACTGAATTTAAAATTATAGATGATCAGTTGAAGAAAAGGGTGTGTAAATCAGAAATCCAACTGGAACAACATAAAAGAAATAAATTAGAGACAGATGTGATTATGAGGCCAGTGATGTTTTTAATTGAAACAGGTGTTCCCAATCAAGGAGTCAAAGTAGAGGATGCCCTAATAATAGGAATCAAAGAGATAGATCATCATCCTCTAAACAAGTGTTTTTTACATCAGCAACAGGCATAAACTTCAATGAACCAGCAGGTGGAGATTGCAACAACATCAATGGTAGGACAAGGACTGAAAGGAAGAGGTGCAAAAAAATGCAGAGGGGACAGAAAGAGAAATGGAATTGAGATGGAACTGAGAAGCACCAGCAAACAACATGCAGCATCCAGCAAGTAATTAACATTTCAAGTATTTCTTTGACTGATGCACATATTAAAGTCTTGTCTCATGGGCTTACTTTTGTGTCAACTACAAAGCTTGATTCATTTAATTTAAGTGTTGAAATCTTTAAACTCCTTCGCAATGTTGACTTAATATTTTTTTGTGAACAAAGTGATTTAAAGGACAGTAGAGAAAGTGATGTTTCAAGTATTTTGAATTTTCATATTGAAAAAACTTAGAAATGGTCAGTACTCTTCTGAATGACATTCAGGTTATTGAATAAATGTGTGATGAGGGTGAAAGGGTGTTGAATTGAGCAATGTTTCTAATGACGAAATTGACATTCTAATTTAATGTATTAAACAGCAAGATAATTAGGGCAATTTAAATCGAGAAAACAATTTCAAAGTCAGAACAAGTTTGAAATAGAAGAGCACTTTTGTGCCACTGGTTTCAGAAACCCTACAGTTAAAAGATTTGGCAAAGTTAGAACAAACTTCAAGACACAGCTGTTTCAACAACTTGTCAGCAGAAGAATGGTTAGCATTACAAGAGCTGCAGTCAAATAAAAATATAATTATAAAATCGGCTGACGGGGGGGGTCAGTCGTAGTTCAAGATTCCGTTAAGTATGTGTCTGAAATCAAATGCCAGTTATCTGATGACCAGTGTTACAAAGCCCTAACCTTCAACCCTACTAATACATTTAAAAACATACTCGATGATTTGATTAATGATGCATTTAGTAATGGATGGATTAATGAGGATGAAGTCATGTTTTTGAGAAATGATTTTCCTGTGTGTCCCACTTTGTATACACTACTGAAGGTGCACAAAGGTTTGGAGGACCCTCCTGGGAGACTGATTGTCTCTGGCATCAGTTCTCTCAGTGAGGATCCCTCAAAATTTCTGGACCATTTCCTAAAACAATTTGTGTTAAATATTTCCTCATACCTGAGAGATGCACTGGATCTGCTAAACAAAGTTGAAAACTTTCATTGGCATAGGGATTATTGCTGACTGGCAATAGACATAACATCATTATATATGAGCATTAAATGTGCAGATGGCATTAGGGCTAGCAGAGAATTTCTGTATGAAGAGATTAAGTTTTCAAAGGCACCCAAAGAGATGCTTTTGAATCTTTCAACTTTTGTATTGGAACACAGTTTTTTTTGTTTGATAACAGATATTATCACCAGCTACAAGGCATTGCAATGAGTGCATCCCTAGCACCATCCAATGCTAATATTTTCCTTGGGTGGTGGGAGAGATGTGGTATTTTTGGATTTGAACCCCCACCTCAGACACATAGTTATATGGTATTGTTTTACTGATGATATCATATATGTCTGAGGTAGGGGTGTGGAAGGTGCCCAGCAATTTATGGAATGGGTTAACAACAATGATCTTAATATCCATTGCAGCCACAAAATAGACAAAGAAAGGACTGAGTTTCTCAATGTAACTTTGACTGAAAAAGACAGATGTGTTCTTAGTAGCCCCTCTAGTAAACCTTTATCTGGGAACACAATTCTAAGAGCAGACAGATGCCACTCACGTTCATGAGTTGAAAGCATTCCATTTGAGCAATTTCTAAGAATTAAACAAAACTGTGTGCAAAATGAAGAGTTTGAAATGGGAGTGGCAGAACTGATAGTGAAGTTTATGGAAAGGGGCTACAGTGCACAAACAGTGGGGAAAGCACTGGGAAAAGTTAGAAAAATAGATCGGAAAAGTACACTGACTCCCAAAATACCCAAATGCTCAGACTTAGATAATGAGAAATCAATTTTTTTTTGTTACAGACTATCATAATAAGTCATTTCAAATAAAAAACCTAATTAAAGAAAGATGGGCTGTGTTATATGAAGACGTTCATGTAGCTGGGATGGTTGGAGAGTCACCCATGGTGTCATTTCAGAGGGGAACAAACTTATGGGATTTACTGACATTTAGCCATTATGAACATTTTAGTCAAGTTAAAAAAAATTCAGAAAAAATTGCTTTTTTATATGTAAAAGATGTAATGTCTGTTGCTACGCAGAGACTGTAGAGAAACTTAAACATCTAAAAATGGGGAGGGAATATATGCTTAGCAGTTATGTTGATTACCATACCCCTTTTGTAGTGTATGCTGAATGGTGTGAGTGCAGTTATTCATATGTGGGCAAAACTACTAGGTCTTTGAAATGTAGGATACAAGAACATGTACGAACCATATTCAGCGGTAAAATGAAAAATGTCCTGGGTGCTCACTATTCTGATTGTCACCAGAGTAACCCAAGGGGACTTAGATTTAAGGCAGTTGACTATACCCCCCCCCCCCGAGTAGGAGACAGAGCCAATATTTTACTACAAAAAGAAACAAGATGGATTTCGACACTGGGGGCCCTAATTCCAATTGGTCTTAATGATAAAATGGATTTTAGACCATATTTATAAACTAACAATAGGTCTAAAAAATATTGCCTTGGATCCCATATAGGTGGGTAGCTGCTTGAAGGAGATGTTATGGTGCACTGATTTTATCACAAGCTGAAAGGGGATCAAACTAAATATAAACAATAGAAAAGTGTTACATTTTAAACTTGAAAAAGTCAGTTTATTATATAACAATTGCTAGCAGGCAAATGTTGGAATTGAGTTCTTGAAAAGACATTGGAGAAGAAACAATTGCCCGAACAAGAGATTGTGTTAAAATAGTGAATCTACTAAATATACTGTACATCAAATGAATAAATTAACTATTTGATTTTGTTCATGATCAGATTTTGGCATGTAAAATAAAGGGAGTCTGATTATAATTTGTTTCTATTTGCCAGCAGTAATTGCATGCATTTGGGATCCCTGACTCAGCTTGTGTGTGTTCATTCTATTTTTAATTCAGTGTGGTATGATAGTCACTTTTTCTAACTTCTGTGATATGTTTAAATACTATATATATATATATATATATATTTATAAATGTTTCAAGGCTGACCCGGTTGCACTGATGTGTGAGGCACTGGATGCCACACCTTGCACCATGCCAGTGACCGGTTCAGGAGCAACCTCAGGTGCAACAGGTTCAGCTGGGAGGGAGGGAGGGACGGAGGAGTATTGAGCATCCCAGGGACTGCTCTCCTCCTCCTCCGCAGAGGGTGGGAAGGGATGATTGCGGACATGCTGGCTCCTGGCAGTGGCTGGGGGTTGGTGCATGTCACGGTCCACTGTGGGGCTGACAGGGGCTAACGCCAGACATGCCGGGTGCAGGTGTGCACACAGAACATCCTTGGTATCATTGCATGCCCACACCATTGGGAAGGGGAAGCACTAGAGGAAAAAAATCCTCCTCATTCATGTGAAGGTGGTCCCCTGGCATCGCAACAGACTCACCCAAGTTAGCTCCCCTGCTGCTCGCCTGGCCTTCCGTGGGGAGTGGGGGAAGTCCCCATCATGATGTGTGGCTGAGAGGGGTAGAGCATAGGGGTTGAGCTCAGGCTGTGGCTGGGGCTGGGCCAAAGCAACTGCTGGATGGGGGGGGACCATAGATACAGCCCCCACCAAGCTGAGGAGAAATAAATAAAATAAGTAAAAAAAAATAAATGTTTCAAAGAATTTAAAAGATGCAGTAGCTCCATATGCTGGTTAGAAAATGTATTTTGTATTTGCATATTATAATAGTTCTTGTGACACTTTAATAATTTTATTAGCACTTGAACTGTTTGCATACTTTCCTAGTCTCCACTCCGAGTAGCTAATAAGTCATGCCATCCTGATGTAATGTAATTGTGTATAAATGTAGCTGTGGATGCAAGCAGACTCCATCTCCAGTGGAAAACCTGTGTTGTTGGGTCGATATGTAGGGTTTCTGTCTTCAGCTTTTTTGTCATGATTTAATGTTTAAATAAATAGCGTTTCCAATACCAGTTCTTTGGTGTGTGCCCAGCCTTTGTGTTTGTTTTTGTATAGCATAATGTCTGAAACATCATTTTGCACCACCAGTGTATAATTACATTTCATCCGGGATTTGAAAAACAACACCTATCATGTTTATCAGGGGGGGTGAAAAAAATGACTATGTTGAAAGTCTGGAGTGAAAATATTGATAATTACCAAAGTTATGAGACAGTATGGAAATATTTCTATGTACATTCATAACTTTGTTGTTTTTAAATATTTTGATCCTTAATTTTGAATGTTTATTTATTTATTTAGACAGCGGTTTGGAAAACCTTTGAGCCATAGGCTCATTTACAAAAGTACCTTGTCACAGTAAGACAAACGAAAATACACAGTATAACAGTATAACACAGTATAACAGTAACTTAAGACATAGATACAAACAAGCTGGTACAGGTAGGATTAATGCAAACAATACCAGATTTATGTTGTCCTTAGCAGCTTAGTAGTAAGCTTTGTCATTGGTATTGAGTACGGCTTTGACTAGTGGCAATTACAGCTTCGGGTGTTAACAAGGTGGTTCCGTGAGGACATTTTGAAGCACAATATAGTTGGAGCTTCAGAGATGGAGGGGGCAGTGTGTTGAACCAGGAGGGGGCCCTAAAGCTGAAGGCTCTTTGGCCGTGAGAGGTCCTAGCTCTGGGGATAACAAGAGAGGTTTTCCCAGAGGTCCGAGTATGAACTAGTGGGACAGAGCGGCGGATGGTGGTGGTCAATCCAGGTGGGGATAGCCCAAGAAGGGTCTTTTTTGTAAGGGTATAGGTCCAGATATTTGGGCGCTCATCAAGATCAAGTACCAGTGCTTTAGCGTACAGTAGACAGGTGTGTGTTGGCCTAGGTGCCCAGTAATTAACCTGCAGGTCTTATTCAGAGTAGTGCGAGATTTTTATGGAGTGCGGTCTGATCAGCAGCACCATACCCGGCAGTCCATAGTCCACTAGGGACAGGATAGAGGAGGTGACTGCAGTCGAAGAGCCTCGGAGGAGGCAGTGTTTATACCGATGTAAGATGCCCAATCGGATATTAGTGGCAGTGGCTAGGGCAGCGATGTGTCCATGGAAGGAGAGGGAGGGGTCAAAATGGATCCCTAGGTATTTATAGGAGCAAACTTGTTCAGTGGGAAGAGGACCCAGAGTGAATGAGGAGTTTGAAGTTGCAGGACTTGTTTTGAGGATGAGTGAAGAACATGGTTTTGTTTTTAAGATTTATCACCAATCTATGTTCCTTGAACCAGCCCTCGGCTTCAGCGAAGGACTTCTGCAGAGTCCTGGAGGGCAATAGGAGTTCTGACTTGAAGCAAAGATGACTGCATCATCAGCATACAATAGAATGTTCCCCGAGCAAGGCGTGAAAGGGTGTTAAGGTAAAGGGAGAATAGTAAGGGCCCAGAATGGAGCCCTGGGGACCAGAAAAGATGGGACAGATGTCTGAGTAGGTCCCATTAATTTTACATGCTGTGAGTGGTCAGACAGATAACTGGTGCACCAGGAGATAGGCCCAGCAGCAAAACCAGAGAGACTAAGGGCATCAAGAAGGAGGGTGGGAGACAGTGTCGAAAGCTTTAGAGAGGTCAATGAAGACCGCACCAGCCAGAGAACCAGTGTCTAAGGAGGGTGGAGAAAGTTGGAGAACTCTAGGAGGGCTGTGTTGGTACTGTGGCCTGCTCGGAAGCCATGCTGCTCAGGACATAGGACATTGTAGGTGGAGAGGTAGTCAGAGATTTGAGAGGCTACCACTTTTTCCAAGGCCTTGGAGAGAGGAGAGAGAATGGAGATTGGCTGATAGTTTCCAGTCACAGTCCTATCACCACCTTTAAAGATAGGGGTGACAGTGGCGACTTTCCAGGCAATTGGAACCTTCCCCAGGCAAAGAGAGTGGTTGATGAGGCACATGATCAGGGTAAGGACTGTGTCTAAGACCAGCCGTAGGATACACGGATCCAGGGTGTCACTGCCCGTACTATTACTCTTGAGGGCAGTGACGAGGTGCGGCCTAAGTTCTTGGGCAAAAACATGGTGGAGGAGAAAATAAGGGTGAGAAAGATTTACGGCAGGCACTGGGGAGGAGGGTCAAAAAAAATGTAGTTTTCTTATAACCCTATGTCATGAACCAGGTAGGTAAACATTTTCAAATCCTGTTCAAAAGGTAATTTCACAGTGAAATTGCCTTTTGGCATGGATCTGAAACAATTCACCCATGTTGGTCTTGAGTTGGGGACTCAAAAAGGACATGTTGAATGCTTGGTGGAAAAATATTGAAAGTTAGTGAAGTTATGAATGAATGCTGAAACACCGTATTTCACTGAATAAAAGTCACCCTCCAACAGAAGTTGCCCTTAAATAGAAGCCACAGGTCATAATGAGTACTTTCAATAAAAGTTGCTCTCAAATAGAAGCCACTGGGCCAGATATTCAAAACATTGCCCCGGGGCTAAATTACCACTGCCCGGCATGCTGAATTAGCCAGGAGCCAATAGCCCACTATATTCAAAAGGGATAGCGCCAGTGCTAAACCTGCTGAATATAGCATGCTAAGGAAGCTGGGCAAATTGGTCTGGGAGTGCAGTGCAAAAATAGCCCAGGAATAAGACAACTCTGAATATAACAACCAGGGATTGCAAACCACAACAGCAGCCCAGTGCACAGCGATGTGAAGGAAGGCAGAGGTGAACCATATGTGTGCTAGCAAAGGAGTGGATTCAGTAAAGCTGCAAGCACCAGTGCATGTGAAATTCTGCAGAAATGTACCATGTTTCTGAAATGTTTGTGCGACACAAATGTTCGCCTGGGGCAAAAATGTGCTATATTCAAAAGTGACATGCAAATGAGCCTATTTAGGCAGTCTGTGGGCAAGCATCCAGATTAGCATATCATTATGTCCTGATGTGCATGCAGTTTGCCCAGTGTTATTGCAGGATCCCACAGCTCCACCTGTAGGTCAGTCTGGAAGTACAGGGGCTGACTGGGTCTGCCCACAGCTCCTCCTGTAGGTCAGTCTGGAAGTACAGGGGCTGACTGGGTCTGCCCACAGCTCCTCCTGTAGGTCAGTCTGGAAGTGCATGGTGGTGGCTGCAGGCTACATTTGTACAGAACTGCGTAGAATATTATGCCCCAGAGAACTACACAGCACAGGCACAGGTGGTGGGGCTGCATGCAATGTGACCCACAGATGCTGCACCACTGGCATGGGATACTCACAGTGACATATATATGGCTGTCTGCGTGTGCTGTGGTGTCTGTACAGATGTGCAGTATGGGGCTGTGGGGGCACATACCATCAGACAGGCACACTGGTATTGGGGTATTCCCTACACAGGACCATTTGCACTGTGTGGATTATCACAGGCTTGTGGCAGCACTCAGTATGTAGTGCAGACTGGCCACCTGTACAATCTCCCCTCAACACCCTCCACACCCACAGTGCTGCATGTGTGTGCTGGATTCTGTTGGTGTCCACCAAAGGGTGGTCTGCAGGTGTGTGCTGTATGGACACACTGCCATAGTTTCCACTGGGTGCTGAGTCACCCCTTAATGCCTGGCATTCCTGGGATCAGTGGCAGATGATGGCAACATAGCAGGCGCCATCCACTTGCAGCATGTTTCTTCCATGTCTGTTTTTTTTCTTTGTTTAATATTTACTGGTTAGGGTCAATAAACCACCACTGGCAGACCCTCGCAAACTCCATTATTCACACTTGTCAATTACTGAGTTCTGTGAACCATGGGTTCTGTGTCATGCAAAGTCACACAAAGCTGAGCAAAGTCACAAAGTTGTGCAAAGCAGATTTGCCCACATTTAAGACTACTTTTTCCTGGGCAGAATTTTGCACCACTCAAAGTGTCGTGCTTAGTCACGCAAAAACACTTTACATGGTGCTAATGCACTGAATATAGCATTGCACCTGTATTCATGTACATGCCCCTTGCATACATTATACTTTTGCCCAGTGCTAATGCAGTCTGCCTGCACTATTTGACCTTTTGAATATAGCAGACCTGCATAAATGTTTTGTACCCAGCACAAAGTTTTGAATATCTGGCCCACTGCCTCTAATCAGGGTTGAAATCATGTCAGATAAAGCCCTGTAGGTGGGACTCTTTATGATTTTTATCTCTTGAAATATGATTGTTATGATATTTCTTTTTAAAATTTTTGATCTCAGTTCATGTTTGTTGTGCTTCTTTTGTTATGAAGTAGACCAGTAACAATATATTTGATAATATTCAGAATGTGTAATATTTTCTTTTTCACACTTACAATAGGATTTTGCAATACCAGCTACCCTCAAATACAAGCTGCCCTTGAATGCAAGCCACAATTCAAAATAAAAAATTTGAATAGAAGCCATGGCTTTTATGTGATGAAATACGGTGTTTGAATATTAACTCAAAACTTGATCATTGTATTATATTTTTCCACCAAACGTTCAACATAGTTACCTTATTACCCCATCTCATGAACCCGGTAGGTGAATAATTCTCAAATCCCACCTGAAAGGTAATTTCCCAGAGTGACTGCAAACTCACCTTTTTGGACAGGTTAAAAAATCACCTATCTTGTTCATGAGGTGGCATCCCAGAAAGGTGATGTTGAAAACTTAGTGTGAAAATATTTAAAAATGACAAAGTTATAAATAAATTTCAGAATGTATTGAAATATATTAACCGGATTACCTTATTTTCTCATATTGCAGACACAGTTCCAACAGGAGGATGTCTTTTCAACTGGGTAGTTTGTCTATATCATGGATGATGTTTAGGTCAGTGAAGGGGCATGGGTTGTTGGGTGCTGAGTAGGGGAGTTGGGATGGACAAACCCAAAATTAGTAACTCAAAGTGAACTTAAAATTCTGGGTTTGTTTGTTTAGGAGATGTATGGCTGTCTCAATTAGTTGGCTTCTCACCAAACACCAACACATTGGATAGGTACCGTACCTTATTTAAAATAGGCCGATTAGACAGTGCACCTTATTTGAAAGGAGCCAACTCAGGTGGCTGCATTTTAGAATAGGGACCCAGCCGATGGGTGGTCCATCTTGACAGCTGGTGATTGGGCTGACAGTTCACATCAGAGCTCTGAAATGAACATTAAAAGACCCCCACTCCCCTTTGGGACAAAAAAAGTGAGTAGCGATTTGAGGCAGAAATACATTTATAACATTGAATGATTTGTCAGTTGGGTGGAGCGTGTGTACTGGGTTATTTGTGTTAACTGTTGGGTCAGAGTGGCATGGATGGGAGTTGTAGGGGGCTGAGATTGAGGAGAGACCATTTTCTTCTTGGTAGGTTAAATTATTGCTTATTGTATTGATACAAACTACAGGTTTTAAGTAAAGAAACCAATCAAAACAATGACTTAATTCAAAAATGTAGGTTTAACTAAAAAACAAATGTTCCATTGAAAATGCTATTAAAAGGTTTTAAAAATATTTTGATCTTCAAAAAATGGTTCAAAGCCCTTTAGAACCAATTACTCATTGTGTGGACTTGGGTGCATCACTTAACCTTTCAGTACTTCTGTCCTCCCAGCTTTGGAAATGGGTAGAAGCAGGACCACACTGGAAACATGTTTTTGCATCTCTCTTGGGCTATCCTGAATAAATACATTAAGTTGTTGATTTTACAGTTTGACTAGCACCCACACACATTTGATGCAAATAATATGTTAGTGTTTCTCAATGTGCATTGACAACTTTTATTCACTTGAAACTCCCATGGTCCAGCAAAGCGCATATAGCATAGGAACTCTTTAGAGAGCACACACTTTAAGGTGCCACCAAATGCTCTGGAATATGTTGTAGTCCATCAAAGAGTGCTTGATTCACCACAATGCATTTAGTGCCCCAGCAGTCTGCAAATATAAGTCTCAGGGCCCCCTTGGAGTCCTGAATGTGTCACATGCATGACTTCCTTTGAAGCTCCAAGGTATGGTTTAGGCGATGCATTCTCAGGCCTCTCAGTGTGTAAAAGTGCATTAAATTGAATAGATTTCAACTCGTGTTGCACTCTAAGGAAGTCACAACACTAAAAACAGCATGGTGTATTAGCAACATATGTGGACTGATACATGTTTTAGTAATGTGAACCTTAATGTATTTTTGGTGTCCACATTGCCAAAGTTGGTCGATTCATGCTCATGTAACCTGCTGCAGTATGTGTTTTAAAGATGCAAATATGCTATAAACTACAAAACCTTGCAAGATCAAACTTCAGAAAAAATCTGATTGACTGCTAGGAATAAAATGTGAATATCCATTTCTCTATATGATGTTTTTCATTGAACCATCTAGAATGCACCCAGCAACTCTCCCACTCCATAATGCATCAATATAAGCTGATAAACTAAGATTATAAACTTTTTTGTGTCAGTATCAAGGTACAGTAAATACAATAATACTTAAAAAACCTGAGGGATTCAGGTGGCATCATAAACCATGGGAACAAGCTAGACATAGTTATATTGTCACCAGGATTCTGAGATGGAATGACAAGTTATTATTAACCTGTACTATATAATGATTTTTATTATGTAATTCCTGCCACATAATCTGTTTCCTCCTTGTTTACTGTTGTCTGATTTTCTTTTCAGGACATTCTGGTGTCAGTGCCACTGTTCTGCACTGCTTGATATGAACATCCCTGAAACATAGAATGATGTAATAGAATATCCAGGAAACATTGAAGCCAACAGCAGTAAACAGGTGGAAGAGTGAAAATAAAATGTCAACAACCTGGCAT
This sequence comes from Neoceratodus forsteri, assembly GCA_016271365.2. Taxonomy (NCBI): domain Eukaryota; kingdom Metazoa; phylum Chordata; order Ceratodontiformes; family Ceratodontidae; genus Neoceratodus; species Neoceratodus forsteri. The sequence continues at coordinate 19,320,017 of JADMNL010000025.1, forward strand.
GAGATAATGGGATGAAATTACTTAATAAAAAAGTGTCCATCTTAAAAGAAGTGGATAGCAGTGAAATGAAAAGAAAGCAGGGTATTTACTTAAAATAATCTCATCACATTTAAAGTTGTATTGAAAGGCTGTTATCTGTAAGAATTAAGCAACATATATTAGGCTTAAAAAGTTGTGGACAGTTTAGGGAACACACTAACCATACAGTATATTTCTGGGCAGGGAGATGATTAGTGCAAGGCAGGGTTACATGCTTGATGATGATGATGATATGCCCCATATTAAGAGGGGCAGTGTCCCACATTCCCCCACATTTTGAGTGACAGTGTCCCACATTTCAGTGATTGATAAATTTTTTGAGGTAGCAAAAATGAGTTGAATGAGCGGCGGAATACAGTACTAATTAAACAGGTAAACAACTGTAAATGGGCTGCTACAGACTTTCAATGAAAGCTCAGTTACAAAGACAACTTGTGAGAAGTTAGTTGACACAAATTTCAAACACAATCTCTCTTTCTCCTCTTTTCTTACATACTCCACATTAGGAAACAGGTATACAAACTGCCTGGCAGAGCCATGCAATAATTAAAGCATAGTATAATATAAATACGGTATGTGTTATGCTAATGAGCTGGATTCAAATAGATAGATAGACATACATACAGACAGACAGACAATATCACAAATTCGTAAAGCTATCAATCCCAGAACAATATCCTGCTTACTGCTTGTTTTTCCTAGATAATGATGTCACACAATAACTGATGTGACTTGTTAGCATTTTTGTTAGGGCTCAGTTTGTTTTAATGTGCAGTAAATCATAATAGGGCTCTAGACTGCTACATGTTAACTGAATGTTCCCAATACACAACAACCTGTCCAGAATATGGCAAACTGTTTCATGATATGTGTTCAGACAACAAATTGTAATAATCATGTGTGCCCCAGGGAAAATACTACAGAATTCTGGAAATAGAAAATGAACTCATTAAAGCTGCAGAATATCTGATTGTAAAGGCAATGTTATTCAAATCAGGCTGTAGACACTTTTAACTTTTTGGTATTGCATAAGTTGCAGGGCTGTACATCAAATGAACATGGTTTAATACAAGCAGTGGAAAGGATGTTGTTGTGGGTTTAAATGAATAGGGAAGAGGATCCATATCTGCTCCTGCTTAAAAAGTGTAATATTTCAGTGTTGCAAAATCAATTTAAAAGGAAGCTGATACTTAGGAATACTTTGACATATTATTTAGACAAAATGGCAACATGAAGTATTTTCAGTACGTCTTCCTCTTATTCTTTACTGTTGATAATACTGCCATAATAATTGAGTCGTTGAACGTTATAGTTTGCCTACCCCAGCTGTTCATTCACCACTTGCAGTCATAGAAACATAGAAAGTGACAGCAGAAGGGGACCATAAGGCCCACCTAGTCTGCCCATAATCCTACTCATTTCCATTAACTGCTACTCAGTGTTATGGTGCCTTTGTACCTATCCCAAGCATTTTTAAAAGTTCCCACAATGTATGCCTCCACCAATACCTGTGGAATACAGTTCCATGCATCTACCACACTCTCAGTAAAGAACTTACTTGTGTTGCCTCTGAATCTGTTCCCCCTCCACACTTCATGTTGTGCCCTCTAGGTCTTGTGTGATTTTTGATTTGGAACAGGTCCTAAACCTGCACCTTGCTTATTCTTTTTAGGAACTTGAAGGTCTTCATCATGTCTCCCCTCTCCCTCTGCTACTCCAGGGAATGCATGTTCAGGTCACGCAGATGCTCATCGTAAGTTTTGTTGTACGGTCTGTGTATCAATTTTGTAGCTCACCTTTGCACCGTTTCCAGTCTGTTAATATATTTTTTAAGTGCAGTCCATAGAACAGGACACTGTACTCCAGGTGTAGCCTCACCAGTGATCTATAGAGAGGCAGGATGATCTCTCTTTTTTCTGCTGATAATCCCCTTGCCTATGCAGCCCAACATACCATTTGCCCATAGTGCTGTTTTCTCACATTTCTTTGACATTTTCAGGTCATCTGTTATAATTATTCCCAGATCTCTTTCCTGTTTAAAGGATTTTAGTTTTACTCCTCCTAGGTAGTAATCCTCTCTTGGGTTAGCTCTTCCAAGGTGCATGATCTTGCATTTTTTTGCATTACAATTTAGTATTCATGTTTGTGACCACATTTCCAGAGTCTTAAGGTCAGCCTTCATCTTTTTGTCTACCCTATTGCTTATTTTTGTGTCATCTGTGAAAAAACTCACCTTACCCTCCAGTCCATCAGATATGTTACTAATAAAAATATTGAATAGGATCTGATCAAGCACTGATCCCTGTGGCTCTCCACTAGCTACTTCACTTTATTCTGAAAGTGAGCTGTTTACTCGTACCCTCTGGGTCACTTCAAGTAAGTCAGATCCATACCCAATTCACCACTTGTTGCCCTACTCTCATGCTGTCTAACTTGTTTAGTAGCCTTCTATGTGGAACCAAGTTGATGGCCTTGCTGAAATCCAGGTATACTACATCTACAGCACTGCCCTGGTCTGCTATTTTTGTCACCCAGTTGAAAAAGTCAATTAGATTCATTTGGCATGACCTTTCCATGGTAAAGCCATGCTGTTTTGTGTCTAATTTGCTGTTGTCCTTGAGAAAGGATGTAATCCTCTCCTTGAGAGGGGTTTCCACTGTTTTGCCCACAATTGAGGTGAGGCTTAGCGGTCTGTAGTTGCTTGCAGTCTTCTTGTTCCTGCTTTTGTGTAGAGGAATAACTGTGGCCTTTTTCCAGTCCTGTGGGACCTCACCCAGTTCAAGTGATAAGTTAAAAAGATCAGCATGGGGAGCCTCCAGTTCCTCTCTTAGTTCTCTCAGTAACCTAGGGTGCATTTCATCTGGTCCCATGGCCTTGTTTATATTGATTTTCTCCAGTTCCTTTAGGACTCTTTCCTTTGTAAAGGGGCCTGAATATACTCTGATCCCTCCTTTATTGCCCCCTGTAATGGTGAGTCCACAACCATCCTGCTCCTTGGTGAATATGGAGCAGAAATATCCATTGGGAATTTCTGCTTTGTCCTTGTTGTCCTTGGTGTCCTCCCTGTCATTCTTTATGAGTCTTACAATACCCCCTGTTGTTATTCTTTTCTCACTGATATATCTATAGAAGGTTTTGTCTCCCTTTTTGACCTCCTTGGTTATCTTCTCCTCTGTTTTTGCCTTGGCTGTACTGATTTATTTGCTTGCTTCCCTTTCTTTTTCTTTGTAGTCTTCTCTGTCCTTTTCGGATCCAGTTTTTTATACTTCCTGAAAGCAGTCCATTTTTCCCTGACCTTGGTGGCTACGTCCTTAGAAAACCAGAGTGCTTTTCTTTTCTTTTTTGCTTTGCTCACCCTTTGCAATGGTTTGCAGTTTGTAGTATAGATGTTTTGAGATGTGCCCAGCACTCTTCAACATCCCACCCCCATACAATATTTACCTCTATAACCCTTTGTGACATCTCCATCTGCTGTGAGGTAAAACAACTATGATGTCACCAATTATGACTTTAGGTCAGTAATAATGCCATACAACAGAAACAGAAATTAAAATCTAAGAGCTAAAAGCCCTGACTGCATGCAAATATCCTAGTAAGTAAAAACATGGGCCAGAGACATGCACCAAACAGATGAAATATAAGTCATGTTGAAGTCTTATGTTTTTGTAAGTGTTTGCAGAGTCATTGGGTCATATATTATTATCATATTTTAAATGCAAATACCTTGTTTTTTTAAGTTTGTTTTCCTGTGCAAACATAAGGATTTAATAGCATCCAAAAGAAATTATAATGATGTGATTAAAGGGGCTCCTTTTCTCAAAATAAAACAATTTGGGAGGCAGTAGAGCGCAGTGGTTTAAGGCTCTGAGCTGCAAATCTGGTGACATCCAACAGACCGGACCTCAGTTTGAATCCCACAGCTTCCACTTGCATACTGTGTGACCCTGAGCAAGTCACTTAACTTCCCTGTGCTCCCAGGTCACTCCTGTAAAAAAGCTTTCCACTTAGTGTGCTACTCCTGGTTAAACAACTAAATAAATAAAAAAATTAAAAAAAATGTATTGTTATTTAGACACTCCCTATCACAACAAATGGTATTTCTGGCTAATAGCTGTTATACAATATAACCACTCTTTGCATCAAAAATCAGATACATGTTTTAAAACAAAGCTGGGATAACACCATGCAGACTACAGATGATTCTCATTTATAAGCCCATTTCAGTAATGTTTCTCACTGGTTATATGTAATACATAATACAACTGATATATCACATATGTGACTGCTGTTCCAATAATTGACTTTAATGTGTGAAGCAGTGGTTTGCTCCATAAATGACAATCGCATACCCACAGCATAAATATGTGTTCTAGGAAAAGGGGGGTCATTAATTGAGTCAATTTACAAGAAAGTTAGAAATTAGATAGCTAGATAGACAATAGACAACTAGATAATAGACAAATATAAAGAAATGGGAAAACACATATTATGAAAGAGGTGCATGCTTGTGGCATGTCAGAAAGATAGACAGACAGGTATAGAGATAGACAGGCACACTGAGTTGAAAACAGCTTGATTCCCAATTTCTCTAGGGGCAAAAATAAAACCAAAAATGGGAAAACTGGAAAAAGATCTGTAATGATATGTTATGATATGTAATGTGTTTTGTTTATGGTGTGATGTGCATTACATAATTTACATTTTTTTTTTACAATTTATTTTTCCTGGAATAGCCCAGCTGAGAAGCAACATCTCATTTCCAGCGGTGTCCTGTTTTTCCCCATTTCCTCAGCTGGTTTGACTGGAGGTTAAATGATTTGCCTAAGGTCACGCAGTGAGTATTTAGCTCTACTGGTATTTCAGCCAGTGATGGCCTGGTTTCCAAAGTGTTACTCTAACTACTAGACTGCATTGCACCAGAAATATATGTGTGTGTGTATATATATATATATATATATATATATATATATATATATGAAGGCACTTCTATGTTAAAGTCAAAATTTTGCCGCTAATAACTTTGGACCTGTTCAATGGATTTGCCTGAAATTTGGTACACATAGTGGGGCATGGTAGATCTCTTGATTTGCCAAATTTTGTTTTGGTCAGACTTACAGTCTTTGCGCACCAAAGCGCTGAATAATGCACATTTGCCAGTTATGTAGGCAGTTTTGGGGATTTTGCCCATGGCCCTGTGCGGCCATCATGTGGCATGCCACTCTGCAAGATGGCTCATCTGAAAGAACTTCAGTGGCTGAATATGCCGCTTTTCATTTGATGAAAAAATATTAAGGCATTCAAAAGTTATAGCACTTTTAAGCTCCCATTATAAGTCAATGGGAACATTTATATGGTTGATCTGCGAACAAAGAATGGGGTTTGGGCCATCTCATACCACCTGGCAGTCAAAGAATTTGCACTCTCGTGGTCATAGAATCTTTGTCCCCAAGAATTCTTTGATCACGAGGTCCACCATCTTGTTTTTCAAATCTAATTGTAAAAATTCAAATATCTCGGCTCAGGAGTCACTCCTGAAATAAAACCTGCATGGGTTTTACTCAGGGGGCTTTGATCTACTGACCCATGTCTTTGGTTTTATGTAAAATGGCCAAATAATAGAGTTATTACATTTTAAATTCTTCGATAGCTACTTGCTAACGATCTATGATCTCGAGCCTGCAAATTCTTTGATTGCGAGATTCTTTGATTGATCTTGCATTGCAAAGTAAAAATAAATTTTTCTCAGCTCAGGGATGGCCTAGGAACACAAATGAGGGTGAGTTTTGCTAAGGGGGCTTCGTTCTATTGAGGCACAGTGGTGGTTTCACCTAATTCTTCCAAAAAACTTGTGTTTCACCATTTTTTATTCTTTGATCACAAGCTTGCAATTTCTTTGATCGCAAGCCTGAAAATTCTTTGACCGCGAGATTCTTTGACCATGATCCTGCATCACGAGGGCATGACTAGATGGCCCTTTAAAAAATTCTAATTTCTTAGCTCAGGGGTGGCTTAGGAAAACAAAGGAGGGTGGGTTTTACTCAGGGGGCTTCGTTCTGTCGAGGCATGGTGGTTTCATGTATTTTGACCAAAAACTCCAGTTTCACCATTTTTTATTCTTTGATGGCAAGCATGCAATTTCTTTGATCATGAGCCTGCAAATTCTTTGATCATAAGATTCTTTGATCGACATCTTTGATCACGAGGGAGGGACAAGATGGACAGCTTTTAAAATGGAATAGATAGGCCAGTTTTCACAATCTTTAAGTTTAAATATTTCGGAAACTGGTCTTTTTACTTAAAATTTGGAGGGTCTTCACAGCATGTCCTGTAGATGTGAATTACAGTGGTTATGTGTCAGTGAAAATATTTTTTGTGGAGATATTGCGTGTCACAGTTCACATTCTGCAAACAGCGTTTTCCATTGTGGTAGTGGCTTGAAATTTGTACGGTAGCTGGCCTTGCTGCTGTCAATGTACTTTTAGTCATTAGGTGTGTAACATAGCCAGAAACTTGCAAGTTGGTTGGAGCACGGGGCAAGAAGGGACCCGCGCTTCCACCAACTTACGCTACTTTCCACTTTTCTATTCTTTCTCAAAAAGTAAGGAAAGTCTATGTAAAAATCTGCATTAATGCATCATTTAGGGTTAAAACACAAACAGTCAGGAAATGAAAAATCTTTAGGGTTGCCCCTCCCCCCGGACCCGCCAATCATCCCAAGATTGACAGATGACTGGGTGTGTCATTGGGGTTGTGAGACTAAATGTCACCCATTCTTTTTCGCTGTCCCTTGTCAATATGATTACCGTGGAATGGGGTGACATTTAGGCCTCACAACCCCAGTGGCACACCTTGTCATCTGTCAGTCTTGGGATGACTGGCGGTCCAGAGGGGGAAGGCAACCCTAAAGATTTTTCATTTCCGGACATTTTGTGTTTTAACTAAATGTTGCATTAGCATTGTTTTTGAGAATATATATATATATATATATATATATATATATACACACAACACACACACATATATAGATAGATATATAACGTATGTACCTATCTTTCTACATGCATACATACATACATTATATCTGAATTTGCAAATAGCATTCCCTTTCAAGTTTAAACAGCTTTAGTGGGATATTATAATTACAAAAGCTATTTATTTCCCAAACATTTAAAAGATGAGCTTTCAGAGTGCTTCTTCCATAGTGAAATGCCAATTCAGTATGCAGCTTAACCAGTCCAAAAAGGTTTTTTTTTTTTCTTTTGGAGTTTAGGGAACAAGCTGGGAAACAAAAGGCAAATTTGTTACTCAAGGAGCCACTCCCATCTCCCTTGGTTATAATAGAATTGCAATCAAATTGGTGTTATTTATTCTAGCTATAACATGCAGACATTGTTGGTTCTGTTTCAAATAACCTGATGGGGTGGCCAAAAGTGCTTTGCAGTATAAGTAGGAAGTGTTTAATTAAAATGGTTTGTTATTAAATTTGCCACTGAAAATGTTCTGAATCACCCTTTTCTCCCATGGCTGTTTGTGCTTCAAATGTTTTTAAGAGGTTTTTGGGTCATTTCAGTTCAGCAATAACAGCCTAATGTCCATTGCCCAATTGTTAAACTGCAAATGAATGTAATTAAGATGACTGCAAAAAGTTCCTTTTAAAGTGTTTTAGCTCATTTTGTGTTAAACTATTTTTGGCAGCTGACTGGAGAAAAAGTATACTGAACAGTAGAAATGTCTTTTTTATAGGTATATAAATGATGGTTAACCTTTAAAATCACTCTAATAAGCAATGCAGAAACTTTTGGAATTTGCTTCAGTCCACAGACCATTGGCTCACTGCAGGCACTCAGTCCAGCAGCATGACTCTATCAGTGGCTGCAACAGTGAGGAAAATCTCACTGTTCTCTGTTCTCAAACAGCTCCCCTTGCTAAGCTGAACACCCAGGAAAACATCAAAATCTAGCCAAATGGGTCCTGTTTAATTAGGTTCAGGTGTTTGTTTGTTTTTAAAGTACAACATTTTTAGGTATCTTCCATGTTATTAGTTGGAAAAAAGCAAGATGGCAGTCATCATGATCTGAAAAACTCATTTTCAGTTTACGACAACTAAGTGATGTGAACCAAAAATGGTTCTGTTCCCCAAAAATGTTCAGTTTGTATCATAGGATTAAATCAAAACCCTACTGAGCATGCTCAGAAAAAAACCCTTTAAATCCTTATAACTCTGGAACCAATTAACATTATTTTTCAAAAAAAAACTTTAAAGGGCAATACCTTGGCACAGGCCTCTTCTACCTTAAAGGTTTCAGAAAAAAATTCTGTACCATCTAGGCTGTACACGAGAGAAAATAAACTTGTATTACATATAGGAAAAAAGTTCAATTTCATTAAAAATCAACATTCCATATCTTGGAAAACACTGCTGTCATTAAGCTTTTCACATCTTGAGAACTTACCAGCCAGTCCATGCATGCCACATATTGGGCTATTTCATTAAATGCCATCAAAGGTGCAAAAATTGGGGGTTAACATTAAACACTTTACTTATCCCTAACTATACTGTGGCTACTGTGTCAATATATAGAAGACATTCTTTGCTAAAAAAATAAAAGCTTTAATGCACAAGTTAGACTTCAACTGTGGCATTAGGGTTTCCAACCCTAACCCTGCCCCTACAAGCATCAAAAAGATAAAACATTAGGGTTTGGGGTGTTTGGAGTCTTGGTGAATCAGTGGTGAAGTCTTCCTTGGGGTTGTCAACCCTAAGGCTCACCTCTTCCACCCAGTCCATTGCCTCATGTCTGAATCACAAGCTACAGCTCCAAGCCAGTGACTCATAGTAGTGCACTCTTCAAAGGCAGAGAAGTAATGTCTCGCCACATGTTGCCATTGAAATATGTTGCAGCTTTCTTCATGCAGAGCCCTGTGGGGTCCTGTGTGAGGAAAAGAGATCACATCTGACCCTGTTTTCTTAGGGGAGGAGGGGAGTACTAAGGTTTACAACCCTAAGGACGACCCCACCAATGATTTGCCAAGAATCCGAAGACCCAAAACCCTAATGTTTTTTTCCCTTTGCTACTTGGGGTTGGGGGAAGGGAGTTAGTGTTGAAAACCATAACATCACATTGCAGTACTTTCATTGCATTAAGTTGAACCCTAACTGGTGGATTAATGGGGTTTTTCTGAAAAGAATTTCCTTTCATTTTGAGGTAGTGAAACTGTATCCTCATTCACACAGGTCCCGAAAGGGACCTGTGAGAACAGATGCAGTTGTGCAGGGTCCTCTGGGTCCTGTGCCAAGGGAAGAATCTATCCACCTACAAAAGTGCAGGGTCCTGCTGTCCCTGCACTGCTGTGCAGTGACGGATGTCAAAAATGATCAAATTTATGAATGAGGGTAGAAAAATGTTATCGTACCTTCATAACTTTTTTTTATATATCTTTTGACCCAAAATTTTCAGCATAGCCTTCTTAAGAATCCACATCATGAACCTCTGAGGTAAAATTTTCCAAATCCTGATCAAACCATCATTTTACGCCACATGTTTGAAAACATACTTCGGACAGGATTTGAAAAATGACAGCTGTCACATTCATGAGGTGGTATAAAAAATGGTACTGTTGAATGTTTCAGGTCAAAATATTAAAAATGACCAAAGTTATGAATGAGCATTGAAAAATGTCAACATACTGTATGCTCATACCTTTGTTGTTTTTTAATATTTCTACACCACATTTTTAACATAACCTTCTTAGGACCCCATCTCATGAACACGGGTTTTGAAAATGTTCAAATACTACACAAAAGGTGATTTTGCAGAGTGACTGTGAAATCACCTTTGGGGCACATTTGAATAATTTTGCCACACTTGTTCATCAGGTGGGGACACAAAAGCCTATGGTGTAAGAGTATTCAAAAATGACAAAGTTATGAATAAAAGTTCAAACCCCATTGAAATACATTAAGCTAGACATACCTTATTTTCTCATATCAAAGTCACTAGTTCCAGCAGCAATATGCGTCTTCGATCAGAGTGTGGACCAACATTGGGGAACATGTTCAGGTGAATGAGGGTGTATGGGGGTATTAGCTGGAAAGTGTTGAGTGGGGCATAAGGGTGGGGGATGTGGGGGTCTGGGGGTCAGAGCACCAATAGGGATGGTTTTCTTTTTTCTTTTTCATTGTATAGTTTATTGAGGTTTTATATTATAATTGGGATGGTTTTCTTTGTTTTAGGGAGACCCAAGCTGACAAGAGATTTAACAACCCAGTGTTGCGATAATTTTTGATGGCACTTGCAATGGGCACCCCAGTGCCACCATGTATGTTATGATAAGGGAGATTGGGCAACCTGGGGAAGGGGATGGCAAGAGAAGTAGTACAGGAGGTGGGAATCCCAGTCCACTTATTATACTAAATATATAAATAAAATATAAAATAAACAAACACTGAGAAGGGGGAATGACCTAAAAGGGAAGAAGAGAAATAAGGGATACCAGGGGTCCACTTAAGAAACATTAAATGGATAGGTAGATAGAATGAGAGAGAGACAGAGACAAATTAGGGGATCAGTGGCTTTCTGCTGCCACTGAATCCAGCAACACGACTCCAGCTGGGGCTTCAATATTCAACAAAGTCCCGATGTTCTCACAAAATAATTGTATGATCCCCACCTAGGCAGCTGCCTCACTGCTGCAACTGAAGTCAGCAGCAAGACTCCAGATCCAGCTTCACATTTCAAGAAGGTTTCACTGACAAGGAAATTCTAGATGGAAGGCTTAGTAAGGACACCCCATTTTTCTTTAGTGAGCTGAAATTCTTCTTCTTCTTCTTCTTCTTCTTCTATGAGTCTTACAAAAGAAGAGCCTTGTCTCATGAAGAACAGTTTCAACATATTATTTTCTCATACTTCTTTCATGAGATCATATGAAAGAACCATTGTTCTTCAGTGAGATCTCATGAAAGAACTATGGGGAAAAAAACTAAGTCCAAACTCTTTTTTCATTAGATGAGATTCTTCTTTTGTGAGACTCATATCTCACTAAAGAAGAATGGTTCTTTTGCATGATCTCATGAAAGAACTGTGAAGAAAAAACAACTAAGTCCTAACTCTTCTTTCATGAGCTGAGGTTCTTCTTTTGTGAAATTCACTAAAGAAGAATTTCAGCTCACAAAAAAAGAATCTGGAGCCCTTACTAAGCTTTCCACCTGGGGTTTTAGGGATGTCCCAGAACCATATTGCAGGGTCTTTTTTTCAAAACACAAACACCAGAATCTAGCTAAATGGGTCCTGTTTAGCCAGATTCATGTGTTTGTTTTCATCAAGACATCATTTTGATGAATTTTTAATAATAATTTTAAAAGAAGAATTATTTCTCACAAAGAAGAATTTCATCTCACGAAAGAAACTTTTTCTTTTGTGAGCCAGAAATGTCTTCTTTCATGTCAGACATATAAATGAAAGACTGTACTGAGCATGCTCAGAACAAAATTTTCAAATCCTTATAACTCAGGAATGGATTAATATATTTTTTACCAAACCAGTCATCTTTCTAGGGCAATCCCATACTACCTTGAAAATTTCAGAACAACATTCCAAACCATCTAGGCTGCTGATGAGAGTAATAAAACAGAAAAATAACCTATTTTTTCCACTTTTTTGCATTATCCAGATCTTGGAATATGGACATTTGTCCATTACTCAACTTATCAAATTAAGAGATGTTCTCCCCAGACCCTGCATGCAAAATTTCATGTAATTCTGTTGAATAAGGGAAAAGCAGCCAGTAGGGTGAAAAATAAGGGGTTTAGCGAAAAGATCCTACTTAACCATAACTATATAGTATGATGGCATGGTAGCATGGTAGCAGTGTGATAGTTAGGGCTGAGTATGCTGTTTGAATCCCTAACTTTGCGCTTTAGCAGCTTCATGCCATTCAAAAGATTTGCAAGAAAGTTTGCATTTGCAGTCTGAGGGTAAAGTCTCTTGATGTGCCAAGCTTCATTCCATTCAGATGTGCAGATTCTGAGACCCGTATAGTGCATTTTTAGGAAAAATCAGTTTCTTTTTTTTGCTTTTTTTGGTCATTGCCTAGCACCCATACAGTTTGGAAATTTGGTCTGAAATTTTCAGGGCAGAAAGGGCTTACCCCATAATGGTGCCTTTCATTGGTTTGATGCAAAAATATTTCTCCGTTCCCAAATTATGAGGATTTGAAATTCAGTTCTGAGCATGCTCAGTAGGGTCTTTTTGGATAGATGTTTGATACCCTACTGAGCATGCTCAGAACCGGGATTTCAAATCCTTATAAATTGGGAATGGATTAATATTTTTTCACCAAACCAACAAAAGGCAGGATTCTGGGGCAAGTTATTTCTACCTGGAGAATTTCAGACCAAAATTCCAAACTGTCTGGGCTGTATATATATATATATATTTATATATATATCACAGTGGTGCAGTAGCACTACTTTAGTTAGGGTTAAGTAGACTATTTAATGTTAAACTCCTAACTCTGAATTTTAATAGTTTTGCCTCTGTTGAATGAATTTGCACAAAGTTTTATATGCGTGTTCTAGGGGCCAAAGTCACTTGACATGCCAAGTTTTTTTCTCATTGGATATACATATTCTGAGATCTATATAGTGCATTTTTAGGAAACATCAGGGTTTTTTTTGATATTTTTATTATCACCTAGCACCCAGACAGTCTGAAATTTTGGTCTGACATGTTGAGGGTAGAAAGGGCTTATCATAGAATGGTGCTGTTCAGGTTTGCTGAAAAAAATATTAATCTGTTCCTAAGTTATAAGGATTTGAAATGTTGGTTCTAAGCATGCTCAGTAGGGCCTTTAAGACATGTTTTATACCTTAATGAGAATGCTCAGAACCAAAATGTAATCCTTATAACTTAGGAATGGATTAATATTTTTTCACCAAACCAAAGAAAGACATAATTCTGGGACAAGCCCTTTCTACCCTGAAAATTTGAGACCAACATTTTAAACCGTCTTTGCTGGAGGTAATGACAAAAAACAGCAAAAACATAAATTTTTCCTAAAAATATACTAAAATTATCTCTTTAAAAAATACCTGAAACTAACTAAATGGGACATATTTAACTAGTTTCTGTTGTTTGCTTATTTTTAAAAAACTTGATACCTTGTCTTGGCACCACAAAATCCAGGGCGCCCAACTTAGATAGAGGAGCCATTCACCCATGTTCTCTGTATGAGAACAGCAGGACATTCTTGAGTTCTGCAGTTGCAGCTGGAAGTCTTACTGCAGGCTGCAGTGAGAGCAGTGAGCCACCAATCCCCTATTTTGTCCATCTCGCTCTTTATTTGTCTTCCGTCTATCTATCTATCTATCTATCTATCTATCTATCTATCTATATCTATTAAGTGGTGCAGGGTGCCCACCCCCTGATACCAGTTCTTCTCCCCCCCTTCCAGGTCACCCATTCACCATTCCAAATCTTTATTTTTGTAACACATACAGTATGTGGACCAGGGTGCCCATCCCTGGTACCACTGCACTATATCTTCCTCCCCTTCAGGTCACCTGCCCCTTCCCTGAAGCCTAACCTGACACTAGGATGCCCAAATCCCAGTGTCAGAATCTCAGTTATAATAAAGAAAGCCATCCCTCAATATTTTTTCTTTTTAAACTTGTAAAAAATAAAACAGTCCCTCATTGTTCTGACCTCACCACCCTGACCTCCTACTTAGCACTCACTACCCCACATACCACCACACACCCCCACTCAACTGATTGTGTCCCATGGCATAGATCCACTCTCTGACCAAAAACAGGTCTTGCTGCTGGAACCAGCAGCTGTGATATAAGAAACTAAGGTAAGTGTGGTTCAACATCTTTCAATGAGGGGCTGAAATCTGGTGCATAACATTTGTCATTTTTGCATATATACACCCCCAAGTTTCAATATGGCCTTTTGGGAACCACAGCTCATGGCCAGTGGTGGTGGAATTAGGCAAATAAGTTCCAAAAGGCACTTTCATGATCATGAAGTCACCTTTTGAGGCAGATTTAAAATGTTTTACCATGATTGTTCATGAAGGCTATACTGAAAATGTGGGGTTAAAATATGTAAAAATGACAAAGTTATGAGTGTACGTTCATTTTTTTAGGTTCACTAATATTTTCTGTAATTTTAAATATTCGGATGCCAAATTTTCAGCATAACCATTTTTTCACACCACTTCATGAACAAGACAGCTGTTATTTTTCAAATCCTGGCCAAAATGTGTTTTTACACCCATGGCACGGAATGATGCTTTGGTGGCACCCAATAATGTTTTGATTAGGTATTTGAAAATTGTCACCTATGTGGTTCATGAGGTGGGGTAATAAGAAGACTATGCAGAAAATGTGGTGCTCAAATATGGTAAAATGCCTAACTTATGACCGAATGTTGCAATATTTCAACATTCACTCATAACTTCATTAATTTTCAATATTATGACTCCAAACTTTCAGCATAGCCATTTTCCACACCACCTCATCAACGTGACAAATATCATTTTTTTTATATCCTGGATGAGGTGTGTTTTTGTACTTCTCATGCAAAATGACATTTTGGCCAATATACTATAAATGTGGCAATTTATGTTTACAAGGGCAATCATAAAATTGTCTTGAAAATTTGGGGACAAATTTAAATAAAAAAAAGAATGGATGTGTGAAGAGTGAATGCATAAAAAGAAAATATGTGAAAAGTGAATGTGTAAAGAGATAATGGGTAAAGAGTGAATGTGCCAGTCCCTACACTTCTGCAAGTGGACAAAATCTTCCTATGGCGCACAGCCCAAATGGCCCCGCACATCTGCACCTGCGTGAATGAGGGTGCAATTCCACTATCTGAAAAAGAAAGGAAATTCATTGCAAAAGACTTTGTTAATGCCCCAGTTAGGGTAACTTAATGCCACAAAATTAGGGAAATGTGGCATTAGGGTTTCCAACCCTAACACCCCACCCCCCAGCCACCACATAGTAAAAGGAAAACACATAAGGGTTTTGAGTCTCTGTAGTCTTGATGAATCAGTGGTGGGTCTTCAATGGGGCTTTTAGCCTTAAAGCCCACCCTTTTCCCTAAGCAAACAACTTCACACATGATCTCCTTTCTTCATGCAGGGCCTGTAGGGTCCTGGGTGAAGAGAGCAGCAACAAATTTTGTTGGCAACATGTGGTGAGACATTCATTTATACCCTTGAAGAGTGTATCACTATGAGGCACTGGCTTGGAACTGCACTTTGTGCCTTGGACTGGAGCATATGGGCTGAGAGGAGGGGTGAGCATTAGGGCTGACAACCCCAAGGAAGACCACACCACTGATTTGCCAAGACTCCAGAGACCCAAAACCCTAATGTTTTTTTCTTTTCCCTGCTTGGGGGAGTGGGGTAGGGAGTTATGGTTAAAAACCCTAATGCCACAATTCCTTACTTTTGTGGCATTAAGTTACCCTAACTGGTGCATTAACAATATTTTTGCAAAAGTATAGATGGATGGATGGATGGATAGATAGATAGATAGATAGACAGACAGATAGGCATTTTACATAGTTGGGACTTTTTACGATAGGAAAAAACCATCAGATATTTCTCCATATATGATACATAATTAACCAGTGCAGTATATACTGTACACTACTAATGAAACTAAAAAGCTTATTATAGAAATATGACATCACACATACCCCCACACTGCAAAACATCATGGGATGTATATGCAAATCACCATGACATTTTAGGCTGCTTCAACTTTAAGCAGGAATGTATGGTGCCAAAGGGCCTCTCACACAGTCTGCAAAGGGTGCAAACAGAAGACACAGACACGTGCATTGTGAGGGGTATATGTGATTTTGTATTTCTTTAAAACTTGACTTTATTGCCAATGCCCTTTGGAGTAACTCTTGCTTCAGTGCTTTTGCACTAAGTTTCTTTGTCTTATTACAATATAACAACTTATTTAGAAACTATTACAAGTGTAGATAGAACATATACAGCTTATTACAACACTGTTAAAATGTGTGACAGCCACCTTGACAACATATGGAAGAACAACCTACAAACCAGACAAAACACCTACATTACAATCCTAACAGTCTCTATAGCTAATGCCCCTTTGAAAAACAAACAACAGACCAGTAAAAGGAATGTATCCCTAATCTAAACTGCACATTATCAGCCCTTCAGTGCCATTTATGAAACAGTCATGTCTGATCATTTTTTGCTGCTGCTACAGTACCTTCACATGCACACCCTCTATGCCACTCCTTTATCTATTCTGCTCTTTCCCATGATGCTGTTCCTCAGAGCCACTCCAACCACTGCTCCTGATCACACAACCAGCTCTTACACACTGCTGTCAACTGAAAACTCAAACCATTACTCCCAACCATCAGAAAGACACCAGACTGGCACTCCCAACTGAAATTCACCCACTGGTCTGCCTATCAGACCATCTTGAATGAGCCTAAGGGATGGCATTCCAAAACCATGCATCCTTTTACAGAAGACTACTACACTATGAAAATCTGAAAGTTCCAAATTAGACAGCCATAAAAATGCCACTACACTAAGGAAAAACAATAAGGGCACACTACAGGAAGGGTTAGTTTACACTACGGAAATACACTACACTACAGAAACCCACTACACTTCTGTAGCTAAGCACAAAAAACAGCACACATACCTTAAAAGACAACAGACCAACCTAATTTAATATATTAAACACCTGACTGGTAAATCCCAGATATTTATGACATATCACCATCTTCAGGTCAAACAAGCTCGTGAAGGCCACTCACCCTTTGTTCTCATAGTTTTGCAGCTTGTTCAAATCTTTAATGGTAATATTTCCTCATATCCGACACTTAACTATTGGATAGTCTCTCTATACAGTATACATGTAATGCTGAAATATGCATACTCTTAAAAGATATAGATGAGTACTTTCAACCAAAGAAGTCTGTATAGTTTAACATGACAAGACACAGTGGAGGGTGTTGTTATTGCACTTATAAAATTATACTAATGGATTAACAAAAATCAATTAATGTAATGTCTGTCTGCCTGCCTGTCTGTCTATCCACACACACACACACACACACACACACACACACACACGCACACACTGCAGCAGGGCATTTAGAACATGTCATTTCCTCAAGTTGCTAGGCTTCAAGATTGACATATTGAGCCTGACAGATACGCGGAGATACTGACAGGTATAAATATAGTGAATACCCTACAATGACTTCTGCGTGACCCACCTGAAATACAAATCCATATATAAGACAGTGCCCATTGCAATTCCATTATTCCATTCCTTCCCCTTCATATCTCCAGACATTTTTCATGCCCAGAAAGGCATTTAGCTATGCAGCCAAAGCTGACTTTGAATTAAAGGATGTAAATCTTAAAACTAATTTATTGACACAAAGTATTTAAGCACCATTAATGATGAGCAGTTATGTTTTCTAAAAGCACTACTGTAATTGTGTTTTAGTAAAGGTAAATCAAGAAGTTATAGTGAGTTAGGCAAGCACAGAGAGCAGTAAAAATACAGCATACCTCTTGCTATAATCCAGTGATGTGGCTAATGTAATGGTCCTTTTGTATAGCTGAATTGGTGACATGTGTTTACTACAAGTTAAATGTGTAAGGACTCGCATACACTTCTATAGGCTTTAAAGAATGAGTAACGACTAAAATGGAATGTTTAAAACAGTTCAGGGCTAAATCCACAATGTTAGTCAGGATATGCTCAAATTGATTGTTTCCTGGCTGTGCCACTGGGCACCACTAATGACAGTCCATGATTATTTGCATGCACAATGCCATCTCCTGCACCCTGCATGTGTAAGGCCCCATTCATGGGCAAGGGGGACATAGTGATGGTGTTTTATAGAACACCAAGCATTACATTGGATGCCCTACCCATCACTATAGAACCTCTCCTGCTATGTTCAGAGCAGGGTACCACAGAATGTGGCAGTCCATGGCAGTCTTCCATTGACTGCCATATCCCCTTTGGGATAACAATCTACACAGTGTTACCGACCAGTTCCTGTAAGTCATGCAGCCCTCCCAGCCTACACAAAGGGCTGGGTGCTGGTGGATAGGGGGTCAATTGTGCCCCCAGAGAGAGTCCTGTGGTCAGGCAGAAGGGGGCATGTAGGCACTGTGGCAACCCCCCAGGTTATACAGCCTCCACCTCCTCTACTGGCCCTTGGCGGGGGGGTTCATGCACCAGTCCTGGTTCATGCACCAGGACTGGGTGCAGGGATGCCCCTGCCCCATTGCCTGCCCTGACTTGACTGGGTGCATAGCAGTGCACATAGTCAGACATCAGCTGTAAAATGGGTGCACAGCTAGGGCTGGGGATATGGGGTGGCCTCCACATGTACCAAGCTGGACTCTGTATCTCTGGAGTGTATAGGCACTCTGATACAGATGCAGATCCATTTGTGAGTTGAGTCTTCAGTTTTTATCAATAGTATTTAACTGTAATTCTTTCCAGATTTGGGACTCCTTGCTGATATCAGTCATTTAAAACAAGGTTCTGGTGCCCAGGTCAACTTTTGTGTCCGCTAATTATTAACTACTGAGAACATTTGCACAAGGAACAGACTTTTTATGTCTCTGAAGTCATCTCATCCTCCTTGCATCCCCCTTTTCTACTGAAATCACAATTTTCTGTTTGGGAGATAATTGTCAATAGTAATAAATTATTATGAATTCACAAAACAAGAATTATGCATTCAGAGGGTGTAAAGGAGGAACTATGTTTTCGCAGAAAGGGGTTGGCCTCAGTAATGAAAGTGAGAGACATAATAGGGAACATATGATGGATTACATTGGAATAACACATTTATCTCCACTAGTGAGTGGTACAATAAGACCCATAATTCACAAGTAGTGATGTGTGTTTGGCTATTACTGTATAAACAGTTTTCCTTGATAATGTAAAATGCTTTAAATGATCTGACTGTGTTCAATTGACTTCTCAGTTGCTGTGTTTATGACTTCACAGTCTATTGCCATAGCAGACACTATTGAGAGCTTTTCTGTACAGACCTAATGAATAAATTGGCAAAAAAAGAATCGCAAAACCTGACAAAGAGGTGTCGAATTTCCAAAAGGTATTCATATAGTATCTTGTAGTAGCTGAACAGAGTATGAACTGATTTACTGAAGTGGGTACCTGCTCTTTAAAAGCCACCTTTAAATACAAAAGTAGTTCAGTGTTGCCTGCCTGGAATGTCTAAGTGAAAAGCTTTTACTCTAGTAACATGTGTGAAATCATTTAACATTCACCTCAGTATTCCTGCACTGCTCACATTCCAGCTTCCCTAATGGACATCATTTATATACACAGTGTCACCCTCCCCCGAAACATTTAAATCAATTTATATTAATGATCTCTTTATTCACCACTGCAAACTCCTTAATATTTAATGCAGTGCAAACTGGAAATGAAATGTATCAAGCTAAAAGAGGAAGGGCTGGCCTGGGTGTAGAATAATACATTACTGACTGCAGTTTAAAAGCAGCATAATCATGTAAGAAGGGCAAATAAACTCAGATTTAATAGAAAGGTAGCAGAAAGGTCACTTACAGAGGATTTGTTTTCCTTTCCATTGTGGGTGACCAAGATGATCATAAACAGAGGAAAATAAAAGTTTGTTGTCTCTCTGCAAAATAATTACTGCCTCTTTTATCCCCAAGGATTTTATGTGTAGTTGCCACTTAAGAGTCATGGTGGGCTAACTCCAGGTTTGCTACTGAATGTGTACTAGCTCTATACAAAGGCAAAGACCTCAAGTGTACACACCAATAACCAATAAGACACTCTTGTTTTAGACTCAAACCTGGTCATTGAGTTACAGTGTGAGTTACCACCACAACAAAGAAGGGTCAGACATCGGCCCTGAGAATCATGTTTCACTTATTCAGTGATTGCTGTCTATAGACCTGGATCTGTATAGGTTTCATTTAAACATTTCTGTTCCTAGGTTTCTATGGAAAGTGTTTTGACCTCCTATAAACAATTCAAACTGTAACATGCTCAACATAGGCTCCCTCATTTAACTGAGATGTAATTTTAATTCTTATATTGTATGTTTATTATATGGGTGCAGCTAAT
Source organism: Neoceratodus forsteri (assembly GCA_016271365.2). Classification (NCBI taxonomy): domain Eukaryota; kingdom Metazoa; phylum Chordata; order Ceratodontiformes; family Ceratodontidae; genus Neoceratodus; species Neoceratodus forsteri. The sequence goes on from JADMNL010000025.1 coordinate 19,340,223, forward strand.
TCAGGTTGCAGCACACCCTCTGGTCATTTTCCAAAAAGGGATGATAAGTCATTACTAACAGTTAACACACTGAAGTATAAGTAGTCGTGGCACCCAAGCTACGATAATGCCTAATCTGCCAAGTTCAACTCTCTCCTACATTTTAATCCACTTATACTGAGCTGAAATATTTCTGCATTCCTTATTCATTTTGCTAGCTCAACTACTCTCAAAGCTTCATTATGTGAGCTGCCCAGTGGCCTAACAGCAGCAGCAAATTGTGCTCTCATGCTGGCAACTATGATCAGGCATGGATTCAGATGGCTGATGTTCAGGCCACCAGCAACACTCCTAAACTGCTGGGCTGCAGTTTCCAGAGCTGTAATGAGCTTTTCTTCACCCCAGTCAATAATCTACTCAAAATGTAACATACTCTACCCTGCCTCATTCATTAATTTTAAATGTAACGCCATTTTAATTCTTATAATCACGGTGTTTGATGTACTTTTATACAAACCAAAAATAGTTCAATTGTATAGTACATGACTTATAATTCCAAATCAGGGTTTCAATGACATCTACATACTAGTCAAGCTTTACTCACACGGCTTATGATTTCATCAAAATCCCTTGATAGAATTACAGCTGGGTAATTCACACTCATATATCATCTAATCAATAACAAATTGGCCCTCAACGTTAATCAACATATCCTACACCTATCAGCTGCCCTCAGCTCTAGATTAGGCATACTTTATTAGTACAAACACTGCCCTGAGGCACTACAACTGACCATAAACTCCTCTATCCTCTCTCTGCTAGACTATAGTATTCTCATCTACAGTGCCGTGCCCACCTCAGCCCTCAATAGACTCCGGCTCATGCTTAACAAAGCCTGCCATCTCATCCTTGGATGTGTTAGCTTCACACACACTTGCTCCCTCTACAGTACCACAAACTGGCTAAACTTCAGAATCCAGTACCACACCTGCCTAATGACCAAAAAGATCATTATAGGCCTCACCCTCCCCACCTTTGACAAAATTATCCTCTCAACATCTCCTGGCAAAACCACCCATAGCTCGAACAAACCATTGATATGGGTACCCCGTTGCCGGACTTCCCAATTCCAACGATCCTTCAGCTACAAAGCCCCTTCCTGGACAAACTCACTCCCAAGCCTAATAACTGATGAAACAAGGCTTGGCCCTTTTAAATCCAGGCTAAGGAAACACCTCCAGGCCTCAAACCTATGTGACCGCAGCTGACACTCCCCGATGATCTAGAACAACTTCTGGTGTCCTCCATATCTAAAGTTCTACGAGCTAATCATTTGACAAACAGCCTTCTTTCAGAACCTCTCTGCTACCTTATGGCCATGCAAATCATTGCAAATCATGTTATCTTGAAAAGGTAGTCACTCACTGAACAAATGCGTATCCAATCCTTGTTATGTAATGTACTGTACTGCAATCTGTAACAAATACTGTCCATGTACCATCTATGTATGATGTGGAACCTTTGTAAATGAGTCTTTGACTCAAAAGTCTTTCTGAATATCTCAATAAAATAAATAAATAAAATCAGTGGAAAAAAGCTGTGTGCGTAGGTGTTATTTTGACTGATGACAGGCATTGGGCAAAAATAAACATTATTTTCACCCCATTCATGCCATCATTATTTATTATTATCACTATACATATGTCACAATGATATGTTCAATGAAAAGAAAAGCTACTTTTGCAGTTATTCATTACATCACAAAGGCCCCTTTCTGCTGTCAAACATAAGCGGTGAAATCACATTAACAGTGAAATCTTCATGCAATTAGTTAATGATTTTTCCATTTACAATGATTTTGGTATACATGGTACACACAATGGGCTGCAGTGGGACAACCATATATATCCCCACTAGTGAGGATAACATTTTCATAGCCCACTTATGTATTTGCCACTCATCATAACTTATGGGTCTCATACTCAAATGTGCAAATAAGTATTGGATATAGAGTGCAATGGACTGGACCAAAATATTTAAGTAATAAGGCATGACAGGGTGTGTGTTATTGTGTAATAATGTCACACCTTGGGTGGTTGAAGCATGAGGCCACAGGCCAAGTGCGTTCAATGCCCGAGAAGTGACATTATTACACAATAAAACACACACCCTGGAGTGCTTTATTGGTCTTATGCAATAGCTCATTTCATTTTAAGAAGAAGAAAATGGGAATATATGTTTAAAATCTTTTTTTTTTTTACTTTTTTGTTAGGGGAAGTATACCTATTGAAAAAAGTCCATAGTTTCTGTCTTGTCCAGCAGGTGGCACTACCCCTATATAGTTGTCCTGTATTCCCCTATAGGTCTCTCTTTGTGGATCTGTTTGAGTGTTTCTGAAACCATGTCCCCTTGTTCTGCTTCTGCTTCCCCCTCCTGTTACATAGACACACAGTGCACTGATGGTGTCTGCTTTTCATATTGAGTTTGGCCTTTTTTTTTTGTTCAATGAACTGATGACCTGTGCAGTCACATCGGGTGACAGTGTAGTGGGGACCTCAACCAGGCAACCGTGGCTGTCTGTAAGGTAATTACTGACATGGGAATGGCTAAAAAAGGTGAGGGACATGACAGGAATCTCTGTAAATGAAAAGCTACAGTACATTGTGCTGCTTTTGAAAGCATGACTGAGTTTAACTGAATAGGTTACTTGATGCAAGCACTGTTTTTAATTGCACATGCACTTGTCACAATCCTGGTACTGATAGTGCTGCACAGAAAAGTCGATCAGTGTGTTGGCTTCATTATACTTTCTGATTAAAATAGGAAACAAATAAAATTAGTGGGGAGACTGATTTCTGGGCAGAAAACTAACTAGGAAACTGAAACACTCACTGCCTGTCATGCGACTCAGGTCTGTCAGTAAAGCAGGCTTCATGGCTGTGAGCAGCATGTCAGCTTCATTATAGTTTTTGATTTAAATAGTAAGCAAAGAAATAATTAATGAGGAGACTGAATTGTGGGCAGAAAACAAACTGGGAACTGTGAGGAAGTGAAATGAAACACAACGCTGCCTGTCATTTTCCGGTCAGTCAGTAAAGTGGGCATCATGGCTTCTGAGTGAATTGAGAATGAAGTGATTAGTGTACTGGCTATGCAGTCATTTCTCTGCCTGCCCTAGATACAGTGATGTTATTGTTCAATAACTTCACTGTCTCTGTGGGTCATTAGCCAATCAGGTTTCTTGAATTTTTCTTGCCATTGTATAATCATGCTTATAAAATGGGTACTAGAAATCTAGCATCATGACTGGCTAAACTTGTTCTTACCCATTGGATTAGGACACCACAACTAATGGGTAACAAAAAGTTGCTTCAACTCATGACACAAGTGTATAAGACATCCTTGAGTCACTTTTTCCCCGTCCTTGCTTGTCTGCCTACCCCCCTACAGAATCCAGTCTCTGTCTTGTTTTCAGCCATTAAACATTTTGCTTGCTTACTTCTGCTTGCATGTCTACCCTCCTGCTGTCTCCTCCACCCATGTGCATACCAACACACTCATCCACCAGCATGCTTGCCCATGGCTCACTCTCACTTACTTACTCTATACCTCCCAGTCACCTGCTCACTACAGCTGAAAAAAGTGTAGAAGTGAAACAGCTACCATACAATACTCACAAACAACAGGCTCTCCATGCAGACATACATCCTCAACTATATCAATACCATAAAACAAATGAGGAACAAGAGCATTTCTTGCCCCCACACATTGAACTAAACACTTCAGTGTTCTCTGGTGATAGCCTACCAACAGAAGGACTACTTTAATTATATACAACTGTACACACAATCCATTATATAAGTGCAATAAAACACTACACAGTTTTGGTTGGGGTGTCACAACTGCACTTCAAGGGGCAGAAAGCACTCAGTCTGTGGGCAATCATGCCTTACTACACCCCAGGGCATGTGGATATAACACCACAACCAACACCTTGTCATTTCCTATTGCTTACTTGATCACTAACTCATGTGTGGTAAAGCCATAAGTGTGTTACGAGATCTTATGCTCCCTCTTCCATATCTCTAAAATCTCTTCTCCATGACTTCACTACTTACTCCTGCAGTTGCCAGAGATCCTAAACTAATCCCACTGCTCTTCCCTCCATACTGCTCCCTCCCCCTACTGCTCTGATTTATTGGTCCACTTTTCCCTTTGACTAGTCCCCTGTGGTACTTGCAGTCTCCCTCCCCTCCCATCTTGCTACCTATTGCACTTTGCCAGACTGTTTGATATGTTATTGGCATGCTATGTTTTGCACTGCTTACTTAGTGCTTCCTCTCTATTGTTTGAGTTTGAGTTTGTTTATTTGGGCAAAGTCATTGAGCTTCACTCATTTACAATAGCGCCTATCAGCAATAAAACAAAGTTACAATTTATACCTTTACATACAAGGAATAAAAAAGTACATAAATGCATCTGTTACATATTTTCAATCCAACATTTAAAAAAAGAAGATTGCAAGACAGTGGCCACAGCATTTAGCTAATAATATTAGGGGTTGGAGTATCTCTTACACAGTTACTCTATACTTGTCACAAGATTATGGGGTTGACAGGAATCCATTTTTAATAGACCTCAAAGCTGGCAATGTTGAGCTCTTAGAATGAAAGTTAACTGGTAACAAGCTCCACTCCCTTGGAATCATACTACTGTAGCAATGTGTGATCCTCAAGGTTTTAACCTTTGGTGTCAAAAGTTCTACCTGGCTGCATTCCTTAAAAAAACTTATCTTTCTCTCAAGGTTAGATGCTCTAACAAATAATAAAGGACTTCTCCCTGAACACTCTTTAAGGCAAATAGGATATTATGAAACTTTATTCTCTCCTGTAATAGCATTCACCCTAATTGATTAAGTAGCTGACACCTATGCATATCATATAGGCTATTATTTGCATGCCTCACCATTCTTTTGTACAATATGTCAAGTTTAGACAACTTGTCCTGTGTACTATTACTATACATCGTGGGCTGGATATTCAAACTGCGTCATTCTGAGGTGCAAGCCCTTGAGCTGCTCAAAATAGTTGCGCAGGGGTGTGTCCTGGGCGATATTCAAAGGAGTTGCGCTATTGAGCAACTCCTTTGAATATCACCCAACCACAACCACTGTGCATGGCGCAGTGGAACTTGTGCCACCGCAGAAGTTGACAAGTGGAGCATTCAACTTGCGGTGGCGCAAGTACCATTAAGCCATGAGCAAAATCATGATATTCAAAAGGTGACATGCAAATGGGGCTGTAATTCGTACACAGGGCACAGGGGCCTCGTAGCGATTATGTCCCCATTTGCATGCCATTAGCATGTGAGGTGCGCCCGATCCGAGGACTTGTGCCTGGCACCCTGCCGGCAGCAGCTGTCGGGGACGGCGCCTGCAGCCCGATCGTGGGCATAGTGTACTCCCCACCAGCCCGATCGCGGGCATCAGTATGGCTCCCACCCTCCTCCCGTACACATATCCCTGGTGGTCCAGTGGACGAAATGCCTGATCGTGGGTGGTATGTATAATAATTCTCACCCCTCCGTTCCACATCCCTGGTGAGCCAGTGGACTGAAATGCCCAATCGTGGCGGTATGTGTGATAAAAACCACCCCCGAACATAGCCCTGGTGGCTGGTGTCCCCACCCTACCCACCCACGAAGCCCCACCACCCGCTCCCCCGGCGGCCGGCGGGTGGCAGCATCCACCGCCTGCCGCCCGCCACCTGCCGACTGACTGCCTGGTAGGGCTGCATGCCCATTGGTGCAGAGCAAGAGCCAATGGGCATACCAGCACTCTCACTCCGACAGTCAGATTTGTGAATGACATTCACAAAATCTGGACTATCATGTCTGATATGAGCTGCCGCCCCGTTGGCTCACTCTGCGCCAATGGGCATGCAGCTCACCAGGCAGTCAGTCAGTGGTGGCGGGGTGGCGGGCGGGTGGTCTGCCCTGCTGCCGGGCGGGTGATGAGGCTTTCGTGGAGGTGGGTAGGAGTGACGGCAACCACCAGGGCTATTGTGCACACACCACCTGCGATCGGACATTCGGTCAACTGAACCACCAGGGTGATCGAGCAGGGAGGGAGGGGCAGTGATGCCAGCGATCGGGTTGGTGGGGGTACACTATGCAGCGTCGGGCTGTGGGGGCACAGGGACTGGGTTGGGGGCCAGCCACAGGTGGCAGCTGCTGTGTTGCGCCCTACAATACAGCAGCTCACCTGTGGGTGGCCCTCGACTTAAGCCTTTTTTTTTGCTCAAATTCCTGCAGGCACAGGTTGGGGGTTGTGCCTGCACAACTCTGCACAGCCCGGCTGAATATCGGGCTGTGCAGTTTATGCATGGTTCCTCCCCCTCCAGTTCAGCATGCATTCATTTGCATTGCGCTGTTGCTCAGCATGTTTTCTGTGGCACAACGGTCTCCTGCTGAATATCGCAGAATGGAGCAAATTTGGACTTGTGCAGGCGCAACCCTATTGCGCATGGCACAACCCTTTTGAATATCTGGCCCTGTGTCTGCATAATCTAAAATTTGTAACATTTGCATTTGATTTATTTTTAGCTTTGTTTGAGAATCTAAACAACCTCTACATGTATGTTGCTACAGCACTCCTATACATTTCCCAACTTTATCTATCAAATTGTTTACATGTAGATTTACTGATCCTATAAGATCCACCCAAAATTCTAAGTATTTATATCCATCAACCTGCTCTATTTCATTGCCATCTAAAGTATGCAGTATGTTTAAGTGGGTATTACCAAGGATACCAAATTTACTGGCTGACCCAAATAACATTACATTTGTTTTACAGGAATTCAACCTTTACGAGGTCAAGTTAAAATAAGACTGCAGGCCATCAAGGTCTTTTGTAGATGTGGCTGGATTCTCTCTACAGAGTTAACAGAGGTGTAGACCACTGTATCATCTATATAAAGTTGATAGTCCACACCTCCGATGAACTCCCCCAACCTCCTTGAGTACAGAGTGAACAGTAAGGGTCCCAATCAAGGGTAATGTCTACTGCTCACTGCTTACTTTATAATTATTATTATTATTGTTTTATAACAATATACTGATTTAACTTGGGCTAGCAGTACGGCCCAGAGGTTAGACTAATGAGCTGTGAATGAGCTTGGTATATCTAGCAGACCTGGATTTGATTCCCATGGTCTTCACTTGCATACTATGTAACTCTAAGTAAGACACTTGACCACCCCAGTACTCCTGAGTTGTGCCTGAAAACTGGCATTTGTGCCTAGTGGGTCTTACCTGGTTACCAAAAATAACTTACTACTGCATTCTACACATCCACTTCCCCAGAGCACATCTGGAAAGGAGGCTTGCCACTAAATGGCAGGCCAATTTGTCCTCTGCCCAAGCCAGGGATAAGGAGCCCGGGGGAGGGGGGGGAAGGGAGGGGCCAGTGACCTCACTACAGGGATGGATGACAGGCAGTAGGAGCCCACTGGCTATTGGCCAGGGAGGCCAAGGGAGGGCTCCTGAACAAAGGCCACTAGGGTGTTAAGGGCATGCAACTAGAATGCACTGTCTTTTCTTGCTGTAAATTTCACTGAGGTTTTTACAGCACATTGCTTGGCAGTTTCGAGGTAAGACACAAAAGGCTTGGCTGTTTTTCTGTGTGAGTAATTTGTATTGAGACCAGCTAGGAGGACTGTGGTTAAAAGGGTATGTGAGTAGGCGTTAAACATTAGAGGGCTAGTTCTCACCTGAGGTTACGCTGGGAATGGCCCCCCAACAAGCATGGTTATTTTGGGCCCAGATGGTTGTGGGTGGCACCCGGTGCTAAGCCTGTAATGGTTGTACCCAGTTTTTTGGGGTGTAATGGAGGTGAAGCCTGGGCATGGGGACCAGGACTTGATTGCGGTAAATTGTGAGAAGGAGGCATAAAAAGGAGGTGAGCAGCTCTTGGTGGTTGATGACTGGTTGTGTCACAGGGGTGTGTGAGTATCCACTGTGTAGTGGCGAGCTCCATTGCCAAGGGGTTCGTGGGACAAAGGACGGCGAGCAGAGCTGGGATTTGGTGTGTGGATGGCAAGGCAAGAGAGATTGGCTTCTGTGGGGCTGAGCACCAAGCATTGTGGCAACGGCGTCCTCAAGGCCTTCTGCGTGGTCACAGATGCCATCTTTTAGGGAAGGGTGAGAGGTGCTAGAGCACATTGGGAATGGTCAGGACACAAGTCAGGAAAGTCATCAGAATTATGCAACAGAACGAGTACTCCTGTTTCCAAAATGTTCAAAAAAAAAAAAAAGAAAGAAAAACAAGAAAAGCATCAGCAAGTCCTTTGTGGCATGTTCTGGTGGCTAATTAATCAGAGTTTGCTGTGCTTGAGAGAGGTATAGTATGGATAGGGGTCAAAAGTTATTGAAGTGTTTGCTGTGCAATGAAAGGAGGCAAATCAAGGGATTATGCGCATGAGAATGTATTGATGTTGGTACCTAGCAACAGCGGGTTCCATGGCAGTGTGTTTCTGGGGCTAACTACACAGAGTGGCTGTTTCCAGCGAGTGGAGTGGTCTGGCTATGGGGAGAAGGCCATCGAAGGGAGGTTTACCCAGTACAAGTCACTGCTGAGTGAGCTAGGGCAAGAGGCATTGTTATCATGAAGAGAGGCCTAACCATACCCCATTTATGGGTGGGGGTGTAGCCACATATTTTGGTGGCAAGCTCGGCAGGATGGGGTGATCAGAAGTATGCCCATGGGCTCCCTAGGAGTGTACCTAGGATCAATATGAGGGGGAAATGTTTCTCATCCCTGTGTATGAGGTGGGGGGAAGAGGACAGACATGATGGACCCCCACCTTTTTTGTGATCAGAAATTACTAGGTTACTGTTAATGCCTGTGTGTGGGTCTGTCTGCTGCCTTCTAGGTAAGCAAGGTTTAAGTGGATTCGGTGAGATTTTGTAATGGGAAAATTGCTATATGTATTGGCAGCAGAGGAGAGGCCAGGAAATCTGGCCACGTGGTGCGGTCACCACGTAGTTGTTGGCAATGATGGGCGGAGGTGGCTAAGGGGCACTACAGGTAGCAATGGGTACGCCGGTGATGCAGCAGGGGATGGAGAGGTGACTGCGGTGCATGTCCTCTGGTGGTGGACCATGCGGTGGATCGGGAATCTGTAAACTCGCCCATAGTCTTCCTCAAAGGATCCCCTCCTTTCCTTGCTTTTAAAATGTGGGGAATCTGATGTCAGATGAGGATGGCACACTTTATATGATTTTAAGAAATAAGATGTCAGACTAAGGCTGGAAAGTGATCCCTCTGGGCCTCAGATTTTAAACAATCTCCCAGTTGGAGTAAAATTAATAAAACTCTATACTGTTTTGAAGTTTACCTCAAAGCCCGCATACTGAATAAATCAAAATGTTGTTAACTCCTTATAAGTTAATGAGTCTATGTGTCGTATGTAAGCATATGAGCTTCTGAAGAATGTATTGTACTGGATTGTATCACACTGTCTATTGTCAGACATGTCTGAAAATGGGTCTCAGTCAACTCTTGGTACAGTAAATAAAAATTATCTGTCTATCTATCTGTCTATCTATCAATCTATCTATTGAAAGAACTTATGCCGTACCTGAAGAAATACACTTCCTAGAAAGCTGATAACATTTAGTTCTGTTCTAGTCAATAGTAAACCAACATTTTTACTCCCTCTTGAGGCCAGATATTGAGAAGGTGGTGGCATTACAGCTGGAGGACCATTTGACCAACCACAATGTCTATGATTCTCTCCAGTCTGGTTTTAGCAAGAGACATAGTACCGAGACAGCCCTTGTTCGGGTACTAAATGACCTCCTGCTAGTGAGAGATTGAAGGACTCATTTCATCTTGGTTCTTCTTGATCTCTCTGCAGCATTTGATACTGTGGACCATGGTGTGCTTTTGGTTTGCCTGCGGCTCATCTGTGGACTCTCAGGATCTGTCCTCAGATGGTTTTGATCTTTCCTCAGCCCCATTCTCTCTATCCTGTGGTGTACTGCAGGGATCCATTTTGGTGCCCATGTTGTTTGCAGTGTATATGCTGCCATTGAGAGCGATAATTAGATGGTATGGCTTGAGTTTTCACTGCTATGCAGATGACACTCAGCTATACATGTCTTTTGTGCCTGGTCAGGATGATGCTGTCTCAGTGCTAAACAGCTGTCTAACCAAAATCCAAGCCTGGATGAATGTGAGTTGGCTACAGTTGAATCCTAAAAAAACTGAGGTGTCAGTGGTGGACCCAGGTCGTCATGAGGTGGGCATGTTGGCAGGCTCTCCTTCGGGTCTATGGCTAGGAGGTGTCCAGCTAACTACCTCAGACTGGGTGCGGAACCTGGGCGTTATGTTTGACGACTATCTGACCTTAAAGTCGCATGTATCAGTGGTTGTTAAAACTTCTTTTTACCATCTGAGAAATATCATCCGGGTTAAACACCTGGTTCCTCCCGATGATCTTCCAACATTGGTTCACACTTTTGCTACCTCTTGCCTTGACTACTGCAATGCCCTTTACCTAGGGCTACTGGGGGTTGATATCCACCACCTGCAGCTGGTGCAGAATGCAGCAGCCAGGCTATTGACCGGTACTTTTAGAACCAGTCATATAATGCCTGTGCTTCGTGCTCTGCACTGGCTGCGGATACAGTGGTGGATCACCTTCAAGGTTGCGTTATTAACCTATAAGGCCCTACATGATCAGGGACCGGGTTACCTGAAAGATCTCCTCTGTCCCTACTGTCCCCTCTGTCCTCTCCGATCCACTGATGAGGGATTGCTAGAGATTCCCAAGGTTCCGTTACAAACATCTGGGGCAAGGGTGTTTAGTTTTGTGGCCCCAACCCTGTGGAATTGTCTACCTCATCGGGTATGAGATTGCCTGACCATCCAGAGTTTTAAGATTGCTTTAAAGACATATCTTTTTGGTTTGGCATTTGTTGATTACTGAAGCTGCTACTGTATTTTATGTGTTTTATTCCTTTTTGGATAAATATTTTATATGTTTTATTGTACAGGCGCCTTGGTTTGGAAAGGCGCCTTATATAAATAAAGATGATTTGATTTGATTTAATTTGATTAATAACCACTGCTTAATGCAATGCTTTTTGAAATATAAAATAGATTTGGCAGTGCTGATGACATAAATCACATTGGTCCTGTATTGCACTCAAAGTGCACGAGAGGCATTTGAGCCTAGCGGTTGAAGTGTATAGCCATGAAACTTGGAGAAGCTGTAGGAAATGTCAGAAACACTGATTCTGACAAATGTCGCAAAATGAAAAATTTGTTTTTGTGATATTCTGCATTTTGCAAAGTTGCCAATGTGTTCATGATTTTTTTTTTATGTGTGACCTGGGAGATTTTCCCCTGAGTATTTCTTCTGTGATGTGAGTATTTATTGATTTGTGACAAATATTTACTTTTTTCCTGTGACAAAGGAAAACAATTATCACAGCTTGCGTTCTTTTTTCCACAGAATGTGTTTTTTGAGAAACATGAGGACTTTGTGCATAGTAGAATTACACAAAATGTTTAAAATATTCTGTTACGTTCCCTTAATGCAAAATATGCAGCTTTCATGAGAATTGTACACGCTTAATAATACTCTGTGCTGCTCTACTGGGGGCCCAGAATCTGAATCACTAAACAGGAAAATATTCACTGTGTGGCCCTAAGCAAGTCACATTACTTCCCTGTGCACACACCCTCTGTAACTCACTCTCTTTGAACCTCTATATCAGCTGAAAAAGCTAGAAACAATTTCTTCCTTTCCTCCCTCTTCTGGATAGTAAAGTACTTAGCCATAAAGTTTGCATGAAAGGTACCATATACAGTAATACCACATTAGTTACATTTCCATTCACTAACTATAACAGTTGAACTCAAACAGAAAAAGTGACAGTATTGCACTCTTGTATGGGTTTGCCTCCCTTGAAGTTACTTCAGACATCACATTGTACTAAATTCAGATTGCATTCTTCTTTAGATTTCTAAAATTTAATTTGTTCCTTTAACATTTAGCATGTAGTGACACCAAAGTACAAGCTGAACTCAGATGCACAACCAGTATGTAAGCAATGCCTATATTGTGCTGTTTCATAATTCATAAAACTATTAAAACAATCACAATGCCAATAAGAATACTACTGATCACTTTAGTGTAAAAAGGCTTACTTCAGTACATAAGATTTTCACATAATCTCTTTCCCTCATCATTTAATGAGATAACATAAAAGTTATGTCTTTTAAAACAATGAGGTATACATGAAAGATGTGCAGCATTGGGTAACTATATTTATAAAATGGGATCTAGGCAATACAGCCTACTGAGTTGTTAAAATATGGTCACATAGGGACAGGTTGAGCTGGCTTGTGACCTGTCTCAGGGGTACAATATGTTAATACTATTAACCCAGGGGGTCAAAAGGTCATTATGTAAATCAAAATAACTACATGACAAATCACTCTAAAAGCAACGTCATCCCCATAACCTAAAGAATCAAGAAAACAGAAAAACTACTTAAACAAACTAGCAAATGCAAACAAAAAAGAATAAAAAAGACTAGTGCTCCCCAGACCAGCAAATAAGTAGGATATACTCAAAAAAGGTAACACAATGCTAGAAGCCAGACATTGGTGGATACCTCCAAGGACTGTTTCCTGACTCAGCAGGTAGAGGAGCAGATAAGGGATGGGGCCAAACTTAACCTAGCTCTGACCAACCAAAACTGCATTGGGGGTTATCCGTGGAGGATCCATTTAGGATTAGTGACCACCACACAGTGTTGTTCAACATAGCCTTGGAAACAAAAAGAAGTTCCAGACATTGATCCTGGATTTTAGGAGGGTGACCTTCAGGAAGATGGAGGAGGAGCAAAGGGAAATGCTAGAGGGGGTTTCCTACCAGTATGGATAAAGGCCTAGTGGTTATTTATAAAACAGGGATCCTTGATGTACCAAAGAGATGTGTCAGGCAGGTAGGGAAAAGGAAGAGGAAAAAGAGGCCTCTGTTTTCAAAAAAAGGTTTGGGTAGCAGTGAGGGCTAACATGTTGTCCTTCAGAAGGTGCAAGGTTGACCAGCCAAACCCAAGCAAACAGTTCCACCTAACAAGGGAAAGAAAACCAGTAAGTAAGAGAGAGAAGAGCAACAGTGGATGTGGAGCTTAAAACTGCAGTAGGGTAAGGGATAATGATAAGACCTTCTTTAGATACAGCAAAGAAAAGAGAAAGAACAAGGGAGAATCAAGAGATTGAGAATTGAGATGCAGCAAGTTTAAAATTCTCCAACAGAGTTGGTGCATAGTTGGGTAACTTCACACTTCATAAAGCTTCACAAAGTTCCCTAACCTCAAATCAACTTCTGGGCCTGCATATTCAAAGGGGATGCACAGCACATCCCTGTGGAAAACAGAGATGTGCCACACGACCCACACAATGTGCCACAGGGTGATATTCAATGGACAGTGCTGTACCACCCAAAGGAGAATGCACCATGACCCACAGGGAATGCATGCGGTACAAGAAGAGGGGGCATGCCCTTGACTGTGCCACACATGGGCATATTCAATAGGCATGTGCCCTGCAAGGACCTGAACTGTGCTGCACACAGTTAGGCCAGGGAAAGCAGACCTAATTCCATCGGCCACCCACAGGCAGGCTGCAGAAGTGAAGTCCAGTGCACAGCTGCCTGCCAGCCCTGGTAGAATTGTGGATCCCCACCCCTGTCCCCATCCCAGAGCACCATAATGGTAACAGTGCCCCATGAGTCCATAGTGTAGGGCCCCCACCTTTCCAGACCCCATCCTCCAATGACCGTGCATCTCCTCCCAAACCCTGATCCCTGTTTGAGTTGGGACCTTCTCCCAAACCCCAGTCCCTGTGTGCAGAAGGATCCCCACCTGGCACATGTATTCATAGTGCAGGGTCCCCACACCCTGCACCATCCCCGATGTCCAGTCCATGATACATGCCCCCCACATATTTCCACAGTGTAATGGTCCCCAGCCTATCATGACAGGACCCCCACCCCACACCCTGCCAACCCTTCCAGAGCCAGGGACTGGCCCTGCCCTCCACACACTACCATGGCCAGCCACCGACTGGATTGTCACTGGACCAGTACTGTACATAGGATGCTCCCAACCAAAGGGCACCTCCTATGTTCAATACTGGTCCATTGTCAGTTCAGCCAGCTGCTGGCCATAATGGTGTGCAGAGGGCAGAGCCAATCACCAGCTCTGGGAGGTTGGGGGGCTGTGTGGTGGGGATCTGTCATGCTGGGTTGGGGGTCTACTGGACTACCAGGGATACAGGGATTCCTGGGGCATCCTGTGTATGGTCAGGGCTGGGGGGCACTAGCCTGCCAGGGAGTTTGGTGTGTGGGTATGACCTTGTGGATCAGGACATGGCTGGGGGCAGCTACACTGGTGATGGGCCAGAGCATGGGGATGTTTGGTATAGGATATAGTGGGACTGGGGCTGGGAGGGGGGTACTCCTCACTGTGGAATTGCCAGGGGTGGGACACAATACAATCTCAGGGATCTGGGCTGGGAGGGGGTTCCACAGGACCTCCAGGGTGGGTAGGGCACCAGTACAACTTGTCTTGCAATCAGGGCTGGGAACAGCCACCCCATTGCATTCTTCCGGGGGCAGTCATGCTAATGAGCTCATATTGAGCATTCATGGTGCCCATTTGCACCATGCATGCCCAATGAGCTCATTAGCATTTCCTGGCTGAATATCACACATGGGGTCATGGCACATCCAGGTATGCACCACGTATAACCCAATGGCAGTATTCAGCACAGACGCTGGCTGCACTGTGCATGGCAGGGTGGCAGATCACTCTGGGTTGCACTTATAGGATCATATATTCAGACAGTGTGCATGATCAGTAACAATCATGCACACTGTTTGAATATACCCGCAGAGCCAGCTGGCTCTTCTATTCTGTGCAACCCATCATTTTCATGTGTGCAACTGGCTAGCTCTGAATATGTCCTCTCTGCAATGATTCTTTTCTTTAAAAAAAAGAAAAAATGAAAAAAAAGAGCTCCACCCTCAGGGACATACACATCACCCCTTCTACCCTGCCACTTAGTTTTAAATGATATCCCCCACCTGTCCTCCCAATAGACTTCCACCTCCCTTTACCTCCTCCCCCATTTACCCAGCAAAGTTGTTATTAACTGAAACACAATGCATTCTCCCTGCTTGCAAAAGCATGTTACCCACACCTACCCCACCTTGTCCATTAAACTAGCACTTAAATGCCTCACTCTTAACCACCCACTTGCCAATAACCCCTTCTTCCCCTGAGGCCCCCAACACCACTTTAATTAATCATTAACCTGTAAAAAAGAAAACTGACCATATTAGAGAGAGAGGGTTTTTTTAAGTAAAAGTCTTTCCCCTACACGGAAAGTCAAGTGTTCCCCCACTTCACCTCACCCTGTCCCTCAAAACCATCACTTAAACCTCACAACCTTTGCAACCCTCTAGTGAATGGTATCCAGTGATAATAGCGACTGTATATGAGTGATTGTCAAAACAGCAACTCATTTACAGTGCTATCCTGTTGGGCTACCCTGTAAGGGTAGCAACCTTATGCAACCATTACTGTAGGGGAGGGCGACCGGAAGGGGAGGGAAAGGGAGGGGAAGAGAAAAGGGTTTGTCTGGGGTAGTGTGCCTGCTGCAGCTGAGCTAGCCATGTGGTGTGGTAGTGAAGATGTCTAGCTGTGGTGCAACAGGTACTGGGTTCAGGGCTAGGAACTGAGGGGAGAAAATGTTGCTGCTGCCTACTGTTGCCGTGTTTTTTTTAATTTATTTTGGAGTGTCACCCCTTCCCCAACATGCACTCACCTAGAGGTGGTAATCCTTAATCAGGGGGGTGGGGGGCAGCCTACCCCCACACATAAATACTTAGTTTACTTGCTGGATGTCTCTTTGCCGGCATGTGTATATTGCCGGTTTGCTTTTCGGTGATATACACTCACCATAACAGTGATCACTATTTTGGGATCACTGTTATGACATGGAACCCTAATGAATCCTGCTCTTCCACCTAACCCCTAAACTCCAGTATAACCAGTCATCTGTAAAACAGAAAACTATCCCCTGTTGAGAGTATCGCTTCTGTGCTGTAAGTATACGTCTGAAAAAATGGTGAGTGGTGTATTTACTAATACCTGATTGTCTGGTAATCATCAATTCATCCCTGACAAAGCTCCAATGAGCAAAGCTGCAGGTCAAAGATATTTCACTACCTCACCACTGAGCCACACCTGTACCTATCTGCACTTTGAACTGAAAATAACATGTGTTTATTAAATATAAATTCAACAATATTTGAGATGCCCGAGATTTCTACAGTTCAAATGAAATGAATACAGTCTCCTTACATTGTAAGTTTCAATTTTGGCATTAAAAACACTAGCTACTCACACAGACTGGATCACATTTTGTGTGCCCCATGTGTGGTTTTGGAGTGAGTACTCTGCATAAGAACCTGATGGCACTACACTTGTAGAGATGTAGGTATGAACAAATGGACTTGATAAACCATGAGTGTTTTTCTGTTCATAAATGTCTATGTTTCTAAATTTCTTATGTAAACATGGCAAACAAACCCCACTCTCACAAACCCAGAAATACAGGTAAAAACAGAGATACTCCTGACCTGAATAGAAAAGAACCATCCACGTACATAAAGAACAAAGAACGTAACACTGACCAAAAACTAGAAAGATTCATAGGGCAGAATAACCGTGAGTGTTACACAGCATGAGTAAAAGTAACAAACCAGTTGTTTAAGCATGGGTGTGTTTTCTTATTCAAATAGTCACTGCCATGTGATTGTACCTGGAAATGAGCCCTGGCTTGTTGTGCCTCTCTGGACTATCAACTATTCAAATAAATAAATAAATGGGGCATGAGGAGTAGCCAAGATGGACCCTAAGTCCCTTCTATCACTACAATACTTTGTTACTGTGCTACAATAACTACATAAGTAAGCCAACACACACAACAATGAATGTTTTCTCCCTGAACCAATAAAAGATGCAGACGATACTTCAAAAATTCCATGAAAATCAATCACAGCAAATGAGCCCCACCCTCAGAAACCGGGATATTCAACTAAAAAAAGAAAATACTGTAGATAGTTCTAACAGTGTTATTATCAACAACAACTGTGTATATGCCAAATAACAGCACTCCAAATGCTGTAAAAACTACAAAATACCTGATATTAAATAATCAACTCCCTCTTGTGTATGTATGCCGCTATTTAAGGAAAGAAACCAGCTCAATGGAAACACCCTGTCACTCTATTTTCTTCAATGTACCAATATACCTTGGTTAGTAAAAACAAAGGTAGTACCTACACACTGTGAGGAGCTCCTTTTGCTGCAGTAGAGGAGGACAAGGACCAGGAGGGAATAATAGAAAAGGGTCTGAAGCATGATAAGCAGTGCGTGGTCACTGCCTAGAGGGCTGGCAAAATACTTTGATGCATGAACAAGGGATGCCAAGAAGGAAGGGGAAGCAATTCTGCCACTTTACAATACCCTTGTGAGACCCACCTGGAGTACAGCATGCAGTAAACAGCTCCTCATTACAAAAAGAAAACTGAGGCCTTTAAGAGGGTGCAACGGAGGACAAGCAAAAAGATCAGTAGTATCAGGCATGAAAGCTTTTAGGAGAGATTGGTGAGCCTTAGTATGTTTACCCTGAGAAAAGGAGGCTGAGAGAGGACACAATCTCAGCCTTTCATATACTCAAGGGTATAGATAAGCTTCATTAGAAAGAGATGTTTGAACTGGTGTCTTCCAGCAGGATGTATAAATATATGGTTATCTTTAGGGGACACTTCTTCAAGAGGGTGGTGAACCTGTAAATCCGCCTACCAGTGGTAGCAGTGGACATGAAGACAGTAAAGGCCTTCAAGGTAAAACTGGAAAAATATCTGCTTAAGGAAACACAGAGTACTCTTGGTAACCAAGTGGCAAAGGAACGCTTTAAAATTAGTACATCTTTTCACAGCATATTCAGTTGTTCTTACTTATGAAGTGATGCAGGGTAGAAATGAGGGACATAAAGCCCTTTTCACTTTAAATTAATATTAAAAACCATTTTATAATTGGAATAATACATTCTAGAGTTTCTGCAATATGCTAGGCAAACATATCCCCAGGCAGTTTAATGCCCTCAATTATATATATATAAGGGGTATGTTAAAGTACCTTATAAAATGAGTTGGACATTTCTAGCTTCCAGATAGGCTAAGCTTATAAAATGGGCATCCAAAATAAAGAAGTCTCATTGGTAAAAACATATCATGTGACTGTGCATCAAATCTGTTCCATGCACAGTCATCCTGGTCCTAAACCACATCACACAATGAGCAAATCACTCCTGCTACAACCAGAACGATCTTCCATCAGTCCTCCTACAACCAGAATTGATCTTCCATCACAAACATGGCTGCTACCTTTACACTGTAAAACAAAACTTCGACTTGGCCCTAAAAATAAAACTGCCTTAAATAAAAAATCAAAAATAAAACAAATTAATTAAATGTTGTTTCCCTGATCATCACACTCTCCTTACACATACAAACAAATTAGAAACATTAAGTATTGTTTATAGTTTTCATTACAACTGTTTCTTTGCTGGCAATACCCCTCTCCACTTTACTTGTTCATCAGGGAAATCTCTTCTGCTTGCCCTGACAGTGAGATAATTGAGTCTCCGGCTATAGAAGAGGCCTTTGGTGTGTGTGCATGTACAGTATGTTAGGAGAGGAACATTCTGCCAGTGAAACTGAGCAAGATTTTGAATCCATGTATTCCATGGTAAACATAAACATTTTGGGCCAGATATTCAAAACTTTGCCCCGGGGCTAAATTAGCACTGCTGGGTGGGCAAACTTAGCCTGGAGCACAAAGCAAGCTATATTCAAAGGGGAAATAGCCCGGTGCTAATCCTGCTGAATATAGCAGTCTAAGGAAGCCGGGCATACTGGTCTGGGAGTGCAGGGCAAAAATAGCCTGGGAATGAGACAGCACTGAATATAGCAACAGGGAAGTGCAAACTGCAACTGCTGCTCATTAGACTCTGTAGCAAGCCAGTGTTGCAGGTGGAGAACATTGTGTGTGATTGTACAGAGATGTCTCACATCTACTGCAAACACACCTCTCAACCTTCTGCCTCATAAATCAGGGACAAGACTAAAAAATATCAGGGACAAAGGTTTAAAATCAGGGACACACCTTAACAATTAGTGATATCCACTCAGAAAGCTGGTAGAATAAGTGGTGTAGCATAAAATGCATTTTCTAAGGAAGAACACATCTGTAACATTAATATCTGACATTATGTTATGCTTACAATCCCCACTGTTTGGTCATGGAAACACAATTTGTAGGAGGGACAGAGTAACTTAAATGCTTAAATGCTTATTTCTGGCCAACCTACCTCAATACTTTGTCACATTGCTGCTGATATATAATTAGTACTATGTATCATATTGTTCCTGTACTTTGCACTATGTATCATTGTTCTCGAAGTTTGTCTCTGTATTCTCCCGGGTCGTGCCTGAAAATAGTGTTTCTGGCTAGTACACCTACCCAGTAAACAAAAACTAAATAAAAAATAAATAAAATAATATTTTGAAGTAAAATCAGGGACAGTTGAGAGGTATGAGTCTGCAAACAACAATGTAAGCCACACACTGCAGAACTGTGCTATGTTGAAGTAAGGTTTGCCCGGGGCTAACCCAATTGCACAGTGCTAACACATTAGCCCAGTGCAAACTGGTTAGCCCAGGACAAACGGGAGCTATATTCAAAGCTCTCATGCAAATGAGCCTACTTAGGTAATCCGTGGGCAAACAGGTACATTTGCATCTCATTAAGTGCTGCTTAGCATACATTACCATGCAGTTTGCCCGGTGCTACTGCATGAAGCACAAAGCTCCACCTTTTGGTCGGAATGGAAGTACAGGTTGGACGCTGCAGGCCAAGGCATACCCACAGCATCCCCTGTTGGTTGGAATAGAAGTACAGGCTGGAAGCAGCAGGAACTGTGTGCCGGCAGGCACAAGCAGTGCATACATACCTCACAAGCCCTTGCCTCCTGAATCAGGGACAAGGCTTAATGAACAAATCAGGGACAAAGGACCAAAATCAGGGACACATCTTCAAAAGTAAAGATATCCACCCAGACAGCTGGTAGAATATGGGACTTAGTGAAAAATGTATTTTCTAAAGAAGCAAGTCTATAACTGTAATGCTTGACATTATTCTGTGCTTACAATTGCCACTGTTTAGCCATGGAAACACAACTGTGAGGAGGAACAGAGTACTATACTGAGGCAGATTTACGGACCACCCTGAACATCAGGGACAGTTGAGAGGTATGCTCCTGACCAATACACAATAGAATGAGTAGAGAAATTTCCCCTGGTAGTCTAGTGGTCCCCCCCTGCATGAATGCCAACCAGTTTACTGTAAATTAATAGTAGTTTCCTGGTAGTCTAGTGGTCCCCCACCCCCATGCATGAATGTTGACCCATTTACTGTAAATTAATAGTAGTTTCCTGGTAGTCTAGTGGCCCCCCACCCCTGCATGAATGCTGACCTGTTTACTGTAAATTAATAGTAGCTTCCTGGTAGTCTAGTGCCCCCCACCCCTGCATGAATATCAACCCATTTACTGTAATTAATAGTAGTTTCCTAGTGATACTAGTGGTCCCCCCACCCCCCTGCACGAATGCTGACATTCACTGCAATATTATGGCTAATTTCAGGGTAGTCTAGTGGTCCCCCCACCCAGCTGTGCACCTCCTGGTACCCCTGAACAAAGCATCTATCTGGAACCCGCAACCGGCTCAGCCCTCCTCACTCAACTACGGCCGGCCTTCGACTGTGGTATTCAGGTAAAAGTCCCATTTGACAATTCAGACATGTGAGACTAAAGTTAACTATCATTAATAAGGAGGACTTCAAAGCAATTGTCTTTCTTCCCAGGCTTAAGAGCTGATTCATGAAAGACAGGAAGCACCAGTTCCAGGCTAAATTCCAATACTTAGCCTTACATCTTAATCAGATTGAGTCACAGTCAGTTTGAGGCCATCTCTTTTTGAGTTTCTGTTACACAGTGAGTCAGCCAGCATCACATGAACTGTGTATCAAACACAAAAAATAGGTGTGTACAGATGTGAAATTGAGAGCAGCAGAAGAAAGAGTGAGGTTCCCCTGCTGCAAATAGTTTGCAGGAATAGTTTGTAGGAAATATTATAACCAAAATAATAACATTCTGTGTCAGCCTTCCTGGTTCTCCAGATAATCAATAGTGGTGTGTGAAATTGGATAAATTTACTTTGTGAATTCATTCTCAAATTTGTAGCAGTTTGTAACATTAATCGATTTTGCAAAGTGCCAATTTACAGAACTGAAATAGCTGTCCTAAATACCGCAGTCAGCAGCTGGCTGTAATGGAGCAAGGAGAGCTGAGCCGGTTGCCAGCTCCAGAGAGATGCTTTGTTCGGAATACTGGTAGGTGCACAGCTAGGTGGGGGAACCACTAGACTACCAGGGAAATTAGCCATAATATTTCAGTAAACGGGTCGGCATTCGTGCATGGGGGTTGGGGGGACTACTAGACTACCAGAAACTACTATTAATTTATAGTAAAAGGGTCAGCATTTGTGCGGGGTGTGTGGGGACCACTAGACTACCAGGAAATTACCCATAATATTGCAGTAAATGGGTCAGCATTCATGCAGGGGTGGGGACCACTAGACTACCAGGAAACTACTATTAATTTACAGTAAAGGGTCGGCATTTGTGCAGGGGGTGGGGGGACCACTAGACTACCAGGAAACTACTATTAATTTACAGTAAAGGGTCGGCATTTGTGCAGGGGGACCACTAGACTACCAGGAAACTACTATTAATTTACAGTAAACGGAAGGCATTTGAGCAGGAGGTGGGGGGACCACTAGACTACCAGGGAAACTACTATTAATTTACAGTAAAGGGGTGGCATTTGTGCAGGGGGACCACTAGACTACCAGGAAACTACTATTAATTTACACTAAATGGGTCAGCATTTGTGCAGGGGGTGGGAGACCACTAGACTACCAGAAATTATCCATAATATTGCAGTAAACAGGTCGGCATTCATGCAGGGGTGGAGGACCACTAGACTACCAGGAAACTACTATTAATTTACAGTAAATTGGTTGGCATTCATGCAGGGGTGGGGGACCACTAGACCACCAGGGCTACCCTAATCTTTTGCATGTAAGGGGGTCGGGAATCATGGGGGGGGCACAGCTGCATTACCGCCAGCTTTTTCCTGGTGGTATCTAGCACAGCGCTACAGGGCGCGCTAATGACTGTAGCACAGCGCTATACATTTGAATATGCTGTGCTGCTGGCATTCATGGGGGCTCTCCTGTCCACCCTCCTGCATATCATTACCTATTAGCCTCGGTGCTATCACACAGTGCTGGCGCTAATAGGGCTTTTCAATATTGCAGCCTGGTGCAAAACCAGCTCTATTCCAGCACTATGGATTTGCGCCAGGTGCAAAGGTTTGAATATCTGACCCTCTATATCTTAAATGTGGGAAAAAACAAACGAAAAAAAAAACAGGATCAAGAAAGAAAGTAACTAAACAATAATTCATTTATTGTTTAACACAAAAGGTCATTACAACATTTAACAACATTACAAAATTTAAAATGAAAAAGTTTTTAAAATCATCATCACATCACAGTTTTTACATAAGGCTATATATATCATATCAGGTACATCATAATTTACTTCATATATAAATAGCAGTCATTAAGTTATTTAACCACCTAAATGGCACCACAGAAGTAAAGAAGAAGTAAGCAATAATACTTCACAAAGAGAAAAGGTGGGAAACCCACAGCTACATACGCAGAGTCAGACCCAAACTGCCCATATACATTCCTGAAGTATATGAAAGCATTTATGGGTGTTTTCAAGTGAAATCTATCACCCTTCACTGAATACACACTCACACACACACACACACACACACACACACCTCTCTCCTTTCAACCAGAAATAATTCCCATTCAAGAAAAGAAATCACACAACAGTACATGGAGGAGCGGAGGGGGCGGGTCCTGCATCATTGCTGGCAACAAAATAAAACAAGTAGTACTGATGCCATCAGAGGATAAACTTTGTCCAGCAGTAATACAATAACATCATTTGTAGTGGACAGGACCATTTTATCAAAAATGCACACAAGTAAATCTACTGTTTCTAAATATAAACATATTTTTCCCAACTGTAAAATGTTAAAAAAGGAGCCCATTTTATAAGTGCAATAAGACACTCTGGGGTGTGCATGGAACAGATTTTACCACACTTCCTGGAGCTGAAGGCACTTGGCCTGTGGTATCATGCCTCACTATGCCCATAGGTGTGTAGCAAAATCTTTTCCATGCATAACCCAAGTCTTATTGCTTACTTATACAATGGGTTGGAAATGTCGAGCTTCCAGATAGGCTAAACAAGTTCTGAGACCCATATCTTAATTCTCCACAACTATACAGCTTTGAACAAGTTCAGGCAGTGGGATTTGGAATTTGAGCAACTCACATACAAAGTTCATGAACCACTTTATTCATTCCTGATTTCCATCACAAACACAGCTGCCACCTTTATTAATATATAACAACCTACAACTATGCCCTAAAAATAAAAGTTCATTAAAGGAAAAGGACAATTTTTGATCAAATCATGAATTTTTTGGAAAAATATAACTTACTAACCTGCTCACAACATGGATTCAAATCCAAACACAATACTGAGATGGCCTTGGTGAGGTGAACAAGCTGCATGTAGAGTGCTGTGGACAAATGGCACTCTGCCACAGCGGTATTTGTAGACCTCAGCAAGGCCTTCAGTTTTGTCGACCATGGCCTGATGTTAGACTCTTTATCAGAATCACACTTTACAAATGATATAATAATGTGGTTTTCCAACTACTTGGGTAACAGGATACATAAAACAAAAATTGCTGGAAATTTTTCGGAATGTCATCTGATAAAACGTGGGGTACCACAGGACTCAATTTTAGGTTCCCTTTTTTTATCATTGTTTATGAATTTGGCCCCTGTATCCTGTAAAAAATCAGAAATTACCCTGTGTGCAGATGATGCAGTTATTTTTAGTACTGGGGCTCTGTATGAGGATGTTCTGAGTGTTGCACAAAAATATTTTGATTTATTTCAAGAATGGCTCTTGTTTAGATGCATGCTCTCAAACACACACACACACACACACACAAAAAAAACAAAAGCCATGATTTTTACAGGACCATAAAAGAACAGAGAATTTAATTGCCATATAGTAAATCATAAAGGTGAACCTACTGAAATTGTAGATAGGTTTAATTACTTTAGGATTATACTGGATAGTAATCTCTCATTTGAATCCCATGTTAAACATGTTGTTAATTTAGTTCATCAGAGACCGGGTCTTCTATTTGGAATTCAGACTTCTCTTGTGCCTGATTCTTGAAGAATGCTAACACATAGTTTATTGTGTAGTGTACTGGATTATGGGTTGATTGTTTACTCAGCAACTAGTAATAGAATTCCTGCAGAACTAAAAGTGACATATAAATCTTCCAAGGAGAACACATCACTGTATATTGCTAAAAACAGCAGTTTGTCCTTCACTTGAAAATAGATGCAGCTTAAAGATGGGTTCCGTGCTCAAGACAATAAGGGAATTATTGGTTTGGACAAAAATCTGTCTCATACATGGCATCAACCTTTCATAATTCCGTACCTGATGAAATTGCCAGCTATACAGCTAATAGAACATTCAAAACCAGATTAAAACAATGGCTTATTTAAAAGAATGAATACACTTGTATTTAATATTTAAATGAGCATGTTGTATTTGTATCTAATGTTAATTGTGTGTGCAGTATTTTTTAAGTCTGTTTTTGTACTGTACAGTATTCACTGTCTATCATTATTTGTAATATTTTAATTTGTCACTTGTGAAAATGGACATTTTTGCTCATCAGCTAACAAGTATAAATGAAAATTAAACAAAATAAGTAAATAAATGAACTCCTTGCACACATAAATTCAGAGTTTGCATTTCTGATGTTTCTTTGGTGATGATGACCATGAAAAATTCCTCCTCTTGTTCTTACCAGTTTGCCAGAGAACTCCATGCTCCTTACCCGGCAACTGATGAAACTGAGATTCTGGCTCCACTTGAGGTGTGTGTGTGTCTGTGTGCATGCCAGCTGAACTTTAAATTCATGTATTCCCTGTTACCATTCCATTTTTGTCTGTGTGTTGGGTAGGAGGGGAGGAGGGAGTGAGCATTCTACAACTAGAATATTGCAGAGTTTTGAATTGTTGTATTCCATGGTAAACAATTGCACAATGTATTGAATGCACAGAAAGACAGATAACTGACAGGTTAAAAGCATCTATGGCGGGACTATTTTACTTTTTATCACTACTGTATTTTATTAAATAATTTGTGGATTCTAAAATTTTCGATGTGTTTGTTTTTAAAAATTGCCAATGGATCCATTTTATAAACAAAATAAGACAAGATAGGGTGTTGGTTTTCCCGGTTTTACCACATGCTCAGAGGCATAGTAAGGCATAAGCCCAGTTGGTTCAACATCCTCAGTTATAATTCGTAAGGGGTATGTTACAGTAGCATCCATACTCTGTGTTTTTCTTACTGATACCGACAGGTTAGAATAAAAGCTGCACAACATAATTTTGCTTTGTCCCTTTTTGAGTTATGGATCCTATCTGCTCGTGTGCAATTAAGTATGGAATAGCACACAACACAGTATGTTACTCCTCACCACCACCACTGTAGGTTGCATGAAGTGCCTTTAAAATGATATTCCACTTAAGAAATGGTTGTAGTTTCACTATGAAATTTGGCTTTATAGTTTGCTTTCTCTCAAAGGAAGTAATAAGGTAAATTATCCCACCACTATGTGACCAGGTTTGGATCACTCAGAAATCCTGGTTTTGTAGACCTCATTTTATAAATACGAGTATCCCTCTATAGCCAATTAAATTTACCATATGCATACAATACCAGGGGTGGAAAGTCTTTGTGATACACCTTGTTATCAACCCTCATGACATACTAATGTTTGAAATAAATGGACTTTGACATATTGGAGATAAAAATATTTATCAGCACAGTTTGTATCTTATATTGACATTCTTGGATCAGTAGAAAAGCAATGTTTACAGTGCTTGACATCACATAGTTATTTTACAGTCTTAGCAGTTTAACTGAAACAAAGGCAGTTCAATTTGTAGTAAATGGGCCCATTAAAACTTACACCTTTTACAAAGATGTTGCATGAGCCAAAAGTATATTGTGTTGCTCTGCAATTCTCACATGTACCTCTGTTGAGAATAATAGCTTCCAAGGTTTCATCACTCATGAGTTACAGTATGGGGGTCAAATCATTACCACATGGGGAAGTAAAAACTGTAAATATTTCAATGCTACCCATATTGCAGCCAATTGGAATCATATCGAATACTTGATATGTAACTAAGAATTACAAGCCTGTAATTTCATGTAAGGGTTCTGGTGACCACATAAATCATGAGAGAAAAGTTCAAGTGGCTTGTCATTTTACTACAAACTTGAGATGAAACTGCAAGTCTTGTGATTTACAGCTGGCATATTTTCTGTTTTGTATAATACAATGTTAAACACTGTTTATAGGATTAAAATTGGATCTATAGCATTTAAAGTGTCACAGATAATTTAATTTGTTTTATTGTCACTAGAATTTGAGTCAAACTGACAACAGACATTGTTTACCTCAAAATAATAAAGAGTATTATTTCATCCCAGCTTGTGAAGGGAGGAGGGTCTGTAAGTAGACATGACTGACCTAGAGTCCCTTTCAAGTAAGAAGAACATGTTATACGGTTTTAGTGATACAGACATTCATAAAAATCTGTAAGTAACTGTTCTAACAACACAACTGTGAATTAAAGGATATCCAATGTTGCAACACTGTATTATGACAAAAAAGTATGGACTATCTACGACTTACCAGGGGATCATAAATCATCTACATGTACCGTATTTACATATATAAATATACTATAGCAGTATATGTGATTTATAGTTGTCTTATGAATAAACTGTATGTCTGGGATATCTGTCTGTCTGTCTGTCTACCTGTCTGTCTGTCTATCATCCCAACCAGTGGAAGTTATTTGGTCTGTCGTAACTATTTATTCTCACAATAGCCTCATTATTTTTCAGTGTTTCCCATTCCCATTATTTTAGTGTGGCAGGTCCACCAACCTAGGTATACACTAATTATACCTCAAATGCTTAATCTGGTTCAGTTTCAGTTAGTTTTCATTTAAGTCCCCCACCTTCTCTGGGCTGAAAATATACAGCATTAATAGATAAATAAAAAATGAGTTTTGTGGAGCCACCTTTTATTAAACTGCTGCAATATGTTTCATACCTGTGCTCTAAACCATACCCAAAACTATGTATACAGCTGGCCTGGTGGTGCTGAGGGTTGAGGTGATGGATGCCACACCTTGCGCCACACTGACGACCCAGGTTCAGGAATGAGCTGGGATTTGGTGGGGGGGAAAGAGATTGAGCATCCAGAGGACTGCTCTCTCTTCCAAGGGGAGGGTGTGGGAGATGCTCACTCATGGAGTGACCTCTGGTAGAAGCTGGAGGTTTGCCAACTGAGCAGCGTGGCATATGACAGGGGTGGACAGAGCTGTGGCACTATGTTGCCTAGCCTGGCTGAGCTCTGTGGGGAAGGGGGGAACAGAAAAAAGAAAGAAATACCCCAATCCTGGGGATAGATGAAGGTGCCTCAACCTTCTACAGCCCACACTCCCAACTCTGGGCCATCTCCTCTCCACTGCCAGACTCGTGTGTGCTGGGCACTTTGCCCTATAAGATGGAGCACCTGGGTGGATAGGGTAGCCCTACCTCCAGATGATTCAGACCCGGAGGTGGTGCTTGGTAACATGATGGGGGAGAGGAGTGGTCATGGTGGGAGGTAGAGGCTGGGAGCTCCCGAGGTCACTGGATGGAGTTCTCCAGGGTTGGAGATAAAGTTTAAAAAAAAACTATATATACAAATGTGCAGTACAGATGGAAAGCCCAAGGTAGTGTGTAGGCTACTCCCCATCACCAACATGCTACATTTCATATTTCCATGCTGGGAAACACTGAAGATGGACTACTTAACCAATGGAAGAGTCACTTTAGCAATGCTTATACCATTTCAAAAGCAGTGAGCTACATGAAATCCACAGCTGTAAACAGACACAGTTATTTCATCAAATCAACAATGTGGTATAAATAGCAAATGGACTGCAATGGGATAACCATAGCAATAACTAGTGATGATAAGACTATCAAAAAACACACTCTCATGAAAGAATATGGTCATACCACTGCAATACAATGCACCTCCTTCTCTCTCTCTCTCTCTCTCTCTCTCTCTCTCTTGCTATCTCTCAAACATAGATTGTGTTAGCAGAAAAAAGAGTTCACAAAAACAAAATGAAGAAAACTCAATTCATATGGTTGTAGAATACATTTTTGTTTTACTTCCACCTTTATTCAATCTACATTTCTTAACAAACGCCACTTCATCAGGAATGGTGGTCACTCATTATGTTTGCTTACAAACCTTTCAGGAACAAATTTCCAGTTATCACTTTATGGTTGCATCAGCTTAAAAACATTCCCAGGTACAGTACCTCCAGTGCGTGTAAGTTTATCTGCCACCTGTGGTCAAGACCATCATTTTTCTATGGTTCTGCAGCACATAGCAGTTGCTGCAGAAATCAAGGCCAGACACAGAATTTAGAGCTGTTGCAGAAATTACTCAGAAACTGTTCCAGTAAGCTAGACAGATACTGCCCCCACTCCTTTCCCCCAACAACATTTCCTGCTTGTAGCGTTATAAGAACTTAAATTCATGCCAAACCAACTCAACCCTTCAAACCCTCCCTACTGAGCTATGTGAACTACCTTGAGTCACCGTATTTTTTATATTGCCACCTTATTTTGGTGGAAGCCTGCATGGTGATCAACTGTACTGCCTTTTCCTATCACTATTAGTGGGCCAGAATGCTTGTTCCTCAACCCAGTAGTGCTTTCTAGGGACCACACAAAGCCATTATGGGGCATGAATCCAGCATTTGAGCCCTGTAGTGATAGGGAGTAGCATGGGATTGTTATACAGTGCTGGACCAAAAAAGGGTGCCAAAATAAAAAAGAATGGAATAAATTAATGTGACTCTGGATGAGGTGAGTTTTGTGGCTAAGATATGTAGAGCAGGTATTCTTGTTTTATGAGGTGCAGAGTAATGTCTAAGAGGAGACCTTACAGTGCTTTTGAGGGAGGAAGAGGCACAGGATCATTGTACAGTGTTAAACTCGATAATGACATAAACTTAAAACAAGGCCACTCAATGGCACTTTCAAGGCTGGTTAGGAAGGTGGTGAGGCAGATGAGTGGAGGTCACCAGCACAGTGAGTGGTGGCTCTACCACTGCATCAGTGAACTGGCTATAATTATGCCCTCTTAGCACTCACACCACCCTCAGCCCCCCCCAACCAGGTGACTTTCTATAAAAACTATATAACTTGTAAAATGCACCTTACCCTGCCCATTGTCAAAAAGACACAAAAGTCATTTAATAACCCAACTTACTCCCTTCACCTGTCCTAGTAAAATATTTACAGTATATACCCCCTCCCAAACATCCTCTTTCATACACACCATCTTCCTCCTCCCTCCCACTTATTCCAAATGGATACTGATCACTCCCATGGTGTGCAACCGGCCCACCCCTCCCTCCACTTTGACTGGCTGCTGTCAAATAAATAAATCCAGGTGTACACTCCTATCAACATATCAGCTGAAGAGGTCATTACTATGGAACCCAGCAGCTTGTTTTATTTATTAGACAGCAGCCACCTGAGATGGAGGAAGAGCTGTGCCTGGTACCTATCATGGGAGTTACTACTATCCTTTCTTTGAGGTCAGTGAGGGGAGGAGGGTAGTGTGGGTGCCAGAGTGTGGTGTGTTAGATTTTGTATTCATATGTAACTGAGATACATCAGGAGAGGGTGGGCTACTGGGTGAAATGTATGTGTTTTTATAAACAGTGGTATCTTATACAATTTTCACTTGATTCTAAGGAATTTTGCCAGGATGGGAGAGGGTGGTATGGGTGACAAGAGTGTGGTAGGACTGGAAATTGAATTTTGAAAGGTGAAGGTGGGGGATGTGGCTGAGAAATGTAAGTACATAGATGGGGTACATTTCTAACTTTTAAAACTTGTTTGTTATATAAAATCATTGCCCACAAAAGTTAGGTGAAGTAGGAAAAATATTGCCACATGGCTAGTAATTCTCAATTTTGTTTGTTTATTTATGTTTATTTTATTTATTTAGTTATTAGAAAAGTCGGATTTACAACATTTGAGTCATGGACTCATTTACAAAGGCACCTCATCACAGGGTGGTAGACAGAGTTACATAGTGTGGTTACAACAGTGAGAACAGTACAGGTACAGAACATCAAACATATAGTACACATAGGTTACATAATAGTGTTACTTATAATAGGTTACAGTCATATACAAGGCACCCAAGGGTAACATTGGGGGTACAGCCCTGGACATACCTAGATAATTCCTGGGGAGGGTGGAGGTAGGGATGGAGAGTGGGGTAGGAGGGGGGAGAGGATAGGCTGTCCAGAGGACATTGTCAAGTCAAGGAGGCCTGACAGGAAGATCCTACAGTGGGATTAATTAGGTGCACCTACAGCAATGAGCATAGAAGAGATGGTTCCAGAGGGTGATTTTGAAGGGACCAATTTTGGCAATGTGTGTGATGCATGGTTGGAGGGAGTCAAAGCAAGCAGGGGCTCAGTAATGGAAGGACCTCTGAGCTAGTGAGGTCTTGGTTTTGGGTACCAGAAAGGTGGCCTTGACAGAGCTATGGGTGGCAACAGATGAGGACACATGCCATAGGGAAGCAGAGACCCCCCCCGGGGGGAGAGCCCTAGAAGAGGTTTTTTTGGTGAGTAGGTAGGTCTGGTAGTGCAGATGCTCCTCAAAGGTGAGCAGGTTGGCAGTGGAGTGGAGCAAGCAAGTGTGAGTGCAGTTAGGGGCTCCAGCCAGGAGCCTGCAGGCCTTATTGATTGAGAGCTGGATTTTAGTCAAGGCGATATTTTCTGCCTCAGCATAAATGAGCAAGCCATAGTCCACTAGCGACAGGATGGAAGAGGTGCTGGCCAGCCGGAAGGCAACTTGGGGGAGGCAATCTATACGATGGTATAGCAGGCCTATCCAAGAAGTTATGGCGGAGAATAGGACATTGATGTGGACGTGGAAGGTGAGAACCCAGTTGAAAGTGATGCCTAGATATTTGTAAGAGGTCACTTACTCCAGCAGGTGCAGAGTGCTGGGTAGAATGAAGAGGGGGGCATTCTTGGCCTTGTTTTGGTATTGGGAGAAGAACATTGACTTAGTCTTCTTTAAGTTAATGACAAGTCGGTGGTCAAGGAACCACTTTTCAGATTGGTTGTAGGTGTGCTGGAGGGATACCTGGAGAGAAGAGGGCTCAGGGTGGGAGGCAAAGAAAACTGCATCATCAGCATGGAGGAGCATTTTTCCTATGCAGGAGCTGGGGAAGAGTGTAAAGGTAGAGGCTGAAAAGTACAGGGCCCAGAATGGAGCCCTGTGGTACCCAGGAACCAACAGACCAGGTATTGGACAGGGAGCCATTTATCTTCACACGCTGGGGTCTAGCAGAGAGGTAACTGGAGAACCAGGCAAGGGGACCAGCAGAAAAGCTGAGTTGGTGGAGGGAGTCGAGCAGGAGGAGGTGACAAAAAGTGTCAAAAGCCTTGGAGAGGTCTATGAACACTGCGCCAACAAGGTTGCTGGAGTCAAGAGCAGAGTGCAAGTATTGAAAGAACTCCAGGAGGGCAGTAATGGTACTGTGTCCTGGGCAGAAACCATGTTGTTCTGGGCACATTATGTCATAGTTGGCCAGGTACTCAGAGAGCTGAATAGACACTAATTTTTTATAGGGCTTTAGAGAGCAGAAAGAGGATAGAGATTGGCCGATAGTTGTCAGGTGTGGACCAATCTCCACTCTTATGTATAGAGGTGATTTCAACTGATTTCCAAGCACTAGAAAACTGATTGAGTCATAGAGACCAGTTTAGTAGGTCTATAAGGGGGACTAGGATGACATCCAAGACCAGGTGGAGGATCCTGGAGTCTAGGGGGTCACAGCTGGGGTTGTTGCTACCAAGGGCTTTTAGCAGGTGTGGTCTGGCTATATGAGGGGATATAGTGTGCAGGCAGAAAGGAGAACGATTCAAGGCAGAGGGGATAGAGGTGGGGATTGGGTCAAAAAGTTGTTTGGGAGGACAGAGCTTAGGTCAGAGAATGTAGTATTGAGGCAATCAACTATTTGAGTTGTGTCTGTAGTTACAGTGCTATTGATGGAGAGCTGGGACAGTGGGGGGAGTGGGTCTTCCTATTAAGCTCTTTCATGCTGTCCCAGAAAGTCCAGGCTGAACCCCAGGTGGATGCAAGGGTGGTCTGATAGTGCTCTGCCTTGGCCAGTCTAATGACCCAGGTGCACTGATTATGCACCACATTGTAGGCTTGTCAATCAGCAAATGTGTCTGATTCGATAGTGATGTGCCAGAGATTATCCCCATGCTTATGTTTTTGGATAAGGGATGGGGAGATCCATGCTGAATTTTGTTTTTTAGTATGGATTCTGGTGTGGTGGGAAAAAAGGTCACAGACCTTGCTGAAGGCATAGGTGAAAAGGTCTAGGGCAGAGTAAGTATCAGGGGCGTGACAGATGGGGGACCAGTCCAGCTATGCTAGATGCAATTTTAGCTTTCTGAGACCCCCAGGGCATAGGCACCAGAGAAAGGTGGCAAGGGACACAGGTTTTGGTATGGAGGATGTCCAGAGACAGAGGACAGGTGGTGAGTGGTCACTAAGTGAATCAGGGAGGATGTTGATATCCTGGATTTTATGGGGTGGTTCAATAGTATTACATCTAGGAGGGTGCTGGAGCCACTTGTCCAGTTGAATCTAGTGGGCTGGGTGACTAACTGGGACATTTCCAGGGCAGCGAAGGAGTCCCTGCTATGGGAAGCAGTGGTACCAAATCAATTGATGTTAAGGTCACCTAGGATGAGTTGCTCAACTTTGTGTGGTAGGGAGGTGAGGTAGTTGATGAGAAACTGGACCTCTGGGTTCTGGTTCCTCAGGCGTATGTAGGAGACCATGAGGAAGAGTGGTCCACTGGCTGGGTCAGGGGTAATTTTTAGAGTGAGGGTTTGAGTGCCATGGTCAAGCTTGGGGGCAGGGAGTGCATGGCTTATAAGGGTGTCCCGCATGTAGATTGCACACCCACTGCCGCATTTATCAACTCAGTCTTCCCTGAACAGGGTGTATGCAGGGAGGGAAATAACAGAGTCAGTGGTTGTTTTGGAGAGCCAGGTCTCTACTAATGCAATAATATCGAGTTGGTGTTGTACAACCCAGCATAGGAGTGCAGTGGATTTCTTTAGAAGGCTGCATATGTTCAGTGATGCAATGCAGAGACCGCCTCCAGAGTGGGGTATGGGAGGGCTAGTTGGCATAGGTCCAGGGTTTGCATGTATATTCCCGGACAGCAGTAAGAGCAGAGTGATTCATCTAATTAGGGGATGGTGGTGACAAGGACCTTTAGTGTGGTGTTAATGGGAGGTCCTGATGGTAGGGGTGCAGGGGATGGTAAGGCATGGAGGGTAGCTATGGCAAGGAAGAGATGGGTCCAGGATGGGTCTGGGAGGGCAGTGGGAGCAGGGGTGTTGGTAGGTGGTGGATGCAGAGGAGTTGGGGGGTGTCCAAGGTGGAAGGGGGCCGAGCTGTTTGAGGGTGGCTTAGGGGAGAAATGCTCAGGGTGGAGGGTGGGGGCACAGAATGGGGTGATGGTCTGAACTAGATGGGTAAATGTGAGTAGGCCTAGTAGAAGAGTGATGGTGCCTATTGTTACATATTAGGTAGCACGGAGGTAAGACTGAGCCAGCAACGGTGTGCCAGCTGTGAAATTAGCCGAATCATGGGGCAATTTTGATAAAATGCCTGGAAAGAGTCACTGTAATATTGCTTTGCTACATGGGATGGCAATGACACTAGTTCTAAATTAGTGATATCATTGAAAATTCAGCCAAGGCAAAGGTGCCAGTACTGGGATGGCTTGGCTGTGACTGGATATGTCACCATAGGCAGTGGCAGTGTAATAATTGAAAGGGTATATAGTCAGATTAGGGTGAGGTCCCTAACAATAGGGCAGGTTACAGCAGTAATTGAGAGGAGTTAACTGGAGTAGATAGAGGAAAACTTGAGAGCAAATGTGCAAGCCTGTGGGTGAGATTGCTTTAAAAAGTGGCTGTAAGAAAGTGGGTCAAGTCAGATATTGAAGACAGGGAAGCCAATAGCCATAAGAATGTGCAGCAGTGGAATGACCAATCAGCTGCTAGGCTGAGGAAAGGAGCAGAGCAAGGGTCTATTTAATACTTTGACGAGGTGGGAGAGGGGGGGGTGGGCAAAAAAATTAAGTCCAGAACACAGCACAGAAAGAGATTTCCCTGAGATCAGGAAGCGCCAGGAGTTGGAAAATCAGCTGAGGAGCACAAACTGCCAATCAGTGCCTAGCTCCTCCATTGGGCATCCAGTCAAAACAGCGGCATTCAAAACCACGAGTTTTCGGAGGTCCAGTGCATACCAAGTTTATAGCCAAGTACAACTTTGCTAAATCCCTAGTGGTTAGAACACCCTGCAGCAATGTATTAACATACAATGTGTGGCTTGGGTATATGGAGATGCACAATGCATTTACTCAGAGTGCCTTCAGTCACCTGAGGTATGTGTGTATATTGTAGTGTATCTCACATACTGAAGGGTCGTATTCTACTTAGAAAATGGACTGATAGAAAAAACATAAAATGGTGTCTCTGTATCATCATTTTCAACAAAATAATAACATCATGGTTTGTAAGAAAAAATAGTACATGGCTGTGATTGTATATGCCTCCCTATGTTGTGCAGCATTTGCTTCCTGCATACAGTAGACGTGTTGTGCCAGTGTTGACGCATTTAAGAAAAAAATAGATGTAACTCCCACCCAAGCCTCCCTTTTTTACTTTCTGTTGATTTTAAAATAGATGCTTACATCAAGTAAAAGTGACCATGAAAAGGCCAAACATTGATAATAATTGATCATACACAGTTGCAAATACAATAGGTAGTACTATGACTCTTTTCTATTATAACCTCATTGAGAAGGTGCACCTCGTATCATTCTTTTTGCACACATTAATAGCCAGATTGAAGCCAATGCATAGTAGGACAAACACTTTAAAGCAGCAACAAATTTTTGTAAAAACATACACTTGCCTACTGGCTTAAAGTAATAGAGTCCTGTTGCTTTTCTTTTCACAAATAAGAAATTGCACTTTGGAGCAACTGTTACCCTTAGTAGTTAGACTAATCGCAGATTCTCTATTAATGATTTAAACCAAACAGAGCTCACTAAATGAAAGAAAAACATTAAAAGCTTCACACTCAACAGGAAGGAATAATATAGATCAGAACTTCAAATTCATACCTCACTAATGGTCTGCAGAGGCAATGTGGTATCCAATAACTCCACATGAATATCAGCCAGGCTACAAACTACTAAAGAAAATACAGCCATTGAACCAAAATAAATCTGTCCTTGTACTTTTTATTGTTATTAAAATTTGCTTAAGTGCCTCTGTTCATTTCACTACATCTTGACACTTAGCTAAAGGTAGCCATGCACACATTTCCATTGTAACACTCACAGTGGCATCTTTCAGAGCATTATTTTGTGAGTGCACTTCACTTTTCTATGGCAAACCACATGGCCTAAATGGAAAATTGTTTTGTCACTTTGCTGTTTGTGTCTGTGTAGGAGGTGGGTCTGATCATTTAAAATGTTTCTTAAATATGTGTTCTTTTGTGCTGGGACTTCTGGGAAGGGAGACTCTTCAAAGGTGATGGCAGGAGAGGGGACAGCCTGCTACAGCAGATGATTGACATTTACATTAGACAGTTAGACTGTAGGGGACACTGAGACTATGGGAACCATGGTAAAGGAAGTATGGGAGAGGAACCTAGCTAGTACTTCCCTAATACTGGGGACTGACAGAAGTAAGCTGGGTAAAAATAAGGCTGATTTTCAAAAAGGAATATTGGAAAGTGGAAAGGGGGGGGGCTCTTAGGAATCCGGGTAATAAAATCAGTGAGCTCCAGGCATTGTGGTGGACACTGAGGTGAACACTGTTGCCATCACAGATACTTGGGCAACAGAGAATAATGACTTTGACTTGTTAGTCCCATGTTACAAAATGGTTAGACAGGACAGGGGAAAAGTACAGGGGATGGCTTATAGCCCTACATGTCAGTGAGGGCATAAAGGCTGTGGAGGATCGACACATTAGGGGAAGCAAAGGGGAAACAGAGTTGCCATGGATTTACCTCACAGCACCCGCAGGTAAGAAAAACATGGGTGGTTTATCTACAAACCAGCAGGATAAGGGGAATAAAGAGATAGGGAGCTCAGGGAAGAGCTGGCAAGGGGATTGAGGAAGGGGGAAGTAGTGGGGGCGGGTGATCTGAACCTGCCAGATATCCATTGGGACATTCCACTGGCCAGGTGCATCAGAAGTCTGACCTTGTTGGATACATTGAAGGACTGCTTTTTGGTGCAACAGATTAAGGAAACCACAAGAAAGGTGGCCATTTTTGAGTTGTTGCTCACCATCTCAGAAATGGTGATTGGAGTGAGGGTAGGGGAGAGATTGGGGCCCAGTGACCAAAACTCCATTTGGTTCATCCTGACCCTCAGGACAAGAATGTCCCTATCAAAAACTGAAGTTTTTGATTTCAGAAGAGAAGACTCCAACTGGATGACTGTCCAAGACAAATTGACCATGGTGGACAGATCAAAGGTATAGAGGAAAGCTGTGGGCATCAAGGGAACCATTCTTGAGACAATCAAGTCATGCATGAGAATTGTTGCAAACTGTAACAGGTATAACAGACCAATATGGTTCTTGGGATGAATCAGAGAAGCAGTAAGGGTCAAGAAAAATAATTTCACCAGGCACAAGAAAAAGCAGGGGGAGGTGGAATGGGGATAGTACTAAATAAAAACAAGGGGAGCAAAGAGGATGGTCAGGGAAGCAGAAGCAAACATGGAGCTTTGTATTGTGGAGGGTTGGGGAGAAACAATTCTTCCGACATATGAAGTAAAAAAAAGAAAAGAAAGCAGAGTGGGGGTATACTGTAGTTAGGCTACTGTGGGGGGGATGGGGCTAGTAGAAGATGAACAATAAGCAGCTGTCCTTAATGATTATTTCTGCTCTATCTTCACAAGGGAAGCCAGTGGTCCCATCTGAAAGTGTCATCAAGGTAGCTGTCAGAACCATTTCTGAAATGAAGAAGCCAATATGTACCAGAGAAAGGGTTCAGAAGGA
This sequence comes from Neoceratodus forsteri, assembly GCA_016271365.2. NCBI lineage: Eukaryota > Metazoa > Chordata > Ceratodontiformes > Ceratodontidae > Neoceratodus > Neoceratodus forsteri. Next base: position 19,377,908 of record JADMNL010000025.1, read on the forward strand.
TCAAGCTGAGCAGGAAGTAGGAGCAATAATAATAAACCAGTTTGTCTTTGTTTCTGGACACGTGTAGTATACGGGCACAGTGTCAGCAACAGGATGAGCTCTGTAAATGAAATGCTCAGTTAGCAGCACTGTTTGAGCTGATTTAACAAGTAACTTGCCTGTAGCTAGCCTCCCCCACAGAAACAGAAACAAACACCATTTTCTGCAACCAGAGGTACAGAAGGACCATGTGACCATGCTCAGTCAATCAGGCTGAGATGGAAGTCAGAACAGCAATAAAGGGACTCTGGGTCCAAAGTGTCTCATCATGCTTGTGTCCCAGAGAATGAGTGGGACAGAAGAATGAAGCAGATATGCTAAAGCATCAAAGTCATTGACAGGTGTCCACAAGATGCAATGCCAGGGTGACACAAAACCTGGTAGGGTGAAACACAGTACTGAGTACATATATTCTAAAAGAAGGGAGAGGGTAAATTAACTACAGATACTGGGGTAACAATAAAGGGAAAAATAGCCTGGCTTAAGTATAGTAGATACTAGTAGAAGGAAAGCAGGAACCACCCTATCTAGGGTAAGGTAATAAATCCATTTGAAGCAAAGAAAGGAAGGGAAACAGGCATAGCAATGAGGCAGTAGAGTATTTGGGAAAATTTCAACTGACAGAATTATGGGTAATTCCACGCACACAGCACTCAAACAACATGAAATTCACCAAATGAATATCAGCAAAAATGCATTTATTAGAGACCTGGGCTCTCACCCAAACCCCAGCTCTTCTGCATTCCTTCTGGTCCAGAGGTGGATGTGCTACCAACTGAACCACACTGACACCAAAAAGAGAGTAAAAGAGACAAGAAAAAGAGAGGGTAATGAGGGAAGATGGGGGTCAAGGGGAGCTATAGGGAACAGTGCAGGAAGAAAGGAAGGAGAAAGCAAAATTAATGGCTGAGAGGGAACAAGACATGAAAAGCCATGTGTGCCAAGGCAAGGAGTCTGAGAAATAAAATTTCAGACCTAGAGGCCATCATGGAGAAGGCTGGTCTGGATTTTGTGGCCATAACTGAGTCATGGTGCCTGACAATCACAACTGGGACATGGCCATACCAGGCTATTCTCTATTCAGGAGAAATAGGGAGGGGAGGGGAGGAGAGGAGAGGAGAGGAGAGAGGAGAGGAGAGGAGAGGAGAGGAGAGGAGGAGAGGAGAGGAGAGGAGGGAGGAGAAGAGTAGGAGGGAGTTGCTCTATGTGAAGGAGAGAATCAAGACTATGGAAATGCAGGGAAACCCAGAGGAAAAGGAAGGAAAGGCAGTGATGTGGGTAACCCTGAAGACCAGAGCTGGGGCCACTCTCCGTATAGGGGTTCTACATAGACCTTCTGCACATGGTCAGGAGTTAGATAATTGACTAGGGAAAGCCATCATCAGGATGGCTGATAAGGGGGAAGTGCTGCTAGTTGGGAACTTCAATCTGCCAGATGTATATTATAGTCTTCCAGCTGCAGTGTTGGCAAGGAGCAGGCCAATTCTTACATGGGATAAGCACAACAAAATCATAATGGAGAGGAAGGGGAGGGAAGAAGAGCTGTAGATTGGGAACAGTCTGTGATAATAGTGTTGTTAAGGAGAAATGGGCAGACTGGATGGGCCAGGTGGTGTTTATCTGATGTCAAATTCTATGTTTCTGTGAATGGAAGACTGCTTCAGAAACTGCCTAGTATGGGAGGATTGCAAGGGAGGGGTAGAGGAACAGTGAGTTAAAATAAGTGAGGACATATTAAGAAAACTAGCCTCTGCATAAAGGATGTTAGCAAAAGAATAAAAAGGGCCACTATGGTACTCCAGAGGTGTGGACAAGGTGGTAAAGAAAAAAGGGTGGCATTCATGAGGTACAAATAAATGCTGAGAGAAAAAAGACAGGGAGGTGTACCATGCAAAAAAAGGATGCAGGTATGGCAGTGGGGAAGGGGGCAACAGCACAACAGCACAGATAGAAGAAAGGATAGCCTAAGAGGTACTAAAGGGGATAAGACTTTCTTCCGCTACATAAATAAGAAGAGGAAAGCAAGGGGAGGGATAATAAGGATAACGAGGATGACAGAGGAAGATTGTGCACAACAGGATCAATTAAAAGTAAACATCCTGAACAGGTACTTCTGCTCATTCTTAACAGTGGGAGGACAGGGGATGGCCCACCAGAAAGCTGCAGAAAAAAATAGGTGGGCAAGATGGATACAAGTACATTTTCAGAGAATGGAATCCTGAAGGGACTTGCTGATCTGAAAGTGAACAAGGCTATGGGACCGGACAGGATACACCCAAGGGTAATAAAGGAACTCAATGAAGTGTTTTCTGTATCCCTGGTTGCCTTATTCAACAGCTCACTGGAAACTGGCATGGTTCCAGAGGACTGAAGGAGAGCAGGCAGGGTCCCACTCCATAACAGTGGCAGCAGGGAGGAGGACAGCAGCTATAGATTGATCAGTACATCAGTATTGGGTAAATTAGGGAAAACTCTGTTAATGGTAAGATTAGTGGAATATCTTGAATCCAGTGGGCTACAAGACAAAAGACAGCATGGATTCATGGGGAATTGTCAAGCCAGATGAATCCGATTGATTTCTTCAACTGGGTGACCAGGAAGGGAAGGCAGTGGACATGGCTTATTTAGACTTTAAAGCTCTGTACAAAGGCCACTCCGCTGACAGCATACCCAGTTTACAGAAACATCAGTAGAACTACAATAACATCACCAATCAGCCAGAATTGTTTCCTAAGATTCTTCATTGTGTGCAAATATAAGAAATAATAGGCAATTTACAATTAAAGAGCAAGTTGAGAACTCTGGATGCTTAAGACATGCACAGATAATTAGGCAACAATTCTGGCTGGCCAGTGCTAGTTCTCTTCAGTCTTTAGCAAGGCCTCCAACACTGTACCACACAGGAGATTGATAAAGAAGTTAAGCAGCATAGGGGTGGTAAATTGGGTAAGAAGCAAGTTAATGGATAAGAAACAGGGAGGGGTGGTAAATGGCATTCACTTTAGTGAGGGGAGAATGGTCAGCAGGGTGTCACAGGGCTCAGTACTGGGGATAGTCCTTGTTAATGTCTTCATGATTGGCATTGCAGTAGTGGAAGGGAAAATATGCCTTTTTGCAGATAATACTAAAACCTGCAATAGGGTGGATACTGTCTAGATAAAGCACACGTCTTTGTGAGAAACATTGAGGTATTTTTTTCTCTTACCGCCGTGATATATGCTGCAAGTTTTAAATTATTTAATTAAATAAACATTTTTCTAATTTGCACTCTAAACTATGTAGTGCTTTCTTTTGAAAAAGGTTTATGAGCTAGGGCTGTTGGACAGCTGTGGATACTCAGGATAGAGTGGAGAGAAAGTGCTGGAACTTTGGGAAACTCCAGGAGCGGTCAAGGGCATGGCAGCTGGGGTTCAATGACAGAAAGTGCAAAGTCATGCACCTACAGCATAGAAATATAGGAGAAGAGTATAGGATATTGGAGGGAGGGTACTGACAGTCATTGAGCAAGATAGGACCCTTGGGTTATCATACATGATTACCCCAAAGCAGAAGGACAGTGTGACAAGTTGGGTAGGACCAGTGGGATGCTGGGATGCATTGAAGGGGTATCACTGGTAGGAGGAGGGAAGTGGTGTTACCAATGTGCAGCTTGTTGGAGAGACCCCACTTGGCTATTGTGTCCAGTTCTGGAGGCTGCACCTTAGAAAGGACACAGATAGGCTGAAGGAAGTGCAATGCAGGGTGACTAAAATGGTGCAGGGGTTGAATCAAAACTCCTATGATGAGAAACTGTGATATCTCAACGTGTACACCCTAGAAGAGAGGAGAGCAAAAGGTGACATGATAGCAACATACAAGTACCTCACAGGATCGAACAGGGTGCAGAAGGGAAGTCTCTTTTAAATGAGAAAGAACACCAAGACCAGAGGGCATGTGATGATGCTGGAAGGGGAGGGAAAATTTAAGAGGGATATGAGGAACACTGCTCCACTGAAAGAGTGGTGAATGCCTGGAACAGACTGCCTGCAGAAGTGGTGGAGGTGAAAATAGTACAGGATTTTAAACATGCATGGGCTAGACACAGGGCAACATTAATAAATGGGCAGGGAGAAGGAAGGGTAACTGGAAACCAGTTAAGGTCTGTGGAGACAGACTAGGCAGAGGCTTGGGATCCGGACAAACTGTGAAAGCCAAGTGAATGGACCTGAAGCCCTAAAGGTAGATAAAGCCCCAGGACAAAATGGGATGCACCCAAGGGTGCTGGAGAAATTGACTGCAGAACTGGTTGAGCCCTTGTTAGGGCCTTTCAATAGCTCAGTTCAGATAGGGATAGTTCCAAAAGACTTCAGAGTAGCTATATAGTGTCCCACTACACAAGGGAGAATGACAAGTGGCAACGGGAGAATTACGGATCTATCAGACATACCTCTGTAGTGGGTTAACTGATGGAACCACAGATCAAAGAGGGCATTTTGCACTACATTGAGAGCAACGGTCTTCAGATAATAAGCAGCATGTTAAATAGAGCAACTGTCATTTTTGCCCACCAGTATACCCCCCCCCCACACACACACACACACTTCTCATGTTATTTTACACCAGTCATATTTTACTATTTTGCCATGATACTGAAAAAAACATTTAAATACTGAATATTCTGCCATGACCAGAATCCATGAAAAATAGTACTGCCACCACTGAGTTCCCAACATGGCCCGGTTCTTAAGGCTCACTTCCACATTTCGATGCCAAATTAAATTACCAAGCATGACGCTGATTAGTCACCTTTGTTATCAGTCTGTGAACTGGAGTATCTGTCGGGCTACCAATCACATATTGGTAAATAACATCTAGAGTGTGTGTGCGTGTGTGTAACTATATAATATTACATAATCGTATCTCTGACGATGGGCACGTAGTTCTGACCATGATCCACTGTGGCTCATTAAGAAGTTCCTGCACGCTCGCTCAGTTCCGATTCACTATACCTACGGAGTTTATTTAATATACTATCATAAGACACAAGCCATAGTTGTGAGCTTCTTAAACAGACACTTCTTCACCCCGGAATCGGAATGGGTGGTAAATTAATCAGTGGAGTACATTCAAGCAAAAGCCCTTCTTTAAAGTACAGTTTCCCATAACATTTCAGCGCACAGTTGTGCCGGGTATTTACTTGAAGATGAAAAGATTAGTAGACTCTTGCTGTACATAGTCGTGTACACACTGTATATACATATTTAACTAGTTAAGTATTTATTCCCAAAGGCGTACCAACCAAAGAATATCCTAACACTAAGAGCGTGTAGTGGATTGATCGGGTGCAGACCGTTTAGTTGACCTGTGTCTACAATGCGGAAACAGCAGTTAAGAAGAATATACAATATGACTGTAATTGCATTCAGGGGAAGGGAAGTTCTTAATGCTATGTCAGTAGCTTCCACTTCCCACAGGCGACATAATCATATATTTGGTGTAATTGTTGTATGTCCCTGACGCATAATACACTCAGTTAACAAGTCTTAAAACAACCATTTAATCTGAAATTAGATACCCTCAAAGGGATGGTGAAGTCAGTAACTGTAATATACAAGTGTGCCCCCCCCCAACACCACCACCACAACAACAACATTAAGGAGTTAAGAATGCATAAGTAGAATGTATTGACTGATAGTGGCAATTGTTATCTGTTAACAAAAAAAATGTTGATTTTACAAATATGGAAACAATTCCGAAGGTAGCGGGATATTAAAGTTGAACTGCACTGAACCTGCAAGTCATGTTTCCCCTTAGAAGCAGACTTTAGATACTGGTTCAAATTATGTTACTGTTTCATCTCTACATGCTCTTCTGTTATCCTAGTGGGTGAGAGGGACCTAAACTACATCTCACAGTTCTAAAATTGCCAACCAATTGAGGTTACTAATAGGCAAGTATAGATGGAAAGATAACAGAACTGCAACCAGCAAAATACATGATTCGGGTGGGAAAATGGCATTCACGTTCAGGGCAGTTCTTCTTTAAAAAACAAATTAAAATTCAGTGCTGGACATCATCTGATCGTTCAAAATGCATCCGTTTGGCTTGCAAGGCTCTTCAGGTTTGAATATAACTAAGATTTCAGGAGGTTTCAGGACAGCAGTCCTTCCGCCACTTATTTTCCCGTGGTTGAATTTGAGTTTTAACTGGACTGGTTAGACTTGTTAAACAGGCCGAAACAGAACACAACCCTGTGTTAAATTTGCCATTTTTTTCTGTTCTGGAAAAGAGAGAGGGAAGGAGGGAGAGAGAGGGAGAGAGAAAAATATATGAAAGGTGAGGGAGAATGTGCGTGGTCCCAAATAACACACTGAAAAAAAGGTGGAGAGTTGCGGTAGCTTGCGTGTATCCCGAATTACAATTATGAATGGTGAGAAGCTCTATGGCGGGCTCTCCCCCCTTAAGCACATACTCACACTTTTGAACAAGAAGACGCACATCCCCCACCTCCCTCGTTCATAAGATATTTATATTTGCTATTCTCTTTTTCCTTTTCTATACTGTTGGTCTGTGTTACAGTACTGTAACTCTTGTTCAATCACTTCTGCAACAGTTCTGCGCACTGACTTCTTTGCCAGTGACAGAAACCAAAGCAGTTTGAGAAAAAAAAAAGCAACAGCCCTCAGCATAATAAAGTTGAAAGCTTTACAGTCATTCAGCAGCTATATCCCCGCATGCAGAATGGTCATGTGGATCGGGGTCATGACAAGTACTGGGCCAATGGAAATCGGGAGTACAAGTGGTTTTAATTGGATTGGGGATATTACAGTGTTGGTGTCACAAACCGAACCACCTGGCAAAGTCGGGAGGATGTGTAGTTATGTCACTGCACTCTGTAGGGCGTGGTGGTGATAATGGTGACTGGGTGCACTTAACTGGACATGTGGATATTAGTTATGCTTAGTTGGAATAAAAAACAAACAAGCAGATCCGTTAGGGGGTCCCGAACTCAGAGAGCAGCACTCTGTCCGTACCACTGAAAGTTTGTCTCCACTCCAGAAACAATTTAGGCTATACTAATATTGGCTGTTGGCATGCGGGCTGAACTGGACCGCCACATTTGCCCTCGCTTTCAAATCTGCAACAAAGGTATAAACATATACAGATCCTTCCAAGTTCATAGAAACGCTGGCCTTGGACACCTTCAATCCCAGCAGACGCTGGAGCCTCTACTCATAGGTGCCGAGCAGAAGCAGTGAAAATCATCATTCTTTAAAAGTCTACGTGCCTTTTTTCCATTTAGTTCAGTTACTACGTCCTGTTGAAACAGCACACAATGGACGCCACTCGGCTGAACATATAAACTTTAAAAAATGCAACCTAATGCCATGTGGATTCTCACTATGGTACATCCAAAGGCCACCTATGAATAATCCTGCTGGATCCATGCAAATGTGCTCGCTGCCAGTGTGTATACAACACTAATCAATGGACTATTTATATCCACATTGTTATTATAAGTAGTAAGGTATTAAATATTGTTATAGTTAAAAGAAAAACAACTGCCTCTGGCTACAGATCAAGTTGGTATAGAATACTAGATAATAGTCCCAGTATCTCCTAAATGTCTATTCGAAGGAAAGTAGTTATATATTATTTGGTTGCCCTGGGATTAGATACTCATCCTCGCCTTGACTGAAAGTTCCTCTAATTATATGTTCTTTTTAGCTGTTGATTTTTCCGTTATATGCCTTTACCATACAGTACAGTTCACCACTAGCTTTCAGGTGCTCTGCACTCAAGGATAACGCAAAATGTGGAATATGTTACATCAAAACAAAACACATAACAGTTCACCCAGTTTCATTTGTTATTCAAACGCAAAAAGTTAATTTTATGACAGCGTGCTAACGCTTAAATGAATCTGGATCCCATGCTCAAAAGATGTGTGTAGGTGTGATCCTTTACTTCAGACTAATGGTATGGCTGCAATAAAGAAATGCTACAATTATTATGTATTAATTGAATGATTAATTGAATATGCGGAAATACTCTCAGGGAATGACTTCAGCTTTTCAAGCGCCATTCTAATGTGCCTTTGTGCAGCACATGAGCCAAATTCATTAACACGGCCTGTATCAGTGGAAGTGCATGGAGATATAAACTAATGTATTGTTAAGATATGTATTTTTAAGACCGTGTTCCGCGTATTTCTATTTGCCAATGTAATCCTCCTTTAAATGTTCTCATTCGCTTGTCAGAGCGGCAGCAAGGAAAAGAAGACCTACGGCGATCCCTAGTGGCACTGGGTTCTGTACAGCATCTCTTGCTGCTGAAATTTCTGGCTTACACAAGAGGCTCAGGGAGCTGTCCGGCACCATGGTGCTGGAAGTTCGTGTTTACCCCAGCGGTGCCAAGCCCTGTCCATTATGTAGTGAGGTGGACACGTTTCGGGCTGACCTAGCGGCACCCGAAGCTGTCCAACTCCTCTTGAGGTTGAAACGTCAGTCTTTGCCCAGAGTCATTTGGGCTATCATCAATTGGTTCTGAAATGTCGGGTTACCCCCGGGAGCTCAAGGGCTGCCTAATATCTCTTGATGCTAAGATTTCAGTCTTACTCTAGAGGCACCAGAGCTATCCAGCATTCGCTGGTACTGACAGTAGGGTTAACACATTTTAAGAAGCTCAAAGTGGGACATTTCTTACTAAAACATGATTTTTCGCAGGACAGTAGGTAACCCGGACTAGTGCAAAAGACTTGTTTTATCTATATAATCACAATTAAGGCTAAGTATTGTAGTTTGTTAGTTGCTTCTATGGTTTCATATCATTTTAATGTATTTTAGTTAAGGTACTATAGTTTTCTACAAGATTTAGAGGAAAGTTAGAAAATATTTTTTCTACTAAAAAGTCACAACATGTAGTATTTTTCATGTTTTTTTGCAGGACACAGCTGCCCAAATCAGGACTGTCCTGCGAAACGCAGGACAGGTGGTAACCCTAATTGACATTTCTGACTTACCCCAGCAGGTTCCCCAGGAGCACCTAAGGGTGTCTATGGTTCCTTGGTGCTGAAACGTCAGTCTTACCCCAGCAGTGCTGCAGGTTGTCAGCTTTCCTTTAGCTAAGTCAGGCTCGTCCTATCAGTGCTGATAGCTGTCCAACATTCCTTGGGGCAGAAATTTCAGTCCCAGCGTCCCCCGGAGTTGCTGAATATCTCTTGGCACTGTTATTTCAGTCTTACCCAAGAGGTGCCTGGAACTGTTTAGCATCCCTTGGTGTTCCAATCGCAATTATTTCCAGCCCTTTCATCACCGTACTTGCTGGAACTATACCTCTCAAACTTTTGTCACCCAAATGTGGAACATTGCCTCTCAAAATGTGGAACAGATGAGCAAAATCCAGAACACTTATTCAACTATTTACCTAGGAGGCTCAGAACACTGTTAAAATGTTTGCACGTATGTTCAGAAAGTCTGCTATTAATTGAATAATATATTTTTTGTATCATTTACTACAGATTTTTGCTTTAAAATGTTAATACCGAATGTGGAACAAGTCCTCACAATGTGGAACAGGGAGCTTTTGTGAAGTAAAATGAGGAACATTCCCTAATGTGGTACAGCTGAGAGGTATGGCTGGAACTACAGACCTTCTATCAGACGCAGCTTTCTAAGATTTGTTCCTCACGTCCACCAATCTGTCTGTACTACACACCAGAGCGACACGGGATGTCCAAATCTAAACAGTCCAAACAAGTGGTGATAACAACAACAAAAAAAGGGAAAAGTACTCGATGGCTGCCCGTTTTACGGGGATAACTGTACAAAATGCAAAAGCAATTTGCCCCTTCCCCATGTGCACGCATGCAAGTTTACAACTTTTTTAGTCTGTCAGTAACAAAAATATATATATAAAGAACACCACAGTTCTTTCTCTTAAAAATACAAGTGCGCTGTTTGAAAAGCAACTTCAAGTTTATTTTTATGTGCAGCTGAAATACACACTATGACCCATGATGTTGTTTAGAATATAGGAATTATAGATTGGCAGACTGTGTTGAATTGCTCTGAAAGTAACTATATGTCATTTGCAGCTAGATAATGACACATGAGCAAACACCAGCCTTAGGCTATAGCTATAGATACAGATACAAATACATATACAGATATAGGGTACATAAAGTTTTTTAAGTAATGTTTGTCCTTAGTTCGCAGATTTGCGTGCGAGTTCGGCTGATTCAGCTGTTTGGCTACTGGATCAAGAAGATCATTTGTAAACCAATACTACCGTGCTTTCAGTGGGCTTGTTTCTTTTTTTTTTTTTTCAGAGATCTGATGATCTAGAAGCTGTTCCTCATACATTCTATCTCAGACTGCCCGTGTACTGCGGCACAGATAGAAACCGAGAGATATGCAACTCCATTTTCTAAACAGTCACATTCCAAGGCGCCTCTCACCTACCTCTGTCTAACGCGAGGGTATCCAGGTCTCCGAATCTGCCCCGATCCCTGTCTTGAGGGGTTTCACCGTGTCCCCCCGGATGCCCGGCAACCTTCACCAAAGACGGCCAGTTTTTCTACCACAAGACAAATCCGAGGGCTGGACTCGGCCTGAGCGAAGAAAAGAGCTGCAGCTCCTCACTGCGTCAAGCTTGGAAATCTCAAAGATCCATTAAATGGAAGGTGATTAATTCAAGGCGAACCCTGATTGAGAGTGCAGCGCCTGGCCTCGCGTCCCTTCTTATTTATTCCAAACAGACCTGGGGCTCCAGATGTGCCACCCAGCATTGCCAGTGTGTTTGTGTACAGTATTTGTGCATATGTTGCTGATCAGGTCTACAAGGTAACACCACGGTCTCTCAACTATGAGCAAACGTTTAAGGCTGAAAAAAGACACTAGGAGGGAGGTGTTTACAACATCAACCGAGCAAGTATGTTGATCCTATGAAATGCGAGGTGAAGGCAAAGCCCATAATAAGATTGCTTGACAAATACAGTCTATAAATGGGTGCTAGAGAACAATAACCCCCACCGTGTAAATCTTGTATCCACCCATAAAACGGAGTGCCAGCATAGGAGTCAGGGGTTGTTGGGGGAGGGTTTTTTTCTTTAACTTTGTCGGGCCTTATAACAGCCAATAGCTGTCTTTTGCAATTCATCTATATAACAGGCTGTTTATGTAAGACGTAGGGGCCGTGTCCATTCAGTTCTAATTCAAATAATGGTGTATAAGAATCCGGCTAAGGTTAAAATGGATAAAGGACGCCGGGGCTGTGGTCCAAACTCAAGAGTTTATGTTTTAAGAGTGCTCGGTAATGTCAGTGCCCCAACGGAAGGACGATTACTTTAAATTCTCTCTCTTCCTCCCTCCTTGTACGTGACGATCCCTACTGTGATGTACCTGTTGAAACAGACCTTTTCACTTTCCAACAAAAACCTACAAACTTTCCAGTCTAGCACATGGACCGGCACCAGAATCTACTGGGCAATGCAGCACCGAATTCTTAACCTGTATATACGCTATAGATAGAGACAGTGTGTGTGTGTGTGTGTGTGTGTGTGTGTGTGTGTGTGTGTGTGTGTGTATGTGATACTAATTATCCGTTTTTAAAACAGGTAACTCTGCAACAGGACGTCTTGGAAAAGTGCAAACCAAAGGTTCCCAGGAATGCGACCCGGTGGGGACAGCTGGGAATGTAGCGAAGTCTTCACTGCAAAGCTCCGTGCAGCTGATGGGTCTCAGTGAGCTCAGGGGACAGATGGGACCAGGGATCAGAGTCCAGCCCAGATTCCTTGGTCGTTTACCTACGTCTGCTACAATGAATAAGGAGTGCCAATCTGTAGTGGTGATGTGGGGGAGGGGTGCACTATATTAATGACTATGCCAGCAACCTGGGTGGTCAAAGATGTAGCGGCTTTAATTGCCGCAGTGTCAACCTCTCGTTTGCCTGGCTTATGATATCTTAGCAGGAAATAATAAAAAAATGAAAGGTTAGTAAGCACCGGTCTTCTTGCACAAGTGCATCAAGTGAAGCTCCTATGTAATCAGATACCGATAGATAGATAAGGCAGATAGACAGATCCATATACTGCAGATAGACCCTGAACCTGAAAACATAGCTACATCAGTTCAGTTGGGCTTGTACCATTTGTACACAGGGCCCTTGATCATCTTAGAACTAAATAAGACCCATCTGTATGTGTGCCAGAGCTGTTTAACAGGGCATAAATATTTAACTCTGTTTGCAGTGCTCCGCATAGTGAATGGAACAGCAGCAATTCTTTTTTTTTTTTTAAGAGAGGAGGGGAAGTAGGTCGACAGGTGGAGCACTGGGGTTGATTTATTCAAATCCTCCAATTATTTGCTAAACCTATTAGGGCCTGAGACAAGTAAGGGGGTAGTGAGGAGGGCAGAGCTCACAAGCAGCTGAATATTAATTGGGAAAGCTAAGAACAGATTGTCCTATGGTCTTCTGCCAGGGCTGGCCTTTTCATCTGGGCTGACATATTAACCCTTACAGCATTCCTATTGATGCAAAGGTCTGGGAGTGGAACCTTTAAATCCACCCATTTTAATACAGCAGTAAATACCTCTTAACAGTCTGCCTCAGAAACCAGAGACAAATAATATAAACAGACACTGGCAACAGCCAACAGCTGCTTCTTTTGATTTGTCTTGTTTTCAATGAGGCCCTGCATTTACCCATCTTTAAAATGCATTCAGCATGAGTGCCAAGCTCAGATGCGGCATCTCATTTTCAAGTGAACCCTGGTTTCTTTCATTTTTGCAATGTATTTACTCAGGATCCAGCTTATATGCAATATGCAATGCTCATGTTATAGAATTTATATTTTATTAAATCTGCTTGTAACAAGGAATCAAGTTTACAGTGCATTCTTTGCTGGGGTGAACCCCATTGAAATATAGCACTGATGCAACTAGGATACATTTACTGTACATCTAGTTAACTGTTACACACAAGTTTAAAAAATAACATAGTACCTAACAAAATTGAGCTCAGGTGAATAGAGTATTCCTCAACTTATAGTGTTTTGAACATGCACAACTAATATAATAAAACCAAGTTTTGTATTTTTCTGAGTTCAGGTTAATTGAGAGTGTTATGGGGTTGTTATGTTTCACTCATTGAGGGTTTCTTCTTCTCTAGTTGTCCTAGTATGATGTCTGCTAGACCCCAGGGTATCCTTGAACAATGTATGTGCTGACATATCTCTATTCCATTCAAGGGAGTAATGCATGCCAGGTCTGGACTTTAAATATGTTGGCATGAAATATCCCATAGGGATTGTGCAGTATTTGGAGTTCAGAAACATCCCACAGATTGCTGTGAAGTCCTCTATTTTCCCCTTCATCACAGCCTGGACTGTCTAAAAGCTGGCCGTTTTCCGTAACTTGCATAGCCACTCAGCTGCATCTGGGGCCACCTAGCTTCTCCAGTGCCTCAGAATTACCAATTTAGCTGTGTGAAGTTAATGTGTAAGCTACTTTTTATGCTGCTGGTGTTATTCTAGCCTCTTCTAGCCTGTCTAAGTCCAGTTCTAGCATTACTAAAGGAAGATAGTAGCACTAGCGAGATTATTGCCTTAGGGACTTCCTGAATGCCTGTCCAAAATGTGGCAAGGTTGGGACAATCCCAGATTGACTGCACCCCTTGGATGAGCAGCATGATATTGGCCTTGCAGTTAATTACCTTATCAACAATTTCAATACTGTCTGTGACAGGTTTTCCCCCCATCAGAAAAAGGAAAGAGAGAGGCTATACAAATGGATGGATTACTGATGACCTACTTGAACAAATGAAGGCTAGAGATAATCTCTGGAACAGAGCTAGGACTTCGGGTAGTAAAAATGACTATTACAACTATAGGGCTGCCAGGAATAGATGTACATAGCTAATCAGGTTTGCTAAAACCAACTTCTACAAGGAACAACTAGAAAGAAGCTGGGGTGATGGGAAGAGATTCTTCGAGAACACTAAGGATCTCCTAGGGAAAGATGATAAGAAATACCCCACACTGATCAACATCAATGGAACCAACACCACAGACTCCCACTCCATAGCCAATTGTTTCAATGCAGCCTTTATGGACCTTAGCTCTGTCCTCCCACCAGACTATCACAAGGTCACTAAACCATGCTGAAATTTTCAGACGCCTATGAATAGTCATCAAAACTTCTGTTTTAAATGTGTTACAGTCAAAGAAGCTTGGATATATGTAACTAGGGTCCTTGGCAAGACCATGATTGGAAGTGACAGTATTGACATGAAACTAGTTGCCCTCACCCTGAATGAACTTATTTCCTCAATCTCTAAAATTTTTAGCAAGTCACTCACCCTAGCCAGATTTCTCTCAATTTGGAAGCAAGCCCAAGTGACCCCAGTTCTCAAAAGTGGAAACAGGTCCAACATTGTCAACTACAGGCCTATCTCCATCCTCTTACCACTATACAAAGCACTGGAGAGGATAGTAGCTGATCAAATCACTGATTACCTCCTGAAATACAACCTGCAATGCCCCCAACAGCACAGTTTCAGGAAGAATCACAGCACTGCCACCACCTTTGTGGATTTCACTGATTTCATACACAAGTCAATGGATGGGGGTAATCTGGTGGGGTCAATTTTCATTGACCTCACAAAGGCCTTTGATATGGTCAATCACCCCCTCCTCTTCTTGGAACAGCTACAGTCTCTGAGTGTGGTCACAAATCTGGTACGCTGGTTCCAGGACTGTCTAACACACAGAATACGGAGAGTCAAAGTAGGATCGGCTGTCTCAGGATCTAAAGAAGTTACACTAGGTGTCCCCAAGGGGTAAATGCTGGGCCTGTTACTTTTCAGTTTGTTCCTGAATGATCTCCCTGGGGCCTGTTACAGCAAAATTATTCTATATGCAGATGATGCTGTCATCCTCAACTGTAACTCCCACTTAGAGACACTACAGAATGATCTGCAGTCAACCTTCCACCTGTTAGAGGATTGGTTTAGCAAGCATAAACTACTTCTCAATTATAAAAAAAAAAATAAAACTATGCTCCTCTCTAGCCCACAGCTAAAAAGAACTACCCATCACTGACTATTCTCAATAACATGGCTACACCACTTGAGCAGGTGAATACTTTCAAATACCTTGGTGTTTTAATTGATGACACTCTCTCCTTTAATCATCCCATAGACATGGTGGTGAAGGCAGTTCACATCAAGCTTGGTGTCCTACACAGACACAGGCAATACCTAACACCTACTGCCTTATGAATCTCAGTCTCCATCTCTATCTTGCCAGTTATTGATAATGGCCTGGTAGTCTATGGTGCAGCCACTGACTTGGCACTGAAACAGGTAGGGTTAGCACTTAATAAGGCTTGCAGACTTATCCTGGGAGCAGATAATTACACTCATACATATGTGCTGTATGAATAAATCAATTGGCTGAACCTGACAAACAGAAATAAGTTCAAAACTTGCCTCCTTGGGAAAAAAGCTCTACAATGCCAGACTCCACTCTACATCTCAGAGATGCTCCCAGTGGCACACTACCCCTACACAACCAGAGTTAAAGACCAGTGTACACTCAGTGTTCCTTTCTGAAGAACAGCTCTAGGACAATGCTCCTTCTCCTATAGGGAACCCTGGTGACTCAATGAGGTTTCAGTCATTACTCAGAACATTGCAAATCTCTGGGCTTTTAAGTATGAATTGAGACAGCATCTCATCAATACCAGTGCATGTGCATGTTTTGTAGGTACTTGACTTCCCCGTCCACTATTCCCTCACCCTCTCTGCTCAACCTTTCTATCTATGACTGTGTACTTCACTGAAAAGCCTCTTCCCAGTTTTGATTCTGCCTTAACCATCCCTATTACTTGATCTCATCCCCCCACCTCCCCCCAGCATCCCTCACACCCTGCCCCACCTCGCTTCCATGTCCAGTTCTTTGCCTGGACCTCCGTTTTCCTTGATTCCCTACTGCTCTATACCTGATGTTACTTCTCTTCAGTCTGTCCTCCTACTTTGACTTGTTGCTGTCTTGCCTATAATTCCTCACATGCCACCTATCTGCTCACCTCACTGTCTAATTCTCCCCACTGTCTTATACTTTAACAGCTATTCACCTCTGATGGACAAGGCCCATTTTCTAGGCGGATCATTATCCCTTCCTTTTTCATTAGTTCCTCACTAGAACAATTACAATAGGAATTATGATTATACCTTGCCCTCAGGGTAATGTGATCAAAACATTTGAAACAGTTGAGTTCATTATCCTTGTATGTTGTCTATTTGTCTGTCTTCAATTGACGTGGAACCTTTGTAAAAGAGCAAACTTGCTCAAAGGTTGTTTCCGATGGATTAAATAACTAAAAAAAAAATCCCAAATAATGTAAGTTATGGAGCCTGCGTGTATGTTTGTATCTCCAGCAGTTATTGGTTTGTAATATATGGATTTCCAAAATAATACTATTGAAAACGATTCAAAAAATGCCCTGTAATACATCTCACAGCACTCTGCAGACTCAATAATACCACACTTCACTCTCAATAATACTATCGTTCCAATGAACGATAGTATTATCACTGCAACAGCACAGCGCAAGCGCACCCTTCAATCTCGAGCCCACCACGAGCCACCTTAATCACCTCACAGCTCTAATAGTTTTAAAAAGTGATTCACGGGAAAGTAATGCTCGTTTCTGTTTCACGATACTCTGGCAGTAAAACCTCAGTTCATCGTTCTTTTACCACAATCGTTGGCTAGCTATTTAAAAAAAAACAACTTATGTTTTTTCATGTTTCTCAATGAACTTTTATGACGTTTGCTAAATCTTCTGTCAACTTCCTGATTCAGCTTTCAAGCCATCGCAGGTAAAAACTCCAACTTCCTTCATCCATATATTACAAAATAACAAATGTGTTAGTGTGTATTACTCGGCTGAAATTTTGTCTCGAGTTTCTGGGGACAGAGAAACCTCTCGAGCTTCGCTCTCGAGGTTATCTATGTCCCCAGAAACTCTCAATGAAATTACAGCCTTGTAATACACACTAACCCATCTATTATTCTATTTGTATTAATCCCCAGCCCTTGAGCTTTTGTGGGGTTTTATGCAACCAATGTAATATCTTGAAGTGCATGAATCTGCTTCTGGTATCTTTCAGTACTCTTCTCAGTTCAGACCAACATTTACTCCAGATCTGTGTAGTGATTTCTTTACTCAGTTATTTGCTCCAACATTTAACTGTGGATTCTGTGGGGTCTTGGCCCCCAACATACAGTATTCGCTGTGGGTAGATGTAGCTGCCCCTGACTGTTTTCCCTCTTCTGTTCTGCAGAGTGATGTTGAGTCTATTGGGACATGGAAACGTGTTTTGGGGGCAGATCATAGAGGTTAGAACATAGGAGTCAGTGCATGTCTAACTTGCAAGTACCTCTAATGCTGTTGTCTGGGAAGAAATGAGTACTCAGTTTGCAGATGGCAAAAGACTTTAATGAACTTGTCTTGGGGTGTATGAGATCAATCAAATAGAATACTTGATCACAGCTTTCAACCAGGTCCCACCCTACCATACCATTCCCCCAATTTTAATGACTTCATTGTGCCACATAGGAAATTGTGGTGCTTTCTCTAGTGTCCATACACTGAGCTTTCTGCTGACAGTCCATGCAGCTTGTGTCATCTTTACAACTGGGTGCCCTGTGAGGTTTGAGGGGTTCTCCTAAATCTCATCACTTCCACCTGGAGTCCCCATGAAGATGTAGCTCACAGATGATCCACTTCAGTCTTTTTTCTGGAGGCATGTGCACCTCAGACTGGGGAGAGTTGCACCAGGCTTTGTGTTGTGAGCTTGACTGATGAGTTTGGATGTTTAAATCCATGTTTAGAGAAGTCCTGTGCAAGTTTGGTAAAGCTCAGTGTCATGGACCCCTTTTTCTAAAAGAGGGAGAGCATCTCTTGGTGGAGAGCTTCAAGCCATTTGTTGCTCAGATCTATTCATACATTATCCAGCATATATTGGATTTTGGGTGTTGCCATCATCTTGAAGGTTTGAGCCCACCTCCAGTTTGTCAGATGCAGGTGGGACCATCATTTCAAATCTGCATCCAGGTCAGCCATTAGTGGATCAAAATGAATTGTATCTAGGGTTCTGAGGTCCCATGAGAAGTTGATGACCAGGGTACTTGATTTTCAGCCCTCAAGGGAAACCCTGGAGTTCTTTGACCTGCAGACCTGAGATTAGCATTAGTGATTAAGAGATGCTGACCTTGAACAGTGAAAGCTGCTAATAAGCCAGGATGTGCTCTAGCAAGGCAGGGACTTAGCCCTGTGGCTAGGACAGTGTTGACATAAAATCATCTATGAATGACAGAGTCTTATGCTTTCACTCTATTGTGATTTCATGTATTTGGAGTGATGCCTAATGGCCTGCTGGAGGGGTTTCCAGTGCCAATACAAAGACAAGCGGGGGTAGGGGACATTCCTGTCATGTGTCCCTACCTAACAGAAAGACCAGGGGATAACAGCCATTGGTGATTTCCTCCACTTCAGCTTACTGGTAGAGTGTCTTATCCCAGCTTGCAAAATTTTGCTAAAATCTGCAAGATTCCAACATATAAAATAAGTACACCCCCCCTCCACTCCAACTGGTCAACGGTCTTTTCCACATCTATGGAGAGGAGTACCTCTGGAGGATGGGGTGAGCTGCTCTCAAGAAGAGATTTACTAACCTTCTGGTGCTGTCCACTCCTTTTCAACCTGGGATGAAGCCCACCCAATCTCTGTTCACAAAGTCATATATGACCTCCATGATTCATGATACCAGGAATTTTGCTAAACTTTTAGTTTCCCATGGTGAGCTAGATGGGCTGTATCTACTACACTGGGTCAAGCCTTTCCAAGACTTTGGTGTAAGGGTGATTTGAGCCATTTGCATTGAAGCATGTAGCATGCTTACCTGACATACTTGCTCTTGGGTCCATAAGTACCTCTTTCAAGGTGGTGTGGAACTGGCTGGAAGTCCATTACCACCTTGTGCCTTACCTGAAGGTGCACTAGCCAAGGTTCTTGCCAGCTCCTGTTTTGTAAAGCCTCTGGCCAGTGTCTCTCAGGCTTCCTGTGACACTGTAGAAAGGTCAAGGGGAACTGTGAATGCTCTCATCTCTGCCTTGGAGACTACGAGCTTCTGTGTATAGAGGGTTATTTAGAAGTTAAGGAAAGCATCATTAATGCTTTTCCTTTCTCTGTGCAACTCCCCATCCTGACCTTTTAATGGCTAATATTCTGGATTTCTTCTGTCTTTTTCAAATTGGTAGGCTATCAGGCAGCTAAAATTTTCACCCACCTTCTAAAAGGACTATCGTAGGTGAAATAGGGCAAATTCTGCCAACTGATGGACATATTGACCTTAAATTATGTTCCACTGATTTCTGCTAAAATCATACTGTATGGGGAGGTACACTTGCAGAATTCTGCTTCTAGGCCCTTTAACTTCTGCTGATGGGTTTCCAGATCTCTGGCCTTTGACATTTTGTGGATGGTAGTATGACTAATAAAGCCTTTAAAGCATATCAACAAGTTTCAGCTGTGGTGACTGTCTGTTTGTTTCAAGGAACATCTTGATGTTCTCCAAAAGGGCCTTGCAAAATTCTGGGTTCCTTAACACTGATGAACTGATTGAGCCAGGGACTGGGGCATGGACAGAGATTATCACTGCATCAATTCATGCCTCTTACATTGAGCACTCATGTCTCTGGAACTAGCCAAAGATCTATCTGTGAAATATACTGGTGTGAGTAGGAGTAAAAGGAATAGTCCCTGCCTTTCAGATGTTCACTAGACTTAGTTCCATGCACATACATTTCAAAGCAGCTGAAGCTGTGGACAGTACACTACTGGGTGCCTTGCTTCTGTCTAGGAACTCATCAAGAACAGTGTTCATATTGTCACCCACTATGAACCTTGGCTAACCTTTGGGCCATCTGGCGAAAGAAGCTAGCCTCTTGTGTGTTAGGAGCATATACATTAAACAAGATAACATCCAGCCCTGAGATATCTCCATGTACTATAATAAATTTACTGTTAGGGTCCTGAATGATTTTTGTAGCCTTAAAGGTGACATCTTTGTGAATAAGTACAACCACGCCTCTGCTCATCAAATTATAGGTGCTGCTGTAAACTTGTGAAACTCATCCAGTCTGCAACTTCTTTGCTTTGGACTGGGTAAAGAGGGTTTCCTGAATAAAGACAATCTCTTTTCATTCTTTCCTTAAATGGTGTAGAATTTTCCTACATTTCATGGGGGAATGAATGCCTTTAACATTCCACAACACCCAGTTCATTGATGTACTAGCCATACTGACAAAGACTCAAACAGTAGAGGATATTGGGCCCCTTGATACTCATGCAGTACTTTGATCCTAACATACTAGTGTTATAATGTAACTTCTCCTTTCCACACCAAGCCAAGTGTGGATGTAAGGGTTTAGAAAATTCTGAGCTCTGTGCTGGTTCAATGTAATACATAAGAGAGTTGTGTAACTTTTTTTTAACTCAGTTTTATTGATAGGCTTCATACAGCTGAAGAATAGTACAGACAATGGGTAAGTCAACTTCGTTTAGTATAACTTTCCTCTGTAAAAGTATAGGCAGGTTACTCATGTGTTACAGCTTTGTGCAGTTTCAGCTTCAGTGTATCTTTATTTTAGATATGTTTTTTCCTTGTCAGGCCACAGGCTAGGACTTCCTTCACCAACCACCAATGTGAGCTTCCCACCTTACCAAGATCCCACTGCGACAGCTCCTGGCCCACCACCCATGCATGACACACTTCTTTGCCTCCCCAGCTTACCCTCTGGGGATGGGTATACCTTCAGCCATTTTGTAATTTCTTCCCCACAGTCATCTGCCCACCAAAGGCAAAGATGAATGTGTGAAGAATTCTCCAGGAGTGCTGCAGTCTAGATCAAGTATGGATGTGGGTTGCTGGCAGTGCTTCATCCAACTGATGCTATGTGCTATTTTTCCCTTGTTTTCCCCACCCTCCCACCAGAAACATGCAGTGTGACTGGCTGCCAGTGAGGCCTGACACAATCAGCAGGCATACTCGAACAGACCCCACTTGCCAACTGCACTGCTCTGCGCTACAACCCAAGGTCACCCAGCTGACAATAGAGCAGCGGAACACAATACTTCCCCTCCCAGGAGGAGGAGAGCATCCTGTGGGATGCTTGATCCTCCTCCCCTCAAACAGTCTTCCACCTGCCCAAGCTTGTTATTGAACCTGGGTCATTGGCATCATGAGTCCTACAGCTACTGCTGCACTGGCAGGCCAGCTAACTTCAATGTATCTACTACAGTGCTAGAGTCTACTCTGTTACAAAAAACAACCCATTACTGGGCTGAACATTTATAGCTTTGGGAGATCAACTGCCCCAATCAAATGGAGCAATCCTATCATGTGCTTTGTTTAACAGATTTAAAACTTCTGATACTGCAAGTGTTGGGGGGGCTATCATGGGGGCCATCCTCACACTGGGCATCTCCTTCTAGCTAGGAATCTGCCTGTACTGAGTGGGAGTTCTGACCTCACTGCCTTTTCTCTTGTTTGTCAATAGTGAATGTCACAGTAGCTGTAATTCTCTTTGTTTTCTTGACCAAATTACTTTGTACCTCCCAGCACTCAAAGGTGGGGAAACCTTTTGGAGCCATGATACCCTTCATTGCTACTGTGCAAAGTATTCTGAAGAGCCCTTGTCTTGTCACCCAATCCTGGGAGCCCCATCCACAGTACCTAGTGTTCAAAAGAGAAAGGAACGGGACAATCCCTGTGTCTGAGCAATTCCCTCTGGATCTTTATCTAGTAGAGCTGGATATTTGGGCAGTCCCAAAATATGAAATAATGCACCCCAATTTGCTCACATTTCCTGCCACTTAGATTGGTCTGCCCCATCCCAAAATAATGGGTGATGGTGGGTGTGTGAAAAAATGTATCAGACACTTCCATCTGCACTCTTGCCAGTCTGCAGAGGCTGTGACTTTCAATCCAAATTCCCACACCTACGCCATTCTTTGCCAGTAATTGTTATGTGTGCTTCCAGTTCCCAGTTGGTTTTCACTAGCCCCAATTCAGGAAAATCTTCACCTTGTAGGACTTAATATGCTTGGGAGATGGTACCACCTCACCCTGACAGCATTGCTGCTCAGTATAGAAAGTCCTCTAGGACCATCAGTTCCCATCCCACTGCATTCACCAAGTGTTTGGATGTAAGTTAGTCTTAGGGTAGTTCATACCTCTATTGTATATCACCAGACAGTATACAGGAGTTTCCCTGAGCCAGGTGTCTGTACATGGTAAGTGTCAATCCATTCCAATGCTGTAATCCAGGATCTTTGCATAGTGGAGCAAAATTTGGGTCTCCAGTGCTCACTGACAGGGGCTTGTCACATTAGTGGTACAATTTAGGTGCTTTGCTTCAAAGAGTATTTGAAGGACATGCTTTATCCATAGATCTGTGGTCATGGCCCAGGTAGTTGCCACCATATAACTGTCTGGCAGGGTAAGGAGTAGGGATAGCAGGGGTAGAACAGTTAGGGTTGCCACCTTTGGATGAGATGAAAACCGAATATGAAACCACACCCCCAAACTCCACCCCTAACCCCGCCCCTTTTATGACTAATGAGGACATCGCTTGGACTCTGATTCACTTGATTTATTCAGAATTGCTGCTGATATAACATTGTGTACAACCTCTTTAAATTACATCATGATTATTATTTTTGGTTTGTTTGATTTACATTTAAATATTTTAAATTTCAGTGTGTGTTAACATTTGGTTGGGTTAGAGAGGGGGTTCAGGGGACTTTCCATCCTGTGTATACAGCTTAGCTGACAAATCAAATGACTACACGGACACCTCTGACAACTGGCTAGTTTGGATCAGTTGGCCTTTTCTGGTAAAACTCTTTCAATAAATAAATAAACTACACCAGTAATGGTGGACGAGATGTAATTACAAATATCATCTGCCATTTTAAGGTGTGCTACTGTCCCTCCCATTGCTCCTACTCTAAAGTTATTTGTAATGTCAGAGAAGTTTTTAAAAGTGATAGGAACTATTCTGTGCTGTTAAATACCTTATTTTGTTTTCCATGTCAGTCATACATAGCAGATAGCATGATATGTGATATGTAGTGTGGAGGCAGTATAGTGCAGTGGTTTAAAGCCCTGAGTTGCAATTCTGGAGACCAGGGTTTGAATCCTACAGCCCAAACGTGCATACTTTGTGACCCTACACAAATCACTTAATACCCTTGTGCTCTCAGGTTGGACCTGTAAACAAGCTTTAGCTTAGTGTGTCTCTTCTGGTAAAAAAAAAATAATAATGTTTTGAAAAAATGTTGATAAATTGCCTAAATTTGCAGTGCCATCAAATCTAGATTGTGTTCCTGTCATCTCGTCAGCTACTGCTCTCTCTCTTCCTTTTCTCATTTCTGTAGTTTAGCATGACATTAGCCACCTTATTCTGTGCTGTTCATCTGAAAGGCCTGGATTGGTCTTCCTGCAATATATAAGTAGTATGAAAATTGACAACAATAACTACTGAGAAGAGAGAAGCATAGTATTGCTAGAAATTAAATAAAATATTAGATTATTAATTTAACAACAAAAGGGCTAACAAATATTAAAATATAGGACAGACCCTAAAAGAAAAAAATGGTGAACACTTAAAGGTATAAAAGTATTCCTTATCACAGCAGTCAAAAGACCAAACTCATAATGCAGCCTGGAAAGGATTAGTTTGATTTGCTGCTAATGGTCTTAATAGCCCTACTTTACACCTCTCAGACTGACTGGTATACAAACAAAGGTCTGCATGACATCAGAATTTGTTTGTAATCCGACCATGCAAGTAAAATGGTGAAAGATTTAACAGAATCCGTTTTACAAGTATGTGAGCATTCAAAATGACTGAAAAAGTACTACCTCTGAATAAAACTGGATTAGCAGGTAAAGTTTCTGAAACACATTGTACAGTCCATACTGGTATGGGAAGCTACCCTAATGTGGTGCCTGTCTGGTATCAGAAAAATGAAGGTGTTAATTAAGGTGCCTGAAAATAGGCAGGATTTGTCTAGTGCACTTACCTGGTCAACAAAAATTAAAGAAAGAAAGGTGGTATTGTTTACACTTCCTGAGAATAATCTTCCAATTTGCTGGTGTGAAGTTAGAGGTGACAACTAAGCAGACAGGGACACATTTCGCTCTAAGTGCCTTGCTCTTGAAGGCACTTCCTGATTAGCATGCACTGCAAGCAAGCAATCACACTAAAATGTCAAACACTTGCTTACACTCAAATGAGAAGAAAATGATAGGAGTTAGTGGGGAATAACAGGTGCTGCTTGACACACCATAAAAACCGAATTTGCAATGGTGAAAACAGGAGGACCAAATCTGGACCTAGAAAACTGAATAATTCGGTCAAAAACTGAGTAGGTGGTAACCTTAAGAACAGTTTGGCTGCCTCTATTTCAAGCCATTCTATTTCCCCCTGTTGTTTCATCCAGGTGACCACTGAAGCTATCTGTGCAGCTAAATAAAATAGCCCAAAGTCTTTCATGTCTAAACCTCCTCACTCCCTGGGCTGGAAGAGAAGCTTTCTGTTCACTCTGTGCATGCCTCACAACCAGATAAAGGCGTCTATCTATTTTTGCAAGCACCTCCAGAACTCCCCTGGGATCCTAATAGGAAGGGCTTGAAACAAATACAAGAACCGAGGGTGTACAGAATGTCCATTTTTAGTGTTGCAGTTCTCCGGCAAAGACTCAGAGGCAGCAGCTGCTAGTGAGCAATGTCTACCCTAATCTCACCTAACAATTGTTCATAATTCAGTGCAAATAATGAGGGTAATTTCTGGGAGAGGCACACCTCCGGATATCAGACCACACCTTGTGGGGCCCATTTAAAGAGAAAGGTGGCTCTAAAGTCAGGTGGAGCAGCACCACTTAGTCTGACTGCCTCCGACTTGTTGAAGCTGAATAGCCAGAAATGACCCCATAACCTTGGAGTTCTTGCAAGAGAACTGAGATGGACAGCCACTGTCAGGGGCATCATGCAGGGGTTAATAAAAGTGGAAACAGGGGTCACCCTTATCTTGTGCTCCAAGTTAGAAAAATATGCTCCAATTGCAGGCAATTGACCTTTACGGTGGCTTAGGAAGACATATAAAGTCTTGCTGCTTGTCTGAAGTGATTGCCATAAACCCATTACCCCCAACAAGTTCACCTTGTCAAATGATTTTTCTGCATTTATAAATGTTGGCAGTGCAAAGTCTGGGAGGTAACACTACCAGGAGACAATATACAGAACATGTCTAATATTATCATCTGTCATCCTCCTGTTTATAAAGCTGGTTGATCCAGATAAACTTGAGGCCCCACCCTTTTCTGCAGATGACCCAATAGGATTGAGGTAAATATTTTTTGGTCAATGTTTAAGAGTGAGATGGGGTGGTAGGATCCACACACCATTGTGTCCTTTCCTGGTTTAGGGAGCACTGTTATTTGTGAATATTGCCACAATGGTGGAGCCTCCTCTCCCCTCTGTACTGCTTTGTATACTTTCTTGAGCAGGAACAACAAGTCCTTTAATAATGTTTTATAGAATTCAGAGGCTACCTTGTCTGGATCTGGGAATTTTCCTGATTTAAGGCCCCCAAAGGCTCCCTGCATTCCTGGTTGGGACACAGAGGTGTTCAATTCCTGTTTTGCCTTCTCAGTGAGTTTCCATAACTGGATTTTTTGGAAGAAGGCCTCCACCTTGGCCTCTAGACCCTGATTTTCTCCTGTACTTATAGACATGTAGAAATTGTCAAAGAGGTATGCATTTCTTCTGGGCTTAGTTTCATTTGTAGAAGCAGTGACAATTTGCTACAGTCAAAGAATTGCCCATCTGGCCGCTTCCCTCCTCAGTTACCATGCCACCAAGCAGCTAGCTCTGTTCCCAGATTCATAGAATCTTTGGTTGGAATATCTCACAGCTCCCTCTATTTTGGCTTCCAGAAGCTGGTTAAAGTTAACCCAACATGTATATACACAAAACACAAAACAAAAGCAGCACTCAAAAGTCAAAAAATGAAGAAGACCCAGATGGTAATGATTCAAACAGCCAAAGCCCACGGCTACAACCCAGCCCAGTATTTTGTGTCTCTGCATTTCTAGACAGCACCAACCCTGTTACCAGTGATACTCCAAACGTCTGTGTTTCTGCCAACAAGTATATAGTCTGCACCTGACTTCCTCATTTAGAATAATCTTGTGCTAAACCTCCACATTAAACAGCTGATTCTCAAGGTCAAGCTGTTCCCACATCCTCTCTTTCTTCACCCTAGAGGCATATCTAATGGTTCAGCCCATGTAGGCCACTTTGAGGCCATCCCACCCAGACAATAGCCAAGGTGTTTGCTCTGGGATTTGTAGCATGGTACTCTGAAATGCAGATTTCTGCTAGGTTATTGTTCTTTGTGCTATTCAACAGGGAGATGTTAAGCTTAAGCCTCCAGCTGGGCAGCTTCACCACTGGGTTGACAGCCAAGTCCAGACACACTGGAGCTTGGTAAAAGAGTGTGATTAATTTGACACTACATGCTTCAGCTGCATGATCTCAATTCACTGACATGAGGGGAAAAAAATTGATCATTGAATAGACTTGGTGTGGTGGGCACCAACATGTGTTATCCCAAGGGGTCAGGTTTAAAAAGCTCCAGATTTCAAGTAACCTTAGTTCCTTGGCCAGGTACTTAACATAGTACCAGCTCTATTTCAAGTGGCTCCCCCATTCATGTCTCATACAAAGAATGATTTAGCATCCCTTTGAAATCCCCTTCCACCAGAAAAATGTATTCAGGGCTAGGCATTGCTTTTGGTCAGAAGATATGTTTTCAAGAACTCCCCATTCTCTGAACTGGGAGAGTATATGTTGAGTAGGGTACATGGCACTGCTCTAAATAAGCCTTTTTTATACTTTTTGTTTTTGTGATTTTCAATAAATAAGGAAGCAAAGAGTTCATTGTTCGACAAGTCATTACAAATGAGAAATTATGAGCACAATACAAAAAAATAATAGAAAACATAATTTAAAAATCTTAAAAACATCATGAATTTGTATTGCACATATATCATAACAATCTCTCAGGTTATTGCACTATATAAGCAGCACTTCTTTTCCAATATATTTCCAACGCTGGATAGTCAGCATAATCTTAATTCGATTTATGTTGTACATTCGTCTTACAAATTCACTAGCTGTGGTGCATTTTCCATGGTTAGTATATCAACTGTACTTATTTGATTCAGTAAGGCTAGGTATCTCTATTCCATAGTCTTATTTTATGATGTTAAATTATAATAGTCTTGTAACTCCCTTCTTTGCCTTAATATGAGAGATTGTACACAAATACTGTAAGTAGCCAGGGCTTTAATTGTTACTTTACCCTTATTATATATCATGATTTTCACCAGTGTATGTTTGTCAACAGGGAATTTTCTAAGATCTTCAATATTAAAAATCATTTCAAAAAGCAGCCGTCTTGGTCTATTGTACCAAGGGCAGTTACACACCACATAAATAAGATTTTCCAGTTCACCAATATTACAATCACAGTTGACCTGGTGGTCTACAGTATATCCTTTTTATATCTCCTGCAAGGTATGTTACTATCAAAAGTTTCAGATTTGTAGGTTGTAAAAGCAACTCTTAATTTGGGATCTGTCAATATTTCCAAATACAACTATAGTCCAAAATTATCCTCATTATTGTTTACAAACCACGGTGAAAATCTTGAGGTTTTAATTTGTTCTTTATCCATATTATTCCAATAATCTTTTACTTTGTTGTTGATATATTTCTTATATTGAAGAAGTAGAATAATATTTTCTGATTCATATTCTCTCAGGTTATTTATTTTGTATCTCTCCAGTAATATGTAGATAGTTTTAAGCCATGGAGACTTATAACAATCAGTCCTCATCCAATTTTGTTTTTCCATCAGACACATCTTAGTGATTTTTTCACAAGGCTGCCTAGCCAATCTGAGCCCCAAGTTTATTTTTTTATATCCAATACAGCTTCTATCTTATCAAGACCTAACTCAGCTCTAATATATGAGGCTGGAAAGATCCAGGCACCAAGGGGGTTTTCCTTGGTACCTTATGTATGGGTACCATAAGTCTTTCTCTGTTCTTTATGTCCCATATTTCAGGAACATGTTTTATTTGTGCCATATATTTAGCTTTGATAGCTAGAATCATTGGTTTGACTGAACAACCTCCATAGCCCAAATTACATTTTCCTAGGGCCAGAGCAGTTTTCTTTGCCTGTAAAAGCAATCCTTCTATGTATTTATTCCAGGTACCCTTTGATGTCATTGTTAGACCCAGGTAAACACAGGATTTTACTATGTCTATTTTAGTAGATCCTATTCTCCAGGAGCCTGTTGATTTACCTTTTCCAAAGATTTTCAGTACGTAAACATATATATTGTTTATGGTACTTCCTTGCCGTCCTCACTTAACAATGAGAAAAAAGCAGATCATAATTCATTACTTATAACTTATCCACAATAATAGCCAAGTGTAAGATTAAGTTCTTAAGAAAATGTAGTGTAAGAAAAAGTAGTGGGAGTGCACTGTAAAGACATTAAATCATAGACTGAAAAATTATAACAAATAAGCCTTTGACACAGACAAAGCAACCCTCTGGGTCCTTAATGATGTCAACCACTTTGAAGGAGGCCAATATTCATGTATAAGGATGGCAACCCCCCCCCCCATGGATGTGCAGTTAAAGAGGAGACATTTTTCTTTCTTTCTTTCTTTCTTTCTTTCTTTCTTTCTTTCTTTCTTTCTTTCTTTCTTTCTTTCTTTCTTTCTTTCCATTAACATGGGTAACCAGAAAAGGTACACTGAGCCAATGCTTATTTCTAGGTACCACCCCAGAAAAGGGAAAGGGGATAAAATAAGTAAGATGCATGTAGTTTAGAAGAGTTTCACAACATAAACAGTGAACAGTAAAGCATTGTACAAGTGCAAATAACAATAATGGGTGGCAGAAGTTGAAATTATGAGCATTACCACAGTCTAATGTAACTAATAACAAGTTGAACAGTTCAGTGCAGCATTAGTGGGGGCAAAAGCTGACCCAGAAGGGGACTGTAGCTGCAGAGGAAGGGGCACTAAAGGTAGGTCAGGTAGAGGACTGACAGGAACAGGAGAAGGAGGGCAGGAGTTTAAGGTGGTGTCTAAGGGAAGTGAGAGAGGGAGATAAAGACTGAGAGAGGAGCACAACAGGTTCCAGAGGGAGGAAAGGTAATAGGATAATGCAGACTGTCCAGCAGAGGAGTGGGAGGTGAGGTGCGAGATTCCCTGGAGCAGAGGCAGCATGAGACAGAGGGAATAGGTGAGATGAGTGAGGCTAGCTAAGAGGGTAGCGATCCATACCAGTATTTGGAGATGAAAGAGGCTCAGTGGGACTGGTGACAGGAGGGAAGGTGGAGAGGAAGGGTAGAAGTATCAGTGATGAGTACAAAGCAGGGGGAGTTGGTAATCAAATGATAGAAGGCATTGCAGAGGGTGTCCATCTGGCATGGGAAGAGGAGAGGGCGGTACCGAGGCCTGTGTGTCTGTGTGAGTGTACACCAGTAGAATGTTGCAGAGTTTTGAATTCATGCATTCCATGTTAACATTCCATGCTTCTGAGGAGTAAGCATTTTATTAGAGAAATACTGCAGAATATTGAATTTTTATGTTCCATGGTGAAGAAAAACAAACTTCTACTACATGTGTAGAAAGACAAATGACTGGAGAAACCATCTGTGGGGGACTATTTGACATTTTCTGAGCAATATTTTATTGTAGTTTTTGTGTCTTTTTCATCTTTTACAGATTCTTTTTAAAAATTTGCCCAACCCATTTTCAAAGTGCAACAAGTCCCTTCCAGCTGTGGGATACTGATGGACACTCACAGTTCCAGGGGCCATAAGGCCCTCCACCTATGGTGTTAGGCTCATTCGTGACACTGAGTATGGACTGAGCCCTCCCAAGAATGTTTCAGTTTAATATGCTCCTGTGATGTTAGGTGGGTTTTGTGAATGAATGCTATCATTGCTTTATGATGCTGCAGTTCTTAGGGGAACTTGGTTCTTTTTATGGGGTTGTTAGGCCACTAACATTGTAGGTAACAAATCTGCCCCACAGCCACCATCATCAGTCCATCACTGGAGTGGTCTCAGCTTTCCAGTGTGACCCCCTCACCAGCATGCAGCCATCCCAGAGATTGTGACAGGAATGAAAATTATACCCCTTGGGAACTATATATTGTACACTGAACCTTACTGAATAATGGTGTTTTTTTAATCACAACTTTATTTCATCTCCGTCACTGTAGAGTGGACAGACAGGTCATCTGGCCACTGGCACCTGCACCCCTGGACCCAGTCTGGCCAGTGACATGCTCTCCTTCATGCAGGCTGGCATGCAGAGTCCCCCCCCATGGGGACCTGGATCCTGATACCTGGGTGACGCACCTCTCAGTTCTGGGGGCATGGTGCATGGCCATCAGCCATCATGACTACCCTGCAATTTTCTGCCTGCATTTTCTTCCCTTGGAGCCAGACATGCAATGGCATCAGAGCACTACATGCCGATGCCTGCCATGCTCTAACCCTCAGCTGTATGCTGCTACCTGCAGTGCTTCTGCTTCCACCAGTTGCCACTGCAGAGTGACGTAGACTCCTGGCCCACCCCAGAGGGAAGAGAACTGTCGCTGGTTGCTCAATCCTCCCTCTCTCCTGCCAACCCCCGATGACCCGAATCTGCTCCCAAACCCGAGTCACTAGCGTGTTGTGAGGTTTGGCATCTGGTGCCTCAACCCTCAGCACCACCAGGTCAGCTGAATAATAGTGGTTTAATGTCAAAAGGTACATTTTCCACCCAGCATGATAAAAGTTGTCAATGCTACTGAGTCACTGCACAGTGCTCTTCTAACACCTGTGAGCCACTCCCCGCTTGGTTTCCTTCAAGTGTCTTGTGTATCTCACCTCCTTCTCCTGCATGGTTGTCCTACTTTGCTATCACAATTACCCCCCCACACAGTTTAACAGGCTGAGGCAGTGGCACCAGTATATGCTAGCCATGTGAACAAAGAACAATATTTTTATTGTCATGCTGGCAAGGGAGCAAAACTTTCAAAGGCCATCACAGCAGGGGTCCAGGATATATACCAGTTCCCCCTTCAAAACTCCAGGCATGGTCATGGTGGACCTCTCTGGGCCACAGCATCAGTGATCTGACATAACATCTTACTGAAAAGGGCTTAAGTGGGGAAGGATTCTACTACCCCTGGTTACACCTTTATGAAGTGGAGCTAATCATGGATCTATCTGCCTCCCATCCACTCCTCCCTGGCCGAACATCATGACCAGTTGCTGAGGGTGTCAATGGACAGCCCCCCCACCATTAAGGAACCAGTATGGCCAGGTTATGTCTGATGCTTTCTTGTAGAGTGATCCTGTGAACTTTGGTGGATATACTGCCAATTTGCTAATGGAGCTGGAATGCAGAGTTGCCCCAGGAGGAGCCATGTTTTTAGGTCCACTGTTTGCCCTGGTTCCACCCTCACCCTCTCCTACCTTCTGTCCATTTTGCAGCTTAAGTCAGCCCTTGTGGAGCCAGTAAGAAAAAATTACTTAACATAGTAATATTGTTTCTTCCAAGGTATCCTTCAGTATGCTTGACTAATGCAGTATGCCAGCTAGACTCAGCTGCCCCAAAGGTGGAGTCAATGCTAATGATCTTGGTGAATTAGCCAATCAGAATGCAGGAGAGATTGTGCTACCTGTTGGTTGTGCAGGAGGCCAGACAGATTCATTTCAAAGCTAAAGGGGCAAAAGCCCCCAACATTCTGTCTTATGCAAAAACTATAACAATTATGGTATGAACAAGGCCTAACAAGTTTTAGAACATACTTAACTGTGAAAACTTTGCAGTTACTAAAATTTGAACAGTTAACATTTTGGCAAAAGCATGAACTGCAGAATTACTGTCAGTTAAGTTATATAAGGGGATGGGAGGTCAAGCATACTGAAGTATACATTGCAAGAAACAATATTACTATGGTAAGCAATTTTTTCTTCTCACCGCAGGAATCCTTTGGTATGCTTGACTAATGCAGAGTACAAAGCAATACAGTTGGGAGCAGGGTACAGAACCTACTTTGGAAATAGGTTCTGCAGGACTGCTTTGCCAAATCTAGCATCCAGTCCAGACTGCCCATCCAAACAGTAGTGTTTTGTGGAGGTGTGTACAGTCTTCCAGGTAGCTGCTTTGCAGCTGTCTAGCAAGAGGATGTCCCTTGCAGCTGCCACTGAAGCTGCAGTGCCCCTAGTGGAGTGGTAGACCCCAGAGTCAGTTGAAAAACAAATTCTGACTGACTTCCCACACATTATGACTGATTTTTCCAACTAGTTTGAAATTTCTGACTTCAACTAAGTAAAGAAAATGCAACAAATTGTTTCAACTTTCACCGTCGTTGAATTTTATTATGTTGTATCTTTGTATACTTTTAACTTCATATCTTTTGTTTGTTAAATGAATACATGATTACACTTATTTGGCATATGCTGCATATGTTGCAATACATAGGTCTAATTGACATAAAAGGCAGGCTTTTCAGATTTGCAATATAGATAGCAATCACCCTCACCATCAATTCAGAAAAAATACATACCGTAAAGATGTAATAAGAGGTTCTCTCCAAACCTGGTGTCCCATGAAGAATACAGTGAAGTCCACTCCAACCAGATCAGCAACAGGACATACATACAATGATGTAAGATAATAAACATGCAAAAAATAGGTGTGCATTATTTAAAGATTATACATGGACAGGTAACTATCAGAAATAATCTGACAGTCTGTGATAACAACACTGAAGTGTGAGGCTAATCGTAATTAGGAATTTGTGTGCAGCTACACCATTTTATTTACTGATTACTGCAGTGTAATACATGAATCAGGGTAAGTAATGCTATTAACTTGTTTGTTGTAAGTTCATGTAACCAGATATTCTAGAATGCCATAATGTTGACTTCAGAGGAGAACTGCAGAGCAGGTATATTCATTTGCCTTTAATAGCCAGCCTTCAGTGAATGTCAAAGTGTTTTGTAAACTTTAATCTTCAATTTGTTAGACAGCTGTCTGTGTGGAGTGGCTCAGGCTAGGTACAGTGAAGTCAGAGTACTGTACGAACCAGCATGAGCACAGCAAAATCTGATTTTAGCTTATAATATAATGAAGATGCCAATGTAAACACACTGTGCTGTGTAACCTATGTATAATATTATTAAATGTAATGTTTGTGCTTTCTTGTACTGACATGTCGTGGAGCCTTTGCAAAGGAGTCTATGACTCAAAGGATTGTAATTCTGATTGATTCTCTTAATAAATAAAATAAATAAAGATGTATACTATAGGGTGCAGCCTACTGAACAATGTATATCCCATCTGAGCAGCTCTCCTCTGATGGGAGCATCATGGATTCTGGGATTTGTGGTTACATGAAATTGCATCTTACAAATCAGTATCAGTTAAAGTAGTCTAGTACATTCTGTTGTTCAGTAAACAGTAATTAAAATTAAATCTTTTTTGTACACTAAGTGCAAATTGTGATGATCAGACTTACATTTAGGTGTGCGGCTTTGCTGACTGTTCCCCTTTAATCTATCTTACTTGCATTAAGGTAGAGCAGTTTCACGTGTTCCACCAGGCCAATAAGGAAAAGTCCCAATCCTCTTGACTTATATAATGCCAGCTGTGTATCATTTAATTTGGTACTATAATATTCAACATATAACCAGAAAGGTATTCAGAACCAGATATAACCAGAAACTTAACCAGAAAGTATTTAAGTAAAATCTTAATAAAAGCTTAGCATAGGCAGATGTCTTCCATCCCCACTCCCCACCCCACAGTTTTAAACAGTTTTGTAATTATGTGCTGCATAATCAGATCAAGGTAGCTTACAAGAAGCAATTCTCTTTTTCCATTGGTGCCAACAAGTCAAAAGAAGTATGCCATATTTGCAGGAATCTCATGTTGTAGTCTAAGAAAGCAGACTAATTATATGTTCTATTTTCAATCTAACTCCATGACTGTGCAGGTCTACTTATTTTGGTTTATTCAATGGGGATACAGCAACATCTTTTATAATATAAACCACATTACCATAATATAAACCAGATTACTAACACCTACACATGTCACTATATAACACAAGTGTGCATAGTCCTGGTACCCAAAAACTATTCTGGTTTCTTTGGTTGTTCTTGTCTATGCTGGACATCACATCCAAGTTCACATTGTCATTACTCCTTACAGTAATAAGCTGCATATAAATTTACAGTGACAGTACATTAATTATGATCATAGAGAACAGTGATGGACACAGAATGCCATGGATTGCCATGGATTGGTGAAGTGTCTTAATTTATTTGTTATGTTGAGGCAAACCACACCGGTGTGAAGGGAAGCAGTGGCACAGCATGTCCGGTCCGGAGAATATTTGTCAAGTCTAGAGAGCAACAAAAGGTGAAAAAAAAACAGCCACTGACCAGATATAGTTAATGATTCTGTCAAGGTTGCTGAGTCTGATGTGAACTTTTGGTAACAATGAGTAAAGATTTGAATGAGGGAGCATACCCACCATTCAAGGAGGCTTTATGTAATGTAGAAGAGCTGCATTGTAGTAAGTGTAACCACTAGGCCCTAATTCTGTTTGGACTTAATTGAGCCATTTTCATGGCAAGAAATAGCTCATCTCTTGATTTCTACTGTGTTCTGCTGGATGCCAAGCTGGAAATGATGCACTCTGTCCGCAGAAATCCTGATGATGATGATGATGATGATAATAATGAGCAGCTCCCATTCATGAACCAGGGAAACTGATCTGCACTCCCTATTTCTGAAAAACTCTGTCTGTCTGTCTGTCAAGTCAAGTGACAATGTTTTAGCATTATGAATTTTTTTTTAACAAAATTTTTGTTTATGATTGCATCATGTGTTTTGTTTTAACAAAATCATGTTTGATCACAGCTGTCAGCATCTCTGGGCAATGATTGTAAGTAACAATTTAGCATATATCTGTTGGTTACAAACAACTTATGCCTGACTGTCCCATTGTCACCATGTCCAGCCTTTGGGTACCCTGATGCCTCAACCCCAAGCACCACTCCCCCCACTGTGGCACCAATGGGGATCAGCATGGTGAGAGGTCCTATCATACCTGTTCACCAACAACTGAGTTGACTGGTGCACATCCTTTCCACCCATTTATTTGCCCAGTTCCTCAAGTTGTCATGTGTGCAACAGAGCGTGGCAAGTCTAGAAATGCTGACAGCTGTGAACTAGTATGACTTCATCAAAAAGAAACACAAGAAGCACAATCAAGATAAACCTGTTTCATGTCTGATTTGTTCAGTGAAATAAAGATAAAACAGTAGTTTATTGAATTGTTGAATCTATGTCCTACAAAGATTTATACCAAAATATGTCTATGAAAGCGGTGGATTTGGTGCAGATGCTGTATATTACTGAGTCTAGAGTCTCCTTAACTTCTGATGTTCTGATTGATGGTAGTTGGGGGGGGTCCAGCCTTTGGGCATTGATGCATTTACTCCAAGCACCACTCCCCGCACTGTGTCAGTGGTGGGGCTCAACATGGAGAGAGGTCCTATGGCATCTGTTCACCATCAACACTGAGTTGAGTGGTGCACATCCCTTCCACCCATTTATGTTTCCAGTCCTTCAGGCTGGCATATTATGCAAAGGATTGGACAAAAATTAATAACTCTTGAGTGAGCCATTCCATCAAAAGTCACTGAAAGATATAGGAAGTACAATGAAGGGCAACTGTTCCATGTCAGAGTGTACTCAGTTAAAACATTGTTTGCTTGAATGATAATGAAATATTGTGGTATAAGCCTTCAGAAATGAGGCCAGATTACATGTGTTTTGTTGAATTCAGGGCATCTGCAGTATATTACTTGACTCCTGGCTAGACTTGATAGTGGTATGGAAGGAGTTTAGCCAGCCTTTGGGTGTTGATGACCCAAGTACCAGTCCCCCCATTGTCTCACCAGTGGGGATCAACATGGTGAGAGGTCCTGTGGCACCTGTTCAATGTCAACAGTGAGTTGATTGTTGCACATCCCTTCCACCCATTTATTTTCCCAGTCCCTCAGGCTGGCATATTGTGCAATGTAGCATGCTGGGCCAAAAAACAGTAACAGACAGTGGCTTATATGTGATCCATCCTGATTTTTAAATGGGAGTGCACATTAAAGGTCCAACTTGGTGTCCAGCACAGAGTCTGAGTCAGATCACTGTCAATGAGAAAGTTTTATTGTGTGATAAATAATTCAAATAATAGTGATAATAAAAGTATACTACAACCACTACATGAATGAATGTAATTAAGTGACATTTGGTAGTTTGCTATTATGTCCAACTCCCTGAATGGCATGTAGGCCAAGAAGTAACTTTTGGGACAGGTATCTCCAGAGTTTAACAGAAGGAATTTCATTTTCTCATTAAGTGATCTTAACTGTATTGCATGATGATGTGCCTAACTACACCATCCCCAACACCAAAAATAAGTCAGCAAGTGACCAATGATGAGTTCTGCACGACTACATTCATACAGTAGTACAATCACAGGTAAGTAAAAAAGATCATCACGCTGTGTGATAGGAAATTCAGCTGCGGCAGCTGGCTAGCCACAACAGACAGCGGCCTACCAAGCAAATGATGAACTTGGTATTGGATATTGAATTTGTCTGTCATGTGTAATGTAACCACAGCTTTCTAAATCTGCTATTAATGCCAATCACAGCGACATACAAGAATAAATCACATAGAAAGATTAGAGAAATGCCCAGCTGAGGGTTTCAAATTCAAACTCTTGTTACAAATTCTTGAACTGATGTATATGGCTGAAACAGCAAATTAAGTGCTGTCATTGCATTACATTTCAATACCTGAATGATTAAAGAGCACTGTTCATAACCTTTTTACTTTTATGCACAAATAAACTGCTATATACCCAATTTAGTCACGGTATTTCAAACAGTAGTGTTATCAGAAGTTAGTTTTAGAATTCTGAGCTGCAAAAAACTATTGTGTGTGCTACAGATTGTATAGCAAGCAGCCTGGTGTGGGCTGTGGCTGTGGATGTAGCCATGGCTACAGTGCTGACATCACTGTAAGACAGAGGAGTGACTCAGTCACTCTGCAGTACAGTAGTGCAGTGGAAAGCTTGGTTTTGCAAGGGTAAAGTAACAGTAGTCAAACTACGGATTTTGTGCTTCCCCAAGACACCCACCTGTTAGCAATGCATTATGCCAAAATACAAAATGCCTCATAATTTTGTTTTTTTTAACTGTTTTCTGCTTCTGTAGCAAAGCAACATGAGGACTGAAACACAGGTTACTACTCATCTATAATAGTAGTTCTAGGAGTGGTATATGTTGTTCTTCTTCCACACTTGTTGGCATGTTCCTTTACTCTTTGCCTTTAAAGAGATTCAACAAGTTAATTAAAATACCATGTGTGGGCTGACCCAGTGGTGCAGAGGGCTGAGGCGCTGTTGTCTTACCTTGAACCATGCTGGCAGCCCTGGTTCAGAAACATACTTGTGGCTCTGGGGGTCATCAAGGGAGAAGAGGACTGAGCATCCAAGCTGTCCATTGCACTGCTCTCCTCTCCTGTGGTAGGAGCAGGATCACATCACTCTGCAATGGCCCCTGTTGGAGACTGGGAGCACTGCATGAGTGTTGCAACAGAGGGACGTGCCAAGAAAACAGCAAGCTGCTCAGGACTGACCAGATGATGGCAGCCAGCCTACCATGCCCCCGAAGGATCTCCCATGGAAGCTCAATGTGCCTCAGCAGCACCCTGGGACTGAGAGAAAGAGTGTTCTGGGTGTCCCCACTGGTGCCTCAGCCTTCCCCCTCAGAGGAGTGGGACCCACCAGGCAAAAGATTATGCTGAGCTACCCTGCGGTCAGGCTAAAAAACATGAATTAAGTAGGGCTCCAGGGGGAGGAGTAGTGTGGGGGGATGTCAGAGACTGTGGCTTCCCGAAGGAGTGGTGGGTCCTGGACAAGAAGGACATTATGTGCACCACATGGTATGGTGCCTTACCTGAGCAGCATCCCATCTGACTTTATTTAGCCCAAAACATAATCCGTATTAAAAAGTGGAAGGGATTGTAAATTTGTGACCAGATGACCCCTTCAACTTGCCGGTGCTGGGAGCTGACTAAAGACCCACCCCCACGCTCAGGCACGTAATGACGTATGCCCAGGGAGAGTGCAGGGGCGTGCTCCATTATTCTTTATGGGGGCTGACTTTTAAAACATTTGTCAAGCTATTTGCTGTCATTTTGTCATTAACTATGAGCAACGGGTGACTAACAAGGACCTCGTTAGTCGACCCAACTCAACCAGTGCCAATCGTTAAAGACAAAATGACTGCAAATGTATCAAAAAATGTTTCAAAACTTAGCCTCCATAGAGAAGAATGGAGTGAGCCCCCGCACTCTTCCTGGGCATATATCTTTATGTGCCTGAGCACAGGGGCATGTCTTTAATCAGTTTCCAGCACCAGGAAGTTGAAGGGAATGGGCCATTCACAAATTTATGATCCCTTCCACTGTTTATCTATGGATTATGTTTTAGACTACATAGCCAGATGGCGTACATCTAGGTAAGGCACCACACTCAATGCTTTATCTTGGTGAATCTTTAAATATTGCCTGAAGGTCAAAAGCTGGCTCCTCCTACCCACCCACCCGGGTTAAATATTTAGGCCTCTGCTTCACTCCATGATGGCAGATCTTGCCTGCTGGAAGGAGAGGTTGTGCATTGAAGTTATGGAGGTTGAGTGGAACAGAGATTGTAGAACTGAGGCCCCAAAACCAGCATTCCGGTGTGACTCTAGGTTGATGTGGAAATGAGTAATGAAGGTGTTTGCTAATTTCCAGGTAGCAGCCCTGCAAATATTCTGGGTAGGGTGGGACACCCCAATAGCAGCCACTGATGCAGCAGTATGTCAGGTAGAATGAGATGTCATCCCTATGGGAGGCTCCTTGCCCACCAACCGGTAGCAGAGATCAATGCAGAATGTTATCCATCTGCCAATCATCCACTTTGTTGTGGGTCTGCCAGGTGTAGCTTCAGCATATGGGACAAACAGCTGGTGAAACTCTCCCCAAACTTCAGCTTTTCACTCCTTATATTAAGAAAGCACTCATCTCAGGTCCAAAGTATGGAGCCTGTACTCTGCCTCTGAAATGCAATTGTGGTGATACACCAGCAAAGTCAAGTCAACACCTGGTTCAAGTGGGACTCCGACACCACCTTCGGAAAGAATTTTGGGTCGAGGCACAAGACAACCTTGTCCCTGTGGAACACCAGATGGGGAGACTCAGAGAGCACATGTAGTTCCCCAGTCCTTCTGCCTGATGTGATAGCCACCAAGAAGGTGGTCTTCCATGACAGATGTGACATCTCACACCTGTACATCGGTTTGAATTGTTTGTCCATGAACTTTGCCCAAACCAGCAGTAAATCCCAAGGAGGTGGTGGTTCATGCAGTGGAGCAGAAATGTGTCCAAGGCTGCCCTGTACCTCCCGGGTGGGTGGGAGAAGCCAGCTTTTAGACCTTCTGGCAAGATTTAAAGGGAAAGGGGCATGCCAACAAGAGTGGATAAGAACAACATATCCACATCCCAAAGAAGAACAGTTACACAACAACTTACCATTAACAATAGATCTTTGGGACAGATGTCTTGCCTTATGCTGTGCAATTGACTCGTGTTCAGGAACGGACTTGAGCGCCAGAGGTCAGCAGGTGGAGGAGAGGATTGCGCATCTGTAAGACTGCTCTCCTCTCCTCTCCTGGGGTGGGTTATTGGTGCTCTTCACTGCTCTAGCTGTTCCTGGCAGAATCTGGCAGACTGCAGCAAGATGCAGAGCACACATTGGTGATATGGGAGCAATGGCAGATGTCCTGCAAGTGGGTTAGGGAGCTTACTCACATTGCACTGGATGTCATTGCACATCCACACTCCAGTGGACAACACACAAGGAAAAATCCCCAGAGGACTGATGAGGAGATGAGGGCCTCAGGGACCAGGCTGCACATCCCCAACACTGGAGTGCTGCACCACTGATTCTAGGCACCACTGCAGAGATGACCTTGTCACTTCAGATAGATGCTGCTACATGCAGAGGCAGGCCCCCACGGGGGTGATCCAGGGCGATATGTCTGTTGGAGGGGGTCACTTGGGGAGGAGTCTCACTACAGAGTAACAGATCCAAGTCAAGCAGGCTCCTCTGAGAGATTCCTCGGAAGACCAAAGGAACATAAAAATAGTTGGGTGAGGGAAAAAAAAGTAGATCCTTGAGGGGATGTTAGACATCAGGTACCATTTAGGAATGAGTCTCAAGCATGTACAACAAATAAGTGGGGATATTGTGAGGCATGATCTCTATAAACTTAAGACAGGATATGTGATGATGTATAACAACCTTCTGTGCACTCAATGACTTTCATAAACTTAAAACAGAAAGTCTTGGCCCGGGGGGATAGGCTAGAGCATCCGACAACAGCTCACCTTCTCTGGGGGAGGGAGGGTTCCACAACCAGGCAAGCAGTGACCCCTGGCAGAGGCTGGAGGCACAACAGCAAGTTGGCATCTTAGGGGCATGACTGGTCGAGGGTGTAGGTCACTGACCAATCAGCCCCAGGGACTACTCCTTTGAGGAAGGAAGGGAAGGGATGTTGTCAACGTTGGTGCTTGTGCCTTGATGTATGGGGCAGCAATGTTGCATAGAAAATGCAGAAACACCCCCACTGGAGCCAGGAAGACAGAATGCCAAGCCAGGTCTTGATATGCTGGTGCCTGCATGCAGTCTCAGGACCCTGACAGTAGCAAGATTTGGGGGTCCGCCTCTACCCTGACCTCACCTGGAGGGTATCCAAGGCATGATGGAGGGCCCAGGGACTGTCAGGTAGGGCACCGGTAGGGACAGACTTGATGGATGACTCCCAATGGTACAGCTCCAGAGGGATGCCAGGAAGGTATAAACATAAATTTCGAAAAAAAACAAAAACCAGAAAGCCTTGATACTGAGCTGGGCAGCTGGCATCAGTCCATGCAGAAGCGGTGCAACCCAAACCCTCTGTGTGACAGCTGCAGAGAAGAGCAGCAGTGGTACCTGATGTCTGAGATCCCCCTGAAAATTGTAATTCATCAAAAGTTGCTGTCAATGTCAGTCTACCCAGCTATCAGTTTATCCATTGTTGTGACTACTGTCTGTATGTTGATAATTTGAAAGCAGTAATGCCTCTTGAATCATGCCATTTTACTACTGCCTCATATCCACATTCCATTGTGGTGACTATCACATTCTACAACAGAGAGACAAGTAAGGCTCTGCTATGGCATGGGTACAAAGGAGGCATTACTGTTGTCTAATTATTAGGGTAAATACTATTCACAGCCATGCAGAGGTAGTGGAAAGCTTTACAAGTAAACTGAGTGACAAGACATGGATGATTTGGCAGGCACAATGCACAGCTGACAGTAGCAGATGGGTGTGTTGGGGAAGGGGAACACAAAGTTCAGTGACTACTGGTAGTTTCCCCTTACAAAACAGCTGTGACACAGAGTGCAGTATGCTGAACGTTGTTACGCAGTACTGTGCCCCTAGGCGATGTATCCAATTGTGGAGAAAGCAGCCCAGGACAGGTACATGTGATGCAAAACATTGAAGCTAGTCATGAAAGGTGCTCTTTAAGTCAAGTGGTAACAGGAACTCAGGGTAGACAAAGGAAAGACTCAAATTGCTGTTGTTATATTTGCATGGCCAATATTTATGTTGTTGGCATATATATATACCTTGCAGCATACAAACAGTAACAGGTATATAGTGGTTCAATGTGTCATGGAATGGTGGGTGTATGGGTGGCGTCTATTGTGAGCAACTGCAAGACAAGTAGTTAGTTGATGGGAGACAGTATTGGCAGCAGGCAGTCACAAGAACGTTTGTAGAGTTGTACTGCACCAGATGTCTTATATCCCCCCCACACACACACATACAAACAGACTCACGCACACATACACAGACACACACACACACACACACACTCACACACACGCTTGTTGGGGTTGGGCTTATTTTTTTTTAATTATTTGGCAATGGGAAAAAAGAGTGGATAGTTATCATGAATAAATGACATATAGTTCAGACGATATGGGGCAATGCTCGACTGTTTACCATTCAGCAATAACCCAGTCACTGAGAACATGCATTCCACTGGCACACTGGATGCCGTTAAGCCAAGGTAAGTTTTGCAAGCTGAGTCAGAGTAGGGTATCTGTGTTCATTATTCTTCAAAATGTCAGTGGTAAATCTTCCTCCTCCTTATGGGTTTCACCATCAAATATCTGTTTATTTACGTCTTCCCAGCTGACTATCGTCACGAGCTGCAAGCACTTTGATCTTCTGAAGCATTTCCTCTTCTTACTCATAGGAATGCCTTTATCCTCATTGGCATGACAGTTTGGATCTTCATCCTCTGCCTCTTCATCACTGAAGGAGACACTTGAAAGTGGTATTGTCACTGATGGCGTGCTGCTGGCTCTGGAAT
The DNA here is from genome assembly GCA_016271365.2 of Neoceratodus forsteri. Lineage (NCBI taxonomy): Eukaryota > Metazoa > Chordata > Ceratodontiformes > Ceratodontidae > Neoceratodus > Neoceratodus forsteri. The sequence continues at coordinate 19,420,704 of JADMNL010000025.1, forward strand.
GTCTACTTGGAGTACTTGTTGCAAAAGTTGTTGTCATAGTTTCAAATTCCTTCATTTCTTCTGCTGCATGTTTCAGTACTGCTGTTTGCTCCTCCCTAGACAGCTGCAAAGCTTCTTTGGTGGCTGGATCCAGTAAGCATGGCAGTTTGACAGTATCACTTTCTGGAAAGCGCCTCTCGACATTTTTTAGCACTAGCCATTTCACCTGCAGCACAGTAGGATGATCTTTTTTACTTATCTGTGATTTTTCCACAATCTCATTTTTTATGAGTGGTATTAGTGCCAGGTGTAGTTGATTACTACTGACAAGATCAGTCAGCTCCTTAAATGGGAGAAGAAAATGTCTGAGTTCTTCAACAATATCAAACTCCTCAGTTGTGAGGCACAGCTCACTGTGTCCAGTATGTTTCAAAGTTTGCTCAGCCTCCCGGTGAAGATCTACAATGCTTTCAAACATATCAAGTACCAAATTCCACCTAGTCATGACCTGTTATTTTAAAGTTATGTGATGCCTTTTTTTGTGTTGCACAATTCTGGAGGATGTTGCTCCTTTAACCGAGTCATTGTCACAACTGTGTCTTTTCTGTGTGCCACTGCCTCTGATGTTACTGAGAATGGGTTCTGGTGCTGCATCATCATCATCACTGAGATAGAGTCCAAAAGGTGAATGCATATCCTCATCATCTGTTCCACTTTCACTGTCTTCAATGGGGTACTCGGAATCCAATGACAGAATATTTTGCGTATTTGCAATCTTCTCCAGGACTGTCCATCACCTGCCGGTCATTACATTGCGCTACTTCCTCCTCAATGAGATACCCTTTGAAATGTAATGTGGTCCCTATGGATTTGCATTTCTCAATCAAGTCTTGTACGTCATTGACACGATTCATGGAATCGGTCATCAGCAATAGATGCAATGCATGTTCAACACAGTGATTACAATGTTCCACCCGTAGCATGCGACTAGCCTTCTTCATGTTCTCTGCTCCATCATGTGTCGAGAAAAGTTTCACTGTTTTGTCAATGGCAAAATCCTCAAGTTCTCTGCGGACATGCTGTGCCATGACTTCCCCGGTGTGGTTAGGCAACACTTTACAAGACAATGTAACAATGTGAAAGTCCCAACCCACATTAATATAGGCTAGGCGGATACCAAGGTATGGGCGACATTTGTATTTGTCAGTCCATCCATCAAACATAATACAGATTGAACGCACTGTACAGAGGTTATCCTTTACTTTGGTTTTTAATAAGCTATATACATCATGTAGCGCTTTACCATGTGAGTTTCTCTCATTAGGTATTGTCATGCTTGGGAAATTCTTGGAGAAGAAAAGTTGGAATCCCTCTTTGTTGACTGACTCAAAAGGCATCATATCCAAAGAAAACCATACCAAGACATCGCAAACCAGTTCAAAATCAGAGGAAGCTGGCCGTACACTACCAGTACCACCACCAAGACTCAAATTAATAGTCATTTGCTTCAGTTTCTGTAGTTTGTTACCCTCATGTACATCTATGTTATGAATGTGGATTAAGTGTTCCGTTAAGGATGCAGTAGTCGTCTGCAGGGCATAACTTTTAACTTTGCTAATATGCGCAGTAGACTGAGCTTTTGCGTACATTGCTTGCTGTGCATCTAAGCAAAGGGAACAGAAATATCTACCGTCATCAAGCAAGATCAGATAAACTGAACCTGGGTCACCTGAAGATGTACCTGGGACCTGTGTTTTAACATACAGTGAACCAAAGTACTTCCAAACTATAGACTTACTATTGCCGTGAGACCTCAATTTTGGAGCAACAAACAGATTGCATATTTCAGATTTCTCACTTCACGACAGTAGTGATGTACTTACATACTTGTTAGTTTTACGACGAGGTGATGCACCAGCCATATTTAACTTTGACAGCTACTATACTACTACTACTCAGTACTGGCTTTTCTGTAACAAAATAGAACAAATGAATTTGTATCAAAACCACAGTATTACGATATAGGATAATGCACATGGTATAAGTAGTGGATATATGTATACAGTAAAATACCACCAAGTCAACATTGAAAAACAAGAACAAGATATGATGTCCAGCATAGACAAAGAAAACTGTTATTCAACCAGGAAGTTAATGCATATTCAATCAAGATATATGGTTGACAAGATGTAGCTTAGCACATACACAGAACTTTAACAGAATGATGCTGCAGTGCAGTACCAGTAGCATACAACATCAACACTGTGAAAGTAAAATGTTACAAATGGTCATGACTCATGCCGTGACTACCAATGTGTTCATGATTTACCTGCATAAATGCTGCAAGTTCCCCTACAGTGCCCGGCCCGCCCCACCCCAGCAAAGTAGAAAATACACCCCAGTAAGGGAAGGGGTTGTGCACAGCTGGGTTTGCACCACCAAGTCTTCCTGGATCTGATTCATTCATAAAATGTCTATTTCTTGATGAATTAATGTTGTAGACTGCGGGCCTGTCTTTCCCACTTCACTTCCTCAATATAAAGTGTCAGTCTGATCAAGAAGGTGAGCCTTGATTGCTTCCTCCAGCTTACATTTCAGGTAATCTACCTCATCCTACAATACAAAAAATTCTTGTAAGGCCCAGGTATAAGTAGTATATGTTGCAATATTCTGCAGCACATTTCATAGCTAAAAACAAGTATGTAATTGCATTTAAACATCACCTGTACCTGTGATGTTAGAATTCTGTCACATCACTAAGGTATGGAAAAAGGTATAAGCCAGTGGTGCAACTGCTTATGTACCATAATTCTGGACTGCACCTATCTACTATGGAACACTGAGCGAGATGACAGGCAGCAAGGCTGCATGGCATCGTTGCTGTAATGTTCATTCCTTAAGTAGTATGTACCATTAAAACATGATCTCATATATACTGCAATGTGAATCACACATCACTGAACCTTGACCATTGCTACTGCTGCCTCAGTCTGAAACAAAAATACAGAACTGACAATAAATGGTGAGAGAGCTAAGAAGACATATGAAATAAAATACAACAGGATAATGTATGGTTTTAACCATGCTGTAAAGACTTCAAGAGGTTGCCATTACATTGTGGTAAACATTGAAAATGTAGCTCCAGAGGTGTACATATCATGGCAAGCAGCAGCTCAAGACTTTTCAGCATGGTAGTCAGTATATCCAAAGACGACACAGTATATCACAGCGGATATAGGCTACTGAGAAAAGTCATTGCAGACTGAATTACTTTTAAGACTGAGTCTTAAATTACCATTTGTAAGGCAAATGGGAAGATTGATTCTTAATGTATGTAACAATACTTATTGAGCTGCTCTTCTTACGCATTCCATCATCAAACAGGAAGACTGATTCATCAGGATGTTTATTGAGCTGGTCTTCTTAAAGGAAAGCTGACCAAATTGGGGGTTCCCACCCACAAAAGGATTACCCCAGTTTAGCTTTTCATAGTGAAAAAGGTGTTGTTCTTGTGCCACAACTTACTGTATTTTAATTTGAAAAGGTAATCTGTGACCCAGAAGTATGACGGATGGGGGTCGAGGGTGCTCCTTGACTGTATAGGTACGGCACGCACTATTCGTTTCAATACAAACAAATGGAAGTGAACACTGCAGCATCGCACCTTTACAGAAAATGGAGCCCCCCACACCATACTTCTGGGCCACAGACTTTTCAAAACTAAAATACAGTAAGTTGTGGCATGACAAAAGAACATTTTTTAATATAACAGCTAAACCGAGGGGTAAGCCTTGCGGGGACCGGAGGGTGGAGGCTGGAGCACCCCCACCTAATTTCGACAGCTTTCCTTTAAGCAGTCTGAAATCAAACAGGAAGATTGATTCAACAATAATGTACACTGACTTGCTGCTCTTAAGCATTCCATCATCAGATAGGAAGATTGATTCATCAGGATGTTTATTAAGCTGGTCTTCTTAAAGGAAAGCTGACCAAATTGGGGGTTCCCACCCACAAAAGAATTGCCCCAGTTTAGCTTTTCATAGCGAAAACGGTGTTGTTCTTGTGCCCAACTTACTGTATTTTAATTTGGAAAGGTAGTCTATGAGCAGGAAGTATGGTGGATGGGGGCGAGGGTGCTCCTTGACTGTATAGGTGCGGCACTCACTGTTCACTTCAATACAAATAAATGGAAGTGAACACTGTGGCATCGCACCTTTACAGAAAATGGAGCCCCCCCTCCCCCCATGCCATACTTCCAGGTCACAGACTTTTCAAAACTAAAATAAAGTAAGTTGTGGCATGACAAAAACATATTTTAATATAACAGCTAAACTGGGTAAGCCTCATGGCTCGGAGGGGGATGCTGGAGCACCCCACCTAATTTTGACAGCTTTCCTTTAAGCAGTCTGAAATCAAACAGGAAAATTGATTCAACAACATTTATTGACTTCAACTTCTTTTTATCTTCAACATTTTTCTCAAAGCTGAACATTGACTACTGTGAGCATTCCACTTTGTTATACCACTGATATGACATAGTTAAGAAGGGATAACAACAGAGTGATGTCATATCAATGACATAACAAGGTTGGAAGGAGTCACTCTCTACCTACTGCTAAATAGCAATACAGGCCTCACTACCCCACACTATATTATTCTTATAAGGCTAGGGTAGTATAGCCAAACTCAGCATTACAACTGCTGCCAAATACTACTGTACATTGCCATCACGTACATAGACATCAACTGCATTAATTTTTTTACAGTCTTACTTTCTTTTGTAGTGTGCGTTCCCGTTGTCTATTGACTACTATCCCCCAAGTTGAGACAGATACTAAGCCAGGAATGATGGATAGGCATTTACTTACCCCTTTATGACTCCACTTGTTCCCAAAACAGAAGTCTCAAAGAGGCCGCTGATGTCAAGTCTCCTGTATCCAGCTCTGAATGACACATCTAATGACAGAACTCCCACTACACTGTAGTCATGACTCTTATTCTTCTCTTCAGGATCTTCCTTGCCTTCAGGCCTCTCAATCAATGACAGTACTGGAACTGGTGCCCTAAATATAATTTTAATAAAAAATATCATTTTTATTATTGCTGTGTTTTTCCCCTCAGAGGTGCGCACATGCAACAAATTTTACCCCAAATTAGAAAGCTTCATTGCCTACATCCTCCAGCTGAACAACTTATTTGCACTGCAGCTGGGTTGTCAATAAAAGGTGGTTTATACACACAGTGGTGTTGTAGTAGTAGTACCGCAGTAGCAAAGGCAAACAACTTGCTGAGATGCATAGCTAGGAGGATCAGTAGTAGGAGAGAGGAGGTTATATTGCCCTTGTACAGGGCACTGGTAAGGATGCATAGAGTATAGAGTTCAGTAGCTGGAGACAGTCCACAGGAGGGTTACAAAGATGATAGTCAGTCAGCAGGGAAAGGCATACAAGACATTGACGGCACTGAACATGTACTCCCTGGAAGGCAGAAGAGAGGGGGGCATAATTGGGACCTCCAAATACTTGAAAGGGATAAATAAGGTTGATAAGGAGAGTGTCTTTAAGCTAAGTGGCAACCATAACACGAAGGGGCACAGTCTTAAGCTCGAGGTGGGAGGCTTAAAGCACTTCCACACAGAGAGAGTGGATACTTGACTGCACTTCTGCAAGAGGCCACCTCGTTGTAGACAGTGGACAGCTTTAAGAGAGGCTGGGATAGGCATGGGGGAAGGTAAGGATCATGGGTTGGGAGGAGTGGGGAGGGAGGGCAGTGACATTAGCTCAAGCTGTGTACCCTGCAGTACAAGCAGACTTGATAGACCAAAAGACATTCCTCTGCTGGCTTCTTCATATGTTTGTATGTAAACAGTGGGCAGATTTTCATCCATGAAGGCATGCCACAAGCTGCCTTTGGTGTGCTGAACATACAGTACACATGGCTTGCAGCATGTTTCGAGTGACATTCAGGAATTTCAATCCCTTGCTCCTGGCATAGGTCCTTAGATCACCAGAGGACAATATGCTATCAGATGCCTTGAGCAGGATTTCTCAGGGTCATCATAAATGGACCCTGGATCCCCTAGTCCTAGGAATCTTTTTTTCACAATGGGGCCTTCCAGAGATAGACCTCTTTGCAGACCCAGACTATCACCAGCTTCCTCAGTGGGATGCCAGGTGGCTGTTTTGCATATCTCTAACAAGGGTATATCCCTGGCAGCAGCCAGGGAAGCAGCTGTACTTCTAGTCAAATGAGCCCTCAGGCCTGAGGGAGGTACTTTGCCTAGCTTTTCATAGCAGAATTGTATACAAGAGACAATCCACCTGGCAATAGTTCTCTTAGTGGCAGGTTTACCCTTTCCCACCTCAGACCTCACCATATGTGAGGAACAACTGGAGGGAGTCAAACCTAAGTGCCTTAGTACACTCAACATAGTAGCAAAGGGCTCTTAACATCCAAACTGTGTAGTCTTCTCTTCTCTGAAGAAGTACATAAAAGCAAGCAAACATTCAGCATTCACATATGCTTGTTTTACTTCAAAGTATGCTGCCACCTGAAGTATCTTTAACAGCACCTATAACAGTGCCACCTAATGGCCACAGCAATGAAATTATAGATCTTTTTTTAAACTGAGTCTTGAACATTAAAAAACACTATTAAATATATTTTTTAAACTTTTTTTTATTAATATACAAATGGCAATAGTTCATAATTGCAATAATACACTCTAGGACATGTTTTATCATAGGATATCGTCACATCTTGGGTGTGTAAGGCACTTGGCTTCACCTTGTGCCTCAAACACACCTGAGGCATGCTGATATTCTGTGATTAAACAAGCTGTGTCATGTATTATTGCTTAATTAGACTACGTGTGTACCGTTTCCTCCAATCACAAGCCAGAGTTACAAACAGTTTATTGGCAAGACATTCATAATTGTTATTTTATTCTTAAGAAAAGGACTGCTGAGAGTTAAGAACAGTCATGTGCTTGTCAATAAAATGACAGTAGCTACATCATCATAGTCAAGCTACCTTACATTCTGGTTTGTACTTACAGTGACATCTGTAAACAAGTGCAGTGCAGGGAGAGAGAGAGGGAGGGAGTAGAATTATGGCAAACTTGGGGACAAAAAAAAATACCCCTAGCTTTTTTCAAATGCATGAAGCAAAATAAAGATAATGTCCTAGTTGTCTCACTATCCTTGGCAATATAAACATGGAAGCTGACGGCAGATAAGGGCCATGTGGCACATCCAGGCTGCCCTTTTTTGTTGCATTTCTTACATTGTAGACCCCCCCGGTCTACTTTTTCTGCCACCCTCTTATCTATCCCTTATGACTCCTTTGTGTTTATCCCAGGCATTTTTGCATCCCACCACTGTTTTTGTCCCATAACCTCCACTGGAAGACCATTCCAGGCATCCACCACCCTGACTGTTAAGAAGTATTTCTTCACATCTCTACTAAACCTCCCCCCCCCCAGCTTTATATCATGGCCCCTTGTTCTGGAGCACCCTTTCCTCTGAAAAATACCTCCCACTTGTGCCTTACTCATCCCTGTAAGGTATTTAAAGGTCTGGATCATATCCTTGCTGCCTGCTCTCCCTCCACTCCTCCAGAGTGTATATGTTTAATTTGTTTAGCCTCTTATGACAGGACATTTGATGTAGGCCATGTACCATCTTGATAGTCCTCCTTTGAATAACCTCCATCTTGTCTATTTCCTTCCAGAGATGTGGCCTCCAAAACTGGACAAAGTACTCCATGTGGGGTCTTACTAAAGACCTACATAGTGGTGACACCACTCTCTTCATGCTGGCAATACACCTACCTATACATCTCATCATCCCACTAGCTTTCCTAATTGCTTTGTCACATTGTCTGGCCACCCTTAGGTCATCCGATATGATTACCCCAGGTCTTTTTCCTGCTTGGTCACTGCAAGTATCTCTCCTTGCATTTTATACTGCACCCACAGGCTTCTGCGACTGAAGTGCAGTATTTTGCACTTTTTTGCATTAAACCTTAGTTGCACAACTTTTGACCACTCCTGCAGTCATTTCAGGTCTATCCTCATTCTTTGCACCCCCTACAGAGAGTTCACCCTGTTGTACATCTTGGTGCCATCCGTAAAAAAAAAGCAGACCTCCCCTTCCAGTTCCTCTGCTATGTCACTGATAAAAACATTAATGGAGACTGGCCCCAGTACTGACCCCTGTGGTACCCCACTGGTCACTCTTCCCTCCTCAGAGCGTACTCCATTTTAGCACCATCCTCTGCCTCCTATCCTCTAACCTGTTACTTACCTAGGTCATCACCTTTTTACATAGATACATAGACAGTGTCGGCAGATAAGGGCCTATGGCCCACCCAGTCTGCCCATTTGAGCTTGTAAGTTCAGTTTGTTTTCCTAGAAGTCTGTTTCCCCTTACCCCTGACCTCTAGAATTCCTTTATGTCTATCCCATGCATTCTTAAATCCCGTGATTGTTTCAGCTCCCACCACTTCCTCTGGCAGGGTGTTCCACTTGTCCACCACCTGTTCTGTGTAAGAAATTCTTTCTCATGTTTCCTCTGAATCGTCCTCCTCAACTTCATCCCATGCCTCTAGTCCTGGAACATCTTTTCACTTAAAATAGTGTTTTCCTGCACTCTGTTTCTCCCTGTAAGATACTTGTATGTCTCTATCATATCCTCTCTCCTCCTCTCTCTTCCAGGGAGTACATGTTCAGTTCCTTCAACCTGTCTTCATAGGACTTGTGATGCAATCCATGCACCATCTTTGTTGCCCTCCTCTGAACCTTCTACCCTGTCTATGTCCTTATGTAGGTATGGTCTCCAGAACTGTACACTGTACTCCAGGTGGGGCCTCACTAGTGTCTTGTATAGCGGAATTATGACCTCCCTTTTCCTGCTGGTGATGCCCCTGCCTATACATCCCAGCATCCTATTTGCTTTACCTGATGCCTTGTCACACTGTTTCCCTACCTTGAGGTCATCAGAGATGACAACCTCAAGATCCCTTTCCTGCTTGGTGCATGCTATATCCTCACCCTCCAACTGATATATTGTGCCAGGGTTTTTGTGCCCCATATGCATTATCTTGCACTTCTTGGCATTGAATTTCAACTGCCAAACCCTTGACCATTCTTCAAGTTTCTGCAGGTCCCTTCTCATTCTGTCTACACCCTCTGGTGTGTCTACTCTGTTACAGAGCTTTGTGTCATCAGAGAACAGTGAAATTCTGCCTTCTAGATCCTGTGCAATGTCACTGATGAAGATGTTGAATAGGACCGGTCCCAGCACTGATCCTCTGGTTCCCACTGGTCACTCTTCCCTCTGTGGAGTGACAGCCATTTACCACCACCCTCTGTGTCCTGCCACCCAGCCAGTTACCTACCCACCACACTACTGTCCTGCCCACACCCATATTCCCCAGTTTGTGTAATAGTCTTCTATGTGGCACAGTGTCAAAGGCCTTGCTGAAGTCCAGATAGGCCATGTACACTGCCCTCCCTGATCCACCTCCCTAGTCACCCAGTCAAAAATTCAATGAGATTGGTCTGACATGACCTCCCCTGGTGAAACCATGCTGCCTTGGGTCCTGTAGTCCATTGACAACCAGATGTTCCACCAATCTCTCCTTCAGAAGTGCTCCATGATCTTTCCCACTACCGAGGTGAGGCTGACTGGTCTGTAGTTCCTTGCTTCCTCTTTGTTCCCGCTTTTGTATAAGGGACTACATCTGCTGTCCTCCAGTCTTTGGCTACCTCTGTTTCCAGTGATTGGCTAAACAGGATAGCCAGAGGTTCAGCCACCACCTCTCTTAGTTCTTTAAGGACCCTAGGGTGCACCTTAACTGGCCCCATTGCTTTGTCAATTCTATTACTTCCAGTTCCTTCAAGACCCTTTCGTGTAAAGGACTTGTGTCCATTTCTGCACCATTCTCCCCTTGTACTCCTTCAGACCCATTACCCCCTCTTCCTCAGTAAAGACTGAGCAGAAATACCTGTTCAATATGTCATCTTTACTGTTGTCATCCTCCACGTGACTCCCATCCTCCCCTTCAGTCTCACTATCCCTCCTTTGTCTTTTTTTTTCACTTATGTACCTGTAAAAGGTTTTGTCCCCTTTAACCACTGATTTTGCAATGTGTTCTTCTGTCTGAGCTTTGGCTTCCTTACTGACTTCCCTGCCACCCTTTGTTTCTCCTGGTACTTCTCCTATCCCTTCTGCCTGTGTCTTTTGTATTGCCTGAATGCTATCTTTTGGCTTTCACTTTTTGCTACCTCTTTGGAAAACCATAATGGTCTCCTCTTCCTTTCCTCTTGCTAACCTGCTTAATGCATAATTCTGTTGTTCTTATAATCCCCATTTTAAATACTGCCACTGTTTCTCAACCCTGATTCCTGTCCCATTCCCCTTAATGCCTCTTTCAAGTATTTCCCATTTTCCCAAAGTCTGCCCCTAAAATCCAGGATACGTGTTTTTGTGTGGTTTGGTTCTGCTCTTTCTGTGATTTCAAACCATAATGACTGGTGGTCACTGTTACCCAGGTGTTCCCCACTGTTACCCCATCACACTGTCCCTGTTTGTGAGCAGAAGGTCCAGTATTGCCTTCTGCCGAGTTGGTTCCATGACCAGTTGCTTGAGGAAGGCACCCTGAAGGGAGTCCAGGATAAATCTGCTCCTAGTTGATGCTGCTGCTGGGATGCTCCAGTCCATGTCTGGAATATTGAAGTCTCCAACCAGTACTACCTCACCTTTGTCTGCCATCCTTTGGATGGCTAGCATCAGCTCCCTATCTGTTTCTTCCTCCTGGGCTGGTGGTCTATAGACCACACCTGTGCGGATGGCTGGCCCCATTTTCCTTTCTAGCGTAACCCACAGTATCTTCCCCATTTTGTTCCTCCTGGATCTCTGTGCCCTTATGTCATTTTTCCATACAGTGCCACCTCCTCCCTTCCTGCCTGCTCTGTCTCTTCTGAATATGTTGTAGCCAGGTAGGCCATCTCCCAGTCATGGTTATCATTACACCAGGTTTCAGTGATGGGCACAATGTCCAGGTCTGACTGTACCATGACAGCCTCATATCTTCCATCTTGTTGCTAAGGCTCCTGGCGTTGTACACATGGCTTTCCATGATTTGACCTCCCTAGTCTGCTTCACTGTTCTACTCCAGCCCCTTCCTTGGTTGTCATTTATCCCTGGTTCTCCTTGCTGTCTGCCCTTCTGCTGAATTTTGCCCCTTTTCTGCTTATCCACCTTTTGGACACTAATCTCCATCTTTTTGCCCACCCCCAAGCTACCCAACTTATTTACCAGTCTCCTAGCTATGTGGACCAATGTTAAATGGATTGCTGAAGTCCAGTAGGCCATATCCACCTTCTCCTCAATCCAAAACCCTGGTTACCCAGTCAAAAAAATCTGTCGGATTTGTTTGGCATGACCTCCCCTCCATAAAGCCATGCTGCCTCAGGTCCTACAGTCCATTGTATTCCAGGTGTTCCATGATCCTTTACTTTTGTTTCCATCAAATTCCATACTACAGATGTCAGGTGGACAGGCCTGTAATGTCCCTCCCCTTGCCACCATTTTTGCAACATGGGACAACATTCATCCTTCTCCAGTCCTTCTGGACCACACTGGTCTTTAGTGAATTATGCTCTCTTTTATTCTGTTCCATTTTCCCTCATGCCCCCCTCAACATCTCCCCCACCAGGTATTTTCAGTTGCATTCTCCCATCTTTATAAAGTCATCCCTTCTGAAATCCAGGACCCTCACCCTTGTGCAGCTGGATTCCACTATTGTTTTTATACTAAACCACCATGCCAGCTGTGCGACGGTCACTGATCCCCAGATGACTCCCTACTCTGACATCTGCCACACAATAATGTAATTGTTCCATGAGTATAAAGTATTTGGCCTCTAGCCTCAAACTTTATTTACTCAACAGTCACATTATTGCTTCATACAGTGAGCCATCTAGCACATTATCACTTAAATAAAACAGAATTTCTGTTTTCACAGAATAGGGAGAATGTTTTCTAGCTTATAAAGGAGAATTTTCACACTGCCTTAGTAACTTCATAAGGCAGTGTGAAAACTCTGATTTATAAACACAAGTTACTTAGTTTGCAGGCAGTCAAAATACCTCTCTGCAAACCCCTGTGGCTACTAGCTACTATTCAACAAATCCCTATTCTCAGAATCAGCAACAACAAAATGGATGGAGAAAAGCAGTTATTAGTTATGCCCATTTACAAAAAAGGAAATAGCAGGGCATCTTCTGAAAATTACAGACTTAGATGTTTGGACGTACCTGGAAAGCTTATGGAGAAACATATAAAGGTTCAAGGGTGAAACTTTTAGCTTGGGTTTACAAGATAACACGCACACTCACAAAGCATGTCTGTCAGTTCTGGTTTGGATGCTGGGAGACCAGGTACATAAACTGAAAACTGATGGGATGTAGTTCTTATCTGATTAAATGGGTACATTCATGGTTAGTATTAGTAAACAGGACACAGCGAATAAGAATTCTTATCTAGACTGACAGAGTTGTGACTAGAGTGGAGTACCCCAATGGTCTGTTCTGGGTCCTGTTCTTTCAGCTGCTTCATTCAAAATCATTAAATTTGCTGATGACACAACAGGCGGGCGGTGTATGTAGAACAGATATCAAATACTTGTCACTATAAAGATTTGGAATTAATTGTTGATGTTGACTGGACAAAAAAGATAAAATGGAGCTGCTGAACATCTAGGTAGGTCATAATAACCCTGTAAGACCCTACTACCTGATGAATCGCCCCCTGCCACCAGTAAAATGGAGTCTCTTTCACAGACACCCTGTGGATGCTGCACATAAAATAAAAAATAACACAAACTGGGCTCCTTATCACCCTGCCACCTGGCTGACACTGACCTGGCGTGGCCTCTAGAATGCCTGGAGACCGGTGATGCTGCTGCACCTCACACAGACACAGGGAGGAGGAGGACACATGAACGGCAAGGTCACTAGTGATAAAGTGACAAGTCCTCGACTCCTCAGACCTCTTCTTTTTCTTTTACAAGGCCTTGTGGCAATGCAGCAGTATGCGGTGACCAGCCACCAGTTTGGGCACCCACCCAACACCTCTTGAAGTCACAGACCATGACCGACGATATACTTGACCGTCTGCACGCACAGGCACGCAGTCAGCAGTCTCCGCACCATTGTCCCGATGTTGATCTCTCTCTCTCTGACTCTTTCTTCTGTGCAGCAGCTGCACACTAGCCTCACAGCTTCCTTTCCAGTCTCCTCAAGCTCACACTAGCAATGGGCTTGATTAGCTTGCTCACCTCGTACACTCTCCCCGCCAACTCCTTGTGCATCCTGATAACAGCAGTTCTCCTGACTGGACTCCTCCTCCGACTCATCATCATTGGTGCATATTTCATGCCACAGGAGCCAGAAGGAGCATTATTGGGCCATTTGGATGGTGCAACGATGAGGCAGATGGACATTGGACAGGATGGCACTAGACTTGCTTGGAAAAAAAACATATTCTTTCAGAGATTGTAGACTCCTAACTGTGACTATCACTGTGTGAGTGTGTGATGTGCCCACTCCCCATGCTCACAAAAAACTGCAGCATGCATGTGTGTCTGTCTGCCCATTCAAATTGACTTGTACTCTCACTCACTGTTAGTTTATAACAGAATCGCCAACTCACAAATTCTGTGACTCCACCATAATATGACTGCAAATCAAAGCAAATGCAACTGCATTGAATTGCAGCTGATGATTCTGATGGCTGACGATGGCTCCGGGGTCTATGAAGTGGGCCCTGAGGCCTTGAGGTGGCTGCCTACCAGACTTATTGTAACAGAACTGAATGCAAGAGACTATCCAGCAAGAGATAGTCTTCTTAGAGGCTCACCTACCCTTGCTTATCTCACCACAGGTGAGGAAGAACTGGGTGTGTGAGGTCCTGAGCGGCTTAGTGTGCTCCAGGTAGTAGGTTAGTGCCCTTTTTACATCCAAACTGTGTAGTTTTCATTCACCAGCAGTAGATTTGTCTGTAAAGAAGACAGAGATCATTATGGACTGGTTCAGGTGGAATTCAGACACTACTTTGGGAAGGAATTTCCTATTTGTTCTGAGAACTACAGTACTTCATCTTTGTGGGAGATAATGTAGTTAGGTTCAGTACAGAGTGTCTACAGCTCTGAAATCCTTTTAGCTGAGGTAACTGCTACTAAAAAGACAGTTTTTCAAGTGACATTCTTTAACTCTGCTGTAGCCATGGGCTCAAAAGGGGTTTCCATGAGTTTGGCTATGCATATATTTGAGTTCCAAGGAGGGAACGGTTCCCTAAGTGGAGGGTTGAAGGTGCAACAGGCCTTTGAAACATTTCTTAAAAATGGAATGAGAAATTATAGACTTCTCCTTGCTAGCAGAAATGTAGGTGGTGATGACTGCTAGGTGAACCTTCAAAGGGGAGGCTCTTAGGCCTGAGATTTGTAAGTGTACTAAGTAGTCTAGCAATGAAGAAGGATAGCTATCAGAGGGTGGAGTTGCCTGTCCCTGCACCATAGGGAAAATATTTTCCATTTGGAAGCAAGGTCTTTTTAGTACCAGGCTTCTTAGCCAGACAAAGAATTCTTAAGACCTGTTCTGAGTACTGACAATCTGGGTACTCCAGCTCTTCAAGTGCCAGGCTTTGAGGTAAAGAGACTATGTTGGGATATGTTATCCCCGTCTGAGGTAGAGTCAGGAGACAGTGGCTCAAGGGAAGTCAAAAAGGTCATTTGATAGAGCAAGGAGCAGGGAGTACCAAGGCCGCCTTGCCCAGTCTGGTGCTACCAGGATCATGGTGGCTGGCTGGTTTCTGAGTTTCAGAAGGACTCTGAGAATAAGGGAAATGGAGGGAAGGTATATAGAAACTTCCATGTCCAGTCCAGATTCAGGGTATCCACTGGCACTGTGCCCAGAACTGGAGGCCTGCAGCAGTACAGGGGAATCTAGTGACTGAGGTTGTAGGCAAAGAGATCTATGTCTGGGGTGCCCCACCTCCTGAAGACTGTGGTAAGTACTTGTCTGTTCAGGGCCCACTCATGGTGGTCCTGACTGATGCAGTTCAGAACATCTGCCAAGACATTGTCCTTGTCTGACAAGAGGATGGCAGAGAGCTGTATGTCCAAAGAGTAAGCCAGAGACAAAATCTTCATTGCCTCTGTGCAAAGTTTTGTGGACCTTGTGCCCCCTTGCTTGTTGATATAAAACATAGCTGTGGTGTTTTCTGTTCTTATTTGGTCAGTCGGGCCTTTTAGCTGGGGAGCAAAGGCTTTGATGGCCTGGTACACAGCTCTGAGTTCAAGAATGTTTATGTGGCAACTGGTTTCCTTGGGGGACCACATTCCATTTATGGACTAGTCTGTCAGGTGAGTGCCCCATCTGAGAAGGGAGGCATCTGTAGTGAGCACTTTGGAAGGTTCCCTTTGTTGGAAGGTAACCCCTTCCCTGGGATTCTCTATGTCCTTCCACCAGTCCAGAGCTTGAATCAGAGTCTTTGTGACTGGTATAAACTTTGACATAGAGTCCTTTTTCTGGGACCAGTGAGCCCTTAAGTGATGCTGAATGTCCCTCATTTGAAGTCTGGCACCTGGGACCACAGCTGTAGTGGAGGCCATGTGCCTCAGCAGTGTCAGGAAATGTCTGACTAGTCTTGGCTGGCCCAGGGCTAAGAAACTTGCTAGGCTTTGAAGGTTGTGTCCCCTGTCAAGAGGGAGCAGGGCTTTTCCATTCTGTGTGTCCAGTTCTGCCACAATGAACTCCAGTAACTTAACTGGTTCAAAGTGGTATTTTTTGAGGACTGATTAAAAACCCAGGGACTTCAGAGTGTGCCAAGTTAGGCTGGGGAAGTCTCTGACCTTCTGTGGAGACTTGTCCACTACTAGCCAATCACCTAGGTAGGGAAAGGGAGACACCTGCTGTCTCCTGAGGGGAATTGCCACTACTGTCAAGCACTTTGTGAAGACTCTGAATGCTGAAGAAAGGCAGTAGGGCAGTGCTGAAAACTGATAATGGCCTGAAGATAGTTTGAATCTGAGGAATTTTCTGTAGGATGGCCTGACTGGAATGTGAAAATAAGCATCCTTGAGGTCTAGGGAGGCTAGCCAGTCTCCCTTTTGCCAGGATGAAATCATTACAGCCAGGGTGACCATCATGAATTTGGGATTGAGTAGGTGTTTGTTTAGGTACCTGAGATCTAAAATGGACTACCAATCCCCATTGTTTTTCTAAGTGAGAAAATACCTGGAGTAGAGACATTTTTCCCATAGGTGGAAAGGGACTCTATCCACTGTTCTTGCAGATGGGAGTGATTCACCTCTTGGTCCAACAATAGTTTTTCTGTTGGAGTTAGAGATTTTAATGACTTGTGACCCTGTGGAGTGGAAAACTTTATGAACTGCAGAGAAAGTCCTTGACCCACCACCTCTAGCACCCACTTGTCTGTGGTAATGAGGTGCCAGTGGTGGAGGTAGTGGGTCAGCCTTCCTCCTATTGGTGGAAGGGAGGCAACCTGACTTACTTAGTCAGGAGATTTGTTTAGACTGAGTTTTTGATGCAGGAGAAGGATCAGCTTGTCTCTGAGCCCTCCTTCTTCTTCTTCCCCTGTAAAAAACCCTCATTTGAGAGTAATCTAGGGGTATGGGCATTGGCATATGGTAGAAGGCCCTAGGGAAATATCCTCTGCCTCTGTTCCCTCTACCTTGGAACCTTTGGGAAGTAGAGGTTTTTTCTTTGCATAATTACTTTGGTAGGTGGTTTTGTACTCCTCCACCTTTTTCATATAAGCTTCTGTTTTGTCACCGAATAAAGAGTTATTCTCACAGGGTAAAATCCATAGCCTTAGCCTAAGTGTCCTGTGAGAGATTAGTTGTTCTCAGCCAGGCATAGCACCTAAGAGAAATGGCCTGGGCCATGGCTCTGGAGGCAGTGTCATTAGTCTCCACTGCCACGTGAAACTGGCATTTTGTGGCTTCTAAGGCAATCTTTACAGTGTCTGCCAAGTCTTGAGCCACTCTGACTGGGACCTGTTGGCTAGTAGTCAGAATAGAGTTCCAGAGAGCATTTTGACACTGAGCTGCATAGGCTATGTAAGTAGAGTGGCAAAGCAGCAGAGATGCTATGGAGTAAGATTTTGTATCCATAGAATCCAGCCTTCTAGATTCCTTTTCAGAAGGTTGGGAAGATGGAGACACTTTAGCTTTGTTGCATGCAGCAACCTGCACCACCCCCTCATGGTCTGGGTGCATGTAAAGAAATTTAGCATTACTTTTCTCCAGTTGATACTTTTTTTCAATTTTCTTGTGCACTCCTGGAGTGGAAGTGGGGCTCTGGAGTAATTTAAAAGTAGCCCTGCAAAGAGACTTATGTACAGGCAAAAGCAACTTTTTAGAGGAGGGAGACCCATCATATCTAAAAAATCTTCCTCCTCATCTTGATCAGTGGTCTCTTGAATAGTGAGATCCAGAGTGTCCACTATATGCTGAATAAAAGTATAGTGAGAGGAGAAATCCTCCTGGCCATAACAGGGTGAGCCAAACTCTTGGTCAGGGATACGTCTGGTTCTAAAGATTCACCCTCTTCTTCCTCTTCCTCTTCCTCACCCTCATAATAAAAGCACTGGCCAAGCCCAAGGTCTGAGGATTGAAGGGTGCTGGGTCAGAAGGGGCATTAAAAGGTTGCCCATAGCCTGAAAAGTTTGAGACAATTTCCAAGTCTTAGCCATTTCTTCTGCAGAGGGTGTATCTTTTTGTGTCACTAGTATCTCCCTTTGCTTTTCAGCAGAAGGGGTAGTGATATGCTTTTCTTTTTGTTTCTTTTTTGTTGTTGCATGTGCTGAATCAGGAACCTGCTCATTATGTCTTTTTTTGGCTTGGTCATTATTATCATTTTTATCAGACTTATTTTCTAGGGGGTCCTTGCAGAACCTGTCTTTAGATTTCTGATGAGAGGATGACCCCTCTTAAGGGTTTTTGCTAGAGGGAAAGGCAGACTGGGAGGCCATAATTTCCAACCTTCTAGCCCTCTTTATAATTGCTTTAGAGCAGAATTTAGAGCAAAGCTCACAGTCATGGTCTGGGCCTAAACAGCTCAAAGATTGTGGCCATCTGCCTTGGCCACAGTTTTGAAGCACTTAATACAGTTCTTAAAACCAGTAGGTCCAGTTATTTTCTTAGGTCTATCTGACATGTCAGTACGTCAGAAGACCTCTAAAAATGCCGGCCTGGTGGCGCAGAAGGCTGAGGCACTGGACGCCACACCTGACTCCACAACGGTGACCCGGGTTCAGGAACGGACTCAGACCACAGGGGGCTGGCTGGGGGGAGAAGGATTGAGCACCCAATGGCCTGCTCTCCTTCTCCAGGGAGGGATGGGGAGTTAGCCCCGCTGCTCTACCGCCACCGCCTGGGGATCTCTGGTGGTGCCGGCATGGTCAGGGACAGCAAAGGGGTTGATGCTAGCAGAAGGACAGGAGCAGAAGCATGTCTCAGCATGCATTGTCTCATTGGTCCTCATTGCACGCCAGTGCTGAGGGAACCAGAAAGAAGGAAAAATCCCCCAGATGGTCCTGGCGACGATCCTCCAATCTGCTCCCATGATGCTAGGGCAGACTCTGCTGTGTGTGCATGCTTCCCTGATGTCTAAGGAAGGTAGGGAGGCCTTTCTTTCCCTGTCCTGGAGGTAAAACCAGGGTCTTGAAAGTAGAATTGAGGAAGCGTGCACTCTAAGGGCAGACTCCTCGGTGGGTTGGAAAGTGGATGCCAGGGGATCTGAGAGATAGGAGGGTCTGGGGGCTGTAGGAGGATAAACACAGAGTTAAAAAAAGAAGACCCCCAAAAATAATGTTCCCAATAGGAAAAATAAATCGGTCAGTTTCTAAGCGCTATGGAACCGTGAATGAATCAGTTCCAAAAGTGCTAAAGTAATAAATTTATGTGAGGAAAAATGCAGTTCTAGAAAAAATAAAGGAACCACAAAAGTAATAAAATAAAAAGAATAAAAGGTGCATGTATCAGAGTAAAGCACTAGCTTTTTTTACCTCAGAAGAGAGTGGGAAATGTGGCTGGAACTGCTGAGGAGAAAAAAAATTTGCGGTTCCAGGGAACAGAGAGGAACCACTTAAAAAAGTAAAATTACCTGAAAAAACACTAAAGGCAGCACAGATAACAAAATACTACTGACTTTTAAAGAAAATAACTTCTTCAAGCAAAGTTTTGAAGTGAGATCTCCAGGGCAGTGTTGCTCCAGTCAGCAGAAAAATTAACCTGACTGGCCTCCTGCACAACCTACAGATAGCACACTCTCTCCTGCATTTTGATTGTATAATTCACCAAGATCATTAGCATTGACTCCATCTCCAGGGCAGCTGAACCCAGCTGGCATACTGCATTAGTCAAGTATACTGAAGGATTCCTGGGTGAGAAGAACCTTTACAGTCCCCCCCTAAGAGCACAGGCGTTGTACTGGTCTGAGTCCTGAAATTCAGCAAGCAAGAGAGAGAGAGAGAGAGAGAGGACAACACCCCCCATAATCTGCTGCTGTAAGCTAAATCTGGAATTGTGTCAATTGTACACCATGATCAGAGCAGTAAGAGAGAGATCTTGCTTGAGCTTGTGGTTGGGCAAGGCATACATCCTTGAAGGCCCCTCCCAGAACCAATTAGGTTAGCTGGCCACCCAAATTGGGGAAGTAGGCAATTTGCTAGGACTGCATGTCCCAAGTGGTGTCAGTCTCATTCTTGCTAGGTGCTGCCATGATGATGCAACCCACGGGGGCCATGATATCCTAACCCCAGGTGAACTGGTAAATCATCAGTCATGGTTTTTGATGGTCAGTTATGACTGATCATTGTTAATCACCAACTGTTGACATATGATCACCAAGGGAGATCATGATCTAAGATCATCATCTGGATCATAGAGTTAATCATCAAACATGTAACACCAGCTGGTGATTATTATTTTTGTAAGCTTAAATCCGTATGATGGTTTTTGATGATTTATGGATGATCATTGATGACCATATTAGTTATGTATTGTAAGATTGCAATTTTCATATTTTGTATTTATTTATTTCACCAACAAAAGGTTCAATTGAGCAAGGACATTTATAAGGAGATGCTGGGTAGGAGAGCATATATAAATCAGGAAACAGTGATGTTGGCACAAAGTAATACATGTATGTAGAGCAGTAGCATACAAAAATACAGTAACAGGAAAAGTATAATACAATGATAGTATACAAATAGCAAAATGCAATTTTTATAAGTAATATACAAAAGATCAATGGCTGGCCAGTATTCTTAGTGAGAGCAACACCTTATGAACAGAGACCAATATGAAGAGGACAATAGTAAAATAAACACAGTTCAATCACAGGAGCAGTTCTCAGTACACTGTTTTCCAATGAGGGCTTTAAATGTAATATGAATGACCAGGGAGTTAAGTTTCAATGAGGACTTCAGCATGTTAAAAGCTGTAGGATTAGCATGGCTGATTGCTAATTTTCCATGCTGCATTGCATATCTTGGGGTGTCCAGAAGAATGTACTATAGTTATTTTTTCTTAGGGAGTAGCTGCTATAGGCCATGTGGAACAGTTCAGTGATATAGCATGGGACTTCATTTATTAGCACCTTCTATGCCCATGTGTATAGATTTATTGATCTTCTCACTTCCAGGGGCTCCAGCGATGAAAATAACTGAGACCACTGAGGGTTGTGAGGGCTGGAGAGCCTGCCCTCCCCAGGACCTCTATTGAGGGATCGCCCCCCACCCCCGGACTGCATAGGTATGCCTTTCTCAAATGCCTCAGAAGCAGCGCCTGGCTGCCTGAAGAGAGCGTGAGCATTGCTTGTCTTGGAGCTTTGTTTGGCCCCGCTACCCCCACCATCACCCTTGGTCGGCACTCTATTTTATACTAGTAGTCACATGAGGTGCCAGAACCAATCAGCCAACTTTTCCATCTGCAGGTTATATTTCTTCAACACAAGGGGGACCCTGCATTCAAACTCTATTGTCCCTGCTCAAAATCCACACACAAACATGACTCTGACAATACTCTGGACAATTTCATCACTCCTCTTGTTACTATACCCACCCACTGCTGTGGATCCCTACAGCTCTCTTATAAATGCACCCCTGCCTGAATCCCAGCCCCTTCAGACAGATTGCCTCTGTTTTCACAGCCCAACCACCTTATTGTCTCTCCCCACTAATCTACCTTGCATGCTGGACCACCCCATTGCCCCCCCTCACCCACCACCAATGCCCACCCCCCTGTCCTCTGAACACTGTAATCGATGGTCCCTCTCCTCACTAGCTATACCTGCCCTAATCTCACTCCCCATCCCCTGCATTACCCCCCTGAGATCATGGCATCTCCGCAAGCGTCTTTTCCACAACAACCACAGGACTTCACTACATCTTATTACCCTACTCCTCGTGCTCTCTGGGAATGTCCACCCTAACCCTGGGCCGGGCATCACTACAATACCACCACCCCACCCTGGTAATGGTCTCTGCATTGCATTTATGAATATATGCAGTCTCCCTAAGAAAACCGCAGCACTCCAATGCTGGGTAGCACAGCACACACCCGACATCCTTACGATAGTAGAAACCTGGCTCTCCCAATCCACCCCAGACTCAGCTGTCTCCCTCCCTGGTTTTACTCTGTTCAGGGCAGATCAGGTGGGTAAGCGTGGAGGTGGTTGTGCCATCTACCTGTGCGACTCCATCCTAGGTCATGCTTTACCAGCCCCTGAGCTTGGCCACGGGGCACAAGCCATCACCCTGAAAATTACTCCGCACCCCAGTCATGGTCCGCTTTACCTGACTACCACTTACATACCCCCACGAGCGCAAAGCCTAGGTATCCACTCCCTCACAGACTATCTCTCCACCTTGCCACACAAGGCTGAACAGCTTATTCTAGGAGACCTTAACACCAACTGGCTCAGCCCCACCTCAGGAAACATTAAGGATGACTTCGTGGCCCTTGACCTATCACAATTGGTCACCCAGCCCACTAGACTCAACCAAGCTAGGGGGACCAGCTCCCTCTTAGACGAAGTACTCTTTAACCGACCACACAAATTAAAGTCTGTTAATGTCCTAGCAGACTCCCTCAGTGACCAGTCTCCTGTTCTATGTTTTTGGTCTTCTCCCACACTCAGTCCTGAGTATAATACCACCCCTCATCACCGTTTCTGCCCTAGGGGCCTTGACAATCTCAAGTGGCACCTTGCCCAGCTCGACTGGTCCCCAATCACCCTTGCAATAGATATAGATACTGCCTTAGCCTACCTCACCAGTGTCTTCAGCAAGGCCTGAGACATATTTGTCCCCATCACCAAATCTTATCCAAGGAGGCAGAGTGCTGCCTGGATTTCCCCCACATTGATCCAGTAACTAAAACATAGGGACAACTTATGGCACATTACGGTTGAGTCCGGCAGGACAGAGGATAGGCAAGCCTATAAAACCCATAACCAGTGCATCTGGGCCATTAAACAAGCAAAAGCCAGCTACTATGAAACAGCCCTAACCTCATCCTGGGGCTCTGCCTGAGCCTTTTGGGATAACATAAAAGAACTTAATGGGAATACCCACTCCCCTCCAGATCTTTATCAATGGCACTGTTAGTACGGACCAAACATGCATTGCAGACTGCCTAAACACAACTTTCTCTGACCTAAGTGTAGTTCTTCCTGCCCATTTCTTTGACCCCATCCTCCCATCCAACCACCCTACTACCTCTCAGCCCCTTTTCCACTTCAGGACCATCTCACCCCGCAACACCAAACCTTTCCTCTTAAAAGCCCTCTCCTCCCACAACCCGAGCGGTGACCCCCTTGACTCCAGGATACTCCGCCTCACACTGGACATCATACTAGCCCTCGTCATGGATCTCCTCAACTGATCCCTATGCCTTGGCCAATTCCCAAGTGCATGGAAACAGGCTGAAATCACCCCCATCCATAAGACCGAAGACCGAACATTACCAAACAACTACAGGCCCATCTCCATCCTCCCCCCCCCTCAAAAGCCCTGGAGAAGATAGTATCCATGCAACTCATGGACTACCTATCTAAATACAACATACTATGCCCAGAGCAACATGGTTTCTGCCCAGGTCACAGCACCTCCACAGCCCTTTTGGAGTTCTCCCACCAAATCCACACTGCACTTGATTTTGCTGGTGCAGTATTCATTGACCTATCTAAGGCCTTTGATACTGTGTGTCACCCACTAATGCTAGACTCCCTTAGCCAACTGAGATTCTCACCAGGCCCTCTGAATTGGTTCTCAAGCTACCTCCAGAATAGATCCCAAAGGGTCAAATTGAATGGGTCCATGTCAACAAACCTACCAGTACACCCCGGGGTCCCCCAAGGCTCCATCCTTGCACCTACCCTTTTCAGCCTCTTCCTAAACACCCTCCCTAGCTCCTGTACAGGCAAAATGCTTCTATACGCTGATGACACTGTTCTCATCGCCTCAAACTCTGACCGACTCTCTCGCTCCAAAGCACCCTGCAACGCACTTTCAGCCAAGCAGAAAAATGGTTCCTCAACCACCATCTAGTCCTAAACCTGAAAAATACAAAATCTATGCTTTTTGCACAC
Source organism: Neoceratodus forsteri (assembly GCA_016271365.2). Taxonomy (NCBI): domain Eukaryota; kingdom Metazoa; phylum Chordata; order Ceratodontiformes; family Ceratodontidae; genus Neoceratodus; species Neoceratodus forsteri. The sequence continues at coordinate 19,444,369 of JADMNL010000025.1, forward strand.
CGCCAAAATAACTCCAGTGATGCTCCCCTTCACATCCCCCCCAGCACACTCCACTCCCTTGAACAGGTATCAATCTACAAGTATCTGGGCATCACATTCGACTCAGCATTTACCTTCCATACCCATCTTATAGCTCTGTCATCAACCATGAACTCCTGGACTGGTCTCCTCTATCGCCACAAAGACTGCCTCCCTGAGTTTGCCCTAAACTTGCCATCACCTCGTCCATTTTGTCCTTGGCAGACTATGGACTCCCTACCTATGCAGCTGCCGACCCTACTGCCCTCACTAAAGTCCAGACCTCTATCAACAAAGCCTGCAGGCTCCTGACCAGTGCCCATAGCAGAACCCATACATGTCTACTCTATTCTGCCTCTAACATACTCACCTTTGATGAATGGCTGCAATATCACACCTGCTTGCTGGCAAAAAAGGCCCTATCTGGGCTATGCCCCCCAGGGGTCACTATACCCTTGCAACAGGCCTCCCAACTGGCACTCACCCATAATGCCACTAAAGCCACCTTCCCAGTACCTAGAGCCAGGACCTCACTCTGCCAAAAATCCTTTCACCATAGAGCACCTGCCTGGTATAACTCACTCCCTGCACACATCACAAACATCCCCAGAACTGGTCCATTCAAAATAGCCCTATGCAAATGCCTTGTTGATAATCGGAGCTGTACTTGTTCCTAATAGTACCTCCCAGAGTACCCCTGAACATCCCAGCCTACTAAGCGCTGGTCTCTGTTACAGAGTACGAATAAGCCTTGTATAGTTAGTGCATCTTGTGTTTGCTTTATTGTTTTATACCTTGTATCTCACCTGTATCGTTACCAATGTCTCACCTCATATTTTGTTTGTCCACCCTCCCTGCGATGAGGTACCTTTGTAAATGAATCTCTGACTCAAAGGTTGTAAATCTGATTGTATGAAATAAATAAATAAATAAAGAGTATCAGCCAACTGATGTATACAGTGCTCAGTGATAGGTCCTTGGTGTTGAATCAGTAATGAACCTAAGTGCCCATAGCGGAACAACAACTGTAAATTAAGTCTGCATAATCCAGAATAGGTAGAAAAGTAACTTGGGCCAAGTGTTTCTGGACATCAGCTGGAAAGCTATGCTTTTTTCTGAAGCAGAAGCCATGTCCAGCCCACAGCCTTTTGCATAGAATCTCGATATGGGCAGAGAAGGACAATCTGTTATCAAGCCAAACATCAAGGTATTTCTATCTGTCTACTACCTCAAGGGTATCTCACAAAAGTGTAGTGATGGTACTGAGTGAGGTAGCATTGTTTGAGGTGAAGAACATAACCTTGGTCTTACCAGCATTTAGAAGCAATTTACAATAATAATGGTTGACCTGTAGTTTATTAAAGGCAGTTAGAAGATCAGAGCAGGCAGTTCCAGTGTTAAACCTTGATATAATAACTGGTGACCCCATACTACCTGGATACACATTCCTGATAAAACACCATAATGACCAGCTGAATTCTGTAATAACTCAATAGCGGGTTATTACAGTGTTTTCTTCCTTGCACTCTCATTTCACTGTATTTGTGTGACTATGGCAGCTGCTCAGAAACACGCTGACTCACAGAAATACAGCTAGTTTTTTTTTTGTTGAATCCTTGCACCAGTTATTATAAAGAAAATAATACCTATGCAGGTGTGTGTTATGAGGATTTTTCACACGCCCTCAGCACGTGAAAACTCCTCATAACACCCACACCTGCACATGCATTATTCTCTATATGTCTAGAGCAGTATCATCTGCATAAAAATGCAGACTGGCTTCACTAATGTTTGCCACCAAGTCATTGATGTACAGCATGAAAAGTAGTGGGCCAAGAACAGACCCTTGTGGGATGCTCCTAAGGAGGAGAGTACAAGCATAGTAATAACTTTCTGCTTTGATTTGCTACAACCACCAATTAGTTAGAAAACCAGCATAGGGGAATTGAGACAATTCCTATTTTGTACAACTTTTAAATTAGAATGTCATGATCAGTAGTATCAAAAGCCTTATATAGATCAAGGAAAATAACAACTGTGATCTGTTTGTTATCAGTGGTTCCTAGTCAATCATTAGTTACTTTAGCCAGGGCAGGGATAGTACTGTGTTTTGGTCTGAAGTTGGATCAAAGGTGTGTTACGATGTTTGATCGCTCCAGAAAAACTCTCAATTGGGCGTTGACCAAATTTTCCAGGAGTTTAGCCAAAAACAGGAAGGACAGAAATTGGTCTATAACTGTTAAGATTACAAGCATCTCTGGAATTGAAGAGAAGTAGAATATGCACTGTTGTATAGAGCAGGGGGATGTCGCTACCGGATTGCGATAAATTGAAAAGAACGGTAATGGGTGCTGTGAACTTTCTGAAACAAATTCTAAGGAAAAAAGGTTCCAGACCATCAGTGCCAGTATTTTTGTTTTTGTTTGTTTTTTTTTTTGTTTTTGTATCTAACCCTAATAGGAGTTGCTCCACTTCCTTGAAGGAGATGGGCTGGAAGAAAAATGAGAAAGCCAAGTGGCTATGTGACTACAGTGCTTTGGGGAGGGATGGGGTAGTTTGCAGCTGAAGACTTATCAAAGGCCAGACCAGCTAATGCAAAATGGGAAATAGTTTCTTCCAAAATGACTTGCTTATGAGATGTCAGTTTATCATTCACTAATACTTTGTTTGGCAAGGAGGAGGGGGCATAATAGGTACTTTCAATTGATGTGCCAGTTTTCCAGAATTTGGATGTATTGTTTTTGGCTTTGTCCAGAGAATTTAAGTAGTAATTGGCCTTGGGGGTCCTAATAAGTTCAGTACAAGAGTTTTTCATCCACCTAAAAGTAGCCCATTCTGAATCAGATTGTGTGTGCATGGTTGTATCCCAGAGAAAGTCCATTATCCTTAAAGCCTCTTTTAACTCACAGCTGAACCATGGGCTGGCAGTATAGCCTAGAGGTTAGAGGAATAAGGTGTGAATGAGCTTAATACATCCAGCAGACCAGACCTGAGTTTGATTCTCACAACCTCCACTTGCATACTGTGTGACTCTGAACAAGTCACTTAACCACCCAGTGCTCCCAGATTGCCCCTGAAAACAGGCACTTGTGTGCCTAGCGGGCCTAACCCGGTTACCAAAGACTAAATAATTAAAAAAAAGATACTTTTTTTAACTCTGTGCTTGATCATGGGTGCATGTTTATTGGTGATGCCCCAGGTGCAAACTATTAAAAATTGCTAGTGCTTCAAGAATTGTTGGGCAAGGTAGAACTTCTGCCAGTTTATTATGGACAACTCATTTTGATAATTCACAATGCAAAATCTGGTGAAATGTCTTTTTAGAATGAATTTGGGTTGGGGCACCTGAATTTTTGACCCCCTAGAGCAAGTGACTACATTATGGTTACTGATATCCTTGTGAAAAACAGCTGAATGGGTACATTTATGGAACCTGTCAGTTAGAACTAGGTCCAATAAAGAGTCTGTTTAGACTAGGGCTTATCAAATCAGTTATTAGTTGAAAAAAACCCAAGTTCCTTGCACAACTTTTTCAGATCAGTAGATTTGTGTGAGAGTCAGTCCATGTTTAGATCTCTAATTGTTAGACTATCATTTGCGTAAGGGCTTACAGTGCTATTGATGTGTTACAGGAGCACTGAGCTATCTTTGGGTGTCCTTTTGCATCCAATTGCATTAATAGACTCATTATAGGACAGGGGCATTTTGACAGCCAGATATTCAAACTCATTTCATACAGAGAGAGTTAATTGCACAAAACATAAACTTATTATGGATATGTAGGGCTAGGACACCTCCCCTGGAAAGTCTGCCCATTCAATATCATTTAAAGAAGGGAATGGCTATCTTGTGTGGAAGCACAAATCCATTTAGCCAGATTTCAGTAAGCAGGAATATATCTGGCCTGATATGCTCTACCTAGGCTTTTACACTATCCAGGTTTTTATTTGTTAGCAAACAATGTACTGTTAAAGGATACCTAAACAACATTTTGACAATAAACTATTCAAAAATCTGACTCTGTAGATAACTAAAGAAAAGGCTGCTGTATTCATTAATGCTAAAACTACATTTATCACTGCCCAGTGCTTGCCCCAGGAATATTCTGCTGTATGCAGACGATACCGTCCTCTTTGCCACTGACCGTAACCCCACTTCCCTCCAGGCTTCCCTACAAAGGGCCTATGATGGCGCTGAAGCCTGGCTTAAAGAGCATAGATTGGTCATAAATCTTAAAAAATCTAAAACCATGCTCTTCGCCCATCCTCAAAATAAATCTTCAAACACCCCTCTCCGTATCCTTTCCGGCTCTAAACTACAACTGGAACAAGTCCAATCCTATAAGTACTTAGGGATCCAATTTGACTCAGCCCTCTCCTACCATACCCACATCGATGCACTCGCTTCTGCTACCAATATCCGACTTGGTATCCTGTACCGCCACAAAAACTGTCTCCCCCCCCGACGCACTCCGGCTGGCAGTTACTTCCTCCATACTCTCCCTGGTGGACTATGGGATACCTGTCTATGGGACTGCCAACATGACAGCCCTCAACAAAATCCACCTCCTCCTAAATAAGGCTTGCAGGCTAATCACTGGGGCCCCTAAGCTCACTCATACCTGCCAACTCTATGATCTCGCAGCAATGCTTGACCTCGATGAACGCCTGTTATACCAAACGTGCCTCATTTAAAAAAACCTTACTAGGACTTTCTCCCCCCGGGCTGACTTCCGCCCTCCTCCCAGCACAGCCCCTTGTCAGCACCCGGACCTCCAGCAAAGTCACCTTCCTGGTCCCTCGTGCCAGGACTTCACTTGGACAGAGATCTTTCTGCCATAGAGCGCCCGCTTGGTACAACTCTCTTCCTCGGGCCATCACTGATACCACCACCATCTCCACCTTCAAAAATGCCCTCAAAAGTGAGCTATTCAGCAGGCGCTGCTGCTCCTGTGCCTAATGGATGCTCTAACCCCCCACTCCTCTCTGACAATGCCCCTTGGGTTGCTCCGTCCCCTCGCTTCTTTATTTCCTATCAACTTCTCTATTCCCATGACTCCATCTACCTACTGTATCATAACTGACTGGAACAAACACGTTTCACTCCTTTGCTCCTCACTCTTAGCTTAGTTCTACCCAGCCCTTTTCGGTGCGCTCACCCATCTTTTGTACTACTTCTGTTCCAGGCACTACACTTTGTGTAATCAGATATCATGTCACCTGTGTGACTGCTCTATCGAGTTACCTGTACTGCGACTGTCTCATGCAGTACGTTCCTTGTAATCTGGCACAGTGGACCTGTTTGGTTGTATTCACACCCACATGACATGCCGTTATGCTGCTAAACACCATTTTTATTCGTCAATTGTCACTCATACCATATTTTGCTCTGTATCACACTACCAATGTTGCTGTGACCTTGTGCCACTAATGCATGTCTGTTTTTATCATGCGCTGCCTTGTATGTACCCTCTTTCTGTATTATCTGTATTTTCTGTTATATCTGTATTATTCTGTATTTCCTACCATTGTTGACGAGGTACCTTTGGAAATGAGCCTCTGGCTCAAAGGTTGTAAACTGATTGCATTATAAATAAATAAATAAATAAATATAATTTACCTAAATGTGGTTCCAGAGCATTTAAAAATTGTAAAATCAGCCTTCCAATTTAAAAAAAAACTATCTTACCTGCTTCCTAAAATGGCCACCAAATGTGTTCTGTGATGACGTCATTAGAGCCAAAGTCAGAGAGATATATGGCTCTCTATAGTGCTAACTAGTTTTTTTTCCCTTTGTATAGAATTGTTTCACCCAAAAGTCAAAACCATGTGCATTAGTTTGTATAATATACATGTTAGACTATGGTTCTGTTCATTTTGTTTACTTTAACATGCTGAAATTGTGTTTTAATCCAACCGACTTTCTCTGTTGCAAACCACAGTGCAGTACAAATCTTGAATAACCTGGTGGTCTAGTGGTTATGGTGAATCCAGGATGCTACAATGGGGGTGCTGGAGTGGTGTGCATACTTAATATGCACTTTTTAACATTCTTAATAAACCTTAATATTTTCTGCTATTATTCCTTATTAGTACATTTTTGACAGGACCTACACATGTAATCCATAGTTTGAATGTAAACATTTATACAATCAATAAGTCAGACTTCTTCAACAAAATATTAAAATGCAGCAGCAGCAAGCAAGTACATTATAATGTGTGTGTGGGGGGGGGGAGTAGCAGCCACACCCTTCAGTACCACCTAGATCCACCACTTTTTTGTAGCAAAGCTCTTGTGTAGTCCAATGTTAGAGTTCATGCTTTCTCGAAAATCACATATATGCTTGTCTTCTTTTTCCATGGGAAATACTATTAATAGTAAGGAGAAGAATCAGCATTTATATAGTGGTTTTCATACACATTGTATTCCAAAATGCATTACAAGCAATACTAGACTGGTAATGAAGAGACTAAATGTGAAGTGGCAGCCATTTCATACATTAATATCCACACACAGCCTTGAACAATTGCATGAACTACTTTTATGGGAAGGGGAATGTTGGCCAGGACAAAGGGGTCAGGTAGTGATCAAGGTGCTGGAAGCCCCACATCTTGTTTCTCACAGTAATCTGCTCATATTTCTCTCCTTTTGTCTTCTCCCTTCCCTGAATATAGCAATACCTTGCAAAAGTGACCTTCTCAGTCCCCCTCTGGTATTCATTCTTCACTACTCCTCCTCACACCGAAAACTGGTGAGCTCATCACCCTTCTGCAACGTGAATGCAAGTACTAGAGTCCCCATTTTTTTTGACACATCAAATATAAACATATCTTACCAATAAGTCACTCTGATAGCAGCAGGGAACAAGGGGAATGATGAGCTTTCCTATCCTTAAAAGATCTAGGCTACCTTCAATTGGGTACTATTAAATGACAGGTGTGTACATCATTATGCAAGTCATTTAATAGTGCCTAATCATAGGTGGCTTAGATCTTGTATGGGTAGAAAAGTTTATTTTTCCACTTGTGCCATGCTGCTATCAGCCTGGCTTACCAAAAGATCATGTTTATTATTAATATGTGGCAATAACACAGGAGACTGTACTAACCACATTCATGATGTGGGAGGGTAGTGAACTCATCAGTTTTTGGTGTGGGAAGCAGGTGAGAAGAATGAATGCCAGAGAGGAACTAAAGATGCCATTCCAGCAGGGTACAGCTATATTCAGGTTAGTTGAAGACAGGAAGGAGGACGTTGAGCAGATCACTGTGCGATCTGAAATGTGGGGCAGCCAGCATTGTGACCATTACCTGACTGTGAATGAGAGTAGCCAGCAATGACAAATATTCAGAGTGGTAGGGCTGCACCTAAACTGTTACTTGAATTCAGTGTAGGGAGATTACCCTCGGGTGAGGGGGGATGTTGAAGTCTGTTAGGACAGTATTGAGGGAGTTCTGTATAGCTCATTCAAGATTTGGAAGGGTGGTAGCCCGTCAACTCGCATTGTGGAGAAGAGCACAGAAAAGTACTGGAGAAGAATTGCTGGGAGCTGTCCTGCAGGGTTCTGCAGATCACAGGTAAAGGAGTAGACTGACACTGGAAGTCGGGTGGATTCGCTCAAGGTATTAGTATGCCTCTCCTGCTAATAATATTGTTATCCATTGTAAGTGCAGCCCTTAGGGAGGGCATGAACAGCAGTTTTTCTGGTGGGTCATGATGCTTATTACTTGGCCCTCCAGGAAGACCTAGTTGTTGGTTAATGAGGCGGAGAAGAAACACAACAGGAGAACTGTACATACTAGTTTCACTGTGCAGAAAGGTGGTGATTTACTCAATGTTTACTGTGGGAGCAGAACTCAAACATTGAGAAAGTGGACTGAAGAGTGATTTGGGAGGTATTTTTGTAACAGTGCCAGATGATGATGGGTATCAGTATTGGTGTGCACAACTCTCTGAGGTACAAGATTACAATCTGAGGTGTGATAATTCTCCTTGTGAGGCCATAAGCACATATGTGCCCCAAGCAGTACTAAGGACAGGGTATGGATAGTGGGGCATTCAACTGAAGGCAGACTAGGTGTGGGGGTTCACATGGAAAAAGAAAGCCTTATTTGTGGATTAAGAAGAGAGCATGAGCTTTGGAATTGAACCAGACCAGTACTCTGCTGTGTGACCCTGAGCAAGTCATTAAACTTCCTTGTGCTCCCAGACCACACCTGTAAACAAGCTTTCAGCTTAGTGTGTCTCTCCTGGTTAACAAAACACAAAATTCTGGGCATCATATAACCACTAGATCATCAGGTATTTGAAGAGTTGTACTGTACTGCGGTTTGCCAAAGAGACAGTCAGCTGGATTGCAAAATATTTTCAGCAAGTTAAAGTAAACAAAATGAACAAACTCATAGTTTAGTGAGTACTGATCAAAATAATCCACATGTTAACACATAGTGTTGCTCATTCTGGTACAACAATTCAAAATAAAGAGGGAAAGAAGAAGAAGTAGTTGATGATGATGTCACCATGACTCATCACTTAACACACTTGGCAGACATCTTAGGGAGACACCAAGGCTGTTTTTTGAAAGTGAAAGGCTATGTTTACATTTTTCAAAAGCTATGAAACTGTATTTATGTTATTTACATAAATGCAGTTTAGCATAAGTGTGAACAGCAGCCTTTACTTTACCTCGCAATGAAGCCAGATTTTGGAGTTTGCAGTTTTAAAAAACTGCTTGTTTAGGTACCCTTTAAAACGCATTTGTTCCCATAGACACCATATGGCATCGGAACCATCCATTGCTAGATCCAACTCAAAATGGCCACCGGGAGCAAATGAGTTAAGGACACAACCTTTAGTCCTTTAAGTAAGGCAAATTCTGTAGGTGACAGCATTGGGTAGATTGGGCCTGCGTTGACCTCCACGTTACCAGAACATATTGGCAGGATTAAAATCATACACTTACACATGTGAAGACTGACACTGAAATTCTGCTTCATAGATTTAGATTTGAACTTCATACTAGTGACAGCATAGGGGGCATTAAAAAGTGACCCCCTTGTGTAAGGAGCATACACAATAGAAATAGCCCTTAGGGAAGATGGTATGGCACCGATAAGTTGTACGCCCAAATCTTTGGCGGCTGGGCTCCAGACAGAGTGGTACTCCAGAGAGGTTCTGATAATTCAGTAGCTGAGAAGTATGGGAGGCACAGCCCTAGAGCAGAGATATACTTGTGCAACGAAAAAAGGTTAGCACCACTAATGCCCACATTATGGCAGGAGATATTACACCTGATGGGAGTGGGTACACAAAATTACTGTTGATACAAAGACAGGGACCTGATTACTGCATGAAGGACTGTGGCCATTTCAACCAGCCATATTCAAAACTAGGGGTCTGTAGGACAATAGACCAGCAACAAGGTATATCTGGCTTAGTGAGCCACACCTATGTGCTACTGTAATATGATCAGCACAGTAGCAGTTATGATTGCACTATTACCCTTGCCTGTGAGATGTTCTAAAAATACCTAGGGCCCGATTCTCAAACAGCCCTTAGATTACCACAAGGTACACCAGGGACCCTGCACCTGATTCTCGATTGAGTGGGATCCAGGTGGAAAATTCCCGTGGCTTGCAGCAACCATAGCAGTGTGCCAAACAGAGGGCACACTTAGGCAGAGTGCTGCAAGCCATGGTGGCCATGCAGCAATGTCCCAAGACATTCCCAGATGGACTAGTTCACCCCTCCCAATGTCCCGATGGATTAAATAATTATTATAAATCTCTGGTCGTCTAGTGTGCCCCCTCCCCGAGTACCCCCATAGAAAGAAATAGTAATCCAAACCCCTTCCCTGGTGTAGTAGCGGACCCCCTTCCTGATGTCTCCATGGAATAATTAGTTATAATAAATCCCTAGTGGTTTAGTGGACCTCCCTCCCTGATCCCCAATGCCCCCATGATTTATTATTGTATAAAACTCCCTGGTGATCTAGTGGAACCCCCCAAGCCCCCATACCCCAATATGCCATATTATTATCAGGTTGGTGGTATAGTAGCCCCACACTATGGTAGGCAGTGTCCCCCCCCACTCTCCATCCCAAAATTGAACCAGTGACTGGCACAGCCCACCACTCACCACCATGGCCAGCTGCTGACTGAGCTCTGAAGGAGTGTGTACTGTATACAGTACACTTCCAGTGACAGCTGTCATTCACTGAGTGCATTCTATATACAGTAGGCACTCATTCTGAGCTCAGTTGGTGGCTATCTGTGGTTATGAGCAGTGGGCTGTGGCAATCACTGGCTTGATTTGGGGATGGTAAGCAGGGTGGGGGCCACTGCCCACCAGGGTGGGGGGCCACTATTCCACTGACCAGTTCAAAATTTGGCATACCAGGGGATCGAGACTTGGGGGGTCCACTAGACCACCAGGGATTTATGATAATTAATTTATCTATGGGGACATTGGGGAGGGGGTCCACTAGTCCATCAGGTAGGGGGTTTGGATTACTATTTGTTTCTATGGAAATACTCAGGGAAGGAGGTCCACTAGACCACCAAGGAAGTATAATTACTTGGGGACACCGGGAAAGGGGGACCATGACACATTGCCGCTACTAGGTCAACTCTCCCTGTGGTGTAATTTCTAATATCCTTAGGCCAGCTCTGGATGGACTAATGATACTATACAAATGTGCCCTCGGGGGGGGTTGTGAATCCTGTTGAAGGGGCTTTGGCAGCCAGCATCTTATGGAAGCCCCTGTCACCATGCTGCAGCCCAGTGTGTGGTGCAAGGATAGTGTAAGTCCCGTGTGGTGCAGGCTGCCTGTGGTAGATGAAGTCTGCATTTATGAATCACTCCCAGGGCATTGTTTGATGCAAGGGGTACTTTGCACCAATCATTGGGATGCAAGCCCCTTGCACCGCCCAGGGAGCATTGAGAATCGGGCCCCTAATATTAAATATTGTAGCTGGTTGATTTATCCAGGAAGGGATGCACCATTCAAGAACTGTTTTTTAAAATTTGCTACCAAAACAGTAATGAAAATATGCTATACAGTTACAAGCAAAAGAGGGTAATGCTGTTTCAGTAAGTTAACTTGTAGGAGTAGGATGAAAAGGTTTCTGGAGGTCACGTGATGCTAACTTCCTGAGCAGCAGCAGAGGCTTGGAGCTCCCTACTCCCATCAGCCTTATTCATTCCAAATCTGCGATTCTTGAAGAACAAACCCAGCAATCTACATACCAACTGATCTACCCTACTCCGCCTTTTGGCCTCAGGGCGATTCTTTTCTACATTTCTCAAATATATAAGGGGATGGAGGCAGAGAAAAAACAGGCCGCAATCCGGCATACACCACCAGCTACTCCTGAAAAGCTGCCTAAAAAGGCGAGGAATCAACTCGGCTCTACCTCCGATAAAGCGGGCGATAAGGCACTGCCGTCTAATCTTCTAACTGAGGAGAAATTTCTGCAGGAATTAACACCTTTGAAGGAGGTACTACAAACTATCACTTTGGAGCTCAAATCTATTCAGGGAGACCTTTCCTCTCTCGCCACGAGGGTGTCCAACTCAGAGGCTAGAATCCACTCCCTGGAACAATGGAAAACCAGGGCAGAATCTGATCTGGTTACATTAAATCAACAGGTCAAAAAATTACAACTAAAAATGGAGGACCTGGAAGGCCACAGCCGGAGAAACAACCTACTTATTCTGGGCCTCCCTGAGTTTGAAGAGGGATCCGACTTCATTGCTTTCCTCCAAAAATTTCTAGCCAAAACGGTGGGCCCTTCACCTCTCAACCCCCACTACCACCTGGAAAGAACGCACAGATCCTTGAGACCCAGGTCTCCTCCAGGATCTCCCCCACGACCAATGATTATGAAGTTCCTCAGCTATATTGAAAAACAGCACATTCTTACCAAATCCCTCGAACTACAGTCCATTATGTGGGGACCGGCCAAACTCTGTATCGCTCAAGATCTCCCCAAGGAAACTAGAATTAAGAGAACTGCATTCCACCCCGTCGTCCAGAAGCTAATCGCGGTGGACATAACTTTCAGAATGTCATACCCTGCCACCCTTAAGGTCACAATCGGGGATACCTCCAAGAACTATGACTCCCCGGACTCGGCTTACAAAGACCTGTCTGCCAAACTCCCCAATCTCTTCAAACCAAGTAGCTGAACTTTCAGTCTCCAGCTACACTTTCAAGGTGATGTTCTAACCTGACTTTTCTATGTTTGAAATGTTACTCTACCTGGGTGGTTGGTTCCAGCATTGTCCCGATGAGCGGAGAACCCTCGGCAACCCGGACGGAGGTCGGGGTAGGCCGCATTGTTTCTGGCCCTCGTCATTTACCCAGAACCAAATAGAAGCGGTTACAAGATTTAGCCTGGCTGTTTCAGTGAGGGACCATTTTGGTCCTACCCCATAACTGTTCCCCGGGGAAACATTATAGGTAATGGAGTGGCAGGATTTCCAGCTCTCGGTCCATCCTGCCATTCTCCAGCTCCCTCTAACAGCCTGGTCAAAGGGGTGAGTGAATTCCTTTTTCTTTTGGGTCTTTTCTTTTATAAACAATAGGTGGTCACCCCTTGCACTCGCAACCGTTACCACAACGAGCATGAGGTTGGCTGATGGGGGGGTGGCTCCTGAGCCGTTTTTGTAGCTGCTGTAAAGTTGCATTGTGAGCTTATAGAAGGGGGGTATGTAAACCCAGTTTCACACGTGGGGTCATTCCTGATCTGTTTTGCTTGGCTGAATATCACCTTTTTATGTTTGGTCTTTTGGAGACCCCTCAACTTACAAGATGTCAGTAGCAAATGGCATACTGGGTTTACAATGGGGTTCTGGTCCTCAGGCTTCTACCATAACTCTTTTCAATTTTTGACTGTCTATGCCTGGTACCAGGATGTATATAGTTGGATAGATTTAGTAGGGGTTATAAAGGGGGAGGGGGGTCAGGGTGGTTGACCTGTCTACCTCCTTACATGTTTTATATTAGCTTTGAACTACATTGTCAGTTTATAGCACAACAACACTTGATAAGTAACTTTTGGCAGGTCAAAATGGGTTGGGGTTTTGGGTTTGGAGTGTGCTATTTTTATTGGGCTATAGTTGTGAGTTCTATTGATTGTCTTTCTGTTATCTTGTTCTTAAAATGGCTATAAACTCTGTCAAAATTGCATCATGGAATGTATGTGGGCTCAGGGAGAAAATCAAGAGAACCCAAGTATTTAATCACTGTGACCTATTTCAAACTGAATTTCTACTGCTACAAGAAACTCATTTACTTAATTCAGAGGCTAAATGGTTGTTTAGATCTGGCTTTTCGCAGGTATTTGTCACGAATGGATCAGGTTCCAGTAGGGGTGTCGCCATCCTCATTAAAAACTATGTCACGTTCCTGGTAGACACAGCAATAATTGACCCAGAAGGTAGATTCATACTGGTCAAAGGATCCCTCAATAACGGTATTGTCATTCTTGGCTCAATCTACGGTCCAGTAGGAGGTAGCTCTGAATTCTTTATGACCCTAGCAGATAAAGTAAGTACCCTTCTTCCCTCCCAGCTCATACTAGGTGGAGACTGGAATGTTCCACCGTCCCACTTACTAGACAAAGCTCCAGACTCAAGTCGTCCACCTACTCCAGTTCAAAGGTCCCTATTAGACTTTCTACATATACTAGGGTTGTGTGACCCCTGGCATCTCTCCAATCCCTCCCTTCGGTCCTTCTCCTTTTTTTCTCAACCCCATGGTTCCTGGTCCAGCATAGACTACATTCTGATCAGCAAAACCCTCCTCCCCGGCCTTTTTCAGACCAGTATCGAACTGATTGTGCTCTCCGACCATGCTACAGTATGGGCAAGAATCTCCCCAGATCCTAATTTTCAAAGGGATACTATCTGGAAGCTCAACACCCAACTCCTTAAGGAATCCCAGTCGGTGACCCACATTAAAACCCTCATCTCTCGCTTTCTCGAGAACAACGCTAACTCTACCCCGCGATTCGACATTATCTGGAGCTCCCTAAAATGTTACCTAAGAGGCGGATTAATTAAATTGGCCTCGACGAGGAAAAAACTAGACAATCTCGTGCCTCCCTATTAATGACCAGGATCAAGGAGCTTGAAAGCTCTTACTCCCCTTCCTCTCCTCTGTCATCCTCGAGGCCCTCTTAGCAGCCAAAAACGAATATACGGATCTCCTTAAAGAAAAAGCTGAGTATAGCTTACTTAAGGCCCAATCCAAATATATTGAGCAAGGCGAAAAGGCCAGTAGACTCTTGGCCTTAAGATTGCATACGTTAGAGAGTTCCAGACTAATCTCAGCCCTACAATCCCCTGAAGGCTCCATTAAAACCTCTCCCAGGGAAATTGCACAGATCTTTGAGAATTACTATAGAACCCTCTACAGCACTCCTCCCTCTTCTGCATCTCTCTCAGATATATCAGCCTATCTGGCAGATCTCAGCATTCCCCAGCTTTCGGCCTCTCATAAAGAAACCCTGACTTCCCCTATCTCACTCTCCGAAATAGAAAAGGCTATCGCTTCCATGGCCCCGGATAAAGCACCAGGCCCAGACAGGTTTCCCTCAAATTTTTTCAAGGTTTTTTCCAAAGAGCTTGCCCCTTTACTCCTTAAGCTATACTACTATATCTTTTCTATCATTACTCTGGACCCCACACTTCTCGAGGCCACCATCGTTCTAATTCTCAAACCTGATAAAACTCCTACAGACCCAGCGAGTTACCGACCCATATCTCTTCTAAACTGCGATATGAAAATTATTTCCAAGGTCTTGGCCAAGCAGATTAAGAAAATCTGGACCCACCTTCTTAGCCCGGAGCAAGCTGGATTTGTTCAATCTCGCTCCCCAGCAGATCATCTCAGAACCCTTTCTCATATTTCTCACATCACCCAATCATCCCACCTTCCAATGGCCCTGATTTTGCTAGATGCAGAGAAAGCATTTGACAGAGTCAATTGGTCTTTCCTTTGGGCTACGCTGACCAGGATGGGATTCCCACCCTCTTTCCTCAAATGGATCCAGGTTTTATACAAATCCCCTTCGGCCAAGATATATTGTAATGGTGTTTTCTCCTCTCTCTTCCACCTTCACACTGGTACCAGACAAGGCTGCCGTCTCTCACCCTTCTTGTTCAACCTGTATCTCGAACCCCTTCTTCTTAAACTTAAATCTTCCCCACTTATTCAAGGTTGTCTGATACATCAACAGGAGTTAGTCCTCTCAGCCTATGCTGATGACATACTACTCCATGTCACTCACCCCGCCACTTCTCTAGGACACGCGCTTCAACTTATAACTCAATATGGCAACCTCTCTCAATACAATGAATATATCAAAATCCGAAATACTCCCATTGAACCCCCATACATATAAACACGAACTTACTAAATTTGGTATGAGATGGTCCCCTAAATCGATTAAATACCTAGGCATCCACTTTACCACAGATCCCTCCTTGCTTAGGAAGCTTAACCTAGATGGCCTTAAGACTCATATCCAACTAGATTTACAAAGATGGTCTAACCTCCCCATTTCTCTGTGGGGTAGGATTAACATTATTAAGATGAACATTCTTCCCCGTATCTTTTACCCCCTCAATCTATTAGACCTCTGGTTGCTGCTTTCTTACTTACACCAATTCCACACAATCTTCTCAAAGTTTATTTGGCGAGGGAAAGCAGTTCGACGTTCCTTCCTCAAACTATCCCTCCCTAAAGATAAAGGCGGTCTTAGACTTCCCAACCTAACATTTTATCATTGGGCTGCCCACCTTTCCAAACTAGGTAGATGGTACTCAACCCATGCTGAATCATTCCCCCTGATCTGGCTTCAAATGAGAGACAGATCCTCTCAGAGACTAAAATAGACCCCTATGCAATTTTCTATAATCTCATCTCAGTGCTTTCACACTGGCTATCCGATCAAACAATTTTCACATCTCTTAAATCTATTTTTCAATGCCTATATTTCCTTAAAATCTTCCCTAAAATGGACCTAGCACAACCCATCATCCTCAATCCCAATATCAAACTGGGCAATTCGATAATCACCCCTGAGTGGCTTCCACAAATTAAGGAAACTACTCTAGAATGCTACTATGATCAAGGTTCCTCCTTTCATCCCCAATATACTAACTAAATTTGCTATCCCCAGTAATAGGATCTTCAAACTATACCAACTAAGACACCTTATTGCTGCTAAATTTGGCTCACAATTTCGAGAACCTAAGGTCCAATCCTTCCTCTCCCACATTTTTACCCTTGCTCTAAACCACATTCCATCTCACTAATATACTCCTTCCTACTGGACTACAATTCCCAAATTGATTGAAGGTTCCGCATCTGGCTTTCTACTCCCAGACTCCACTCCCAACTGGACCCGAATTTGGAAGGACTTGCACAGATACCACACCCAAGATAGGTTTAGACTCATCCAGTACTACATATTAAACAATATGTACTATACCCCCAAAAAATTGTTCCGTCTCAATAAACTATCTCTTCCCCTTTGCTCCAGGTGCTTACATAGTGAAGGGAATTCTCTCCACATTTTCTGGCATTGTACTAAGGTTGCCCCCTTGTGGACCTCTATTCAGGACAAGCTCAATCCTATACTTGGCCTTGCCAACCTTTTTACGCCTGATATATGTATTCTAGGTGACTACTCCACCATAGATTGCCTGGAACACCGATATCACATGTCCTTAGTGTCTATAGTAGTCAAAACACTAGTCATTAAACATTGGACTGACCAACTGACCCTGACCTATCCTGAATGGTTGACAGAACTCTCAATCTGCTTCAATATGGAGAGACTTGTGGCCAGCTCACGCAATTGTATGGACCTGTTCCACAAAAAATGGGGCAATCTATATGCATTATATTTGCACCAATGATCTCTTGAAGTCCTCTCTGATGCCCAACGTGGTCTTCTTCCCTTCCCTTTTCCCATCTACGCCCTCTGATTTTGACTACATGATCAGGATATGATTCCACCATGAATTAGTTGATAGAACTAGACATACAATTGTGTTGCACACTTTATAAGGGCTTTTGTGGGGTGGAGGGTGGGTACTTTATGGTTGGTAGTAGGGAGGTTGGTTGGGTTGTTTTGGAAGGAGGGAAAAATCAATAAACTTGAATTTCAAAAAAAAAAAAGAAAAGGTTTCCGGTACAGATTAGGTACAGTCAGGAATAGCCACTTCACTTAGATTAGCTACACTTACATTAATGTAATGCCCACCCAGATAGAAAGGAGTGGAGAATGGGGAAGGGATAGAAAAGGAAAGAAAGAGGGGAGGGAAAAATGGAAGCAGACACAGTCTGAAGGGGAGGGATAGAGTGGGAGATGGAAAACAGCTATGGGTAAATAGTGGATGTGGAGATAAGTGCACCAAGGTGCAGGGGGAGTCGATAGGCAGGGTAGCAGCTAGTACTGAAGGTAAGAAAGGAAGGACGGGGAGTACAGGTGCAGGGGATGAAAAGGTGGCAATCATAGGGGACTCCATAATTAGGGGCATACACTGGGGAAGGAAAGGGGACCCAAATGCAAGCAGGAGGGTGGTTTGTGTGCCAAGGATGACAGCAGGGAAGGTTGGCCCAAGAATAAGGCAAATAGCAAGGGAGGTTGGGGGAAAACCTAATTTAGTTGAACACATAGGAACCAGCAACCTAGCTGAGGAGGAGTTTGAGGTAGTGCAAAGCAGGTTCGGGGAGTTAGGAAGGATGGGTTTCTGTTTTTCAGGTTCAGACTAAACTTTAAAACATATCCTTTGGAGTGAGTGGTAGAAAGCAGAGAAGTGGGATGTTAGAGGGCACTGTGGAGAGTGTGCTCATATATTTGACTTGATCAGGTAGATGGGGAGTGGGGTGGCATTGGGAATTCAACTGGGTGAGGGAAATTTTATTTAACAAAATTAAAGAAAACTTTACTGAGATACTGTGAGGAGGGTGCTACAGAGGATGGGGGCTCCTATAAATACTTAAGTGTGATGGCAGGAGTTCAGCATGATTGTAGTTTATTTGCATCACCAGGTAAGGAAAAAGGTCCTGCTCCCCCATATGATGTACAGGGGAAACACTGGACCTCACCCAACAACTAACACACTGAAATCTGGCCAATGGAAAATCATGTACACAAATAACTGCAGTCTGGGAAACAATATCCTAGACCTGGAGGCAACAATGACAGACGCTAAACTGGACATAGTAGCCATTAGCAAGACATGGTTCACCAGTAACCACACTTGGGAGACTCAGTACCCAGCTATGTACTGTTCAAAAAGGGAACCAAGGTGCAAAAACGGGGAGAATTGTGTCCAATGAAAATATCAAAGCTACAGAAATTCAGAATACACATAAGGAGCCAGAAGAACTTTGGGTCACCCTGAAAACAGGAAATGTGACAACCATATGAACTGGGGTTGTCTACAGGCCTCCAGACCAGGGGGAGGACATAGACACATTACTTTTAGAAGATAAACAACACATGACAGCTAAAGGGGATGTTCTGCTAATGGGAGACTACAACATGCCAGATACAGATTGGTCAATATCAGCAGGAACATCCACCAGAACTAGACACATAGTGAATTCCCTCTGGGGGAGGTCCTCAAACAATTGGTACAACAACCCTTAAGAGACAGGGCTATCCTGGATCTAGTACTGACTAACAGAGAAAGGATCACAGATCTCCAGGTAGAAGGTCACCTGGGGGCCAGTGAACAGCACATGGTATGGTTCAATTTGGCCACTAGAACTAAATCATCCATTCTAAGGCAAAAATATGGGACTTCAGAGGAGCTGACTTTAATAAGATGGCCAACAGAGTTAAGCTAGCCCTGGCAAGATGAAATAGAGGTGAGGGGGTACAGGCAAAGTGGGAAAGCATTAAGGATGCAATACTTGAAGCAACATCACATTGTGTTAGGGAAGCAAGAGCAAAAGAAGGAGGAAACCAATTTGGTTCTCAAAAACAGCAGCAGAAAAGATCAGAGCCAAACAGTTGGCCTTCAGGAAATATCAGGGAACACAGTGGGATGAACATAGAGAGGCATACCAAACTTCCCTAAGGGAAGCAGGGAAGGCAGTAAGACAGGCAAAGGCCCAAACTGAGGAAACGCTAGCATGAACATTAAAAGAAGGGGACAAGACTTTCTATAGATACATTAGTGAAAGGAGAAAGTCCAGAGGGAGTATTGCTAAGATCAAAGGGGGATGAGGGAGAGTGTGTGGAGGAGGACCAAGGAAAAGTATATTTTCTAAATAGATTCTTCTGCTCAGTATTTACTGAGGAGAAGGTAGGGCAGAGCCCACAGCTCAGCACCATGGACACAGGGGAGGGAGGGGTGCACAATTACTTCACAATAGAAAGGGTCCTACAAGAGCTCGCTAAGCTCAGGGTGGACAAGGCAATGGAACCTGATGGCATACATCCCAGGATACTTAAGGAGCTAAGGGTGGAACTAGCAGAGCCATTATCAGAACTGTTTAGTGAGTCTGTGAGCACAGGAGAGGTCCCAGAAGACTGGAGAAGGGCACATGTGATCCCACTCCACAAGAGTGGCAGCAGGGAGGAGACAGGGAATTACAGACCAGTCAGTCTTACCTCAGTAGTGGGCAAGATTATGGAGGCACTCCATAAGGAAAGGATAGTGCAACACCTGGAATCCATAGGAGCACAGGATCCAAGCCAGCACTGGTTTACAACAGGAAGGTCGTGTCAAACTAATCTCATAGATTTCTTTGACTGGGTAACCAGAGAGGTGGACCAAGGGGGTGCAGCTGATGTCACCTACCCTGACTTCAGCAAAGCTTTCGATACTCTTCCACATAGAAGATTGATTAATAAGCTGGGTAGGCTCATGGTGGGTCAGAGGTTGGTCAACTGGGTGGCAAACTGGTTGGTGGGCAGAAAACAGAGCATGGTGGTAAATGGTATACAGTCAGAAGAGATGTAAGTCACAAGTAGGGCACCTCAGGGATCAGTCCTGGGGCCAGTCCTCTTCAATATCTTCATCAGTGACATTGCAGATGGACTGGAGAATAAGGTTTGCCTGTTTGCAGATGACACCAAGATCTGCAACAGAGTAGATGATCCAGATGAGGTGGGCAGAATTAGAAGAGATCTGGAAAAACTGGCAAAATGTTCAGAAGAGTGGCAACTGGAGTTTAATGCAAAGAAGTGCAAGACCATACACATAGGGAAGAGAAACCCTGAAGCTATCTATAGGTTGGGTGGGGAGTTGCTGGCTATCAC
Organism: Neoceratodus forsteri; assembly: GCA_016271365.2. NCBI lineage: Eukaryota > Metazoa > Chordata > Ceratodontiformes > Ceratodontidae > Neoceratodus > Neoceratodus forsteri. The sequence goes on from JADMNL010000025.1 coordinate 19,464,681, forward strand.
AAGGGAAGAAAGAAACTTGGGCAGCATCATCATCACAGATGACCTGAAATCATCCAAGCAGACCACTAAAGTAGTAGGTATGGCTAGAGGGATGTTGAGGTGTATTAGTAGGGGTATCACAAGTCATAAGAAGGAGGTAATAATCCCTCTTTACAAGACACTGGTTAGGCCCCATCTGGAGTACTACGTACAGTACTGGAGGCCACACCTGCACAAGAACTTTAACAAAATGGATGCAGTCTAGAGAAGAGCAACCAAAATGGTGCAGGGACTGCATCATAAAACATATGAGGACAGATTAATGGAGCTCAATATGTATATCCTAGAGCAAAGGAGAGAGAGAGGTGATATGATCGAAACATTCAAACAGCTTAATGGCATTAACAAGGTGAAAGAGTCTAACATGTTTCAATATAAGAAAAATAACAGAACAAGAGGACACAGCATGAGATTAGAAGGAGGATGATTAAGCAGTAATGTGAGGAAGTTCTTTTTCACATAAATGGTGGTGGATGCATGGGACAGCCTACTTCAGAAAGTGGTGAATATGAATACAGTGCAGGGCTTCAAACAGGCATGGAATAGGCATAAGGAAGCAATATAGATGATTATGAATAAATAGGCCACTGACAGAGTAAAGGCCTATGGCACATTCATAAGGTAGAAAAATGGGCAGACTGGATGGGCCTTGCGGTCTGTATCTGCTGTCAGCATCTCTGTTTCTATGTTATGTTTTTATAGCAGGGGGCGAGACACATGCCATACCTTTGTGGGGGTGTTTTATTTTTGCTTTTTTAACAAAATTAAGGAAAATTTTACTGGAACACTAAAAAAAAGAGTGCTGAAGAGGGTGGTGCATTAATTATAAATATTCAAGTGTAATGGGAGGGAGGTGAGACACATGGCCTATGTGGGTGGCGGTGTCTTATTTTTGCTCTTTTAACATATGTTGGGGGATGGGACACATGGCTTACAATGGTGAAGGTGTTTCATTCTTGATTTTTTAACACATTTTAAAAATCAAAAAATTACTTTCTCACGTGACGTTGAGGTGAGGTTGGAAACTGGGCCCCACTATGTGTAGTACAAATTTCCTGAGATAACAACATCTTCACATGTGAAGTTTAAATTCACTACATCTCTAATACAAAACATGCAATAAGAGGCTGGTAGTGACGTGACTGCAAAAATATAGTGACAGACATTTCACACATCAAGTTCCACACACAGCCTTGGATCCTGAGCCATTTTTGGGGGGTATGGAATTGCTGGCCAGGACAAAAGGAAAAATTTCTTACTCTTGCAGAAAATTCCTTGGGTTCTTTCCTTTCCAACTGGAGACACATGAGGGCAACGTTAAAGATGAGCAAAAGAGACCATGGTTTAACATCTCATATGAAGGATGGCCCATCCAAAACACACAGTACACCATCCCTCTATTACTGCACTTGGGTACCAGGGTTTATGGCATGAGCCCAAGTCTTGGTGGGGAACTAGAACCCACAACTAGAGATGTGCTAGGTTGGGACAATTTTCTTTGCATCCCACTTTGCAAAGAGGCCCGGACTTCACAGAGTGTCATTTTGTGTACGCCTTTGCCAAGCAAAGTGTCAAACTCCTCTTAGTGGAACTACATGAAGTGGTAATTTGCCACAGAGTGCTGGAGAAGTGGTACTTTGTGTAGATTACAACCAAGCTAAGTGACACTTCACCCATGAAGAACTGTGTAATGTATTTTATTTTTATGAACAGTACCCTTTTTTATTAACCCCCTCCCCAACCATTTGGTTTAGTTGTTGCCACCCTCCCATTCACCATGCATGTACATATAGTTCTATTTCCCCCACCCAACACCCTGCACTGTAAAAAAAAAACTCCACTTCCCCTCCTGGCAAAGTTTACCACCAGACACACTAGCTGATCATATTGTCTGTAAAGCCATTCCCCCAATCCACACATAGAAACATAGAAACATAGAATTTGACGGCAGATAAGGACTGCTTAGCCCACCCAGTCTGCCCATTTCCCTACCTACTGGATAAGCTGCAGATCCTAGTTAACCAGCAGCCTACTTCTTCCTACTCCCACCCCCTAGAATGGCCTTATGACTGTCCCATGCATGCTTGAATTCCACCACTGATTTTGACTCCACAACCTCCTCCAGAAGGCCGTTTCATGCATCCACAACCTTCTCTGTGAAAATATACTTTAAATTACCTCTGAGCCGCCCCCATTATCTTCAAATTGTGCCTCTTGTTTTTGCACACCTCTTTTTGAAAGATGCTACCTCTTGGACTTTGTTGATTCCTTGAGGTACTTGAACGTTTCTATCATGTCCCCCTCTCCCTCCTTTCCTAGAGGCTATACATATTAAGCTCCTTTTGTCTCTTCATATGTCTTCTGGTGCAGACCCTGCACCATTTTAGTTGCTCTCCTCTGGACAGCTTCCATCCTGTCTATGTCTTTGCGGAGATTGGGTCTCCAGAACTGCACACAGTACTCCAGATGGGGTCTCACCAGCTGTCTGTACAGAGGATAATAACTTCCTGTTTTCTACTGGTGATGCCTCTCCCATGCATCCCAGTATCCCTCAGCCTTCCTTGCTGCCCTCTCACATTGCTTGCCAACCTTTAGGTCATCTGATATGACTACCCCAGGTCCCTTTCCATTTTGTTGTTGTTAGTATCTCCCCCATTGTGTACTCTTCCCTGGGTTTTAGTTTCCCAGGTGCATTACCTTGCACTTAGCATTGAATCTAAGCTGCCATACATTTGACCATTCCTCTAACCTTGCCAAGTCCTTTCTCATCCTTTCCACCCCACCCTGTGCCTCAACTCTGTTGCAGATCTTTATGTCATCTGCAAAGAGACATACTTTCCTTCCAGTCCCTCTGCAATGTCGCTTATAAAGACATTGAAGAGGACCAGTCCTAATACTGAACCTATGTACCCCACTAGTAACCTCCTTTCTTCTGAGTGGACTCCATTTACTATTAATCTCTGTGACCTATTCTCCAGCCAATTTTCCCAGGCTGTCATCCTGGGACCCACTCTCAGGCTGGTTAACTTGTATATTAATCTTTTGTGCGGGACTGTGTCAAATGCCTTGCTAAAGTCTAGGTAGGCCATGTCCACAGCCCCTCCCTGATCTACTACTTTGGTCACCCAGTCAAAGAAATCTATCAGATTCGTCTGGCATGACCTTCCCGCTATGAATCCATGCTGCCTAGGGTCCTGTGCCCCTCTGGCCTCTAGATACTCGACAATTCTTTCTTTCAGAAATGATTCCATCATTGAATCATGAATCCTGAATCCTACTCTCCCTCCTTTCCCCACCTGATCCAACCTCAATCTTGAAGTGAATCTCTCCTAGCCCTCACCTCTATCTTCCCCATACACTCAGAAAAGTATCACTTTTAGTAAATAAAAAAAAAGAAAACCATCCGATGTTGCAGAGAAATTCTCTCCATTATTTGGTAAGTATAGGATAAATGCATGAATGAATGAGGAAGGAATGAATAACGCTTTGTCTTCTGTAAGACCTGATTGGATGAGCCTGATCTAATCAGCAGTCTGATAGAAACATAGAACATGTTGGTAGAAAAAGTCCATTGGTCCATCTTTTCTCACATCTTGACCTCCCTTTTATTCTCAGTCACCTATTCATTCTCACATACTGTAACCAACATCAGTCTCATTTCAACAGCTTTTTAGAATGAAAAAATGAATCTCAAAGGTAATCTGTTTCCATGGTGATAAACTCCATTGGCAAAGACATTCAATAGTTAAAATCCAATCTATAAAAACATGAAGGGTTCAATTCACAAAGGTCAGTGCAAGCTGCACCAACCACAGCTTGCACCAATTGCCGGTGCACCAGGGACACTATGCCTGATTCACTATTGGGTAGGGTCCCAGTGACAAAGTCCTACAGCTAGTGGCAGCTGTGACCATGCTCTAAACTGACAGTGCATCTACGAGATTTTCTGCAAGCTGCCGGGTGGTCTGGTGGCAGCTGTGCCCATAGACAGTGACTGGCGGACTAGCAGACCCCTCAATTCCTGATGTCCCCCCATTAGAATTCATATATCTCCCCCGATGATCTAGCGATCCCCCTTGATCCCTGATGTCCCCATAAATATTTCTATATCTTTCCCTGGTGGTCTAGCAGCTCCCGATCCCCAATGTCCCCCATTAAAATTTATATATATCTGTCCCTGGTGGTGTAGTGGACCCCACAATCCCCGATGTCCCCCATTAACATTCATCTATCTTTCCCTGGTGGGGGAGGGAACTTGTGACCCGGTGTATCCCCCCAGCCCTGATCCCCTGTTTAGGGACAGTACACATGTCCCTGGTGGTCTGGCAGACCCCCTGATCCTCAATGTCTTCCATAAATATTTATATAGCTTTCCTTGGTGGTCTAGCAGCCCCCTCCCCAATCCCCAATGTCTCCCATAAATATTTATATATCATTCATTGGTAGTCTAGCCAACCCCACCTTCCTATTGCAGATCTCCTCATAACCATTTATACATATTTCCTTAGTGGTCTAGTGGACCCCAACCCACCCTACCCTGGCAGGCAGTGCCCCACCATCACACCCCCCTCCCATCCCAGAGCCAGTGACTGGCACAGCCCTTCACTCTCCACCATTGCCTGCTACTGACTGAGCTGTCAAGAAGCGCATACTATATACAGATTGGTAGCCTGCACAGACCTCAAATCACCTGATAAGCTGGCCACTGTCTCAGTCAAAGAGCTCAACTGTGAGTATGTAGAATACTGGCGATTGTGCTCTGTGACTGTGAGATGACAGTCAGCCAAAGAGGTGAGTGGAGGGCTGTGCCAGTTATGAATCTGATATGGAGTTTCAGGAGAGTGTTAACTGGGGGAGCTGGGGTCCTTATTTGATGAACAGGTAGAGTGTGTCACTGATACAGGGGTGAGGTTATTGAAGCTTGGTGTGGGCAGTAGGGATCTTAGATATACATGGGACTTGGAGTGATTGGGGGAAGGGGGTCCACTAGACCACCAGAGATTAACAATGCATTGATGTCAGGGGCCATCAGAGGGAGGGGGGTCCACTATACTCTCTGGGATTAATAAAACATTGGCAACATAGGAGACTGGGAGGCAGAGATCCACTAGATTGCCGGGGAATTAGTAATAACTCAAGGGCAAGGGAGATTGGGGGAGGGTCTCCTCTAAACAGTGGTGGTCAGCTGCAGTACAGCTGCCCTGCCTTCAGGAGTGTGGGCACGCATTAGCACAGTGTTAAGACAAGTTTTTTTGGCACCAGCAAACAGTGTCACTCTGGTGGCTGTTTAGTGCCAGCAAAACATTTCAAGTATTCCATTGCACCATTATGCTTGAGGGAATTCCTCATTTGCACTAGTGCAGCAGTATGGTTAGCATGATTGCACTGCCAGGTTTGGACAGTGCTCCAGGGGCCTTTGAAAAGGGTCCTGCCCAGAGTGCAAGTGCTAACGCAGGTTAGTAGAGGTTAACTCAGTGCCATACTAACCTTTTGAATATGGGGCCATATGTGCTTTGTCTAACCAACCCTCATCTCCTGCAAATGCATACTGCCTTTGCATCAGCGAATGTGGGGCTGGCAGCACTTGTTTGCACTAGGCAGTTACTGTAGTTAGCTCGGTTCATGCTTTTTGTTCTCAGTCAGTTTGAGTCCTAAACTATTATTAGCACTTAAAGAGCCTGACTATTAGATAGACTGAATTATTTGAAATCTAGCATTTCAGTCTAACTTAATAATCATATCATATCATAGAATCATAGAAGCTTGATGGCAGAAAAGGACCATACTGGCCCATCTAGTCTGCCCATTTTCCCCCCTCCTACACCTCCCCTCACTGCCAGCCCCTGCCCTCCAGCCAATACTCAGCCCCATATGCTTATCCCATGCACTCTTGAATTCTTCCACCAATTTAGCCCCCACCCCTCCATCTGGTAGTCTGTTCCAGGGCTCCACCACCCTCTCTGTGAAGAAATGTGAAGCATCTGTAAGTGTGAGACAGCCATGACTAGAAGGGTTTTCTAATAACTGGGACCATCCAGTCTAAAATGCAATGTTTAGATAGCATGTATTTAATTACCATGTTTTTTTTTCAGGCAGCAGAGTCTCCAGAGATAGCAATCCCAAACTTAAATGCCAGCAAGCATGGACTCAACAAATGTTTCTGTGCTGCACAGCTACACCAACAGCTACTGATCATGATCTTGGTAATAAAATGAGTATACAGCTTCCTAACTGGCATAAATAACAACTTTTGGTACTATATTGTGCTATGTGTTCCACAGCTCATTCTTCTTCTTTAACATCTGCCAGTCATATGGTAGCCTTAATTAAAAAATGCCCCACTGTTCTCAGCTATCTCCCTTTTCTACAAATTTGGCAGTGTTTTTTGCAGGTATCTTTTTTATTAAAATAGAAAACTACTCCTCATCTTGTTCAGCAAGCTATGAAGCCTGGGAATGGGACACAAAGTGGTAAACTGGATTGCAAATTGGTTAAAAGACCAAAAACAGAGGATAATGGTAAATGGAACCCAATCAGAGGAAAGGAGGTGACCAGCGGGGTACCTCAAGGGTCAGTTCTAGGGCCGGTGCTCTTCAGTGTCTTCATCAGTGACATTGCAGATGGGCTGGAGGAAAGGTTTGCCTGTTTGCAGATGACACCAAGATCTGCAACATGGTGGATACCCGGAAGGGGGTGGAAAGGATGAAAAAGGATATAGAATGGTTGGAGAGATGGTCAGATGCATGGCAACTAAGGTTTAATGCAAAGAAATGCAAAATGATGTACATGGGGAACAGGAACCCTGGAGCAAGCTACAGGTTGGGGTGAGAGCTGTTGGCAGTTACTAAGGAAGAGAGGGACTTGGGAATCATAATCACAGATGACCTGAAGGCCACAAGACAGATGTCTAAGCTGGTGGGGAAGGCCACTGGGATGTTGGGGTGCATTGAAAGGGGAATCACAAGCCAATGGAGGGAGGTGATAGTTCCACTGTACAGGACCCAGGTGAGGCCTCACCTTGAGTACTATGTCCGGTTCTGGAGGCCACACCTTCGTAAGGACATAGACAAAACAGAGATGGTGCAGAGGAGGGTGACCAAAGTGGTGAAGGGTCTACATCACAAGCTATATGAAGAAAGAGTCAGAGACCTCAATTTGTACATGCTGGAGCAAAGGAGGGCAAGAGGTGACATTATAGATATGTTCCAATACCTCAAGGGCATGAACAAGGTGGAAGGGGACAACATATTCCAGTTTAAAAGTAGTGCCAGAACAAGAGGGCATGATATAAGACTGATACATGACCACATAAGGGGTAATGTCAGAAAGTTATTTTTTTACAGAGAGGGTGGTGGATGCATGGAATAGCCTACCCCAGGAAGTGGTGGCCACCCATATGGTAGCAGGCTTCAAACATACATGGGACAGGAATAAAGGAATATTACAGATAGGAAGAAAAAGCTAAAGCCAGTGGCCAGATAGAGTCACTGGTCACTTCATCAAGTATCATAAATGGGCAGACTGGATGGGCCTGGTGGCCTTTTCTGACAACAGTATCTATGTATCTAATGCACTGTAAGATATTAGACAGCCAGACATCTAGTGAAAATCTCTCAAACTGTTACACAGTAAAAATAAAGTGAACCATATCAGTATAACAATGCAAAGTGCTGTACTGATATAACTCGGTATAATGATACAATAGTTTGTGACATTGTCAGTAGATATCTAACAAAGTATGGTAAACTACACCATTATACTCAGCTGTTACAGATTCTGCCACTCTGAGACTACTGTAAAAATGTTCACCTTTGACTCAAACATGCAGCAGTAAAAATAAATATCATCGATTTACATTAGTATTTCTCTCTCTCTCTCTCTCTCTCTCACGAACTATTATTTTCTCTTGGCTTAACCTTTAGCTTCAGTTTATGCTGTGTTTTAAATATTGATCCCATTATTCTCCTCCTTGCCAGAAAAATGTGTCCCTTTAAAGAGTAACTTTGTAGTCATATTGAATTAGTGCATTTGCCCTCTCTCTCTTTATGTTTTTTGGTGGAATAACCTTTATGCTTTATGCTGTGATTTTAATTTTTACCCCGTTATTGCCCTCCTTTCAGATAAATGTTACTTGGTTCTATTATTCTGGGTATTTTGTTTGTTGCCTGACCTATATATCCAAGCCATGTTTAGAGGAAGAGAATATTATCTATCTTGAATCTTATATTTATCTCTTTGTATGTTCCCCTATGTTCTGGGCAACTTCATTACTGTACATTCATCCTTTGTGTTAACCTTATATCTATACTGATAATATTAATACTGCTGATCCTTAAAGATTTGTAATTTCTGGGTCAGTGAGGGATGGGAAAATGTAGAAACAAGTTCAATGGCTGCATAATGCCACATGTTACTATGGGTGAATGTTGTTAAAGACTACTCTTGAAGTTCAATAAAATTTGTGCTTTTCCCAACTCTCTCTCTTTACATTTCTCCCAAGTATGGTCTCTAATAACTGGAACATTTTTTTAATTTGTTTCTCATATTTCTTGTTTTATTAATACAGTACATGGTTAGATTTATGTAATACTTATTAATGTAACATGAATAATGTAATTTTGAAAAATTTAACATTAATCAAATCTTTATGCGAGCAGTATGCAAAAATGATGCACCATGAAACACTTACACGGGGTTTGTAAAAACTGGAACTAAAAAAACATTTAACTACACAGAAACATTTTTAGACTAAATACAGTGGTAATCATGCAAATGTTTTACCTGTAGCTCTATATACCGAGTGTTACACAAATGTGGCACCCATTGAATGACATGAATACCGTTACTGCACAATGATGCGCGGTGACCGGTACCTGTATACTTTTGTGGGACTACCACTGTATTAAAAAAAACTAAAAGAAATAAATCTGCCCCTCAGGAAATTCTTCAAGATCAAATGACACCACCATACCTAATTTAACATCCTAACCATCTATTCTTTTTTCTCTAGACAGTAGCACAGTTCCAGGCAAAATACCAGTCCCTGAAACCCAAACTTCAGGATTGCAAAACAGAAATCACTCAGAATATAACGCGCACCTTTCCTGCCCTTTCTCAAATTGTATCAAATATACAGAAGGACTCTTACCTGCCCCAGAGTTAAATGCTGCAATTATTTCAATTTGCTGTTGCTTGTACTTAAGGAGAGAAGGGAACATATTTTCACTCAATGGAGACAACAGTCCAATCCCTTGCACTTCTGAATCCTAAGTTCAACCCCCCCCCACACTCCTGCATTTTCTGATGTATGAATATGGACATATGGGGTGATAGCGGAAGGGTGGAGGGAAGAACATTGCAGCAAACTAAACTAGTGTTTATACAGGGCCAGATTTAAAACGTCTTTTTAAAATACATAGAGTGTTAATTGGTAAAAATCAAAGCCACCGCTCAACTGACTAGCCCATTAGTTCAGTTGTGATCTTGCTTTTGCTGAATTGGCACTCTAAAATATTGCAAAAAGGCATTTTAAAATCATCCCTATGCAAGCCAATGGAGTGTGCATCCATGCTCCCCATATTCTTACAGTATGTCACAATTAACATGAGAGCATGGGAGCAGATCTCAGGACTGGGAAATGGAAAGAATTAGGCTTTTGGCTCCACAGAGCCAAAATACGATACATTCCCTCATGAAGTACTGGGAACAGAAAATTAAAATTACTACAGCATTTAACTTTGGGTCAGGTAAGGCTCCTCCTATGTTTTTCAAGTTAACACCATAAAAGTTGCTCTTTAAAGTGAAATATCTTTATTAATTAATCTTATACTTCCTTATCTCCTAGAAAATCCTTCCACACCATCCTCCACCACAATAGCAATTTCCCCAATTCAAATATTTATATAGTATTTATTTATTTATTACAGTTTGGAATGAATACCTTTTTTGCCAAGCACTCCTTTACAAAGTTTCCAGGTCAGACAGATACAGAATATGAGCAAACAACACAATAGGTTGCATATAGATTACACAGGTTACATAGTAAATTTACATAGCAAGTTACAAAGGGGTACATATGATTGCATTGGTTGCAAAGGAAATTAATGACTCTAGTAATCCAGGACATAGCATAAATTAAATTTGAGTTCAGCACAGGTAGAAAAAACTGTTTCCAGTTAGGATGCAGTGTTAACGTAGAGCCATACCAGAGTAAGTGCAGAGTACATCAATAGGACTAAGGATCCAAATCTTGTGTACTTATGAAGCAGCCAGAGAAGGCTTTGTCAGCGCATGGCAGGAAAGAGAAAATAGGGGGTGAGGTGGGGGCAGAAGGGAAGGGAGTAAGAGGAGGAGGAGGAGGGAAATTGGCAGGGGCTGGTAGTAGAGTGGGTGGTGGCAAGGGGGTTGTAGGGAGGGTAAGGCAAAAGAAGGAGAAGGGGTGGTGAGGGGGAAGTGGAGGAGGGAGGGCAGGGGAAAGGAGAGAGGTGGGGTAGGAGTTAGTGGTGGTGAGGTAGTGGAAGGGGGAAGGGGGAGAACATTGCAGCAAACTAAACTAGTGCCCAAAAGTGTGATGTGGAAAGAGCCAAAGACCCCTTCTCTGGCAAAGGTCTTGATAATGTTAGGGTTTGTTAAAGCATTCACAGACATTTTCTAGAGCTAAATGGGTGCAGAGGCCTGATTTGAAGTGGCTAACCTTACTACACTCAATCAAGTTCCTAGGGAGTTCATTGAGCCACTTAGGTTCTCAGAAAGAGATGGATCTCTGGGCTTGTGCTGTCCACTTAAATGGCACCTCCAGCCCTCCCTTAACTGCATTTCAAGTCCTAATGGCAGGTTGAGCAGTTTTGAATAGGAAGGAGATTGATTTGGGGGTAAGCTCCAGCATGGACTTCTTAGCAATCAGACACATTTGGTATTTAACACTGTGGTGAAGAGGGAGCCTTCCTATCTGTTGATTTTGATCACAACAAAAAAAAGAAAGTTACAAAACACCAATATACTTATTCAGCCAATAGCACTGGAATCCTTCTGCACATGTGAAACAGTATGCCAACATGAGATCTGGCTCTTACCAAATGCCAATGGCCAAATCCCATTTTTTCAAAATTAAATATTAAAAAAGAAACTATTTTTAAACCTTGTACTCCTTTAAAATGCTTTGTCACCAAATTGCAAAATCACACTAGGTTTTGAAGTTTGTCAGTAATTTCTCTTCATGAGAGCAACGTTTCTGCCAGAAACACTAAAAGTAGGAAAATATACATTTTTAGGGCTGTGGGTGGAGCCTACAGCCATTTTGGGATTGGCTGTAGCTCTAAAAACAGCCGATCATGGAACCTTCTATTGGACTTTGGAACTATCCTTCTGAAAGACCATTGGAGCTTGAAACCCTCCGCCATGATCGGCCACTATGGAATAACAGCCACACTATTTCAGCTGTTACTTCCGCATTCCAGGGGCATGAACTGCAAATGAGTGACTTGCGAACATGTGCAGTTCTACTGGTGTCATCATGCTGTGAATGTCAAAATGCCATTCACTGCAACTGCACAAGCTCAAGTGCCACTCATGCACAGTTGCTTCACTGCCACCAGCATGGGTCACAAAGAAAATAATTTCTCACCCTCCCACTGCTGCTGTCCTGTCTGTTCCCATCAATGTGCCAACATAGAGGGCCCCAATCCCTGTGTCAGCATTATGTAGCCCCCTAACTCATGTGGCACACTGGGAGCCCACCCCAGTGTGTCCAAATGTATTTTTCCCCCTGCCCCCTGCTGACATCGGGGTGCCTAATCTCATGTCTGCATCATTAACCCCCACTCATGTGACACACTGGGGGCCCACCCCAGTGTGCCCAAATGTCTGTTTTTTTTTTGTTGTTGTTTCCTGAAAATAAAGAAAATGGTTTCTGATGTGTTTTTATTAATCTGTAAAAAGAAAATGGTCCCACATCATTGCCCCAGTCTCCCTCCTCATGTACCCCCCTCACTCATGTGGCACACTGGGAACTCACCCCAGAGTGCCCAAATGTCTGTTTTTTTTTGTTTGTTTGTTTCCTGTAAGGAAGAAAATGGTCCCCAGACATGTTTTTTTTGTAATCTGTGAAAAAGAAAGTGGTCCCTCATTTCTACCCCAGTCTCCGTCTTCCATCCCCACCCTCCCGCTGAGCACCCACCTTCTCTTACCCCCCTTACCCCATACTTACCTCTGGAGGTCAGCACTGTCATCTTGTCTGGACTGGGACACATCTGCACTCTTCAAAGCTGAACTGCAAACTGAAGAATCAAAGGTAAGCATGCTGTAATGCCATTCAATGGGGTTTTCAACTTATATTGATAAATCAGAAATTTGTTTGAATTTTGGCCCCAAATTTTCAATTTGTTTTTTTTCAGACCACACCTCATGAAAACTTTCACTGTCATTTCGTTACTTGGTCCTGAAAGGTGATTTCACGGTCACTGCGCGGAATCACCTTTCGGGACCAATTCTCAAAATAACAGTGACACTTCATGAAGTGGGGTCCCTAAAAGCCCATGTTGCAAATTTGGTGAAAAAATTCCAAAAAATTACTGCGATATGAGCGTGCGCTGTGCAGTTTCTATGTACACTCCTAATTTTGCCACTTTTTAATATTTTCACGCCACATTTTCAACACTGCCATTTTTGCACACCTCCTTTTTATCAGTACAGCTGTCATTTATCACATCCTGCCCAAAACATGTTTTCATGATCTTGTTTTCAATTGCAACAACTCAAAAATGACTTTATCTAATTACATGAAACTTTCAAAAATTCTAGGTTCTAGAGCTGATGATAAATCTGCAACAATTACTCCTTTAGTAAATTGAACTTTAGGGAGCATAACTAGAATAAGGAAAGCAGTTCATCAAGGGTGGCCCTTATCACCCCTCTTATATATCTTTTGTTTGGACCCAGTTTTACATAGAACACAGAATTTAAGGGAAATAGAGTTGCCACATACATCAATAGGGTTATTTTCACACAAAAAATGGCTCATGCAGATGATTTGTGTTTAGTGGTTCCGAATAAAAACCCAGGGGAAAGAGGTATAAGCTGTCTCAATGCTTTTGGAGAAATATCAGGGTCAAATCTGAACACAGAGAAAAGTGGTGGGATAATGATAGGTACAAGGAGTGAAGGTTTGATAGAGGTATATGTTATTAAGATACAGAAAGTACCCTTAAAAGTCCTATGGGTTGAACCTGGGAATAGAAATATGGCTGAAAAGAATTGGAAAGAGAAAATCCAGACTGCAGAGTCCAAAGTGGGAAGGTGGAAGAATTGGCCTATGTCAAAGAAAAATGTATTCTTACAATTTTTATATATGTTAGTATGGTATAAGCATTAGCTACAGTCTTGGAAACCAAGATGCATAGCATTTTATTTTTCAGATTACTTCGGGGAAGCCATCTTAATCCAATTAAAAGGAAAATAACATATTATCAAGGCCCCTAGAATTTTCTGCAGCCACAGAATTTTGCACAGAACTTGCAACCTACTGCAAAATATTGGCAATGCCACAGAAGTCACTGTTCTTGGTGATTCTTTATTAATATTTTCAGTTTACCCATAACACCTGGTTCTCTTCCCCTACTTTTATATACAAAATCCCTATATGCTCAGTATGTGTTGTTATCAGTGCTATCACATCATACATTAGCTAATGACAGGGCTGGATTCTGCAAGAGAAATGAATAGTCCCTTGTCTACCACAATTCCCACTCCCAGGGAAAGTGGCACAGCACATCATTACTTTGATATTTGCTCAACCTGTACTACTGCCTAATAACATTTTCAGTCTTAAAGAACTGCTGATGCCGCAAAGAAAACTTTTAAAACCATAATACTTAGGTACAAATCAGCTTGCATTCCATATATATTTTGTGGATTTTGCCTACCCATTATGTATTACTGACAAAATTTACATAAATACCTGATATTTATCCCTTGGAGTTCATCTGCCTTTGTAGCTTATTCCCTACTTCAGTTCATAATCCTCTGTTGTGACATCACACTCTGTTGCCATGGGAGTAATTGTGATGCAGTACTTTATGACCTCTGGTAGGGAGAAAGCAACAGGAGTAGATGAGCTCTTCAGGAGCAAAGGTCCTGTTTTTATTTATTTATTTAGCTTTCACTAACCAGGTAAGCACACTAGACAAAAACAGATGCCTATTTTCAGGTGCGACCTGGGAGGTTACAAGAAGGTAAAGATGCAAGTAACAGTCAAGTAATACAATGCACAGGTAAACAATAAACAGGCAGTTCAGCGATGAGAAAGAGAGGCAATTCAAGGTAACACAGAGTGAATGCATGAGGGACAGATAAACAATACATAGGACATTTCAAAAAAAGAGACTGAGAGGCAATTCTAAAAACAGTGTACCTACGTTTTAATGCAAATGACCTCAGTGATAAATAATGGGGATGAGAAATACTGAACTAATGTTAAATACAAGCTGAACTGTACCAAAATGTTATGTTTTGCTCAAGTTCTTATGATTGTATCAGCTGCTCTTTAAGTCATTACACTAGGGCAAACTTAAATACTTAACAATAGAATAGACCTGTTAACCGAATACCTTACCTAGTACAGATCTATTTATGCCTTTAAGGTATAGGGAAGCTCTCTGAAATGAATTAACTGGTGAAATGAATTAACCTGTCATTTTTAAGAAAAATAAAGTAATTATGCCCAGAAATGTGAAATATAATAATGTGTAGACCTTTTGAAAGAACAGATCTACTAAATGAATAATTGCATTGTACACATTTTTGCCAAGGTTATTAATTACATGTCATCACAGGATGATAGAATTATGTAAAAGTTATGGCAAAATGTTGTATGCAGGGTCGGCTGTTGGGCCAGTGGGTAGCATGTTGTGCTCCTGTGCCGGCAATTCAGGTTCAAGGTTGAGCTGGCTGGGCAGCACAAGGATGGGGGGTCTGCCCTCTCGCACACCACCACTCTTGGCCTGGAAAGGTATGGTGCAGTGTTCTGTTACATGGCTGACACCTTGAGATGGGCTGGGGAGCCTTCTCTTACAAGGGGTTCATGTGCATGTCATGACTTGATGGAGTTACATAGTGTGTCAGGAAAAGTGGGTTTTGCATGAAAAATGAGTCTTGCAATATCTCCTCTGTTCTGCTTATTCCAATTCCAAAGGGACCTGTGTGAATGAGGATACAAGTTTGTGGTCACAAAAAGTGAAATCTATTTAAAAAAAATTATGTTACAGATTGCTTATAAATATATAAGTGATACACAGTGGGGTCCTCAAGAGGGGTGTAAACAGTATGTATATATAGATAACTTATTTATCATATAAGGTTCCCTCTGCATATTTCATTTATGCCAATAGGATAGGACCTTAAGTGATAGATTTTTTTTAGTTTATTTAAAAATTAAATTATTTCTAAAAGTCTGTGTTTTTTCTTTTTAACTAGTGTTACTGTGTGTTCCCCCATCCTGATTGCCATAACCATTGCCATGGACATGAAATCAGAGTGACAAGCTGATGCTGTGATGTGGCAGTTCATTGGTGCCACACAACATCCACCGCAATTATAAACCACTGCTGCAGAAGTTCTGTGGCAAATGGTAATCCTGCCACAAAACTTGGTCCCAAAGTGCTGCAGAAAAGTAAGGGCCTTGCATATTATCCTGTGATAAAAGTTGGTCTAGATATGATCAATCCTGTTTTTTTGTTTTTCTGTAATTTGTAGAAAGATATCTTCAGCCAATACTTTTACAAAAACAAAAAAAACCTGGGTTCCACATTTAAAGCACAGATGTAAGATACTGCTTGAACTTTGGTTAAATAATACTATGAGATCATTCAGAGGAGTTCCTGTACAACTATTAGGTTCCATAAATGACTGCTTTAAGAATCTTAAACAGTGAAAAATAAACTGTTCTATGATCTAGCATGAATAAAACAAAAGATACACAAGCATATTAGAGAATGATTTTTCTAAGAAGTTCCTATATTTGACTGTAGTGCAAGAATCAATGAACACTGGTTGCCAAACCAGTTAAAAAATCAGAGGATGCCAAAAATGGTGGGATATAGTTTAGCTGTGTTGCCATGGGAAATTAAATGTAAGAGATAACCACAAACACACAAGTTTGGAATACAGATGCTGCCTTTAATGGGGATATGATTCACACCTGAAAACTATGAACCATCTTTGTGATCAGTGTTCATATATACTGTAGCTTCCATTTGGGATAAGTTGGCAAAGGTTTGGAAAGAATGATAGTTTAGGAACACAAACTGATACTCTAGTATATGAGGAGTTAAGAGGGGGATGGCAGACATTTCATGCAATTACAATAAGGGTGCTTTTAGTATGTCTGAAGTGATGTATATGGCAGGTGTTATGTCAATTTGTCTTGCAACATCAGGAGATCTCACAATTTGGATTAATTGAAAAGATTCATAAAGAATGTATGCAAGTTTATGCACACAAAAGGAAACTTTTTTTTAGTTACATGTTTTATTGGTTTTCAAAACATAACATAACACATATTTACAAAATAAAATAAAAGACAACATACCTGCAGTCATATTTATACAAGCTGGTATTTAGCCTATTAAGTGGTCATAGTGTGGGATCAGTGGATAAATCATACTATGCAAACAAAAAAGTCATGACAGTGTATATTAACGAAACTAGCATGGTTAAATGGGAAAAGGCACCTACCTCTTCTCCTATGGTGGACTGCCATGACCATGTAGGAGGTACTGCTGTTTTTTAGCCAAGACTTCAAGTAGTCAGAAAGATGTACCTTCCTGTGGTCATTCCAGGTGCAGTGTCTGAAAGGGAAGGTCACCACAAAGTAAACTTAGCCTTATGTCAGGGTACTTGAAACATTCATGGGCAAAGTGAGCTGAGGTCCAACCAGTTAAGAAAACATTGATTAGTAAACTATTTACAACACTGTCTATAGTGAACAAAAACATCAGCTGCAAACACTATTTATTGAGAAGGTCCATAGCCATGCAGCACATCATTAACAAGGTATAATCCAGTAGAATAAACTGAATCTTTTCAGTCTATGCCCACCCTGGGAGCCAGGTAGGCCATGTATGGCACCCAACATTGTTGGAGTGACCATGCCTGTCCTAGTTCCAAATGGGAGCATTTGTCCAGTTTGCACACCAGGGTGAGTGCTAAAAGAATGTCACTCATGGTGGGCATGGTGGGACTTCTCCAGTTTCTCAGAATTTTGCATTTTACCTGCATACAGAGCAGCATTAACCATCTGAACTCTTGAGAGGTAAGATATGGGTCCTCTAATCTCATGCTAAGCAGCATCAGAGGGGCAAGGGGTGGAATATAGTGATGAAGGATCTTACTAGCTTCTTAGGATGCTCTTTCCCAAATGAGGGAGATTAAGGGGCGCTGCCATGGGATGTGATATTGGTCCCCTCCAGGCTGTTGACACCTCCAACAGTTATCTTGTGTCAATACTTTCATCTTGTTGAGCACTGCAGGGGTCCTATACAAAGAGTGAAGTATTTCATTATGTATGAGCCTGCTTCAGGCATCCCTATGAGCTACATTCCCAGTTTGCCAACACTGTCCCCACTATGAGTCTGAGATCTGAATTTGTAGTGCCTTTTACCATTTGGCCTTAGAGGAGACATCTGAGTTGTGCAGGGCACCTCTAACTGCAGCATATATTATCCCTACTGTTCCTTTGGATAAGCAGAGTCACTTGTGGAGTTGGGATGGAGGTCCAGCTGAACCACTGTCCAGCAGAAGGAGGTGTTTAAGTGTGTCCCTTAACTGTAAATATTTCCAAAAGTCAGAGCTTGGTAGGGACCACTGATATGCAAATTTTGAAAAGTGTCCGCAACCTTGGCGTTAGGGACCAAAAGGTCTCTGATGAACAGGATGCCCTTCTCCTTCCACTTAGGCCATAGCATCGGGCTGTCCCCTGTTGTGATAGAGGAGTTATGCCAACTGGGGTGTGTGTAGAAGGGGATGTGCAGGGGTCCCTAGTTTTTCTGTAATACCTTCCAATATCTGATTGTGGGTCCCAGAGTTGGATGAGACTGAAGTGCATGGGAGATGTCCACCCAAAGTAGGAAGGCCAGCAAGGGAGTAGCACCAATAATTTGCTCAATCTCTAGCCATTGGAGGGACTCATCCAACTTGGGCTGAAACCATTTTAGGGTTTGAGAACAATGGTAAGCCATTTTATATCCCTCCATACACAATAGTCCCCATCCTCCCTGTTTCCAGTGTGACCTGAGTGTGTTTCTGCTATAACGAGGTCTGGTAGTACCCCATCAGAAAGACCCAATCATCCCATCTATTTTATGATACCAGTATGGGGTAGGTATAAGCGAATATGTGAGATTAGGTGGAAGATTTTGGGGGCCATAGACATTTTAGGGTCCACAATCTTTCAAGACACAATAAGGCGTAGATGAATCCACTGGTCCAGCTCTCCTTTTCATTCAGACATCAGAGAGCCTAAATTATTGTCCCACCACTTATCAGTATTTGTCCCAATTCTGATGCCCTAGTATGTAATGGTATGCTGTCACCATCTGAGCCCTGATCAGGGTATAATCTGAGGATGACATTTCGGGTTAAGAAGGAGGATCTCAGTTTTAGTTTGATTAACTTTGAGACCAGAGATATGTGTAAATTGTTTTAGAAGGGTGAGTAGTGGGGGGATTGATACCCGAGCTTCCCTTAAGGGGACCAGCAGATGATCTGCGTACATCAGGGTAGAGTAGTGTGACTCTCCTAGTTATACCCCTTTAATATAGGGGTACTGTTGGATTGCTGCTGCCAGGGGCTTGACCACCAGGACAAAGAGGAGGAGGGAAAGGGGGCACTCCTGTCCAGTTCCCCTATGGAGTTGAAAGGGGTCTTGGGAACCAAAGTGAATAGACAATTAAGAGTGGTAGTGAGCTTCTCTGGCTTGGAATTGAGGATTTAGCCTTCATACCCTTTAAGATCAGCAATCAAAAGGTGGCGAGTAAGCCTAGGCACACAGCTCTGCAGATCTACAAATATCAGGGCAAAGAACTGAAGAGAGAAGTCATATTTACTTAGATAACTGCAGTTTGGCACAAACTAAATATGGGATATGCTAGACTGAGTTGAAAGTTAAGAAGTTGCTGTGTTGAGGGTGATTGTTGCCTTTGGAACATGAGAACAAGATTTACCAATCTATAGTTACAGTTATCAGGTATGGAATTATCCCTCAAGTATACTTAGAAATGCATCCAGGGATAATGCTCTATTAACCAGCAAGTTGTTAGACGGCCCATCACTTTTTTCTTTAAAACAGAGATTGCACTAATATTAAACCATGTGTCAAGAATTAAGCAGTGAAAAACCACTGTTTGGTTACTATGTTCATTCTGTAGTACAGTATGTAGCTCAGTGCTGATAAAGCATTTTAAGCACTTAGAAGAAGGAATGCACTTCAGGCTGCTTCATCACTTGCTGCCATTATCTACATTAAGATGACAATTTTTGATGACTATAATAAGCACATCATGACTTATTAAGACAATTTTGTGCCCCCAACAGCAAAGAAAGAAAGAAAGATGAAAACTGTAAACACAATGTTCAAGTTGATAGTAGAGTATCTAGTACAGTATCTATTTTATTGTTTATATACAGCAGTCTTAGTGTACACATGACAATTGGAGGGCCTTGAGGCCAGGTTGTTGCAGTGACAAGTATACAACAGTTTACGCAAATACATTTAATAGTATGTTTCTTTGATCCATATGGCTATGCCCTTTGAGTCAATTTTTAATAATTAGGGAAAGCAACAGAAGCAACAACAACAACAGCAGCAATGATTTAGAGTATTGCTATGCTGATTTAGAAAGCTTTACATCAGGCAACCTCAGGAAAAAAGTGTGCTCAGTGATGTTGGTCTTGATGCTAGGTGTCAGGTAGTTCAACTAAGAAAAACAGGAAAGTCCAAGCACACCTGGTACACCAATTTGCAAATAAGGCACTTGCAGAAACTAAAATAGCGTGAAAAAAGTATCTTAGTCTTATAAAAATACACACTGGGCCAAAACACTCAGAGAACTGCTGTATCTCTGGCTCATGCCCTGGTGCTTCACCCATAGTCTTCCTCAGGGGGCTGGGCTTGAGCAGAGAAATTTCCCACTTATATACCATTGCAGTTAACTGAACACTCAGTTTAGCCATTTCAATCAAATAGTCAGTTAACTTCAATAATTCATCACATATGGTCATTGTGAGACTACAAAAAGCAATGCATAAAGCATCAAACACATAAATGAGATGACAATAACAAAGTGAATAACAAATTCACACATTTAAGCATTACTATATCAAAACACTCCATTAAAATCAATGAATGAAAATGCAAGTTACATGGCAGTTTTACAAGCCCAAATGTAAGGTCACAATCCAAGCAGAAGCCTGATCCAGCAATGATTACAATATAAAAAGTTTATGTAAGTTTATTCTTTATCCATGCCACATTGATACTAGCGATCACTCAATGCTGGTCCTAGTTCCAATAAACATGTCCTGATAGCCATTTCTTATGTGTAAATACAGTGGCTGTGGGAAGAATAAAAAACAAAATAATAATGTAAGGATCTTACCAACCAAAATCCTCCTATTATGTAAAATGTGGAAAAGGGGAAGGGGAAGATGATGATGGAAATGTAAAAGAATAGTCATGAAAAAAAGAAAAGTGGGAAGAGGTGGAAATTAGAAAAGACAAATAAGAATAAACTTATATGTGGACTACTAATAACAGTTGTCATTTTGCCAAAATATATAAAGTTACTTAAAGGCATGACTCCAAATGTCATTTTCTATGCTGTTCTTGTAATAACTATATTTTATGATAGAGTAAATATTCTGCCCTTATGATTCAGTAACTCTGTGCAAACCATATGTACACATTACAGTCTATCGCATAAAAGCGCATACTGTGCAACTGAGTTACATTAGTATCTAGTAACACTGTTCAATACAATTATTAACTATCATTGCTAATTACTAACTTTAGAAGAAAAAGCCTATGGGCTCAATCTTTACTGTACAAATAGCTGTATTTTTTTTAAAGTGTAAAAACAAATATTAACAAAATAGCATAGTGTCCAAATATGGTCAAGCTCTATGTTAAATCAGTGGTGATCTCTTCAAATAATTTATTTTTATGTCAGAAAATTTACCCCAAAGGATCAGTCACTAAAAGTTGTTTATACTTAAATAAAAGAGCATAAATTCCACAAAGTTCACATTGCTTAAAGGCATTACTCACAAATGTAATTTTATATGCTGAACTTCTAATCACTTTGGGCCACATATTCAAAGCTTTGCCCCTGGTCTAAAGTAACACTGCCTGGTGGGCAAACATAGCCCAGAGCACAAAGCAAGCTATATTCAAAAGGAATAGCCCAGGGCAAACAGCTTCCGAATATAGCATGGTAATGAGGCCATGCAAACTGGGCTGGGAATGCAGGGCAAATGTAGCCCTGGAATAAGACAGCACTGAATATAGCAACCAGAAAGTGCAAACCACAACAACAACACAGTGCACAGTGACATGAGGGCAGTACAGACGAACTATGTGGCCAATGTGTGTGCCAGTAAATGCATGGACTCAGTACAGCTGCAGGCAGCAGCAGATGTGAACGAATAGTGATCAAAACTGTATAATATTCCCCGAACCATTAGTGCCGCGCTAATAGTGCTGAGCTAAGCAGTTAGCCCAGTGCAAACACGTTTGCCCGGTGCTAAAATGTGCCATATTCAAAAGTGCCATGCAAATGAGCCTACTTAAGTAGTCTCTGGGTAAACAACCGGATTAGTATCTCATTATGCCCTGATTTGCATGCAGTTTGCCCAGCATTACTGCAGGGTCCCACAGAGCTACCTGTAGGTCAGTCTGGAAGTACAGAGGCTGACCAGGTCCAAACGCAGCTCCACCTGTAGGTCAATCTGGCAGTGCACGATGATAGCTGCAGGCTACATGTAATCAATACAGCATAGCATAGCATATTGTACCCCAGAAAACAAGACAGCAGAGCCACAGGTGGTGGTGGTGCTGCATGCAACTGTCACACTGTATGGCATGCTACAGTGCACAGCAGACACTACAGTAGCAAGGGGGCCAGTAGTGTGAGGGACACAGCACTGCCTATGATGTGTAGGGCAGTGATGCTGACTGCACTGTACACGGTGACAGGCCCAATGTGCAGGGGTTTACTGACTGTGGACAATACTGTTGCGCTGTTGTGTGATCCACAGATGCTGCGCCTGTGGCTTGAGATGCACACAGTGACATATACATGGCCTGCTGTGTGTGCTGTGGCACCTGTACAGTTGCACTGTATGTGGTGGGGGGCACGTGGGATCCGACAGACACACAGATGGTGGGGTATTCCCACTACTGGCCCATGTCCACTGCATGCTGTGTCCCAGTCTTGTGGCCACACTTGGGCTGTAGTGAGGTCTGGCCACCCATACACCCTCCCCTCAATGGCCACCATGCCCACAGTGCTGCCTGTGTGTGCTGGCATCTGTTGGGCACTACAGATGTATGGTCTGCAGGTGTGTGCTGTATTGCCCCACTACCATGATGTCCTCTGTGGGCCCAATCACCCCTTACTGCCTGTGCATGGCTGGGACCTGTGGCAGCTAATGGCATCATTTTTTTTAAATTTATTTAGTTATTTAACCAGGTATAGCACACTAAGCTGAAAGCTTTTTCACAGGAGCGACCTGGGAGCACAAGAAGGTTAAGTGACTTGCTCAGGGTCACACAGTATGCAAGTGGAAGCTGTGGGATTCAAACCCAGGTCTGGTCTGCTGGATGTCACCAGATTTGCAGCTCAGAGCCTTAGACCACTGTGCTATACTGCCTCCATCATGGTGGTACCATCAGTGAGCAGCATGTGTCCTTCATGTCTGGCAGTTTCTATGTGTCATACTCATATGTTAGGGCTGCGCAAGCCATGCTAATGCCAAGATAGCACCGCACAAAGCAACAATGTTGTGCAAAGCTGTTTGCCCAGGATTAAGACCAACTTTTCCTGGGCGGTAATTTGTACCGTGCTATGGGTCGCACTAAGTCGCGCTAAACAACTTAGCGCAGCATTAGTCACTTAATATCTCATTGCACCTGTATTCATGTTCACTTTTCCCCTTGCATATAATTATTGTTTGCCTGGAGCTAATGCAGTTTGCCTGCACTATTCAGCCTTTTGAATATAGCAGACCCACACTAAACCCGCGCAAATGTTTTTTGCCCAGCGCAATGCTTTGAATATCTGGCCCTATATGTTCTAACAGTGCAAACATTTTCCCCATAGGATTAAGTAATACTGTGAAAGCAATATGTAAACATTAGTGTATATCAAATAAGTGCACATGCAGTTCAACTGAAAACAAAGGGATCTAGTGACACCATTCAATGCAATTATCAGTGCTCATTCCTAATTGTTATGTAAAAAAACAAATTTGCCTAAGGTATCCTTATTATCATGCAGGTAGCTGTAGTTTTTTTTAACTACAAAAAAATGTGATCCAAAATATGGGTAAACTCTACATCAAATTACTGTCCATCTCTCCTAATAATGTAAATGTCAAGAAATGTTTCCCAAAGGATCACACACCAAAAGTTGTTTATCCTCAAATATCAATAGTTATTTAATCTAAATGATTACATTTACACAAAAACGTTAGAAAAGAGAGATAAATGATAAAAAGGAACGAAAAGAGGAAGGAAAAATGAAGAAATGGAGCAGGCAAAGTGAACATGCTCTGTGCTATAGTATGTAACGCAATGGAAAAAATATAATTACAGGCTAACAAATCAAATATTGTAACAAATATTTTTGTTTTCCAGTAGTATGGGAACTTATTTTAGAAACGGTTTCAAATTCCATTCTGTGTTTAGCCTCATAGATATGATGGTTGCCAATGTAAAAATCCAATAGTTTTCCCTCCTTAATAATATATTTTGTCTGCCACCTCCCTATGGTCTCTATGTACACATTCAATACCCATCCATTTAAGACAACACCTATAGAAAGAAAGTGATAGACAATCACTTCTAATTCCAAAATTGAGAAGTAGAGATGACACTAGAACACAGGTTAATTTTTCCATTGCAATAGATATTATAGCACAGATCATGTTCACTTTGCCTGTCCCATTTTTTTCATTTTCCTCTCCCCTTCTTTCCTTTTTTACTATTTTTCTCTTTTTTTACATTTTTGTAAATGTAATCACTTAGATGAAATAACTTTTGGTATTTGAGTATAAACAACATTTGGTGGTTGATCCTTTGGGCATGTCTTTCTTGACATTTTTATTATTAAGAGAGATCACCACTAATTTGATATAGAGTTTGACCATATTTTGGATACTATGCCATTTTATTAGTACTTTTTGTACTTAAAAAAAAAACTACAGCTACCTGCATGGTAATAATGGATACCTTGGGCAAATTAGTTTTTAGCATAACAGTTAGGAATTATCAGTGATATTTGTATTGAATGGTGTCACTAGATCATATTTATTTCAGTTGCACAGCATATACACTTATTTGATTCATGCTAATGTTTACATTTTGCTTTCACAGTATTACTTAATCCTATGGTAACATGTCTGCACTGTTAGAACATATCATGATTATAAGTACAGCATAGACAATTACATTTGGAGCAATGCCTATAAGTAATTTGAACAATGTGGAACTTATGCTGTTTTATGTATAAACAACTGTTGGTGGCTAATCCTTTGGGGTACATTTCCTGATATTAAAATAAATTATTAGGAAACATCACCACTGATTTAACATAGAGCTTGGTCATATTAGGACACTATGCTATTTTGTTAATATTTGTTTGCAGTCTTTTTAAAAACAGCAACTATTTGTACAATAAAGACTGATCCCATGGGCAAATTTGTTTTAAATTTAACAATTAGTAACACTAGTTAATAATTGTATTGAACGATGTTACTAGATTCTAGTTAGACTCAGTTGCTCGGCATGTGCATTTATATGATAGACTGTAATGTGTACCTATAGCTTGCACAGTGTTACTGAATCATAAGGGCAGAATATTTGCTTTACTAGAAAATATTGTGATTACAAGAACCCAGCACAGAAAATGAAATTTGGATTAATGTCTTTCAGAAACATTACATATTTTGGCAAAATGACAGCTTTTATTCGTTCACATGCAAGTTCTAGCCTCATTTGTCTTTTCTAATTTTCTCCCCCTCCCCACGTTTCCTTTTTTCATCACTATTCTTTTACATTTCCATCCTCATCTTCTCCCCCCATTTCCAAATGTTGCAACCTGACAGCTGACAAAACCATTTTGATGAATGTTTATCACAAAGATAAACTAGCAACGACATACACAAATAAAAACAGTATATAGGGGATTATATAACTATTTTGTGCCTCTTCATAGCATCCACATGTCAGCTTAAAAATGTCAGACATTTGTTTGTGCAGCAAGGAAAAGTTGGTGTTTTCACAAGATTAATTTCAACCCTTGGAACATGATATTCATGTATCTATTACTAATGTGTCATGGCTCCAATGATGATATTACTTTTTTTATTCCTGTTTGCAGCTTCAGCTCATTAAAAATATTAATGAGCCTATGTGGTAGAGGGTATATTGGTGCAAAGAGCAACACGCCACTTGGTATTTCTTGTCCTTGCACATTGTGATCAATATACTGAGGTGTATTTCTAAGTGATATTAGAAGGTCCCTATATTCTCAAAATGATGCTTACCAGAACTACAATGCTGGGAAATGCATTTTGTGAATCAAGGCTCAATAATTTACATATTTTCCCCTATTGACTGCAACCTTTTCTCCCAAGCCAGACACAAGTCATTCCTTCATTCTATAAAACCAGAATGAATACTGTAGTAGCAGCACAAACAATAAAAAACCTCTGTTTCTTGTGCAGAGCAATTGCCAACTCTCTTGTTCAGCCAGAGCTGGAAGTGAACTGGAACAGACCATGGAGCAATAAAATAGTGCTGGGGGGGACAATGGAACAGCACTGTGGTCTTTGCAGAGAACCACATGTGCTTCAGTTCCACTGTGGAAGGACACATTCTAGGTATCTGGTCATGTGCTTGCACCGTCCCTTCTCTCTCTCCTATGTCAAAGCAGTAAGTCAGCATGGCTCCACCCATGTAGACATAAAAATGAAGGAAACTGAACTTGAAAAGGACTCTGCACCTTGGTTCCCAAAATGTGCACATAAACAAGCAGGTTGGCTCCAAGACATGAAGGGGGTATGGATAACAGACCCTTCAAACCCTGCAGTGTACAAATTCCAGCAACCAACTCTAGCTGCAAAAGACAAGCCTGCGTAGAACACAGTAAACCCAACAATGACTGAAATAAGAGAAGGTATGTTTTCTGGACTTGGGGAGACCAAAATGGATGACTCACACAATGACCTTGTTAGCATAAATAATGTGTACACAGAGGGTCTGAGTACAACCATAAATGTAAATAAAATAAGGAAACAGGGAAAAAGATAAAATAAAAAGTACTGTTATCTCTGAGAGTACTGAAATCAGAGAAACTGAGCTTACAGCTCCAGTACAAGCTAATGTTGAATCCCCTTTGGAAGGTACTTCTGGGTCTTTTATAGAACCTAATCCTTACAACCCTATGAGATTTGGCCCTGCTGCTGAGAATTTACTAGACCCTGAAAAATTAGACTTTTTGAAACCTTTGTTTAAACTCTTGGGGCTCGATTCTCAAAGAGGGCTTTGATTGGAGTAAGCTGTGGCAAACAGCAGCTTGCACCAAAGCCTGGTGGTCCAAGGACCCTACACCAGATTCTGGTACAGGAGGGGTCCCGGTGCCTAAGTTCCCACACCTGCAGCAACCTTTCCTGTGTGACAAACACATGATGCATGGGAGGGGTTTGGTGCAGGCTCCCTGCTGTTGAGGGAAGTGATTCCCCCATCCCCGATGTTATTATGTGAAAAAGAATATTACCTGGTGGTCTAGTGGCCCCCAATCCTCGATCTTGCTATTTATTAAATATAACTACAGTATATTTTCCACATCCCTAGTGGTCTAATGGTCCCCCTCCCTGATCCCTGATCTTGCTATTCATTAAATATAGTTGCTGTATATTCCCCACATCCTTAGTGGTCTAGTGGCCCCCCTCCTCAAGCCCCCCAACCTGGAAGCCACTCAGTACTGTAAAAAATAAATACCACACATTCCTGGTGGTCTACTAACCTCCCTCACTTCCCATCCAGTCAGCTAGTGCCCACCACCACCACTAGGGCCTACACCCTGAGCTGGCAACATGCACAGCCCTCCTCTCACCACCATGGCTGGCTGCCAACGGACCTGTCAGTGAGGTATACTGCATAATACTGTACGTGCTCATTGACTGACTACCTTTAAAGATATGTACTAAAAATGTTAACACCATAAAAATTCACAGAAAAAGAATAATAGTGCTTACTACCTTGAATTCATGTGAGTGTAACATTATTTGTTTGCAGTGGGATACCAGGTTGAAAACTCAATAATTATACCAGATTGCATAAATGTGGGTGAGAGGCACCACCTTCTGATCAACAGTAGTTACTACCTGTGATGGAGTTGGAGTCCTTTTCACTAATCCTGCACTAAAGATAGCCAGATTAGTAGCTATTCATCTAGGAAGGGCACTGTTACTAGATATAGCCTATCATACTAGAAGATTATGCTTAATAAATATTTATGCAACTCAAACTAAGGCTCAAAGGGCAGACTTGGTTAGGAAAATGCAACCTTATCTGTACATCTCATGGACAGTAATATGGGGGAATGACTTTAATTTTGTGATGGTGCATACAGATAAAGGCTCTAAAGACTGATAAACTATTCTGTGACACAAATGTATTAAGAGATATTACTCTGAGCCAGCCCAGTGGCATGGAGGGCTGAGGCAATGAGGGCTTCACCTACTGCCACACCAGTGACTCAGGTTTGGGGAGTGAACCTGGGCTGCTGAGGGTCAGTTGGGGAGAGCTGGGAGAGGACTGAGTGACCATCAGGCAGCTCTCCTCTCTCACATTGAGGAGGTTGACTGCACCAGCTCTTGGTTGCCAACAGGTGCAGGTCTGGTGGTAGCTCATAGGAGCATCAGGATGCAGAAGTTGATCAGAGGGAGGGGGAGTGTGTCATGGTCTTGGGGCTCACATGCACCTTCACATGTGTGTGTTCCATTAAGGTGCCATGACTGAGGAAGGAAGCAGAAGAAAAAGCCAGGAGGAAAAAGGAGGGCACAATGGGGACATATGACACCCACCCACTACACCCCCACCTACCTAGTCACTGGGATGACCTGCAGAAACAGACTGGTTTTCAGGCATTATGGGGAATATGGCCTTCCCCCTCCTGACCCTGCCATAGGTGGGAATCCATGGTGGCCTGAGCTGCAAATTAAGTCCTGGGAAGACTATGGAAGGTGGAGGGGAGCAGTGAGGTTGGCACAATGGAGCCTCCCCCCTCATGGCCAGGAGGATAAAAACATATATGTATAAAACCAAAGAGGGACAGATTTTCAAACGTGGTTGCAAGGCTTGCGTCAAGCCCTGCATAAACTGCAAAGTTTGACGCAACTGCACCAAAGAGTTCACCGCAACTTGTGCCTTATTTTATAACGTTTGGCACAATTGCAGCTATTTCCATGATTTACGGCAGCTTGTGCCAAAGCTTTGGCTCAAGCCCTGTAAAAAGGGTCCCCCAATGTCACAAAGTTAGACAAGGGGGAGCTGGTCTAACTTTGCTGCGTTTGACACAAGGGATTTACATCAGGGATTTGTGGTCACCTTCCCTACAAAATTGAAATTGCACCAATGTTTGATACAAGTCCCAGCTTGCATCAAAGTCCCTGGCATAAATCCGTTGCAGCAATCTAACCCCATTTGAAAATCAGGGCCATTACATCAACAGCAAATCTAAAGGATGTATATAGATGTATTAATGCCACAGGTGGGAATACTTATTTTAGGTAGAATATATTCTATCCAAACAGGCTTCCTTTTTTTGTCCAGGTTGGTATTTATACCAACTGCTAAAACTGTAGGGTATGAATTTACAGATATTAAATCAGTTCAAGTGATTATTAAGTGGGGGAATGCACCAGTATGTAAAAAAAGTGAATGACAACTAAACAGCTGTTTAATAACACAAGGAAAGATATTAAATAAGTGGAAAAGCATTTGGGAAGCCAGAATATTGGTTTTATGCTTGTACAATAGCATTTTATAATGATGGAAAGACACAAGGCAGATTTTTAAAACTTTTTTCCAAGAATGGTCTGGAGACAATACTACAAAAGATTATTTACAATATCTAAAACTAGGACAGAATTGCAAAAACTGATATATCTGAACAGAAACTCAAAAACAAGAATATAGGGCCTTATTCTCCATGTCAATGCGCTGCATATCTGGGGTGTGTAGACACTCTGTGGCCACTGTGCCTCTGATTTTCCAAGGGGGTACGGGGCTGGTATGCACCTGATCCCCTGCCTGACCAATGAGATCTGCAAGGGGGTGGTCTGGTGGTGGTGCAGGCAGTGTGCCCACACTCCATGCTATTCTTGAAAGTGCAGAGTGCTGGGTGAGGGGTGGGCACAGGCTACACCAACTGGCACCAGATGTAGCCAGTACGTGCTCCCCAGGAATGCCACCACCATCCACAGAGGTGCAGTAGGGCCACAGGGAACACCCCAACATGCTGCCCCAACCCTCAGGGTCCACATGGAGGGCTGTGGTGGCCACTGGGCAACCCAACCACCCTGGTGCCATGGCTGCCGGAATTCTGTGGCACCCTGCAGGCACAGGTGATCCACTGGTGGACAGGGTCCAGGCATCCAATTGGATGCCTGCCCATGTCCACAGAACTGCACCCATTCATCTGTGCACTGGGGTGTGGGGCCTTGGAAAGGGGCTATGTGGTCACCAGTGGCTGTGAATACAGCCACCACGCATCATTCTGTGGGTGCAGGGGTTCATGGCCCCATATGCACCATCTGCACCCATCTTGGAGAATTCCCACCATAGTGCACAAATTGGAGAGATAAACAAAAGATGTGCAATTTTCAATATAAGAGAGCCAAACCTCGGTCACAAGAAATGCATTTTGGCTCCCAAAATAAAAAAAAAAAACAGGTATATGACCCTTTTAAAGACTGCAAAAAGAGGGTGGAGCATAGGATTTTGCTATACATTAGACCAAAAGATGGGTGTATGGAAGCTACATCTGCAGGTATGCTGCATGAAGTAGAACATTTTGTGGAAAAGGCATTTGGAACACAAGCAGACACAAGTTCAGACCCATGCCTTTTTACTGGTTTGAATCTGCTGAAGCCTTCAGAAATGGAAGCAGAGAACTTAATTAGATATATTACTCAAGAAGAGGGAGAGGTAGCTATCTCATCATTAAGAAATATTACAGTACCTGTGACTGATGGGCTAAGGTCTGACTTTTATAAAACTTTCAGAATTGAACTGGTACCAGTTTTAATAGTATTATATAATTGTATTCCTGATACAAATTATTTACCACTGACTATGACAGATGCATTACTAATATTGATATATAAGAAGGATGACAAGGCAGATTTGAAAACCTGGAGACCATTAAGCATATTAAAAACAGACTTTAAAATACTGGGCTAGAGTCTGACCTCTAAGTTGTCCAAAATAGCAAATAATTTAATTAGTCCCTATCAGACATACTGTACTCTATCCCAACCCAAAGAACTCAGGACAATCTGATCTTATTGAGGAAGATATTTCTGAAAAGGGAGGCAGGTGAATTGTGTAGATAATTTCTTAGCTTGGATCAGGAAAAGCCTTTGATTGATTATCACATACATATTTATTTGATACCCTTCAGGCATACAGGATTCCAGGAAAATGTGTTAGATGCATACAAACCTTTTATGATAAGGTGACTGTTATCCCTGTGGTAAATGGTTGGTTATGAAAAGATATTCCAATGAAGAGAGGGATCAGACAAGAGTGCCCTATGAGCCCTTTATTGCATGTGTTTAGTATAGATATTCTAAGAAGGATAGCCAGAGATCACAGAACAGAAATAATTCCAATAAATGCAGAACAGCAGGCCTTTAAAGTTTTGGCCTATGCAGATGATACAGTATTAGACCCCCAGCACAGAAAACTTCAGAAACAACAATAACAGAGCAACTAATACTTTCTCATGGCCATCTGGCTCATAAATTAATTACAAAAAATGTATAGGTATCACTCTAGGTCCTGTAGCAATTCCAGACACTGGAAAATTGGCAAACATTGATACTTCTGAAGAAACCCTAAAAATATTGGGAGCAGAATTTCGCAAAGGTGACATGGCTTTACAAAACTGGGAGATATAATTGTAGAAAGCAAATAGGATTTCAGAAAACTGAAGAGGAAAATTACTGTCAAAATGGAAGAGGGTACTGTGAATAAAAACTTTGCTTTAACCAGTTTTTTTTTTATATTTTTTGCATACAACAGAAATTAGAGGCCAAGCTTTATAGTGTTTTCTTGCAAGCTTTCTGGGGAAATGGATTAAACTCAGTAAAAAGAGATGTTACTTATAAACCATTAAGAAAGGGGGGTACACATGCTACATCTGTTAGCATTTTATATATAATAACATTTGCCAGCATTTGACTGGTGGAGAAAGTGTGGAAAATAATTAATGTATGAATAGGTGGTTGGAACCATGTACAGAAGTACAGAAAGTGTATAACTCTAAACCATTGAATAAAGTAAGATATTTGCCAATAGATGCAAACGTATTTCAAAAGATTTTAAAATGACAAATAATGTACAAGCACACATTAACTATAACAAGGAGGGGAATATATTCTTTGATTAACAAATTAATCTTTAGAAGAGTTAAGTTTTCACAATATTGAGTTGCACAAACTAGAGTAGTAGTATCTCGACTGACAAATGAAAGAGTACCAAAATTTATTTGGGATATACAGTACTATGGCTTAGTTGTCACAGATGACTGGGACTTAAAAATAATCATAACATAAAAAGATGTCTGAGAGATTTTGTACAAGAACTAGTTGCATAGGAATGCTGGAAACACCTGAGTCACACCTGAAAATAGGCATTCAATTTGCTTAGCGTGCTTACCTGGTAAACAAAAACTAAATAATAAACACAAGGGCACCTGTAGATACATAACACTTTTTTGAAACCATATACCTGCAACCTGAAAGGAGTCTTTATTTTTGTCATTAAAGGGACACTGTCAATCCCCTTTGGTCTCAAAGTGTCCCTAGTTTAAAAAACATATTTTATGACTGCCAACATTCTGTAAAGATTATTGATGTTGCTGGTAGTTTGATTCTGACTCTTATTTTCTTTAAAAAAAGTAAAAACCAGACTGCCCGATATACTGGTGTTATCACACCAAAACAGGTTTGTTTACATTCCTTGATCAACTCCAAAGGCATCTTTCCTGGACTTGGGAATACCCACAAAGCAGTCTAGTTACTCATGATGCAGTGGGAGTTTAGGAGGCTACTGCCTTATGAGTGAGTGCACTGTTTGGGTGTGTTTCTAATGCTCAGGAAGTATGCAGTAAGAACAGAACCAAGATTGTAAACAAAAACAAAGCTATTTATAAATATACATTGCCATGCATTTCAGCTCTACTAAACAAGGAGACAGACAAAACAAACAGCAACATCAGTGAATTTTATAGAGGGTAAGCAATCATAACGTGGGGTTTAAACTAGCAATAATATGATGAAAAACAGGTCGACAGTGTCCCTTTAACATATAGTGAACTGGCTTTCAGCTTATTTACTAATTCTTAGAATAAGGATCATCCAGAAACTTTGCAAGTCATACATGCTCTATTTTAAATATTAGATCTGGCAAGCACAGTGTGCATGGGTCATACAATAAATACTTTCCAGTTACTAGGAATTAAAGGAATATAGTTGTTTCCATTAGACAGGTGCAGAAAAGAGATGCCAAACAATATCCAGAACAAAAGGTCAGGAAACTATGGAGAAACTGTAATTTCCTGCATTAACAGGAAACAGAACAGAAGCTTAGTGCATTCCATTTTGTGATAATGTTATGTAAGTACAGTTAGATATATGATAAAACAATTAATTTGTTTTAGAAGTGTTAGGATTGAATTACACAATATATTTACATTTTCAATATAAATTTATAGAGCTGTGTGGTTTCACAATGTTTTTCACTGCATATCTGTATTGTGAGTGTCTTACTAGTTGTATTACTAGAATTACAATGTCTGGTCTGTTTTGTTTCATGTTCTTTTCCATTGTCATATTTTTGGTATTGTTTATTTCTAGTAGTACAACTTTTATTTATTTCATTTCAATGTACTGGATAACTCAGCTGAGCCGAGGCTAATTTTCAGTGAGGTCCATTAGAAAGATTCCAGTTACATTTACATCAAACATTTAGGACATACATAAATATATAAGTAGCATCATTATTACTTTCATACAGATGGGCACATCAAAGAAAAGTTATTTTTGTTACAGTAGACAAAAACACATTGAAGGTGAATTGGTAAGTAGGAGAGGGAGCATAAGTGCACATTGGGAAGTAGAGTGCTATAGTTAGAGGTATGCTAGCCAGCATGACATTGGTATGTTTCCTTAAGGGCCTTGTTAGTTAGGGATTTGAAAACATTAATGTACTGTAGTAGTAGGGTATCATGTTGCAACAGTGATGGGAATACAGCGAAGACCATCACAGCGACATTTCTGACAGTTCACTGTGCTGGTCCACTGGGTTCCCAACACTGCTGCCTCTGGGGTGTGCTGAACCAACTCTGACTTGGAATTGGTTATTTTAAGTCCAAGGGTGTGAGAGGCAGAGCATGGGGGGCACGGTGTTGTGCCATCGCTGTACAGATGGTCGCTGTGCTCCTTGTCACCACTACATGGTGGAACCTAGTAGTAGTAGTTGTAGCATTAACACTTTTATTCATTTCATTTCAATGAATTGGATAACTCAGCTGAGCTGAGGCTAATTTTCAGTGAGGTCCATTAGCAAGATTCCAGTTACATTTACATCAAACACTTAGGACATACATAAATATATAAGTATCATCATTACTTTCACACAGATGGGCACATCAAAGAAAAGTTATTTTTGTTATAGAAGACAAACACATGGGCCCAGATATTCAAAAGGGTTGCTCCATGCGCAACAGGGTTGTGCATGCGCAAGTCCTACATTGCGCCATTCTGCGATATTCAGCAGGAGGCAGTTGCTCCACTGGCAACAGGTTGCACAAAAGAGCAATGCAAATGAATGCATGCTCAACAGGAGGGGGAGGAACCATGCATAACCTGCGCAACCTGATATTCAGTCGGGTTGTGCAGAGTTGTGCATGCGCCAACCCCAACCTGCGCCTGCACAACCTTGAGCCAAAAAAAAGGATCAAGTTGAGGCCACCCACACAGGTGAGCTGCTGCATTGCAGGCGCAACACAGCAGCTACCACTGGCTGGCCCCAACTCGGTCCCTGTGCCCCCCACCAGCCCGATCACGGGCATCACAGTTCATGAAACCCCCACACATCTCCCACAGCCCGATCGCGGGCAGTACACGTACATGAACCCCCACACACACTCCCACAGCCCGATCGCGGGCGGTACCGTACATGAACCCCCCACACACATCTCCCACAGCCCGATCGCGGGCAGAACCTGTATGAACCCCCAGTGCCCGATCGCCGGGCAGAATGTAACCCTCCCCAGCTCGAATAACTCCTGGTGGTCAGTGGACCGTAAAGCCCGATCGCGGGCAGAATGTCTGCACAACCCCCAAACATCTCCCTGGTGTCTAGTGTCCCCCCACCCACCCACGAAGTCCCTCCACCCGCTCCCCGCGGCCGGCGGGCGACAGCATCCACCTGCCTGCGCCCGCCACCCGCCCGACTGACTGTCCGGTAGGCTGCATGCCCATTGGTGCAGAGCTACAGCCAATGGGCGTGCAGCCACATACCATACATGACAGTCAGATTTATGAATGATCATTCACAAGTCTGGACTGCTCATGCTCGCAGTATAGGCTTCTGCGCCCGATAACTGTAACTCGCAATAAGCGTGCAACCCCTACGGTTCAATCATCAGCCAGCCAACGAACGGCCAGCAGGTAGGATACTGTCGCCCGCCCGGCTGTAGAGGCGGCGAAATGGAGTGGGGGAACACTGAACACCAGAGGAGATGTTTGAGGAAATGTCCGTAAGACATTCTGCCCAGCGATCGCCTCTGATCCCACTGGACCACCAGGGGAGATTGACCGGCGGTGCAGGGGAGGGTTACATTCTGCCAGCGATCGAGCGCTGAAGAGTCACACAGGTTCTGCCAGCGATCGGCAGCGCCCCTAAGTCATACAGAGTTCTGCTGCCAGCGATTGGGCACTGGGGAAGTCATGAGTTCTGCCCATGATCGGGCACTGGAGAGATCATACAGGTTCTGCCCGTGATCGGCGGGCACTGGAAGTCATCACAGGTTCTGCCCGGCGATCCGCCGCTGTGGGGGAGCGGTGGTGGGGGACACTAGACACCAGGGGAGATGTTTGGGGGTCTTGGCCAGCATTCTGCCCGCGATCGGGCTTTACGGGTCCACTGGACCACCAGGGAGTTATTCGGGTTGGGGGAGGGAGCGATCTGCCCGCGACCGGGCGCTGGGGGGTTACAGGTTCTGCCCGCGATCGGGCACTGGGGTCATACAGGTTCGTGCCCGCCGATTGGGCACTGGGGGTCATAGTCTGCCCGTGATCGCACTGGGGCTATACAGGTTCTGCCCGTGATCGGGCACTGGGGGGGGTCATACAGGTTCTGCCCGCGATCGGGCTGTGGGAGATGTGTGGGGGGCGACATGTACGTGTTCTGCCCGCGATCGGGCTGTGGGAGATGTGGGGGTGTCATGTAACTGTGATGCCCGCGATCGCTGCATTAGGCGTCGTCCCTCGACACGGCTGCTGCCTGGCAGGGTGGCCAGGAGCAAGTCCTCGGGGATCGGGCGCACCTACATGCAAATGGCATGCAAATGGGGCTATAAATAGATGCAAATGGCCCCCCTGGCGCCTTTGCATAAATTATGGCCCATTGCATGTCACCTTTTGAATATCGGAGAATTTGGCATGGCGCAATGGTGCTAACGCCACCTAAGTTTAATGCTCAACTCTGGCAACTTGCAGTAGCGCCGGTTCCACTGCGCCATCGCGCAATGCGTTCGGGGTGATATTCAAAGGAGTTGCTCAACAGCGCAACTCCTTTGAATATCACCCCGGCCACACCCCTGCGCAACTATTTTGAGCGGTGCAGGGCCTTGCGCCTCAGACTGGCGCAGTTTGAATATCTGGGCCATAATATACAACTATGCAGAGAGCTATTTGTAAAACTCTATTTCATTGACATTAATAGAAACATAACCCACTACAATATAAAGTCAATTTAAAAGATATTCTAAAGGCAAATATGGATATTTCTGTTTTTTTATTGTTTATTGTTAATATTGTTTTTTTTAAATAAAAAATACCCCTACTCTTGCAAAAAGTGTAAGTAATAATGTAAGTAATCTTTAATTTATATTTTGGCTCCCAATCCCAGGGGCTCTGGGTGCCATTACATATTAAGGCAAGGTCTGGACAGTAAAACAGTATTCATATAATCACTAAAACTACATACTGTATATATAAAATCAGTTATCATAAAATGCCTTTTTAAAAAGATAGGCCTTTGGTTCTTTTACTTCCACCTGGACGACCACCTGAAATGGGATAGAAGGGACCTTGGTTTAACATCTCATCTGAAGGATGGAACACCCCAACAGTACAGCACCCCCTAGTGCTGCACTTGGGTGCCACTGGTTTTTTTAGGTATGAGCCCAATCCCAGTGTGGGACTAGAACCCATGACCTTCTGGCCCACAGATGGATGTGCTATCAACTGAACCACACTGACACCCATTTAGTCACTTAGTCTACACCACATTTAGCTGTCTGTGCCCACCAAGAGAAAGGAATGTCATTAGGGCTGCAATGGCAGAGCCCTGGAAACCTCTTTCGATGAGAAAAGGACTCAACACATTCCTTGCAACTGAAAAACCTGTTGGAGTTCCACCACAGTTGCCTCTGCATCTGTGAAGCACTCCACTCATTGTCTTAATTGGAAGTAGCAGTGAACTATTTTTAGTCTGTCAGCAGTCACGGTGGAACACAGCACACTCCACCATGTCCAAGATGGCCACCAAACTGCATTACACATGCAAGACCACTAGCACATGCGCAGTACAGTGTGGCCATCTTGGACACCAACACACTAAAAATAGTGCAGTGCTACATAGACTTGCAACTTTTTTAAAGGCCAGCTATAATAATGAGGCTCCAGTGCCTTACCTGAGTTAGGCAATACAATGTCCCTAACCTCGGGTCATGATACATGACTCAAAGACCCATGACTTCTTTCCCCATTATAACTGGATTCCTTCCAATCAGCTTAGTGTGCTAGTTCTGGGTTTGGCTCCTTCCTTTGTGTCCACAGAGATGAGATGCTCTTAATGAGCTCCCTGTGCTGTGCTATGGACATGATGAAGATCAATCTCTAAGGTACTGCTGTGTTGCCCAATGTCACCCACAGAACAGTTTGGCTAGTCAGCACTCAGGTGCTTGTGGAATCTCAGCCCTGTAGTCCCGGTTCTTCTTAAGATGTCTGCATCAAGTGATGTCATAAACTCTGTTGCCAAGAGACTGTGTTTTTTAAAACTCTAAAACATTGTGTTGTTTCTAATGTCTTTAATATACAGTAGTTATATACAAAAAAAAAATAATTTGTAGTAAAATACAACTTCACAGCAAAATGTATGTAGATAACTCCATGACTGTATTAAAATAAAATGGCAAATTGAAACTGAATACACAACACCCATCCTGAATAGAAGGGGCATACTTAGTGTGCATGTGTTTTTCTTTCTAATTACAGTTTATGGAATAAAGGCATGACAGCAGCAAACAATACTGCAGCAACTCATTCTTTATAATCAAAATTGGTTAAAGTGATTAACCAACTTCCCCCAATGTCATGTTTGCAGATCACCTTCCCTTTATTGAGTGATGCAAAGCTCAGCTGCCCTGAAGTGAAGTATTAAATATATTCAGATGCTTAGTTTTTTAACATTTTTGTGCCACAGTTGTCTCTGTATGTTTTTTTCTTTGTTTGAATTTCGCACATGAGCAGTGCATCCACATGCATGAGTGACATCAGCACAGGGAAGGTGTTCCCACTGCACCTTTCTCACTGCTCATTCATTCATCTTCCCTGGACCCAGCCTCAGTGGGTGCAGATCCAAAACTGAACTGGCAAAACTTACAGCACTGATGACTGAAATGGTTTGTTACATTGGCAGCTGTTATACTTGCTTTTGGGATTGCAGAAGTGGTGATTTCTCCTGATTTTCAATTTTACTCATCTGACTAAGCTCTGTGTCCTAGGTCCATCGGTTCTAGGAACATCACAATCTACACTGCTTGAGTACAGTGTTACAGTTTTAATAAGTGCTGCAAGTACATAATTATAACAACAAGTCTGTATAAAAAATAAATTTTTTTAACTGAGTGGAGCTGTAATCTGTAGCATATTGGTTCACAAAAGGACAACTTTTGAACTGGGCAGATTTATAAATTGAAGTAAGCTTTTCAGTATTGGTACATAGGGGTCTGTGTTAAATGGATGACTTTTTCAACAGTTCAGAATTGTAACGTGCAGCAAGAGTATAAGCACTGAGCTGCACAGTCCAATCCAGGAGAACAGTGCAATAAAATGTTATTTTTGGCAAGTGCTGCTTCCAGGTGATGATTCTCAGTAAACTGCCTTTGCTATTGCATTTCTGATTGTCACCATCATTATAGACAGTTTATATTTTTTCTTGTGCTCCTTGTTTTTTTGAGCTCATTTGGTGTTCTCATGCAAGCACCATAACACTGATCACCAAAGTATGCTTAGATGTGCATGAATAAAGGGACATGGTGCACTGAATTGTTTCTCCAGCTTGCCAGCTCCTCGCTAAGTTTATAAATGAATGCAATAAAATCAGTTATATACTGTACATAGTTATACTTTACATAGTTTACAGTGTATCTCAAAATTAAACACTTAGTTTTTTACATTTTAACATACAGTCTTTATTTATAATTAGGATTATAGCATCATTGTATGTGCTCTGGAGCATCAGCAAAAGAAGAGACTGCAGTTGCCATCCTCTCCCGACACTGTGGTACCAATATACGGCTTCTATGGTGTTATATTGCAAAGTGTGCTAGTCAGTTCAGCATACTTAGGGAATAATGTCTGAACCAAAATATGGGCTACACAGCAGTGAATGCAGGGAGTCTACACAATGCACCATGACATCGGTAAGGCATGGGAGACAGTATAGTTCAGTGTCTGTTGTATTTGCTGTACTTTACACATGTGCATCAGAGATCCACTGTAATGGAAAAAATGGGAAAACACAAACGGCTTGACACAGACCGAAGTGGTAATGAAGTATGGTGACATAAGTGAGGAAGGGTGGTTCAAATACAGTCTAACACTTGAGTACTACCGCAAGGATATGTCCTTTTTTGTAGTGGACCAATCAAATGGTACTTAAGCTAGCTAAACATAAATGCGGTCTCTTTCTCCATGAGAAGGGTATTGGCAGTGTCATTTTTAACCTTGGGGGGTGGGGGACGATCACCGACTGTACTGTGTATTTTTTGCTCAATTCATAATGCACCTGGAGGCACACATGTAGCGGCAATAAGCCAATGCCAGGATGATGTTACAGATGCTTATGCAGACACTAACAACAGCTGCAGTCTGTATAGTTCCTGAGTGCTTAGACTTAACACAAAGCTGGTGCAATAATTTGTTGTTTTAAATTTATAACATGCCGTAAACAGGAGAACCGGTGACTTCAACACGTTACTCAATCACCGATACCTCTAAAGGGGAAAGTACAAGCAGGCCCCCCCCCCAAACACACACATACACAGAGAAGAAAGCTATAGCATAGACCAGTTGGCACTAGGGCAAAGACAGACCCAAACAGTATAAATAATTTACAGATAATAAAAGTTCTATGCTGCAGCATTTTTCTAAGTGTATGTGTGCAGTTGGGGGGTTTGGAGTGGTTGGGGTACAAGGTGCCTGCTTGTAATTTCCACCCTGTGCTCCATCAGAGTGAGTGACCAATAAATCAATTGGCGGGAGGTCACTACTAACTAGTACCAGGTGAGGAATTTGGACAAATTGGCTTTGGACAAATTGTGAGCAATTTATCCTGCTCAAGCAATGCCACCAGATTGAGCCGTGATCTCAGTGTCAAGCTGGAGTGGCCAAAAACTCGTTAGTATAGGGAAAGCAATCCCCCCTCAAAAAAAGAAACATAAAAACCCAGGGTACTATCACTAGCATTTGTGTGGGCACATCGATGCTGGGAGTAACAGAACACACACCATACCTCGATTTTGCACAGTAAAATGACAGCAATGATGGGAACCAAACTGTAGCACTAAGTAGCAAAATATAATATTAACAGTCCGTGTTGCTACGTCTGCTCTCACTGTTGTACTGGAATGGATCAGGACTACTGCTGTGACTGCATGAGCTACTGCCCACATCATTCTCGCTGCTGTCATAGGGTCATCCCTATGGGGATCTACTATGCAGTGGCTGTCAAATTGTTGCACCATGTCAGCGTCCGAAAGATCACTGTTAGTGCAGGACAACATAATGCTTTCATCATCGGACCCTGAAATTGAACTGTTTGATATTGCTATTGTCTTGCTGCATGCTGTGACCAAGAGCTCTGTTATCAAGATAGAACTGCTGTGACCAAGAACTAATTTTAATTGCAGAACACAGATCTCCCTGTGGTGACATTGCAAAGGTAATGAGTGTCAAAGGTCACCAAATACAGGCTCCAATACACAAATTGACACTTGCTGGTTTGTGAGGGTGAAAACCTGATTTAATTTACTAAAATAAGCTATGCATCTATCAAAATACATTGCGAATCAGTTCTATATGCAGTCACCTTGCAGTATATGCGTTCATATATCAAAACCTGGTAAATCACTTTAAACTGCTGGATTTGCAGACCAAAGAAGGAAACTGACTTTGGGCTAGCCATTTGGCTGCTCACACAGCTAGTAAAGCACTGCTAATAACAACAAGGGAATAGAGTTCAATTCCCAGTTGGGTCACATTTATTATTTCCTTGTCATTACAATATGTGTTTCAGATGCCTGGCAGTGGCTGACAACATTGCTAGACAAAAGGCTGAAACAAATAAACCCAGTTAGTCACTTTTTTTAGAATATGTAAACCTTTCATTGCTTCTTCCCCCAACCTGAAAAAAATAAAACCTCCCATCTATGTCTTTTGCTGCCATTAGTGACCCTTTTTTTTCCTTAAACCTTAGAAAAGGAAACCATCCATCGATGTCTTTGCAGCCATTAGTGACCCTCACCCAACCCTCTCACTCAGCACCCAACACCCCAGCCCCCCAAGCCCTTACTTACCCACTGGGGGGTCCAGCACCTTAATCTTCTGTGGATGGCAGACACGTCTTCACTGTTCAAAGCTCAATCACAAACTGAGGAAAACAGGTATGTGGTTCAATGTATTTAAAGGGGGTTTGAGCTTAGTATCATGACTTGGCCATTTATGAATATTTATGCCCCAAATTTTCAACATACGAACATACAAAATTTGCCAGCAGATAAAGGCCTAGAGGTCTATCAAGTCTGCTCGAATGTGCAGTTAGCACCCCTTATTCTGCAGCTGCCCCTCCCTTCCACCCTTCCCCGTCATTAACCCTCCCCCTTGTCCTGTCCCATCCCCTTTTGAAGCAGTCCACTGTTCTACTGGATACCACTTCTGCAGGTAACGCATTCCACCCAGCCACCACCCTCTCTGTAAAAAAGTGTCTCCTCATCTCCCTCCAGAACCTTCCTCCCTCCAGTCTGATATCATGGCCCCTGGTGGCCCTCCCTTCCCTTACTTTGAACAGCCCTCTGTACCCATCTTGTTTATTCCTTTCATGCATTTAAAGGTTTCAATCATGTCACCCTGTCCCTCCTCTCCTCCAATGAGTACATGTTCAACTCCTTCAACCTCCTCTTCGTATGATAAGTCCCCAGCCCCTTGATCATCTTTGTTGCCCTGTGCCACACCCCTCAGTAACTTAATGTCCCTCTTCAGATATGGGCACCAGTACTGCACACAGTACTCCAGGTGTGGTCTAACTAATGACCTATAGAGTGGCAGAATCACCTCCTCCCTCCTCGAGGATATACCCCTTGCAATACAACCCAGCATTTTGTTGGCCTTTGCAGCTGCCTTCCTACATTGTGCCGAGTTGTTCATTGACCCTGTAATGAGCACACCCAGATCCTTCTCCTCCTCTGTCTGGGCTAGCTGCACTCCCCCCAACTGGTAACTCATCCTTGGGTTCTTCATCCCAAATGCAGCACCTGCACTTTTGGCACTAAACCCCAGTTGCCAGATGTCTGACCAGGTTTCAAGCTTTGCCAGATCATCCTGCAACCTCTGCCATCCCCTAGGTCATACCACCACGCGCCTACCTTGGTATCATCAGCAAACAAACTGATCTTGCTCTTGATGTCCCATGATATGTCTGCAATGAATATCCCAAACAACACTGGTCCCAACACTGAGCCCTGTGGAACACCGCTCGTCACTGCCCTTGGGTGTGAGAGCTCCCCACCCACCACCACCCTCTGTTGCCTTCCCTGAAGCCAGTTTCCTACCCATCTCACCAGCTTTGCACCTGCCCCTGTACCTACTAACTTCCTTCCCAGCCTTCCATGAGCACCGAGTCAAATGCCTTACTGAAGTCCAGATACAGGACATCCACTGCATGAACGTGCCTTCTTTGGGACCCCACCTCATGAACAATTGCACTGTCATTAGGCAGATCTGTCCCAAAAGGTAATTTTGTGGTCCCTGTGCAAAATTCACCTTTTGGGCAGGAGTTGAACATTTTCTCTGCCCTTGTTCATGAGGTGGGGTCATAAGAAAGCTATAGTATGTTGAACATTTGGTATAAAAATATTAAAAAGCAACAAAGTTATGAGCCTGCATTGAATTTTGTGAACACAGGCTCATAACTTTAGCAATTTTCAATATTTTTACCCCGAATTTACAGCATAGCCATATCTTTACAGTAGCTCATGAGTGTGACAGCTGTCATTTTTCAAATCATGGCCAAAATGTTGTTTTTTTTACATCCTGAAAGATGATTTCACGGTCGCTGCATGAGATCACCTTTTGTACAGGAGCTGAAAATTTTCTCTGCCCTTGCTTATGAGGTGGGGTCATAAGAAAGCTATGTTGAAAATTTGGTGTAAAAACCTTAAAAAACAACAAAGTTATAAGCCTACATTGAATTTTGCAAATGCAGGCTCATAAATTTGATAATGTTCAATATTTGTACCCAAGATTTTCAACATAGCCATTTCTTTACACTACCTCATGAATGTGACAGCTGTCATTTTTAAACTCCTGTCCAAACTGTGCTTTTGCATCCTGAAAGTTGATTTTGCAGTCCCTGCA
Organism: Neoceratodus forsteri; assembly: GCA_016271365.2. Taxonomy (NCBI): domain Eukaryota; kingdom Metazoa; phylum Chordata; order Ceratodontiformes; family Ceratodontidae; genus Neoceratodus; species Neoceratodus forsteri. The sequence continues at coordinate 19,508,427 of JADMNL010000025.1, forward strand.
AAAAATCACCTTTAAGCCAGGAGATGAATATTTTCTCTGCCCACCTTCATGAGGCAGGGTCATAGCAAGGCTATGTTGACATTTTGATGCAAAAATATTACAAAATAAATGTATGGGCTTACATTACATTTTGCAAATGCAGGCTCGTAACTGATAATATTAATATTTTTACCCCAAATTCCTGACCTGCAGTCCTATTGACTGAGGCCAGAATTTGTTTTTTTATAACCAATCCTCTCTAAAATGCACTCAAAGAAGTAATTTTGCCTATTACAACTCTTTCTACCCCCTACTCCACTGAAAACAACTACTCGTCAGGGATGCCATTGTTCACCGATGTGCCTTCTAGATAAGACAGGTGATGAATGAGGCAGTATTCCCCCGGTTGTTTTTTGGGAACAATTCCCAAAGAGGAGATATGAAAATGGCCACACAGCGGTATCTCAAAAGGCCCCTCTATCCTGCCGGCATTCTCTTCTTTATTGATTTTCCGTTGCACTATGTCCTCCTTCCCTTTTACAGAAATTAGGTTCTTTGCCTCAGTTCCCCTCCTGTCCCCTTGAAATTCTAAAGAAATCCCTCCTGGAAAAACCCTCCCTCAGCCACACCCCCACCCTGTGGTCTGGATACCCCACTGTCCATGCCGCCACTATATCTCAATTAATTGGTGTCTTCACCAGCGAAAAACCCATTGCAACCCAGCTGTTCCCCGGGTATCAATTCCAACTGTAGTTGGAATTGTACCCACCCCTGTTCCTGGATCGCTGGATCCCTGTCCCCTGCCTCCCAAATTACTGATATTACCCCCTCTTCCCTCTTGCACTCCCTGAAAAGGCTAATCCTGTCCACCAGCCCCCCCAGAACCGATCGCTGTGTCTTTGCGTTTGAGCACCAGGTGCAGTCTCCCACACTTTCTTTTTTTTTTTTTTGAAATTACTGTTTATTCACTTTCCTGCCTGCCATCCCTGACCCTTCAGGAGCCTCAAGGTAGACATCCCTCTGCCTTCCACCCTGCCCGTATGACCCCCCCTGGAACCCCATGGGCTTGGTTTACCCCAGTCGGAGATGGGGCAAGAATCCTGCCCCAACAATCAACTTTTGATGGCGGTCCAGGTCAGCCAGGCGGGTGAGCTGTCGAGCATGTCTCAGAGGCTCCATCTTCCCGGCGATGGCAGGTGTTTTTCCACTTTTTCTCCCACACCCTACAGTGTAGGACCCCTGACGTCAAGGTGCAGAGTGCTGACGTCATGCTGTATGTCAGCAGCCCTTCCCCTTAACATTGGGGGCTTGTAGTACTCCGAGCCTCCGCTCAGAGTCAGACAAGTGTTCGGGCTATAGCCTTAACCCTCCCCAGAGTAGGCAAGCTGTCGTGGGATGCTCAAGCCTAACTCCCCCCGGCCGGCCCACCAGCGACCCGAGTCCACTCCCGAACCCGGGTCGCCGGCGTGGAGCAAGGTGTGGTGTCCAGCGCCTCAACCCTCAGCACCACCGGGCTGGCCCATCTCCCACACTTTCTAGCAGGCAAGCTTAAACTTTCAATTTGCCCAGGTGCATGTCACCCTATTGTATGCCCAGCAAGACTTGGTAACCCCCCCCATCCAACTACCTTTTTGCCCCCTTCTGATACCGCACCCGAGTGCTGGACAAAGTCCTGACCAATAGTTCAGAATGTGTGCAATCCCATCTCAGATCCCCCCTTGATGCCATCCACTGACAAAAAGCTTCATCATATTCCAGCCAGCCATAACCTTTTTGGGCCTTGTAGGCATCCCTAATTATGGCTGTGCAAGTCAGCAGGGGAATGGCCAAATCAGGCTGCTTTTCTAACAGAATGGCACTGTATACCAAAAACCCTGCTTGTCATGTGTCTAGGTTTTTTCCCCTTGTATCTGGCCTCTTCTTCTTTCTGACCCACTACTGCCAATGCTACAGCCATTTCTGACTTCCCCATTATTTCTTTCTGTTAGCATTTCTTGGCCATCTTTTTGTCCAACAAGCCAAATATGTCCACATACTCACCATTCCAGATTTTGTCCTTGATGGTGGCTGGGACATGATCCCCTAAAGAGAAACTGGGAAGAGCATCGTAGAGCTTCCTCTGCCTGCCTATACCTTTTTCTGTCCCTTGGGGCCCCCAGTTTCCCCTTTTGTCTTTTTTAAATTCTTCTAAAATGTTTTCCATGGTGCCAAGCCCCTTCTCACCCATCTCTTCTAATAAACCCTCCATATAGTCCCTTAGGTTACCTTCGCCTGGGGAGTCACCCGTATCCTTACCCCCTCCTGTGCCTGGGTACGATGGTTTCAGTGTGGACTCCAGTGGGGGGACTGATTCCGGGTCTGGGACTGGCCCCCTTGGGTGCTTACCTCCAGCCTCCCTACCTTGGGGCATGACTGGTTGTTTCTGCTTCCTCTCAGCCATTTCCTCCTCTTCCCCCTTTGCAGCCTTGTCTATAAGCTTCATCATTTTGCTCATCAATGCCACTTCCTCTGAGCATAGTTGAGAACTGGAGGCTGGGGGTGGGCTGTTTCCTGGGAGCCATAGCCTGGAAAAATACTTTAGACAAGCAAATATATGGGGTAAGTGATGAAATAAAGACCTGCCTCTCCCTACTCCTATGGATGTTTAACCCCTGGCCGATATATGGCCGAAGTGCCAGATCCCTGTAATTGTCCCTACACCCGGGGTGTTCCCACATCCATATGTTGAACAGACTCAATGCAGATTTTCCCTCCTTAAATCTAGCAGCAGGGTCCTCAAGTTCCGCCCCGCTACTGTGTCCCTGTGTATCCCTTTAAGCGAGATTCCCGCCTTTCCCTCTTCATCTTTTTTTTTGGCATCCCTTCTGTCCACACTGCCCCTTATATCACCTGTGGCCCAGTGCCAGATGTGCTGCCATGCTATCCAGCCAGAACCCTCAATTATTGGTTGTCACCTCTCCTGTCCTACAGGAAAGTTACCTACCTCCACTCGGACCTCCCCAACTCGCCACCCGAAATTACAAAAAAAAAATAAAATCAGCCTCCTGTACACCTTAATACCTGCTATCCCTGCAAGGCCCAGCTGCACATGCCTGATCATCCCCGGATCACGTGGCATGACCTCAGACGCCAAGCTCTGTGTTGGGCTCTAGGAGATCATTCAGTCCAAATGAAAAAAACCACAGAATTAGAAAAACTGAAGAGCTCAGCTCCTCCTGACACCTTTTGTTAGCATCACAGTCCCTTTTTAAACATAGGGGCATCCATAATCGGTGGGGGCCTCTTATCCCAGAGAAATTCCAACACTCCAGTTTAAACTTCCTCTGCTGCAGCATGACCGACAAACACTTTTATCCAGTGCAAGGCCACATATCTAAATCAATGTAGACACTGTCACTTATGAGCGCAACAAATCCCTCTGAAATTGAACCCCCCATGGGCCACGCGGTGATGACGTCAGACTATGCACCAAGGGCCAACTTGTGCCCACTCAAAGGCCCTCCTCCATTGTATGTTGTTCCACATTTTCTGCCATCCCTGTGTCCTAAATTGCCCTCTCTCTCTTCCCACCCCACCACCAAGCATCACTGAATGCAGACCGGTTCCTTATCAGCCACCGGCTTGCTGCTGACTACAATACCCCAGGGTGCCTGCATCACAAATGTCTGCAAGGATGGATCTCCAAAACCACTGTGTCCTAAGATCTCATGAAAGAACCCTGCCTGGTCTGACTCTACCCACCATGGTCCCTCGATCAACTCGACCATTCCTTTGAACCCCCCCTCACTGACTGCCTAGACCGCCATCTCTGGGCCTCTTTAATTGACTGGTGCCTAAAATCCCATGGCCCCAGAGGGGCCATAGCCCAGACAATTTGTGCGTGAAACTGCTCAGCCTGCCGCCCCATTTTGGCATTAGGCCCCCCCTACCATTGCGCTCACCCAGAACCACCAGGACTAATGCTCCTGATCCAACTTCAGGCTCACACACTACAGGAGAGACCCAAAATAAAACCATTACCCCACCCACCACTCTCCAAAGGTACCACAGGCGGGAGTCGGTAAAATGAGCTAGGGCTGCTGTAAACACTGAAATAGATCCCATGGCCCCGTACCAAAATTTGTGCTAGTGAGGCCCACTTCACATCTGCTCCTAGCTAGTGTCCACTAGACAATCCCCTTATACCCAAAGGTATCGACCTCCACCAACACCAAAGCTTAGCTATGACTCAATTCTGCTTTCTCACCTTGCCTTAAACTTGAATTGTAAGGAAAACAACTTTCTTGTTTTTTTTGTTTTGAAGAAAACTCAAAGTCTTAGACAAACAAACCCCATCCGATGCAAGGTCAATCCTCTTTTGTTTTAGCTTCATCACCTGCAGCCTAAGGCTAGGCCCATTTTGCCATGTGGTCACCATGCAATCAGTAGGCCCCTGGAGCCTCTTCCCCAAATGACTATGGCACCTTTCTCTTTTATGGTATATAAAACCTTAAACTAAACTAAACATAGATTACAATGCAGACAACAGGCCTTCCTAATCAGCAGTACTTTTGACTTTACCTTTCCTGCAAGTCACCTTTGAACAAACAAAAAACCCTCAGGGCCTGGATGTTGTGTTGCACTACCTTAACTCATGGTGCAACAATCAGTGAGATTTGCCAATGCTGTGCTGAGATCCACTCTAAATGGAAAATACCAGCAGAAAGAGGGTGAACAACCCTCAGCCTAGGCTTATAAATCCTTTAAGGAACCCTCCGAGCCACACCCCTGGGCCAATACTGTGTCCCCTGAGGTGTACACATCATCCCCCTGTACCTGTCCATCATGACCTTACCTGACCCCCAGTTTTTCCAGCTGTCCATCATCCTGACCTCACTAGGCTCCTCGCCTTTCCTAGCCCTGTCTGTTCCTTTCCTCAACACCCCCACCTCATCCCCCTCTTCCCCTGTCCCTTAAGCTTCCTACATTTCCTCCAGGCTGCCATCAGACAATTCAGGTTGCCTTTTATTGGCAACCCTATTTATAACAAACACATTTCTGTATAGAGTCACACACCATTCTACTCTTTACATCTAGACTATATACCACCTATTATCTCTTGGCCTGTCTATAACTGCCTCATCAGATGCAACAGAAATTCATTAAAACCATAGTATGCAAAACTACAGACACTGCACCCCTCAAAAAAGCATACATATACATCAGACAGGCAGTCCACAGCACAACTTGTCAATTCCTACACCACTTATATTAGACAAACATGAAAGCAGAAAGTGAATTATCTCAACACATACATCACAAAAACAATAAGAATTTTCTAGCCTTAATACAAACCTTTTTCACTTCATTAACCTCCATCTCAAATGTAAAACCCCTCTTCTACAGCTTATGTAGTTGTTGTTACTATTTATTGACTTAGGTCCAGATATTCAGACTGTACACAAAAAGTGCACAATAGCAGGAGCAAGTGCAAGTCCATTTCGCCCATGCGCAAGAGGCGCAATATTCAAAAACTGAGCTGGCCAAGATGCGCCTACAGCTGACAACTGAATATCGCACCACCTGTGCCATAGCGCAACTAGGGAGGGGAAGCTGAGCATATCTGATGCGCCATAGCGCAACAAGGGATGTTCAGCTGAGCAGTACAGAGGCACAATAGCACAACCAGGGATGCCCCCCCAGCAGCAGTGCAGCAATGCAACTGCACAACCAGGGATGCAGAGGCCCACCACCCACGCCACAGATGGGCAGAGGAACACACGCAGAACAGACATCATCCCCCCACACCCCATGCACTGCACAACTGGGGGAGTGCTGGAATAACCACTGGCCCATAGAGACAAGCAACCAACCCACAGCTGGGCCATGGTGCCCCATCACACCCCTTGGCAAGCTGTGACTGGCACACAAGGAGGGCCGACCACCCAGTGCCACATCATCCCCCCAATGCAGAGCACACCCTGCACCTTGACCCCCAGACACCCTGCCCAGGAGCAGCATCCACCACTGCAGGAAACCCCATGCATGCCACCACCCCCACTTTGACAATGCAACCCTGTGCACCACAAAACCATGCAAGGCAGCCCTACCACGAGCACCCATCAGTGGGTGGCAGCACACAGCGATGCAACAAAGGCATACAAAGTGCCACCTTGCACAGCCACCCTGAGGTACAGCTGAGAGACTGACCATGTGTTGGCACATGAGGTACCCCACACATGACTGGGCATGCCCCGGATCCCACCACCAGTGGTACAGCACCCTGCACACCCTCCCAAGGACACACCCCGACCCAGCACTGGCCACAACAGCCAGCGCAGACACCCGCAGTGGTGTATGGAAGAATGCACCACACCGGATGCAACACAGTGCATGGACAAACACTCACCCATACCCAAGGGCACAACAAAACAGGGACGCAGTAGCGGGGCAACCAAGCCCCCAGCATGGGTCCATGGAAACCGTGTACACACAGGCTGCAGTCCTCCATGGCACAGGAGTGCCAGCCACCCTGCGCAGGCACTGTGGACCTGTATGCCACCATCATTTGCCTGGAGCACAAGTCACAGACAGTGGTGCACATCCCCTGCAACACACACGAGTCACAGCATGGAGGTGGGACAACAACTGCGGAGGCCACAGTGTCACCTGAGGCAGACATGCACCACACCAGTGACAGGAGGCAACCCAGCATTGAGATGGGTACAGTGGCTGCCCTGCATGGACAGCCACCACTGACATGCCAGTAGACTGTGCAGGTCACAGACATGCAAGGGTGTCAGCTGCACAGGCAATGGATGGGCTGTCAGGTGCACCATGGACACAGAGCATGCACCATGGACCACTGCAAACAGTCACCCAGTGCACAGGGAACATCACAGACACCACAGACACTGACTGATAGCTACTCCCACACCATAGTCACTTCCCCACAGACATACACACATACCCATGACTGCACCACCCCGATGCCATGCACACCACTGCAGCTGAGCACCTATAACCTGTTGCAAATCAGAGACCACCACAGTGTTTGTATCAAAAGACTTGTAATGAAAAACATCAAACAAAACTATTTACAAGTATGTACAGATGTGTGGGGGAGGGCCACAAACAAGGTGGGGGTGGGTAAGGGGCATGGGTGAACAAATGGGACAGGAAAGGAGGGGTGTGAGGGTGGGTCCAGGGGGTAGGAGAAATCAGGGGCACGGAGATGGTCACTGGGAGCCCCAGTCCCCACTCCAGTTGCTTCGCCTTCCATGTCTCCGCCGGATACCCAGCCGCTCAAACCCCCGCAGTATGTCCAGTGATGCCCTCACCACTGTCAAAATCTCCTGCAGTGCCTCCTGGATAGCCTGCAGCTGGTGGACACCTAGGACAAGGGAGCACAGTCAATAGGTGTGAATTCACAGCCCCATACAGCCCACCCATTGTGCATGGCATACGGCCGTGGAACATGCCTCTGTGATGGTGTGTGACCACCCACAGTGCCCACCCAGGCGCATACAACCATGTGGACCGCTGCACACACCTACCGGCCAAGTCCTGCACAGCACCACCATGGCTGTTTAGTGACATGGCTATGTGGTGCAAAGGCAGTGGCACAGCCATGTACCCGGTGCATGCACGGACCACCATTGATGCACTCCCAGACATGCAGTGCCACTGGACAGTGCTGACTGTAACAAGTTGCATGCATGGCAATGGTGTCAATGGATGGTGGCCATGCCCCGCTGCCCACCCTGTTACACAGCATGCAATAGTAATCATGAAGGTATGGCACTCACCATTATCAGGCTGGTCCCTCTGGCACTGTGGACTGTCGCCCCTCCTACTGGCCCTGTCCTCCTGCTGGCTCCTCTGCTCCCTGGTCAGCCACCTCTCTTCCAGCCCTGTGGTGCAAACATGGAGAGAGGAACATCAGTACAATCCTGTAGCAAAGTCCCCCTGCCCCCATGTGTGTGCAATCCCACCCAGCAAGACCCACCCACCCCACACTCTGATAACACCACTACAGCCAACACCAGACGGTCCTTCCCCCATGTTCTGGACACATGCAACCGTGATATCCATATGGAAGATAAAAGTGTGTGGATGTAACACCTACCTGGCCGTGGCACCGTGCCCCTCCTGGCACGTGTCCACAGGTGGGCAAGCAGGTCCGGTTCCCTCCTCCTCAGGTCGCCATATCTGTGGTGGCACTGCTCTGCCATCTGCCCCCTTCCTGTGGCCTCCTCCAGGGCATCAGCCACCTTCTGCCACACCTGGCTCCTGGACCTGTCCAGGGGTGCCTCCCCAAACAGTGGGCCATAAAGTGGCTCAACAATTGACACCAGGTTAGCCAGTTCAATTTGAGTCTACTGGGCAGCCCTCCTCCGCGCCATCTCACTTGCTTAGTATGTTCAAAATGGTGCTCTGCAGAATGGCTCCACCACATGCAGATGCTGCGCAGTACAGAGTTGCCATTCCCTATTGCACTGTCACTGAACAGCACGATAGTGGTGCACCCATGCCTGACGCATGGCACCTAGGGGGCAAAGGTCAGGCACAGGGTCAAGGGTCTCTGGCACACAGACAGGCACAGCACCATTGGAACCCAATGTGTGTAGCATGATTGGGTGCCTGTGTGCTACCTCCAGTAGCGGCCTACCGTGCTGTTGCCCCAGTGCGCCTATGATGCCCCAGTGCCACAGCGCCATATAGGTGAACATCGCTGTAGTGCCACTGGCACAATGGTGGCCATGCCCTGCATTGCCTGCCACGCACAGTACATCAGCAGTGCAGCAGGCGCCTGCGTCAGCAACCCGGGCATGCGCAGTGAGGTGTGTACTGTGCATGTCACAGAACTGCGCCCTTGGCTCAACATGTTCAACACAATTGTGCAAAGCGCAACAGCATGATATTCAGCCATCATATGCAAATCAGCTAATGAGCCATTCAATGGTGCAGCACTGCAATTTGCATCCACTTAAAGTTGCGCCTCGCCTCATTTGCATGGGTTGCGCTATAAAAGTGCGACATTGGGCTGCACTGGCCATAGTTGGTTACTGCAGTCTATTGGTGAGTTGCATGCTCTTAAGGAGTGTGGACTGTGGATTTTGGGACATGCATGGGACTGCACAGTCACAGGTAACAACTGTCATTCTCACAGGCTAAATCATGACTGAGAGAGTTGTGGGAGAGGAGAAACACAGTGGTGGGAGGAGGAGGAGGCCTAATTTCACCAAGGCCAAGAGAGATGCCCTGTTTGAGGCCTACCTGGATCAGGAGCTGCTTCTCAGTGGACAGCAGAGAACACCACAGGCCTGTGCTGCTGCATGGGAGGATGTGGCGCATGCAGTGAACCTGCATAGCAGCCACCAGTGCTCCGTGCAGGAGTGCAAGAAGAAGATGGGCACAGACAGGAGGAGGATAAAGGAGAAGGTGGCTGCCATCAGGGCAGCATGAGCTGTGACAGGTGGGGGACAGCCGGAGGTGCTACACCTGACCCCACAGGAGGAGAGGGTTGCTGGCAGCATTCAGCATTGTGAAATTAAGGGTGTTCTGGGTGGTGGCTTCCAGACAGGTGATAGCCCATCACTGCATGGTAAGTCATGGTCTATCTATTGGGGGGGCAGGGTAGGTCACAGGCAGTAACATGACTTTGTTTTCCTTTACAGATCCTGAGCATCTGCATGGGTCAGCAGTGTTGGGCCTGTCCACTGAGGCCAGTCAGATGGAGATTGAGGAGGGCCCATCCACCTCCACAGGTATATGTGGCTCAGTGCGACAGTGGGCCCTCCTGGCTGTCCAGACTGATGATTTTGGAACAGGTGCGGAGGAGGCCCAGCCAGTGTCCCAGCATGCCGGCATCCATGGATGCCGGCATGCTGTGACTTGGGCTTGTGCTGGGTCCATCACCGATGATGATGTCGCTAACACCATGGGCAGTGACACATGTGTGCCATGGGATGGGCACACAGCAGGCAACATCGCGGCCATGGCTGTGGGTGGTGCTGCCAAGGAGGCCTGCGTGTCATCACAGTCCCAGCCTGTGCCTGTCAGCACTAGTGGAGCAGCACTGGTGTGTGTACAGGACAGTGGGACTGTTGCAGCCACTGCAGCGGCACTAGTGAGCCCTGGGGAGCGGCAGCCAGAGGGGCAGCATCAGCAGTCGGCCAATGGGCTTGGGGGTACAGGGTCAGGGGGCAGCATCAGTGCACCGCCTGTGGACATGCCCAGACCTGGTCCTGGTGTGCAGCACCCACCCTCAAGGAGTGCTGAGCATCAGGGCCACACACTTCCTGAGGGACAGGATGCCAAGGAGGCAGATGACCTCTTGGATGAGCACACCCACATACTGCAAGCATCAGTCAACCAGCAGATGCGGCTTGCAACGTCAGTGGATGCACTGCGTGTGGCTCTGGAATGGGCAGAGGAGCGTCGCAGCAGAGACACTGCTCTGATCCTGGCAGGGATGGACCGGTTGCGGGAGGATGTGACCACTGCCATTGACAGGCAGACACAGGCATTCACTGCTGTCATGGCCACAATGGGCACACAGTTATTTGCCCATGCATCGCAGACACCACGCAGTGCACTGTCCAACCCCCATTCCCGGCGTCATGCAACATCATCCTTGTCGACACTGGGTTCAGCTGTGGGCATCCTGAGCATGCCTGGTGCAGGCATGTTTGGTGTGCTGCAGTCCCCTGTGTGAGCACGGTCGCGTTCATGCAGTGGAACCCCTGGAGGACCATCGGTGCCACCCCATGAGGCCAGTGGTCAGCCTGTCAGTGCTGGCGGGTCTCAGTGGGGCCGCCCATGCATCCGTGGCAGCCAGGGCACTGTGGCGCGTGACTGACCTGTCTCCCAACGTGGCTACTGTCTGGTGCTGCCTTGTGTGCATTGTGTCATTCAGTGGGCATTGCAAGGGTGGGTACCTGAGCCTGAACACAGACACACAGTCCATCTGCACACCCTCCAGGCTGCTGTCCACATTTGCGTGTGCATGATGATGCCTGCATTGTGCTGTACACCAATGTGCAATGGTGCTTGGCATCTGACACACTCATAAGGACAGGCAGTGGGTGTGGTGGTCTGTGGACATGTGTGTGGCTAGGGGTGGCATTCTGGGTCGGTGTGCCTCCTACCCTTTGTGCATGTCTGGTGCGTTGTGTGTGTGTGTGTGTGTGTGTGTGTCCACCTGGCATGTTAGACCTCACCCAACCCTGGTTGTGTGTGTGGTTCCATGCACGGCCAGCTCCATTGATGGCATGCAACCCCGGTGTGTGTCCATGCGTGTTTTTAGGTTGTGTCTTAGCCACTGTTGGTTGCACATGGCCCCATGACTTACCTGGGTTGGCTAAAGTGCTCCTCCGTGATGGTGTCCCAGTGCAGCTGTGCCAGCCGGAGCAGTCGGAGGTCCCGTCACCCAAGGGGGGGCTGCCCATCACCACTGTCACTGGCGTCCTCATTGTTCCCATCACTGTCCCCCTCTTTGACCTGTACAGCTATCCCACATTCATTGACCATGTTGTGCAGGATGCAACAGGCCAGGAATAGCCTGCAGACCTTTGAGGGGCTGTACTGTAGGGCACTGCCGGAGGTGTCCAGGCAATGGAAACGTGCCTTCAGCATCCCGAACACCCGCTCAATGACATTACGTATGATGGCATGTGCCTCATTGTAGCGTTGCTGCAATGGGGCCACGGGCCACCGGTAGGGTGTGAGCAGCCAGGGATGGAGTGGGTATCCACTGTCACCTGTGTGTAGAGGGTGGAGGTTAGTTTGGTGATCAGCATTGCCCTGCTCCAGGCCATGTAGGCCACTACCCATGCCACCTCTGACCATGCCCCCCAGGCCCTATGATTGTCCGTGTGGTTTGCATACTCACCCACTAGGTGGCCAGTGGGGATATCCCCACTCTCGAATCTGTGGCACAGTGCTGACTGGTGCCAGATGAAGGCATCATGTGCTCCCAAGGGTGCATGGCAAAGACATTGATTATGCACCCCCTGACATTGCACACCACCTAGCAGTTGATGCTGGCATAGCCCTTGTGATTTATATAAATGTGGCCCCCTCAGGGCCAGATGGTGTGCGGATGGCCACATGGGTGCAGTCTATTGTCTCTAGCATGCCAGACATACGTGCTACCCTGTGGAACTCCTGTATGTTTGCTGTGCGCTCAGCCGGAGTGCTGGGGAAATGGATGTACGCCACAGCATGTGGCAGCAGTGCACTGAGGAATTGGGTGAGGTGGCATGATGTGGCCAGCTGGGTTATGCCTGTGGTGTCCCCAGTTGGTCTCTGGAAGGTATCCGTGGTGAGCAAGCACATGCAAGCTGTCACTTTTGTCTCCACTGACAGAGCATGGCTCCGCCGTGTGGGTGCCTGCATCACATCACTGCACAGCTCACAGAGCCACCTCAGAATTGCCCGATTCAGGTGGTACCGGCCCACGATCTCCGTATCACTGTACAACTCGAAGCTGGTGCGGGCTCGGTACTGCCTGTTGGGGTCATACCACCGAGGGGCCCTTCCACGGCCACACCCCCTGCTGCCCACCTTCTCACCCCCCTCATTACTGCCTCCATCTGGATGGTGGCACTGGCCATGCCCCTGGCTTGTGTTCACCCCCCTGGCAGCTGTTTCTGTATTCCCCCCACTGTCCTGGCTGCTACTTCCCCTGCACGGGGAACACCTGCCTGTGCTGGCCTCACTGCTGTGTGGCATACTTCCCCCTTCTGCACTGTGGCTCCCCAAACCTTCCCCTGTGCCTGTTGATTCCAGGTGCCCTTTCCTGGCCTGCCCTGTGTGTCCCTGCTGCCCAGTTTATCCTGCTAGACTTCGGGCTCATGTGCCTTCCCTGTAGTGTTCTTGCACCTCTCCCTTGCTCCCTTTTATTTTGGCTCATTTCCACTATGGCGCAACTCCGCTGGCTCCCCTATTGCACATGGCGCATGTTGTTGAATATCACACTGAGCCATTATTGCATGGTTCCTCCCCCTTCAGTTGCGCATGCATTCATTATCATTGCAGTGTTGCTCAGCGTGATTTGGGGGGCGCAACTGCCTCCTGCTGAATATCGCAGAATGGCGAATTTTCGGACTTGAGCAGGCAGAACCCTATTGTGCATGGCTCAACTCTTTTGAATATCTGGGCCTTAATTTCTTATTTTACCTCACTATGTATGTCACTCTTTTATTCTTTACTAACACATTTTGTGCACACGTTACCCTATATTTGCTATTACTATAACACAGTACTCTATTTACCACTTCATCTCATAACACGCACTTCTATTCACCTCTACAGTTCCATGCAAAAAAGCTACAACCCTTGTATTACCCCTAAATTATTCACATTTTAACCACAAAACAACAGTTCCAGAAAAAATATTCCCTTAACTGACAACCTTCATACCTTCCTCAGCAGACATATCCCATATTCATAGCATATTCATAGCAACCAAAAAATATACTGCCCTATGCATGAATGGGTGCAGGTTATGCACCAAAGGTGTGTAACCTGCCCCTGCAGCTCTGTACCTTTGGACAGATGTACAGCCGGCAATATGCATAACGGATGTGCATCTGTTCACAGCCCTGCCCCCATGGTGTGCAGGACTTCACAGGGCAGTGGGGGGGTGAGGTCATGGTCTGGCTGGGCATCCAATCAGATGCACATCCTGGACAGAAAGTGGATCTTTTGTGAGGAAAGGCACAGGTCCGAGTGCATGAATGTCCACTGCAGGCATCCAGAACCATGCACACATGCCCCTGTGTCAGACCATTTAATAGCGGCCCCCACCACACTGCAGGGCCACTTCCCAAACTGACAACCCTACCCCCCATGCCCTGGACTGCAGCAGTCCATCACCCAACCTGGGACTCCTCCTGTTTATGACTGCAACTGCCCACGGTCACCCCAACTGGCATGTCAGCCAGCCATCATCCCCCATGGCACCAACTCCCCTGGCACCACCCTCACCCCAGTATATGTGTGTTGGTGCCTCCGAGATGGCCAACAGCATAGCCCTCCACTCATAGCCATCGGCCAGCTGACATATGTGAGCGTGTCTCAGCTATGCGCACCTGCATAAGTCAGATGGTCGATGGCTGTGGCAGTGTGTTGAGGGCTGTGCTATCGGCCATCCCATGGAGTGCCACTGGCATGCAGGTATGGGGCCGGGGGGCTGGTGTCAGTGCCATGGGGGGCCAGGACACATCAGTGTTGGGAGGCATCAGGGCACACAGAGCTGCAGGAGTAGCCTTGCCAGTGGGAGTGGGTGGTACTGCCATGCTGGCTGGGGCAGGGGCACTGTTGGGTGGGGGCTGCTGAGATTCTGCCAGGATGGGGGTGGCTTGATGTGCTGGGGCTGGGGAGATCATGTGGATGTGCAGGCTTGGCCACATACTGCAGTTATTGCAGGGTTCCCCCATGGGGTAGCTGACAGTCCACTATGTCCACCTGCAGATACATTATGCACTGCTGTGCATAGCATGTAGTGCTGCCACACCCCATGCCCACCCCCCCACACATTACAGTCCATGTGGTCCATGGGTCAGGTGCATTGAGGGCTGCATGCCCCATTCCGTGCATCCCATGTGGCAGGCATAATAGGTGTGGAGTAGCTACGCACTTCACTTGCGCAGCATAGTCACTCCATGGGATAGTGCATAGGGCCCAATGAAAATACTGTAATATATTGTAAATATATCTCCCATGCACACAGCATCACACATTCTTATTTATTTATTTAAACACCTCTTGTGGCTCTGAAAAAGAGCCTTTTGCATACACAAAAATGTCACAAAAAACCTACTAAACAAAACTAGAAATCAAGAACCTCCACAATCTCATAAACAGGCTGCCTGTTGTTTAAAGCAGCAGTGCAATGAAAATGAGCTAAAATTTGACCCCACCTTTTTGCTTCCTAATTGATGCCAGATATCTTCCAGTTTATGTTGGTGGTGACATTTTCAGTTTCTGTTATGATTTAAGAATTTTATGAACGTTTTAAAATAATTCATGCTCAAGAAAAAAAGATAGCTGCCTTAATTTTGCATTGAAATAATATTGAAGACCTGAGGAGGATAAGAATCCAGACAGAAATGCAAATGTACCATACACAGCACATGAAGCATCCAGAAAACCTTAATCAACAGTTTTGCCAATATTGTTTATAACCATAGCAGAAAATTAGCTTTTTGGAAAAACTTTTTTCTTTGCACTGCTGCTTTAACTGTCCCAGCCTTAATTAACATTCAGTCAGAGGAAGACATTCCAACCATCCACTAATTGATTTGAATCTGGATGTCCAGCTCTGTAGCAATCAAATAAGATGAAAGGGTAGGGACAAGATTCATTAAAGGGACTTGTAAATGAGGGAACAAAATTGGTTGGGGATAGTGAAGAGGGGGTGATGGAATGCAAGAAGAATTAGGGGAATTCATGGAATCACATGTAGCACTCATATCATGATCCTCTTCCATGTCAATGCCACAAAATACCAACAAACAATATCCTAAACAATGACCTTCCAAAAAAGGCAACTCCCACTCCAACTATAAATATACTGCATCTCTCTCATTCAATTGGACACATACATAAAAATGGGAAACCAAAAACACGACCCTGAAAATGAAAAACTTACACCCTACAACTTCTTTTCATTCATCCTGAAAAGGTGGGGGAAATTCTCAATTCTACATCACTTCCACAACACAATAAATTAAACAATTTGAACAATCCATAGTGCACAATATTCAAACTCCACAATATTCTAATATGACACTCCAGAATTCGTCCTATTTTTATGTACAGCACAATATTGTACTCAAACACACCACAGATACCATATCACTAAACATACACATTGTCTTCCCCCCCAAAAAAATATCAGTTTCAATATTACAAAACACTTAAGTCCAAAATATAAAAACTACTGACTAGTGCTATGCAGAATTTTTTTAAATTCTGATGGAATGATATTTTGCTGAGTTTTCAAAGTTCTGCCAAAATTCTACCGAATTTCACCAGAAACAGAATGGCATAATTACACAACACAAAATGTGGAATGAGGATTTCCACAACATTTCCATAGAATTTTATTCCGCAGATCACAATATTTTCCACAGAAATGATTCTGGAATGATTTTCTGTGGAAAAAATGCCATTCCACTGAATATTATTCCATGTATCACAGAAGGCAGAATTTCAGAAAAGAACCAGTGAAATTTTGGCAGAAATTCCACCAGCGGAATGGTCATTCTGTGTTAAATTTGTCGTCGGAATTCTGAATTCCACACAGCACTACTACTGACTATAGCAGACATCAGCAAAACAAAATCTTTACAAACATACATATAAATTCTCACCCACCAAAAAATATACATTACACGACATTTCATCCCCTTATACACCACAGCTCAAACCTTTTCAATATGACACTTCCTGAAAAATGATACATATACCACCACTCTATTACAACACTACCTTTTTCAAAAACTTATTTAAAACCAAACTCCTTCTACACAGAAATGCTCTCTGCTATAATAACCAACACCTCCTCCATTCTATCTCATTTTTATGCACATCTTCTGTACTCTGTTTAAAAAACAACCCACTCACTCCACTATAAATAATGCACGCAAACCAATCTGAAACATACAGTAGAGATAGAACAGCAGAATGAAATATTGGACTCTCAGCTGTTAGAGAGCCTGGAGATCTGAGAAGACCTCAATCAATTATTTCCTAAAGAAAGAAATTCACCTCCATCATTGAACACTGGAATGAAAATGGAGACAAAATTGAAAGAACAACCAATTGTAGAAAGTACCATTGTCGGATTAAAAACACAGCAGTAGGTCTCTACAGAAAGAAAACAAATGGTTCTTTAAAGAACCATCACTTTCCCATGGAAGCTATATTACTTATTAACAAATACACTGCATCCTATTATATCATATCTCTATTACACCATACCCTCAAAGTATTACTACCAACTTATACAACACTTACTCTTAGCTTTCTCGAACACTACTACATGTCAAGCCTCCCATATAGTATACTGTTACCTCTCATACCTCTCAATAACACTCCTTATTATTAAAAGGGTCTCAGAAATGCTGAAATCTGATTAGTTGTCAGCATTCTGACAGCCTTATGCTAATCTGCTTATTAATATACCTGTAGATCCTGATCACCAAGAGTAGTGATCTCTTTGATGCCATGTCCTACAATTTTAAAATATTCTATTTACAGAACCCTGAGTCACCATTAGTCCCAACAAAGTCAACAAGAGCAAACTAACTGCTTATTAACTTCACTTTTGAAAACCTTAAAAAGTTTAGCATGTAAAGTTTTGAATTTTTTTAAATCTGTTGAAAGCAGTCACTTCTTAATAAGTTCTTATGTTCCATCAATCCCCCCAGTTGGCACTCCAGTCACTGGTGCCGAGACCAAAGTCTCCTGTCAGCTGCAGGTAACTGAGTTTAAAAAAATACAGCGCTTTGCTTGATCTGTTTAAAAAAATTTGTAATCATGTGTATTTACAAAAAAAGTTCACTAGATCAGATTTGTGGAACTGGTGAGGCAGCAAACAAGTGTTTGGGACATAACATGAATGCTAATGTTGCTGTAACTCACACACCATTACCATGGCAGCCTTTGTTTTTTTCTCTCTTTTTTAAATGAAACAAATGCCAGTTCCAAAAATCCAATCAAACAGCCTACAGAGGACAAAATCTCTGTAGTTGGATGGTAGTTTGCTGCCAAGTACTGCTAAGGTATGTTCTACTCAGTCTGCATTTTCATGGGAGATTGCCATTACAGTCATACAGAAGGAGTGTAATGGCAGCAGTGGGCACACTGACTGAGGGGTTGGAAGGAGCTCTTCCTCAAGCCAGGTGGGAGTCTGTAATTGTGAACAGCAATGGCAAATGAAACTCTGTTTGTGCAGCCTTCTAATTCTGTGGCACCATGTCTGGAGACCTGGGTTTGAATCCTACAGCCCCCACTTGCATACTGTGTGACCCTGAGCAAGTCACTTAACTTCTTGTGCTCCCAGGTCACATCTGTAAACAAGCTTTCAGCTTAGTGTGTCTCTCCTGGTAAAAAAAAAAAATAGTATTTTTCCACATCAACACCATGTACTGTACCTCATATAGGTGCTATATCAGGTAACGTAGGTGAAATGAAGCACATCCCTCATAATAAGGGACACCTGAGAGGTACAATACAATAATTTACAACAAACAAAATACTCAAGCAATATCACCCCCCACCCATGAATACCTTCCTCATCAACCTACATCAGCACACAAAATTTACCAACCTAAAATTCATCTGGTTTTCCATACAGGGCAGCAAAGTCCAAGCCCTATTCCCAGCAATAGCCCAAATATGATCTTTTCAGGCTTCAATATCTTACCACAAACAAAATGGTGAAACACCAACCATGCCAACAAAATCATTTCCCACCAACCTACACCACCAGGCATAATTTCACCATTCTAAATCCATCCCTTTCTTTCTGTCCATGACACCAAAATTGGTATCTATAAATCTATACAAGTCCTCACCAACAGAAGAACTCTTCTGTGCATGCATGTCATTAACTCCAAACTCCAATACTTTGCCAACCAACAATACCCAACATATATCTTACAACTAACAACACTGTAAAACATCAATCCCCCAAGAAAAGCCTTCACAGCAACCTACACAGTTGCACAAAATGTATGCATCCCACCATTTATACTGTTCTATCCATACCGCAGAAAAAATGTCAATAGAAATAATAAGCCTCAAAAAAGACAATTCTCTAATAAACCGGTATTACAACACATGATGAAACATTCACAGCACTCACATCCATCTGAGAAATCCTTCCCTCTCAAACCACTGCACCACACAAAATATCACCAATTACAGTTCATCCTCTTTTTCTCCTACATTAAACCAAAATCAGTACTTACTGTATATACCTGTTCAGCTATTCTAAGCATGCATTACATTATCTCTGAGCCCATTTTTAGTAATATCTATGTATGATCTCTTTAAATGTATATAATTTATGATAAACAAAACTCTCAACCCCCCTACCCTAGAAATCCTTCCCAACCTACTTACACTACCACACATAATTTCACCACTTAAAATTAATCTGTTTTTCCCCATAAACAAGAGCAAAATCAGTATGATTATACCATTAACAAACATGGGAACTGTTCTGGGCACCCCATACCTTATATCATTAACAAAACAACAGCACCTATAAATTTGTACAAGCCATGCACTAATAGGAAAACTCTTTTGTGCATGTGTGTGTCCTTAACTCCAAACCACAATACTTTACCAACTGACAATGCCCAACATATGATATCTTATGAGAAACAAAACTCTCAATTATCAAATCACCCTATGAAATCTTTCCACACCAACCTACACAACCAGACAAAATTTCACCATTCAACCATTTAGACTTTTCTATCCACAGAGCAGCAAATTGTCAACACTGATACTACATCTCCAAAAAAAATACTTCTGAAACCAACTGTTATAAAAAAAGATTATTCACAGCCATAACATGAACCTCACAAACTCTTCCTCCTCAAAGCACACCACCACCACATAAAATGTCACCACTTAGAACTTATCCCTTTTTCCTACATACAAGACCAAAACTGATACCTAAATACCTATACAACTCATACAACTAGCATATAAAAGGCTTCTGTGCATGTGTGGCATTAACACCAATCATCATTCCCAGTCATCAATATTAATACCAAAATACAATCTCATTAACTATCTTATGACAATGAAACTCTCAGACACCAACCCACTCTATGTAATCCTTCTCCACTGCCCCTTACCATGGCACAAAATGTACCAACTTAAAATTCATCCATTCACCCCAAATGAAAGCAAAATCTGTTTCCATTCCCACAAATACTGAACATACTATCTCTTCAAAGTTAAATGTCTCACAACCAACAAAACTCTCAAACACCAAGGCCCCCCACCCCCAGGAAATCCTTCCCCATCAATTTACATTTCCACACACAATTTTACATTCAAATTCATCCATTTTTCCTGTACATGAGAGTAAAATCGGTACATACTGTATATTTACTATTAATAACCACAGAAACTATTCTGCAAATCCCATATGTTCTACCGTTCATGAAACATACAAACTCTTCTGCACATGTGGTACTTTAACTCTGAGCCCCGTTTTCCATACCAACCAGCAAGGCACAAACTACGATTTCTCAAACTAAAATATCTTTAAACACACTCAACTGTCAAGTAACACCCCCCTTCCCAGAAATCCTCCCCACCAACCAACACAACTACACAAAATTTCACTATTCAGTAATGTGTAGTTTATCTCTAGATAAGAGTAAAAACTCAACAAATAAAACAAATTAAAATCATATGCACAAACTCATTTTTTTCAATTAATAGCTCTAAAAATACTGAACAGATCAACATGAAGCTTTAAGAAATTACAGATTCTGCCATATACAAGAAATCCTGAAAATGTCATCCATGTCCATATAGAGGATTGTGTATGAGCAAGCATACACAACAAGGCAGTTATGATCGAGAGGTTTCCATGGTAACCAGAGACCTCGAGAGCGTAGCTCGAGAGGTCCGTTACCACAGAAACCTCAAGATCTTACAACTGCCTTGTTTGTGTATGGTTGCTCATACACAATCTTTTACAGTGTATGGGCAACCATACGCACTACTCGGTGAACACAGGAACAAGTATCTAAAAAGCTTACTTCTGTTTCTGCCGCCGCATGCTTGCTTCCGTGTTGCCATGCACCGCTCAATTGTGCATGCGCGAATGTGTTCGATCTTGTTGTGCTGCACCGGTGATGTACTCTGTGCAGCACAACAAGATCATGACGCACCGAGTGCAGGAAAACAACGCTGTTCAAGGCATGGATTTCCATGCGGAACAGCGTTCCACCATACACTATAAAACTGTTATCTTACAAGCAGTAAACAAAAAATCAACTTTAATATAAAATTCACCAGTGACCCTAACTATAGAGGTGCTACCATGCCCCTATGCTACATAAAGCAACAAAAATGGTTAGAGGTTTGGAAAGCAAAATATATGAGGAAAGATTTAACAATCTGGGATTGCACAGTTTAGAACACAAACACACTACAGGTGGTTTATTTATGTCACTTACAATATACAAGGATCCAGAATTACTGAAAGAACTACATTTTACAGATGGACAAGAAATATGTTCTCTGAGAAGGCACAATAAACAATTAAGGGCTGCACATTTCAGAACAAATGCCAGGAATTATTTTCCACACAAAGGGTGGTGCAATTATAGACTAATTTACTAGCAGAAGTGGTAAAAAAAACAGCACATTTGATACAATTGAAAAAGGATTGGACATCTGGATGGGACAAGAAAAATATAATGGAGATTTAATTTAATCAAGAGATAGACAACTCATGGACAGAATTGCCTAAACTCTAGATCTAAATTCAAAGCGTTAGCCAAAGTATTATCATTAAAGTACTGTATTATCCAAAGTATGAAAGTATTATCCAAAGTATTATATCTGATTAGTACTTCCATTTTTTTCTGCTATGAGTTTACTTGGTTTATTTGTTTTTTTGGACAAAAGTAGGCCAGTAGCCCATTGAGATTGTCCTCCATATTGATGGATCATACACCGAGGTCCCATTTATTCATCCAATTATCTAATTTATTCTTGAATATTGATATGTTTATTGAATTAACAATATCTTGTGGTAATTTATTCCATAATCTGGGTGATCTAATAGTAAAAAAATGTAATCTCTTATTGTTGTTTACTTTTTGAATTTCTATTTGTCTGTTATGCAATCTCGGTACTATTTTTCTTGTTGAGCAGACAATACAGCATAGTTTCATTTGTTCGGGTGATTTAAGTATTTTATATAGTTGTAAAAGGTCGCCTCTGGTTCGTCTTCGCTCCAGAAAGTGTAGTCCGTTTTTTTTTTAAATCTGGTATTATACTCTAGATGGGTAAGATGTGGTATTAATCTGGTGGCCCTATGTTGTACTTGTTCAATTTTATTTATGTCTTCCTTTAAGTAAGGGTTCCAAAATGGTGATCCATAGTCAAGATATGGCCTTACATGTGACCTGTACAGTGACAATAGGCATTCCTCTGTTTTAGAGATGAATGTTTTGTTAATTCTGTGCAGTAAAGCATTTGTTTGATTATCAGTTTTTGAACAATGAGATGAGGATAATAGTTTGTCGTTCACCATGATACCCAACTCTTTTTCTATAGAAGATGCCCTAATTATACTGTTATTCAGATAGTATTTTTGTTTGGGGTTGTCTTTTCCAAAATGTAATACAGCACATTTGGCTACATTAAAGTACATCTTATTAGTACTGGCCCATTGTTCTATTAGTAAGAGATCCAAGATCAAGTTATGACAATTAGTAGGGGTGTTTACCATTCCTCCGAGTTTAGTATCATCGGTGAATTTAACCTTTGTGTTGTGTGGTGAGATATGCATGTCACTGATGAAAAGATTAAACAATACCGGACCCAAAATGGTGCCCTGCGGGACACCACTTGCCACGCTATCCATACCTGAGAGTACCCCATTCACCCTAACCCTCTGTGTTCTATCACACAACCAGTTATTAATCCAGGATATAATAGGAGCTGAAAAGCCAAGTCGATTTAGTTTATTAATCAAGATACTATGTGATACTTTATCAAAGGCTTTACTGTAATCTAAGAGAATGACATCTGTAGGTATTTTACAGTCTAGATTGGAACTAATATAATTGTAGAAACTAATCAAGTTTATAGTACATGAGTATCCAGTTCTAAAGCCATGTTGATATTCAACATTAATGTTTAACATAGACATCTCTTTTTTCAAGTTGGTGTTTGATTATTTTTTCCATTAGTTTACATGGTATGGATGTTAAACTGATGGGTCTGTAATTTTCAATTTTAGAATGAGAGCCTTGTTTAAAAATGGGTGTAACAGTAGCAGTACGCCAGTCATTTGGGACTGAGGATTCATGCAATGATTTTTTGAATATAATAGTCAGGGGGAGAAATATTGTATCCTTTGTTTCTATAAGAAATCTGGAGCTAATATTATCTGGGCCAGAGCTAGTATAATGTTTGAGAGTTTCAAAGACCCACTTAATATCTTGAAACAGAGTTTCATATGTTTCAAGTTTAAAATCCACTGTAGTAAGAGTAGTTTTAATAAGTTCAGGAGTGAAAACAGATGAGAAATATTTGTTCATCTCAGAAGCTGTTTCGATATCAGATGTTATAGTCGAGTTGTTGCATACCAAAGGAGCTATCATGTAGTTGTTACTTTTTCTTGCCGTTTAGGTAAGTGTATAAAGCCTTATGGTTATCTTTTGTGTGTACAATTTTGAATTCGAAATTACGTTTGGCTAATAAGATGGATTTCTTTAATTGTCTAACCACCTCTTTGTATTTGGAGAGAATGCTAGTTACCTGATCCAATGAACGTTTTTTTAGGGCTATAAATAGTTTCTTTTTCTGTTTAATTAAAGTTTTGATGTTGCTGTTAAACCATGGGGGGATTTTCCCTTTATTGTTATACTTAAATTTGTCCGGGACAAATGATTCCTCTAGTTCCAAAATCTTAGTTTTTAAATAGTTCCAAGCTGTTTCAGTATTCATTGGTTGCATTATTTGTTCCCAATTAAGGGATTTTATCTGTTGAGTAATAGTTATAAAGTTCGCCCTGTTATATTGTTTTATTTTTAGTTTGTTCATTTTGGGTAGAAGAGGTAGTTGGATGGAGAAGAAAAGAGATAAATGGTCGCTATTCCCTAAAAGGTTAAGTAATTGAATGTCAGATATGTGAGTCTCAGGGTTAGTTATGACTAAGTCTAATAAATTTTCCCCCTAGTTGGTTGGTTTACACATTGAATTAGTCCCAGATTAATTATAACTGACAAAAGCTGTTCGTCGTGTTTATTAATTCCAGAAAATGTATCCCAGTTTATATTGGGAAGGTTGAAGTCCCCTAAAATAAGAACCGGATCTTTATTGGCTAATTGGGAGATTTCACTACAAAGTTGTTTAGTTTGATCAATATCAGATGAAGGGGGACGATAGCAAGTACCTATAAGAAATTGGTGGGTACTGGTGGGCCTAATATGGACCCAAATACTTTCAGAGTGTATGGTAGTTGATGATTCAAGAATCATGGGTGTGATCTTGGCACTTCTCTTCAATGAATGCAAGCTGCTTGGTGTGATATGGCTTATTTTAGTTATTTATTTAATTAGTTGTTATTGACTAGGTAAGCACATTAGATAATTAAATGCCTATTTTCAGGTACGACCCAGGAGGTTGCAATAGGGTAGGACAGACAGAGAAATTACAATACAAAATAAGAAATCACAGGAACAGGAATCACAGGAGTGCACAGGAACAGTACAGTATAATTACAAGAGAGCCGAAAACAGGGTGCATGAAAGAAACAAACAGTGCAGTTAGGGTCAAATATAACCACAGGGATAGATACAAAACACCACAGATTCTCTCTTATTGATGGAGAGGCCAGTCAGTCTGGACAAGTGTAAGCAGATGATTCCTTCAGATGGTTTTAAAGGCACTTTTAAAGAGGTGGAGACAGTAGGCGTACCAGACAGATATAGGGATGGAGTTGCACATCCTAGGGTCACAAGCTATAAAAGCCTGGTCACTCATGGTAGTATGTGTTTTAGGGACAGCAAGCAGGGGCTGGGTAGTAGATCTTAGTGGGTAGCTAAAGTCAGCAACCTGTAATTTCTCAGCAAGCGGGGGGGGGGTGGCTATCAGGAGTAACTTATTTACAAAACACCCCAGGACAAAGTCATGGCCTTAGGGAGAATAGCCAACCAAGTTTGTTGTAAAGATTACAATGATGAGTTAGGCAGGCAGCAGAGAGGGCACAATGACAAATGTTGTTATAAACTACATCCTACTAACACATGATGAATTTGGTAGCATTGGTGTAGCTATTTAGTCTGTACTTAAGGGAGGGGAAAAGTGCAGTTAGCAATGACCAGATGAGTGGTGGGGTAAGGAAGTGTTTGGCTTTGTAAGCCATATCCAACTTCCCAATTGCAGCCCTGCATACGTTAGAGATATGCAAGGTAAGATCCAGTTGAGGGTCAAGAGTGACACCAAAATACTTAAAGGAAGAAGTAGCAGTCAGTGGCAAACCATCAGAATTGGACACTGACAGGTCTCTGGGCAGGACCTGATTTAGTATGGGAGCCAAAAAGCATTGTTTGGATTTTCTTTATGTTGAGGACCAGCACAGGTCATACAGCAGGCTACGCATCATGCTCTGGCCCCATTTTCTGTTTTCTGGTCCCTTGGTTGGCAACATGCAATGATGCCAGTATGCATGCACAAAGAAGTGCACAAACACTGTGCACCTGCTGTTTATGAATCCCCTTTCTGAGCTGTAAACGTTGCCTGCCACCAAACCTTGATGCAGTGGCAGTACTGTGAGTGGCATTGCTAACTGTCCCTCCCCAGTAGAGGGGAACAGTCATCAGATTCTGGATCCTCTCCCCCTGCCTGACTCCAATGAGCTGAGCTCATTCTTTAACCCAGGTCAATGGTGTGGTGAAAGGTGTGGCATCCAGCACCTCAACCCTCTGTGTCACTGGGCTGTAAAACTTGTTTAATCACTGCCAGCCCCCAGAGAGCCAACACAATGGTGTACATAATACACTTATACACTTCCCAACATGGACATTCCACCACAGACCAATGCACTTATGTAACACCCATCACAAACATAAAACAGCATTACAAAGAGGTAGTATGAAAGAAGACCACTATTTATGATTCATAATCAAAACAAAAAGACAGATCCCAATTTGTTTAGTTTATATAAATCTGTTGAAGCCACATGCATTCATTATAATGCCACAAACCCAGTGCTAAGAATAATGGGTATGCAAATTTGGAGAGAGGTCAAAAGGAAATGTCTCAACCAGTACCACATTGTGTTTATCATGTCACTACTCAGATCCCACCACTGCCAACTGATACTCACTAAACATACTCTTTATCTTCCTTAAATGCACAAAACAACATGCACAGCAAAAATAGACATGTTACGTTTTGCTTGCAGTCTAAAGAGAGCAATCTGCTTGGGGAGAGGGGACCTCCATGTGAAATAATTAACAAGAAGAATTGGAATAGAAGTGTCAATGTAAATTAGCTGCTGAAACTACTACACATGTATAAAATCATTGACATAGTGCCACATAGTGCTTGTAATGGACTACTATTTCATAGATATAAATGAAACAGAGTTTATAGGTGGTGTCATCCTCATGGATATTAGTAGTTTTCCGTTGGTTAGCCCCACTGCTGGTAATGCATTCATTTGTGCAGGAAACTGCACTTGCACTTTCACAATCATGTGTTCTTGCCCTAGTATCCAACATTGGATATCCACACTCTGCTACCCATGTGTATACATAACATTTAATATATTTCTGGACTTATCTGAAGCACTGGGTGGAGGCACACACAAAAGTAGTCCATCATTTGCTGGGCAATTATCTTTCTTTTTGCCAGCAGGCTTAGCCAGGTGTCTCCACAAGAAGCCTGCTGGCCATGTCAAGGTGCCATAAAAAGAGCAAACTATTTCCTTGGGTGGGGGGTTGCATGTAAAACAATTGGCAGGAAGAATTGTGTCAGGAGTTGCAAAATAAAATGAAATTACTAATGACTGGTTCAAGAGGCCTCAGAATTTCCCAAGCATAAACAGGACTCCACTAAAAATGAAATATGGCATCTCAACTTGGCTATTATGTGTAAATAAATTGCTTGAAAAGCACTTTACAATATCCTGACGTATGAAAAGCAATACAGAAATAAAAATTATTTTTTTCTTTCATGTAAGATGATGGCAAGGAGTGACAACTTGTTTGCTCTACAACAGCCAGCAAAGAGCCATATAGAGCAAACCATTTGTTTTATCACTGCCAGCCCCCAGAGTGCCAAGACAGCCCACTGTGGTGGGAGGGACATCAACTTGCCCTGTACCAGGATTTTTTTGCAAAGCTGTCCTCTCGGCACAGAGCCTACTGAGTGGTTAAATGGAAACTGCACCACCTCAGGGCTAAGTCCTCCCTTCAATACCTGGCACAGCTTCAGATCAGGCTGAAGGGGTCCACCTACCCATATGAAATGCCCAAGGTGGTGGAAGAGTTCATTCAGTATCATTGGCTAGACTATTGGTTTCCCAGTCCCCATGATAATACTGACCAGAGGTCTCACACTACAAAGATGGTCGCTTTAGCCCTGACTGCCCCCAATCCTAAAGGTGTCTCTCCTCCAGTGTCCAACGATGAATTGCAGTGGATCCAGAAACATAAGGGGTGAGGGAGCAAACATCAAAAGGCTGAGATCTGGAAGAATCAGGGCAGACATGGAGAGTGATCTGGCAGCAGAGGCAAAGCACCCCCTCTAGAAGCCCTGTGGCCAAAATCCCTTTGCCAGTATGGAACAGATTTGATACACTCTGAAAAGAACAACAGCCTGACAGCTTTAATGCAGCAATACATCCTCAGACCCACACTGAGCTAGACCACATCTAGCTAACAGCACCAAAGGCCAGATCTTTGGCAGACCATGCTGGTACTCCTCTGGTGCCACTTGGGAGCTTCCTCCTGCTTTGACTATGCCCCAGCCACAGCTATCTCCACAGCAGCAATGGAGATAACTGCCATGAGTACTTCCAATGACTTGTCTGCTGTTCTCCCGCTCCATAGAATTGCCCCACCCCCCCATACACCTCTCTCTCTGAATCCTTGGCTCATGATTCCTAAAGTCTGTCACAGCACAAACCAAGTGGGATTTTCTATTTCATGGTACTGCCCAATTTTGTTGGTGGTGTGGGGGTAGGAATAGGTGACATGGCTGGGTCAGGGCCCTAATCATTGGCTCAGGGAATCTTCGGCAACATTGGTTGCACAGCTAATGAACAGGCAGAGTGGCACCCTGTTCAAAAACATTTTCAGCCATCCAGTTCACTGCATTGAGCCGCTGATTGTTCTGCCAGCACCACCCTCAGAGAAGTCCCCATGGGCTGTGCTCCTGTACTCCAATGTGGCAGCTCAAGTTCAATGCTGCATGTAATGGTGCCCTCATCATGCATCTCTGCATCCTTCAAACTACCAATTCAGATCTGAGCCCTCTGTACAATTCTGCTTGCAGTTCTCAGCTGCTGATCTGTCCAGTGGGTGGTGGGACAGTCACAAGGGGAAGCCAGACAGCCCTGTGCACATGCCACACCAAAAAGCAGGTGAGGGGGAATCCTGTACAACTCCCATGGGTTGCTTCACTAGTCTCCACTGTGAAACATATTGCAGGTGCTTATGATCCCAGATTTGTTCGGCAGGAGATCTCCCAGTTTGTTATGGTTGAATCTCATCTAAGAAGTACCATTTATGGCTCCAGCTGCTGTCTGAGTTTAGTGGCCCTCTGAATTAGGACATTAAACTGGACACCATGGACTTCACCAGTTTCAGAAGATTTAAAGCATCTGGAGTCAGGGTTGGTGCCCTGACAGCAGCTGTACTCCTGCTTTTCTCAGGCTTTAACAATCGGCTCTACTGTTATTAGACATTTTGTCATGTCATGTTTTTTAGTTTATGGTCTGAATTACATTTGAGGGCAGAGTGGATGCTTTTCATTGTGGGGGTGGTGCCTCACCCCTCTAGGTGGTAAGTGCAGTTACCCCCCTCTCTGTATCATTCTGTCTCTCCATCAGTTGGCTGCCTGTAGACTAACTGTGATAACTTGTTGTGCATGATCTGCCCACCTGCCTCCCCTTCTTACCACTGGACTAAGCCCCTAGAGGCTGTGCCACTTTTCTGGAATGTCTACTGTGGCTGATTTCTAACCCTTCTCTCCCATTCCCCCTCCACCCCCAACCCCCCATTTGTCTGGCACTGCTCCTTGGTTGCCCATGACCTTACTCAGGCACAGCTCAGTGGTACCAATGCTCAGCTACCGGTTACCAAGGCAACTGACTGACCTGGTGAACTGGGAGAGTGAGTCTAGCATGTTGGCCTTAATGGAAGATTCACCAGGTCGGAGCCTCAGACCTATCTGGAATCTGACCCCACCAGAAACTCCCCAAGGAGGCATAATGGGGGAAAGCAGAGCAGCTCATCAGGGGAACCCCCTCTCACCTTCACCCTCCCCATTTCCCCCATAGCTATTTCTCCAGTATCATGGCACCATATAATGAGATTAGTTATAGGGCTTTTGGACCCTTAATGTAATTTGCAACCCTGCCATCACTGTGCATAAGTTCATGGCACTCCCCTTGTACTTGTAGGTTCCAATATTTGCAGCTCTTTCCCCATGACAAGAGGTGGACTCTGACACTCTTGACTCAGTTCCCATTTTTCTTTCTTGTCCTAGTATCACTATGTGGTATCGGATAACTATTTCCACAAAATAGGTCTGGGCATTGGTGCACCAGGTGCTACTCACCCAATGGTCCAGAAAGTCATTTGTATCTGTTGACCAAGGTTTTCTCTCTTCTTAGGCAAATACTTGAGGTTTGCCTAGTTCTTCATGTTATTAAAGGAATAATGTCTGACAGGGTGGGAGTTATGATGGGATAACATCCAACCTTGGGTGGCTGGGCCCGAGGCTAGCGGCTGAGGGCATCCAACACCAGAGAAGGGATGTTATCCCAGCATAACACCCACCCTGGAGGGCATTATTCCTATATACAATGGTTTGTTTTTTTATAATAAAAAAATAATTTTAAAGAATGTTTTTGTTAGTGCGTAAAAATATTTTTGTTTCTTAAGAGAAAGAGTTCCTCATCCAAATCCAACAAACAATCAGCAGGGATGTTGTACCTGGATAACATCCCTTCTGTGACAGCCAACTGACCAATCAGAAACCAAGATTCTTTTTTGTCATTATATAACAAGGTTCATAGTTGCTTATGTGCATGAGGTCTTATACTCTAGAATTACTGTGCCACATTCACACCTAACTGTGAGGATCCTGTCTGTGCTGGGTGGGTCACAGGAGTTTGGTGGGGTAAAACAAGTTTCCTGGTTGCTAGCAACTGGCTTACAGCATTGTCAGCACATTGCTCCCTTCCCATAGACCACATAATGGCCTCCCCTCCTCATGGAATATTAGGGGGATGAATGCCCCTGTAAAAACAATGCATATTCTGTCCTGCCTCAAAATCCTGAAGGCCAAGGTGGCCCTATTGCAGGAAACTAAGCTTTGAGAGGAGGAAGCAGCTGTGTTGTGCAGGCAATGGGTGGATGTGGAAATCCACAGTAGCTCTCCCTCCTCAAAAGGCAGGATTTCTAACTGCTCCTAGCCTGCACAGATAAATTATGTTATTTGATCCTTCTACATGGAGCTGTACTCTTCCTAGGCCCCTGGATCAGGGTGAGCTTGAAGCCTTCCTGGTCTCCTCTTCTCTTACTAACAGAGGCCCACAGTGTTCAACTGGAAGCCCCACTCACAGTGGCTGAGATCCAGATTGCCATCTCTGCCCACTCTCCCCATAAGGTGCCTGGGAGTGATGGCATACCAATTGATTTCTATCAGTGGATCCCAGCGATAGTTTCCCTTGTTCAAGTCTCACATCTTCTTGTGTCTCTGCCCAATGATGTTAGAGGCAGTGATTATGGTTCTACCAAAGAAAGATAAGGACATCACTGTCCCAGGCAGCTACAGGCCATTTTCACTCATAAACACAGATATGAAAATTTTCACCAATGTGTTTGACACTAGACTGGAACAAATCTTCCCCCACCTTGTCCACCCTTCCCAAGTTGGGTTTGTAAAAAGGTGTCTTAGCTTGGATAACCACTAAACATTCCTCTCCTTGATGTCCCAGGCAGCCTCTGGACCCACTCCAACTGTAGCGATTGCCATTGCTTTTGAAAAGGCATTTGCCTTGGTGGAGTGGGGGCACTGGCATGCCACATTCACAGGATGGGATTTTTCCATCACTTTACTGGGTGGATACAGGTGTTGTATACACAGCCCACTGCTAGGATCCTGACCAACTATATCCAGTTCAAACCCTTCAAGCAGGAGAGGGGAAACCATCAGGGCTGTCCCCTTTCTCCTATGCTTTCCATTTGGGCCATAGAGCATCTAGCTCTGGGTATCCAGCAACACCACCAACTGTTTCTGGTTGTCTCTGGATGTGCACACACTGTTGTAGTAAGTAAGTTTTCATTTCATGAGCACCCAACCCCAGGGGCTCTGGGCGCTTTACAAAAGTAGAGATGCAGTGAAAGCACATAAAATAATAATATATAATAAATAAGTATTAAACAATCAATAAAAACTCTATAAATCTATCAAACATCTCAATAAAAAGGCAGTGCTTCAGGAAACTGACAAATTATAACAGATTTCCAAAAGCTTCTCTAAATAAATGGGCCTTCTGACTCTGTTTAAAAACCTCCACTGATGGAGTATCCCTTAGAGATTTTGGGAGCGAATTCTAGAGATCTGGGCCGGCCATCTCAAATGTGCAATCTCCCATGGTTTTCAACCAGACCCTTGGAACTGCTAGGAGGCCCTCAGTGGAGGAGCGGAGTGAATCATTGTATGCAAACAACTGCCTGGTGCATCACTAGGGCACCCTCTCCAGTATCCCAACCCTCCTCGGCCTCTTAGCATACTTTTGGACACTGTAGGGCCTCATAAATAATCCTAATAAGGTGGAGGTTCTGCAGCTAAATAACCATATTTCAGCAAGATGTTGTTACCCTTGGTCTGCAATGGTCCCCCAAGGGTGCAAAATATCTGGGAATCTGGATCAGGGTGGATCAGGCTGGGGTAGGTTGTGACCACTGGAATCTACTGCATCTCTCCATAGTGGGGAAAACTGCAGTTATTAAAACTGTTTGGCTCACCCAGCCTTGGATATCCCTGCCAACTGGTTCTCCAAAATGGATAAGATAATTGGAGATTTTCTGTGGGTGGGCAAACCACCCCATTTCGGTAGGGCGGAGTTGAGGGCCACTTGGAAGAAAGGAGGCTGGGGTCTCTCTAGGTTTTATGTCTACTACGTGTCTTTCCAGTGTGCCCAAGCCCTGCACTTGTTCTCCATACCTACTCCAATTTGCCCCCCTATATGGGTGGAAATCATGCAGTAAGTAGACACACCTACATACCTGTTGGTCAATCCCTTTGCCAAGATTACTGGTGCTATGACATCTGGACTCACTGCTGTACCTACCCTTAAGGCATGGAGGAAGTTGAACTCCCGGTTACTGGTGCCCGCTACCCCGCAATCACTACTCCTGTTTTGGCAGAACCAATTAATCAAAGTGGGGGGAGGTGCCCATTACTTTCAGAGACCTGGTATAATGGAGAGATTCATATCCTGGCCAACCTGTGACAACTGGCCACCACACATTTGGACTCTTTTGAGAACCTTAGGGTCCAGTTTGATCACTTGAAGAGGGACTTCTGGAGATACCTACAGATTAGGAATGCCATTGCATCCTGCCAGAAGAAACTCCATCCTAACTTCCCCTAACACCTCTTCCTCACTTGCAGACATGGTTGACCAGCCCTAGGGGCAGGGCTGGTCTGATCTGAACTGTAAGAGCATACTACATGAGGTGCCTAACTCCTCAGATGGGGCAATGTGTAATTGGTTGCAGCCCCTGAGGCTAGACATCCTGGAGGTGTGCTGGGCTCAACTGTGGCAGCTCTCTCACAAAGCCTGCCCAGACACCAGAAGCCTCCTCATCCAGAACAAGATTATACACTTCTGGTATCACACTCCTGCCAAACTGAAATTGCATGGGCTCATAGACCACGATTGGTGCTGGAGATGTGAGGTGCCATATGCAGAGCTCCTGCATGTTATATGGAATTGCCCCAAACTTCAACCATACTAGATATAAATGCATACATGTTGCAACCAGATCTTGGGAGGAACTCATCTGCTGTCCTCCCAATTATTCATCCTGGGCCTCTTGGACCCAGCTCCCCCCACCCCAGAATGAACCTACACTCGCTTCTGATGGACATTGCAGAAGCCAAACATTTAATACTTCAAACCTGGAGGTCCCAGGAGATACCCTCAGTTACCCACTGGCTGACCACTATCTGGAATTTGGCTACTTTGGGTAAAATGTTGCACTTCAAGAAAACTACAGCCTCCTACCAAGAGGTGTGGGCCCCCTTCCTCTCCTCCCAGTATGCGGTTCAAAATTCTATATGATGGCTCAGATTTTTCAGACTACCACTTGATTATATCATGATGTCATTATGTATGTACAGATTCTGCTGAACATACTGTGCTTAATAATGTGTGTGTAAGTCTATTGTCATATGACTTTGCTAGAGAGTGACCTGCATTGCAGACTGTTTTTGTGTTTCTGTACATGAAAAAGTCTTCATAAAAAGGATTAACTGCAAAAAAAGGAGATAACAAATTACTGTTTATGAAGACTTTTAATTTCAACTAATTACAGTTGAATCACACCCAGAGGTTTCTGCAAGACAGCTGTTTAAAAGTTTTATTGAGTTATGTGGTTATCTATTTTATTTAGAATGTATGTTACCTGAGTTGGTGCTACAATTATCATCCTAACTACAGCTATATTGTATAGTGTTGCTGCAAAGCACCCAGTGGCCTTGGAATTAAGTGCTGTATACAGCAAATAAATATTGCCTTGCCTTGCCCTGAATCATTCTTTACTCGATTTCCATCTCTGTGCTGTTTGAACTCTGTGTTTCTAATTCTGTTAAGTTTGTTGAAACTATGTTAATGTTCTCTATATTTTCCAGAAGACAGTGAAAATGGGGGCAATGAGCCAGCTCACTTACTGGTAAAGCAAATAAAATAGCAGTAACATTGGAAGTAGCCTCAGTAGTATTCTCAGATGCCCTGCCAGTGTGGTACAAGGGTGAGGCTAACCTTCTTAATGGCTTCCAGTTTAACTCCTGGTTACAAGTGTGGTGTAAACTCCGGGTTACAAGTGTGGTGTAAGTAGTGATGTGCGAAGTTGGAAAACTTTGCTCCAAATTAATTCACAAGTTCATCTCAATTTGCAGAGTTAATCCACTGTGCAAAGTCCAAATTAGCAGAAAACTGATAAACTCCATGAAATGTGAAGTTGGGGACTCTGATGGCGGAGTGTGGCACAGAGGTAAAGTCGCAATGTGCGAAATTGGTAACTTTGCCAGTGAAGTTTGATGCAGAGGTGAAGTTTGCAATGTACTATGGGATTGGAGCATGTTGCTGAAACAAGCTGTAGTACATGAGGAGGCTGTCTTCAGTGCAGTGTTCTGAAGGCAGAGTGGGAGAGAAGTCTGTGTGTGCCTGTGTGAGAAAAACAACTTTTAAAATACATCTGAAAACCAAGCTTTTGAATCCAAATTGCTCACAATTTTTTCTAGAAGGCCTTGTGCTGCTAGATTTGTGTTTTTATGTTTATTTTTGTGGTGATTGTCACAAAACCCACTCAGCAGGTCAGCCCTCTACTCCCAAAGTGCCAACCTCCAAGCGCAGTCTTGTGAACAGTTAACAGAAACAGGGTAACCCTCCTGTCTGTTTTGAGGGTTTGAATCAACCTTTGGTCTCAGTTCTGGAGGGATTCAAACTGTGAACCTCTTGCTAGCTTACCCAATGCACAGGCTCAGATAATTCTGTCTTGGGGGGCAGATATCTTTGCCTATGGGCACCTAACCAGATGTACAAAATGAACCCTTAAAAACTCTAATAAAGACCTCAGATTACTCTTACCTTTTTCTAGTTTGGTATCACCATTCAAGCTTATGTACAGTGTCTGCTTTAACCATGTATACAGTACTTCACTTGTTAAAGAAAAAAATCCAAAGACAGACCAAGTAGGCTCTAAAAATAGAGTTTTACTAAAATAGATAAAAGTATGTAAAACATAAAATACAGAACTATATATCACAAGAACCATACAATCTTTTAAAATAACACGGTTTTAACAGTGCAATTCCTACTACAGTACTTAGATGTGTGTGTCTCTCTCTCTCTAAATATCTGCTTAAAGTGCTCAAAGATGTTTCTTTGTCAAAGTGTAGATAAAAGTGTCTCTGAAGAAAAATAGAAGACTGTTTAAAAAAAAACTGTCTTTGACAACCCCTTTGTGTGAGGTCACCTAGCTCCTCCTCTGTTTATTAAAAATCATTCGCCCAGGAAGTTTTATCATTTTAGAAGGAAAGTTAATTAAGGTTACATCAGCAGAAACTTCTTTCCCCACGTGACTTCCCCAATCAAGTCTGTAAATTTCCTTTCATCTGTGAGCAGTATCCCCTCTCACACAGACATTAAAGCATTTATGATTTCGCACCAGTTTGCCAAACCTGGTTTCCTCCTCGGAACGTCATAAAAGGGATATTGATTTCCCTCTTAGCAGTTAAAGCTATATTTAACTTGGATAAATAGGAGATTCTTGATTAAGGCCTATTCTAGTCTGTAATTAGCTTCTGGCCTTCCAGGTAACACCTTGTATCTAAAACCTGTGTGTGTGTATGTGTGTGTGTGTCATCTCACATGCTGTCTCAGCAACTCTCATGAGAGACAGTCCATAACACATTTTTTATATTACAAAAACTCATAGTGTACTCAGAACTGGCTGTCCACGTGTCACAGTGATTATTTACTTTTAAGTAGTGGTTTCTGTTTTGTCAGTCTGTGAAGCAGTGGGGTGAGGTGGGAGAGGGTAGGTGTACTCTGTAAGGCAAAACAGGCCAGGAAGATTTGGAGCTTTTTTGGGTAAGCAGGAAATTTGTGTTATATTTCAGTTTTCTCACTCTTTCTTGTTTATCATTTTTTATCTGTAGTAAGTAATTTCTCATTTTTATTTCTGCGGTTTAGTTTGGTGTGTTTAAGGAAAGTATTTTGTCAGTGTCTTTCTGTAGCAGTTTTAATGATTTTTTAGTTCTATTTTTCTTAAAGTGATGGTGTTCTGTCACTTTTTGTTGTACAAACTATTCAATTACCCCTGTTACCACTGTTGTTTTAATCCCTGTTCTGTTTTTAAAAAAATAACTTTCTGGGTTGTTTTTAGTGGTAGCTTTTCATATCACAGTGCTGATCCCTGATTCCCTAGGGGAAGGTGTTGTCTGCTTCTGTTACTTATTTGTACTGTAGGCTTTTTCTGCATTTTGTAATTTTTCAGCCCAAATCAAGTTACAATTAGCAAATAAGAATGACTGAGAAGAGATGCTCTACTAAATGGAGAGGTGCTGGGAGCCAGCAAAGAAGTGTTCAAAATCTGTGGGGTAAAATAGTGCTGCAGTTAAAAAAACTATGTCTCCAGCAGGACTTTCTGTGGGATCTGGGGCTGGTAGTAGTGAAGGAGTAGTTGGCGGTGGTGGCATTAGTGTCACCAAATTTTTCTCTGCCACTTGTGGCAGCCGTGCTGGTGGGGGATGTGGAAGGTGACAAGAGAAGCAGCAGTAAACAAGTAACAGTGATCAAGGAGGAGGCTGTTCATGTCTCCATGGATGGTGGTGGTGGTGGTGGTGGTGGTGGGCTGAGCCTGATGGTGGGAGGAGCTTGAATCAATGGTTGAGGCTTGGAGATCTGGAAAATGTGCGTCACATTCAGACACCTGATGACGAAAGGGTCATGGAGCCTAGAGACGGTGATGAGGAGGAGGATAGACCTGTGGGGGAGGAGAACATCAGCAGCTGTGCTGATGATGAGTTGTCGGATCCCCTATGGGAGCCTGAAGAGAAAAGGCATAAGGGTGATGCTGCAGATGATGCAAGGGACATTGTTTGCATTGATCCAACTACCACAGTACCCCCCAATCTTATTTAAATTATGAAATCAGCCCCAAAAACTCAAATTTCCACCCCTTCCCCTCAGCTGTCCAACTCATGCTGCCATGATAAATTGAGGGTTATGATATCCCTAGTTTGGGATTTTTATATACTTGACCCAGCTGATGAGACAGTGGCTATTTGTCAGCTATGTCAAGCATGAGTTAGTAAGGAGAAAAGGGCAGCCACAAAGGTACCAGTGGGTAACACACACACACACACACACCTGAAGAACAGGCACCTGTTACTCTGGCATCACCACCAGAAGGAAGCCAGTGCATGAGATCTCTGTCCCTCATCATCATTATTAGGCAAGACAAATGGAAGTGGCAGGACAATAGACCAGCTGGATGGAGGGGTGAGTGAGGAGGACTACATCCAGCTGGTCTATAGTGGCAGGACAGTAGACCAGCTGGATGGAGGGGTGAGTGAGGAGGACTACAGAGAGGAGCAGGCGGATTCTGTGGGTTTGCCTAGTAGTGGGCATAGCAGCAGTGGTGGGTTCAGTAGTACCACCCAGAGTCAGAAAAGCACAGTAATGCCAAATACAGAAAACCACCGATATCACTGGTGTCATTCATGAAGCAGCACATATGAACCCCCAGAAGTACAATATCACCCCACCAACAATGTCGCCATGATGAGTCCAATTGTTTGGTAGCCCAACCCCAAGAAAGGTCCAGCCGATGCTGCATAGAATGTCTGAGTGCCACTGCAAATTCACTCCCACTAATGCTACTGCATGTGAGCTAAATGTAGCAGCTACTGAAATGCTGACAATTGATCTATTGCCATTCTCTTTTGTTGAGAATGATAGATTTCGGAGGTTGATAGCCCATGCCTGTCCCAAACGGCAGATTACATCAAGAGCATAATTTTCTAGACATGCCATTCCTGAACTCTGTGGGACAGTGTCACAGATGATAAACCATGCTCTGAAGTATTCAGCATCACCATACTTACAGACATGCATACATAACACAGTGGGCTGGGGGACAGCAGGGCAAGAGAAATGAAGGGGATGTTTGGAGGGTGGGGTGACAGACCAGGTTGTAGGGAGGGTAACTACTGGAAGGATGTGAGGAGGAAGGGTGGGGAGGTGAAAGGGGATATAACACGAACAAATGGCAGGGACACAGCACCTGTGGTCAAACAGGCTACCACAGAAGGCAGTGTTAGGGTATCGAACAGGTTTTCACAGTTGGGTATGTTGCAAGAACAGGGAGAGCAAGAGGGGAAGGATGATAAACAGGGCTCAGGAGAAGGACCCAGTAGGAACCAAGGGAGAAGAAGGAGAGAAAAACAAATGGAAGGGAGCAGGGAGGTAGAGGAGGCATTGGGAGGCAGAGAGAGGAAAAGTAAGGAAATGGGAGTAATACAGAAGGAGTAAGGGAGAGGGAAAGTATTGAGCAGGAACATCAGAGTAGAACTGGCAAGAAGGAGAAGCAGGGAAACAAGGAAACAATTCTGATAAGCAAGAAGGCAGCACAGGTCAGGGAAACCAAAAAAGGGGTGATAGGCAGGGGAAAGTTGGGGGAGGAAACATGCACATTCAAGAGACTGGTACTAGAAAGGGGGAAGCAGGAGCAAAGATGTGTGATGTAATAACTATTAGAATGGGGATGTGCAGACAATCCTTGCTAGGGGAAATGATGATGAAATCCTAGATGAAAACACAAGGCATGAGTATGGAACCAGGCGAAGATGGGGAATAACAAGGTAAGAGGGTTGGAAGAGTGAGACATGGGTCAGAAAATGGGAGGATTTAAAAGAAGGCAACAAGGAGAGGGCAGAAGAGTAATCATACTGGGGGACTCTATAATAAAAGGTATCAGATGGGGAGACAAGGAGGACGGGAGAAGTTCTATCTGAGTGGATTGTATGCCAGGTATGACAGCACACAAAGTGAGGCACATTATACCCACATGTGTAAAGCAGCAAGGGGGGAAGCCTCACGTAGTGGTGCACCTCAGTACAAATGATCTGGAGGGGAACAGTGTGAAAGAAGTTCAGGGAAAATTTAGGAAGCTGACCAGGGTAGGCAGCAATGAATGGCAATTAGTTGACTTCTATGAAGTTCTGCCTGTACCAAGGGCAAGCACAGACAAAAAACAAAGAATTAAGGAGTTTAATGAATGGCTGTCGGATTGGTATAGGACTATGGGGTTTGGACTGGGGGGGACTGGGGGTCAACATGGGATAACAGGGCTTTGTGCGACCAGGAAAGACTTCATCTGAGCAGAGAGGGATCAGGAGTCCTGAAGCAGAATGTAGAAGAGTTTGTAGGAACCACATATAATTTAAACTAAGAAAAGGGAAACAGTCTGGGATGCAAGGTACAGGAGGCCATTTGTCTACCCCCAGCTGGTGATAAGGGAAGTGACAAGAATTCAAAATGGGAGGTAGTGGGGGGGGGGGCAAGAGAATGATTTATTTATTTATTTTTATTTATGTTTTTGGTAACCAGGTAAGCAAGCTGATCCAATGGACCATTTTCAGTTGCAACCCGAGCCATACAATGGCAGACAAGACAGGTACAAGTAATAATACAGTGGAAAAACATATAGTACAGTGAGTGCAGTGGCATCAGAAATAGTGATACATTACATCATTTCACAAGATAGAGGTTTAACATAGGAACAAGTTCATTACAGGACAGGCAGTGTTTCCCTGCATGGAGGGAAGTAGGACAATACACTTCTAAAAGATACTGACAATTACATCCAAGTAGACAGATAAGATACAGGGCATAAGAGATAACATCATTTCAACAGTGTCCACACAGAGCAATGAGACCAGACAAATTGTTATTAAAATAATAGCCCATACACAGGAAATAGGGCAGTGAGTATGTTGGGCCCCTCAAGGCAGCTTCCTGATAAGGGTGCAACCTAAGGAGCATGTACAGGAGGCCTGAGCTATAAGACAGTCTCTTAGTTTCCACCTGAGAGACTGATAAGAGGGTAGTATATGGATGGCAGGTGGCAGTTTATTCCAAAAAGTTGGGGTAGAGACAGAGAAAGACTTGCTCCCTATGACAGTGGATACACGGGGAACAACCAAGGGGGAGTGGAAGAGACCCTGAGGCATCTAGTTATCACCCAGTCAGTGAGAAAGGAGGAGTAGGGGGGACTTATTTGGGCTCCTGAGAGCAGTGTCGACTAGACAGCCCAAGGCAAATTCAAAATGGCCCTGCAGTGAGAGCCAGCCTAGGGATTGGTATAGTGAGCAGTGATGAGTGGAGTAGGGGACCTGAAGGGCAAAGCAGAAGATTGAGTTATATGTGGTGTTTAGGCGATTCAGAAGTGAGGAGAACATGGAAGAGAACACTGGGGAGCAGTAATCAATAAGGGGCAGTAGATAAGTAGGATAAGAAGGGACAAGGATCTGGCTGGAGGGTGGTCTCTATAAATGCAAGGAGCTTAGGGAATAAGCTACCAGAGCTCCAGGCACTGTTGGGGGGGGGTTTGATATAGCTGCCAACATGGAGACATGGGCCAGTATCAGGACTGGGACTTAATGATCCCAGGATACAGATTGTTTAGGACAGACAGATTAAATGGTATCAGGGAGTGGCTTTATTCATAGGGGATGGGATAGGTTGCAGTAGGGAAGAAGGGGATGAGGGGAGGGCAGAGAGATCTTGTGGGTTAACATAAAAAACATGAGGGGCAGGAAGATTAGGCTGGGGGTAATGTATCGACCACCCTCCCAGTCTGAAGAAATTGACAGAGAGTTGGTGGCTACATTAAGGAATCATTGTGGCAGGTGAAGGACGGTGGTGGTTGGTGACTTTAATCTACCAGGGGTAGACTGGAGTACCATGACTTCAGCTAGCACCAGGTAGCAAGTCCTACTTGAAGCCTTCCAGAATATATTCCTGTTACAACAGGTAAATGAGCCAACAAGAGAGAGAGGAACATTTTAGACTTGGTATTATCAGAGATGGACCAGGTACGTGAAGTGAGGGTAGAGGACCCCCATACGGGAAGTGACCATCGTACAATATGGTTCTCCCTTGATTTTGGAAGGAAGGGCCACTTACCAAAACCAGGACAATGGATTTCAAAAGGGCAGACTTCGGCAGGATGGCAGCCTACTTGGGGGCCATGTGGCCACCATCAGCCCAGATATGGATGTCAACCAGAAATGGTTTGTCTTGAAGTTGGGCCTGGTGGAGGCCATAGACTCCTGCACAAGGACCAGTAGTAAAAAAAGCAAGGTCCAGAAAACCAAGTTAGTGGACCAAGGAGGCACAAGGGAGGGTGAGAGAAAAAAGACAGCCTTTAAAACTTACAAGAGGATCAGTAGGGAGGCAGATAAAGAAGAGTACAACAAAAAATCCAGGGAGGTGAGCAGGGTTGTAAGGGCACTCCAAGGCCTCAAAGCAGCTAAAGCTTGCACAGGGGATTAGAGAAGGTAAAAAAGATTTGTTTAAGTATGTCAGGGAGAGGAGGAGCTGCAGGGAACGGATCACCAGAATCAAGAAGGAAGGAGGGTGGGCAGAGAATGGGGCAGAACAGGCGGAGGTACTAAATGAGTGCTTCTGTTCAGTATTTACCAGGGAGCGGGATGGGCCCATACCTCAGGGAAAAGACAGGGGAGGGAGGAGAGGGAATAACGGATGGAGAGATCCCTGTGAAAAGAGAGTTAGAGGGCCTAATATCCTTATGAACAGGCAAGGCACCAGGACCAGATGGGATACATCCAAGAGTCCTGAAGGAACTGGCAGAAGTCCTGGCAGCACTTCTGGCTAACTTGTTCAATACCTCCCTACCATCAAGATGTGTGCCTCTAGACTGGAGGATGGTACATGTGGTGCCCCCCATAAGAGCGGACCCAGGGATGAGCCAGGTAATCACAGGCCAGTCAGCCTCACTTCAATAGTTGGGAAACTAATAGAGACTATCTTGAAAGAGAGGATGGTGGCTACCAATTGTATAGGTCTTAACCACTCATTAGGTAAATACGTCGATAGCTCTGCTCTGTTTTAGCTACCAAATGTATAGGCATTAACCTGTGCTCATTGTACTTATACTCTGTATGATTGCTCACCCACATTTATTCTATGTATGTACTGTATGAATGTCTGTTTTATTCTGACGTGGAGCCTTTGGAAGTGAGTCTATGACTCAAAGTGTTGTAATTCCAATTTCCCAAATAAATAAATAAAATTATTGGAAAAGAACAGTCTTCAGGATGACCAGCAACATGGGTTGGCCCCAGGGAGGCCCTGTCAAACAAACCTGGTGCACTGTTTTTTTGGCTTCTCAGAAGAAGCCAGAAGGGGAAAGATCCAGATGCATTTCAGTGCAGTACAGTAACTGCTCATTACTGCTTTTGTTTTAAACTTAGAATCGTGGGCTTTTATTGGTACTGTAATTTATTTGCTGTCTTTACTTAGAATTGTTTTGGGGCTGCTGAAAATTTAAAACCTAGTGTGGTGTGCTTGTAGTGGTGCTGGTTTCCTTTGCTGTCTTTACTTGCTGCAAATGTCTTGTTTTCCTTCTTTTAAAAAAGTATCTGAGGATCAGTGGCAGGATTTTCAGGACACTAAATTAATAAAGAGGGAAACAAGAGAGCTTCTTTAACAGACAAGTACTGGAATAGCAGTATAAATGCAGTATAATGTGAGAAGTGGTGCAATGCAGTGGATGTGAGGCAGCTATATTCAGGCAGACTTTCTTGATGCTGAGGTGCTGCCCTATCTGCAGGCATCTTTCTGGACTGCAGGATGAGGTAGTCAGACTCGGAGCAGAAGTAAACTGGGTCAGGAGTACCTTCACCCTTATCCAGAGACCACCCAGTCCAATGCCATTTCCTCAAAGGATGCTAAGAATGAGGAGCACTTGGATGACGGTGGACTCAGGAGGATTAGGGCAGTCAGGCAGAGGTACATCCCAAATCCTATTCCACTCCAGAACTCATGTGCTGCACTGGTAAATGAGGATAACCAAACAGAGGTACCCAAAGAAGTGGAAGGGAAGGATGTAGAGGTCAACCAAGGAGGTGACCTCAGTGGGGAGAGCAGTGGATCCCAGAGGAGGAGGAAGCACATCCTGGTGGAGGACTCTATCATAAGAGGGATCCAGCTGGGAACACAGGAATGGGAGGACAGGGAGCTGATGTGCCTACCAGGTGCCACGGCATGGAGGGATGGGAAGAAGATCCTGGGGATTGCCAGGAAGGCAAGATGGGAGGGTGAGCTGGATGTCATTATCCACCTTGGTACTAATGACCTAGCAAATGGGGAGCCTAAGGAAGTTCAGGAAGAGTTTAGGAAATTGGGGAGGGGTCTCAAGCAAGTAGCTACTTCTGTCACTTTCTGGGAAGTACTACCTGTGAGAGGCATGGGAGAGCGTAGGAGTGCATGCACCAGGAACTGTAACTCATGGCTGAAGAACTGGTGCTGAGAGGGAGGGTTTGGATTCATTAGTGACTGTTGAACCACCTGGAGGATGGAGGCTTGTTCAAGTCTGACAGCCTGCATCCATCCTGTAGGGGAATCTAAGCACTCAATGATAAGTTTAAATGCTACATGGACAAGCATTTAAACTAGCCAAGGGGGGTGGCCGACCAGCAAGAAGGGTACCTAATTTCCCACCCCCCACAGCTAGCAGTGTAACCAGTGAACAGGAGGAGTGGATATCTCTTCAAAGCAGTGGGCAAAAGATGGAGATAAGCACCCAAGAGGTGGCTAGGCAGAAAGGAGGCAAAATTCAACAGAAGAACAGACAGCAGGGAGAACCAAGGATAAAGGACAACCAGGAAGGGGGCTTGAGTAGAACAGCTAAACAGTTCAGGGAGTTCAAATCATGGAAAGCCATGTGTGCCAATGCCAGGAGCCTTATCAACAAGATGGAGGATCTGGAGGCTGTCATGGTGCAGTCAGACCTGGACATTGTGGCCATCACAAAGACCTGGTGTAATGATAACCATGACTGGGAGATGGCCATACCCAGCTACAACATATTCAGAAGAGGCAGGGCAGGCAGGAAGGGAGGAAGTGTGGCACTT
Organism: Neoceratodus forsteri; assembly: GCA_016271365.2. NCBI lineage: Eukaryota > Metazoa > Chordata > Ceratodontiformes > Ceratodontidae > Neoceratodus > Neoceratodus forsteri. Next base: position 19,552,305 of record JADMNL010000025.1, read on the forward strand.
TATCTGAAAGATGGCATAAAAGCCACAGAGATCCAGGAGAAACAAAATGGGGCAAGATACTGTGGGTTAAGCTGAAAAGGTAAATGGGGTCAGCCATTCGCACAGGGGTGGTCTACAGATCACTAGCCCAGGAGGAAGAAACAGGAAGCTGATGCTAGCCATCCAAAGGGTTAAGCTGAAAAGGAAAATGGGGTCAGCCATCCGCACAGGGGTGGTCTACAGATCACTAGCCCAGGAGGAAGAAACAGGAAGCTGATGCTAGCCATCCAAAGGATGGCAGACAAGGGTGAGGTGGTGCTGGTTGGAGACTTCAATATTCCAGACGTGTACTGCAGCCTCCCAGCAGCATCAACCAGGATCAGATTTATCCTGTACTCCCTTCAAGATGCCTTCCTCATGCAACTGGTCATAGAACCAACTCAGCAGAAGGCAGTCCTGGACTTCATGCTCACAAATGGGGACAGTGTGATGGGGGTAACAGTGGGAGAGCACCTGGGGAACAGTGACCACTGGTCACTATGGTTTGAAATCACAGAAGGAGCAGAACCAAACCACACAAAAGCACTTATCCTGGGTTTTAGGGGACAGACTTTGGGAAAATGGGGAGATGCTTGAAAGCAGCATTAATGGGAATGGGGCAGGAATCAGGGGTTGAGGAACAGTGGGCAATATTTAAAATGGGGATTACAATAGCAACAGAATTATGCATTAAGCAGGTTAGCAAGGGGAAAAGGAAGAGGAGGCCATTGTGCTTTTCCAAGGAGGTAGCAGAGAAAGTGAAAGCCAAAGAGATTGCATTCAGGCAATACAAAAAGATGCAGGCAGAAGGGGATAGGCAAAAGTACCAGAAGAAGCAAAGGGAGGCAGGGAGGTCAGTAAGGGAAGCCAAAGCTCAGACAGAAAAGTGCATCGCAAAATCAGTGGGTAGAGTGGACAAAACCTTTTACAGGTACATAAGTGAAAAAAGAAAGACAAAGGGAGGGATAGTGAGACTGAAGGGGGAGGATGGGGGATGTGTGGAGGATGACAACAGTAAAGCTGACATACTGAACAGGTATTTCTGCTCAGTCATTACTGAGGAAGAGGAGGGTAATGGGCCTAAAGAGGGTACTAGGGGTGGGAATGGTGCAGAAATGGACACAAGTCCCTTTACATGGGAAAGGATCCTGAAGGAACTGGAAGGAATAAGAGTTGATAAAGCATTGGGCCCAGATGAAGCGCACCCTAAGGTCCTAAAGGAACTAAGAGAAGTGTTGACTGAACCTCTGACAATCCTGTTTAGCCAATCACTGGAAACAGGGGAGGTACCCAAAGACTGAAGGACAGCAGATGTAGTCCCCTTGTACAAAAGCAGGAACAAAGAGGAAGCGGGGAACTACAGACCAGTCAGCCTGACCTCGGTAGTGGGAAAGATCATGGAAGCACTACTGAAGGAGAGACTGGTGGAACATCTGGTTGCCAATGGACTGCGGAATTCAAGGCAGCATGATTTCACCAGGGGGAGGTCATTGAATTTTTTCAACTGGGTGACAAGGGAGATGGATCAGAGGAGGGCAGTGGATGTGGCCTATCTTGACTTCAGCAAGGCCTTTGACACTATGCCACACAGGAGGCTATTAAACAAACTGGGGAATATGTGAGTGGGCAGGACAGTAGTGTGGTGGGTAGGTAATTGGCTGGTGGCAGGACACAGAGGGGGGTGGTAAATGGCTGTCACTCACAGAAGGAAGAGTGACCAGTGGGGTACCACAGGGATCAATGCTGGGACCGGTCCTATTCAACATCTTCATCAGTGACATTACGCAGAACCTAGAAGGCAGAATTTCCCTGTTTGCTGATGACATGAAGCTTTGTAAAAGAGTGGACACACCAGAGGGTGTAGACAGAATGAGGAGGGACCTGCAAAAGCTTGAAGAACAGTCAAGGGTTTGGCAGTTGAAATTCAATACAAAGAAGTGCAAGATAATGCATATGGGGCACAACAAACCCTGGAACAACATATCAGTTGGGGGGTGAGGATATAGCATGCACCAAGCAGGAAAGGGATCTTGGAGTTATCATCTCTGATGATCTTAAGGTAGGGAAACAGTGTGACAAGGCAGCAGGTAAAGCAAATAGGATGCTGGGATGCACAGGCAGGGACATCACCAGCAGGAAAAGGGAGGTCATAATTCCACTATACAAGACAGTAGTGAGGCCCCACCTGGAGCACAACTATAGTTCTGGAGACCTTACCTACATAAGGACATAGACAGGGTAGAGAAGGTTTAGAGGAGGGCAGCAAAGATGGTACAGGGATTGCATCACAAGTTCTATGAGAACAGGTTGAAGGACTTGAATATGTACTCCCTGGAGAAGAAAAGAGAGAGAGGGATATGATAGAGACATACAAGTACCTTACAGGGAGGAATAGGGTGCAGGAACACACTATTTTCCAGCAAAAAAGATGTTCCAGGACTAGAGGGCATGGGATGAAGTTGGAGGGAGGGCGATTCAGAAGAGACATGAGGAAGAATTTCTTCACAGAATGGGTGGTGGACAAGTGGAACACCCTGCCAGAGAAAGTGGTGGGGGCTGAAACAATCTCAGGATTTAAGAACGCATGCGATAAACATAAGGGAATTCTGGAGGTCAGGGGTAAGGGGCAACAGACTTCTAGGAAAACATAAAGTGAACTTTCAAGCTCAAATGGGCAGACTGGGTGGGCCATAGTCCCTTATCTGCCAACAGTATCTATGTATCTATGACTTTTTTGACCGGGTGACTAAGGCACTGCAAGGCATTTAGGCAGCTGATGTCTTGTATCTGGACTTCAGCAAGGCCTTTGACTCAATGCCACATGAGAGATTGACTAGCAAGATGAAGCACCTGAGGGCAGGGGAGAAGCTGGTCAGGTGGATTGGGAACTAGCTGATGAATAGACCGCAGAGGGTGATGGTGGTGGGGGGGAACTCTTGGCACTTTGAGCAGCCATCAGTGAGATCCCACAAGGCTCAATTCTGGGGCCAATGCTACTTTACATCTTCATAGCTGATATAGCTGAAGGTGTTGAGAGCAAGATGAGCCTGTTCACCGATGACACCAAAATAGGTGTGGTGGTGGATAGCAAAGAAAGAGGGAGGGTACCCCAGGAAGATTTGGAAAGACTTGAGCACTGGCCAAACACATGGCAGCTAGGTTTCAATGCTAGAAAGTGCAAGGTCATGCACGTCAAAGCCAGAAACCTGGATTACAGTTACCATTTGGGTGGGGGAGTGGTTATCCATCTCTGTGGAGGAAAAGGATCTGGGGGTGGTGGTTAAAGGGAATATGAATCACTCAGCACAGTGTAGAAAAGCAGCTGCCAAGGCCAATAAAATGCTGGGGTGCATTGCTAGGGGGATTACCTCTAGAAGGGAGGAAGTAATCCTTCCACTGTACAAATCATTAGTGAGGCCTTTCTTGGAATCCTGTGTACAGTTCTGGCACCCCTATTTAAAGAAGGACATCAAGCTTTTGGAGAGGGTCCAGAGGTGGGTGACTAAGATGATCACAGGGATGGGAGAGAAACTCTATGAGGACAGGTTGAAGGACCTCAACATGTACTCCTTGGAAGATAGAAGGGACAGAGGTGATATGATTGCGACCTTTAAGTACTTCAAGTGTACAAATAGAGTTAGTACTAAGGGTATGTTTAGGTTGAAGAGAGAGAGGATCATGAGACAGCATATTCTGAAACTGGAGGGGGGTAGGTTCAGGAGGGAGATGAGGAGGCATTACTTCATGGAGAGGGTGGTAGCAACATGGAACACACTGCCAGAGGAGGTGATCTCTGATTTCATTGGGGAGTTTTAAAAGAGGGTGGGATAGGGTCCAAGGCAGAATACAAGTCAGGGGGAGCTGACAAGAGTGGGGAACTCAGTTTGGGGTAACAATGGGGCTGGAGGGGCAAGGGGGGGCAGCAGTAATTGTCTGAACTGTGAGTTGCACAACCAAGGAGATGTGATAGACTGTGAGGCCTGTATCTGCTGGCATTTTCGTATGTTCATATGAGCATGGATATGTGGACCAGTGGCAAAACAGTGGGTAGCTCCTATGTGTTCATTACAATACACTGGGCACAGGTACCTGGTGTAGTATTTGACTCTGGGCATAGGAAAAATTACAGTAAGCCCAATTATAGTGGTAGCAACACTCTGGGTATTTAACCGCATACCATGCTGACAATGAAGAGTATAATGGATCGCACATGGGTAAGAAAATGCTGGAAGTGCTCCTTACTGAGATTGATGAGTGACTTCACCCATATTCTCTGAAAGAAAAGCAAGTTTCACTGTGAGCGATAATGGCTCGATTGTTGTTAAATGCATCAGTGATGGGGGGGTTCTCAGGGTACCATGCCTGGCACACTGCCTTAATTTTGTTGTGCAGGAGTTTCTAAGCCATCCTGATATCAAGGCCATGTTGACTGTGAAACATTGCACCTGTGTCCACTTTACCCATTCCAGAAAGGCCTGTGACCAGCTCCATCATCTGCAGATACAAAACAAACTGTCCCAGCACTGTATGAAGCTGCGTGTTGTCACCAGATGGAACTTGACAGTGCACATGCTTGAAAGGTTTTACAAGCAGTATAAAGTCATATCTAAATATCTGCTGCTACATACAAGTTCAAGTTCAAGTTAAAGTTTATTGCAGGAAAGACTCTGTTGAGCAAGCTCATTCACAAGGCGGTCCTGAGGCACATACACATACAGTTCGCAATTACATAGACAGGAGATATAAAATGTAGAACATCAAAGAAAAAATATATAATACAAGAGGTATACACAATAGAAGTCCTTATGCTATATATGCAGTACATTCCAGCTTTAACCTTGCCCTAAATTATGAAACACATTTCAGCTTAAGAAGTAGAGGGCCAGTTGGTACCTAGGAAGTTGACTTGGCGTTGGGGGCCTAGAAGCACCTACATATGTCTTTTAATTTAGAGATAGCTAGTGTTTTGTAGGAGTTAATTGATACGATGCTGGTTAGGATGTGTTAGATCAGGCGGAAGTTGAAGACATGGAAGAAAAGGAGGACGAAGCTGATGAGACAGCAGGACTGTGGGCAGTGCAATGCCTAGTAGATACAAGTTGTGACAGTGCTGGAGTATCCATATCTGACAATAGAGCAGTGGCACCAAATGGGCAGCCTGATCATGATTGTGAGGCCATTCAAACATACAATACAGGCAGTGAGCGGAGACAATGCCTGTATCAGTCTGTCCATTCCACTACTACATGTGCTAAGGTAGACACTGGTGAATGTGCAGCAAGTGCTGGAGGCAGGTGGTGAAAGTGAAAGTGTTGCCTTAATGGAACACATGCTCCATGTCTCAGACTGCAATACACATATTTCTGGCTTTCTGCAATCTGAAGATTTTGGGATTGCCACCATACTGGACCCACGCTACAAACGTCGGCTGGTATCAATAATTGAAGGTGGGTGCCAGCAGGTCCAAAAGTTGACTGATCTTCTAATAAGAAGGGTACACGACACACAGATGCTAAAGAAACATTTATCTAAGGCACAACATGAAACTCCACAGAGAGTGGGTGTTGTTACCACCACGCTTGTATGAATAATCTATCTCAACCTTTATAAGATAATATGAATCAATATGACTCCAAAATAATGATTGCACATTTTAATAATTCATGAAAACACTTCAAAAATATTTTTATGTTATAATAGTATTTCCTTTTCAATAATTCTCCAAATAAACTTATATTTCTATTTCAAAAAATCATTGTAACAATGCTCCAAATAAATTTATTGTAACGTTTCAGAACTCAGGTTCCTTCATCAGACTTGGAGCTTATTCTGTGAACAGAGAATATAAAAAATAAAGAACTTATATTAGAATTTTGGTTTTTTGATATAACAGAACTAGTAAATATATCATATTATCACTAAATCAATAAGAATTTCATTATTAGTAGATTGAACAAACCTATTAACATATAAAGATATCCTGAAGGCAATTGCTATAATGTCCACGGCTTGCTCCTTTAAATGGGAGGGGAGAGCATCTTACATACTCTTCAATAACAAAATGTCCCCTGTGAAAAAAATTAAATATCTAAATGAATCTCAACAATTTTCTTGATGAATTTAATAATATTAATGCTCAAAAAGCTGCTTACTTTTAAATAAAGCCCTTGTATATAAACGCTCATCATTTGGAGTTTGAAACTTAGCCGTATTGACTGTGCTTGAAATAAACATATTTAAACAGCATTGTAAACAAATGTTATTATATATTGAATTAGTTTAGAAAAGGATGTATTTAGTAAATAAAAATTATACCTTTAAAGGATCAAATAGACCATTTTAGTGTCTCGTTTGTAATCAGCATTTAACTCTGGAAGAAAGTTCAAAGTATCCTTTTACAATATTATTCTTAGAATTTAAATCAAATGTTGAGTCAGTTATTGTAGTCTTTACCAGTTTTCCCATATTCTGAATTTATAGCGCTTAAAGATTCAAAGAAGAACCAAATTGCAAGCCACCGCCATTAAGCACAAACACCGTTTTACTTACAACACGCCAACTGGCTTCCCAGGTGTGCACTTAAGAGAGAAAGGGGGCCGGACCACACAGGTATACATGCGAATGTGTACACGTCACGAAGTGACGTTTAACTGGGTGGTCCAGTCATATAAATGGAAACTCCACTATAATGGTGGAGTTTCCCCCTTTCTAAGTACTTGACTCAGTACATATGCACATTGCTTCATATGGTGAAATTTGACACTGAGTATAAACTCATCATAATGGCAAAATGAAGTAATAACGAGTATTTAAAAGACAGTACTAGGAAATAGGTGATACAGATAGTATGCATTCATTCATTAATCATGAACCGTCCAGTTAAATGTTTCATTTGGTCTATATTTGGATAGATGGGTTAAATAATAATGATTTAATTATTTTTTAGGTTAAACTAACCTATTAGCATATAAAGATATCTAGAAGGCAATTGCTATAATGGCAGCGGCTAACTCCTTTAAATGGGGGGGGGGGGAAACATTGTGCATGTATTTCATTGGTAAACTGTTCCTAATCTTTTATTTGTGAGACAATTTTAAATATTTCCATGAGTCTCAACAGGTTTCTTAGTAGAATTAAATAATATCAATGCACAAAAGGTGCTTACTTTTAAATAAAGTCCTTGTATATGAACGTCCGTATATGAAATTTAAACTTAACCGTACTGACTCTGCTTGAAACAAGCATATACAAACAAGATTATGAACAGAAATTTTTACATAATAGATGAATTTAGAAAAAGATGTGTTTAGTAAGTAGAAGTTATACCTCCAAAGGATCAAGCTGACCAATTTAATTTCCTATCAGCATATGAACTCTGGTATACCTGTATGGTCCAGTCCCCATCCCTTTTTAAATACACACCTGTGAAAGTCAGTTGGTGTGCTGTAAGTTAAACAGCATTTATTTTTAGTGGCGGTGGCTTACAATTCGGCTCCCTTTTGAATATTTTCAAGCACTGTAAGTCCATTACATTGGATAGCTGGTAAGGACTTTAATAACTGAATTAATATTTGATTTTAATCCTAAGTACAACATTATAAAAAGATATTTTGAACTCTTTTTCAGAGTTCATATGCTGATAGGAAATTAAATTGGTCAGCTTGATCCTTTGGAGGTATAACTTCTACCTACTGAACACATCGTTTTCTAAATTCATCTATTATGTAAAAATTTCTGTTCGTAATCTTGTTTGTATATGCTTGCTTCAAGTAGAGTCAGTACGGTTAAGTTTAAATTTCATATGACGAACGCTCATATACAAGGGCTTTATTTAAAAGTAAGCACCTTTTGTGCATTGATATTATTTAATTCTACTAAGAAACCTGTTGAGACTCATGGAAATATTTAAAATTGTCTCACAGATAAAAGATTAGGAACAGTTTACTAATGAAGTACATGCACGATGTTTCATTTTTTAACAGTGGACATTTTGTTATTGAAGTGTATGTAAGATGCCCCCCCATTTAAAGGAGCAAGCCGCGGACATTATAGCAATCGCTAAGGATATCTTTATATGTTAATAGGTTTGTTCCACCTACTAATAATGAAATTCTTATTGATTTAGTGATAATATGATATATTTACTAGTTCTGTTATATTAAAAAACAAAACTTCTAATATAAGTTCTTTATTTTTTATATTATCTGTTCACAGAATAAGCTCTAAGTCTGATGAAGGAACCTGAGTTCTGAAACGTTACAATAAATTTATTTGGAACATTGTTACAATGATTTTTTGAAATAGAAATATAAGTTTATTTGGAGAATTATTGAAAAGGAAATACTATTATAACATAAAAAAATTTTGAAGTGTTTTCATGAATTATTAAAATGTGCAATCATTATTTTGGAGTCATATTGATTCATATTATCTTATACGGGTTGAGATAGATTATTCATACAAGCTTGTTGATTCTCCTATTTCTATCTCCCCTTTCCTAAATGAAATATATAAAAGGAACCTTGGGAAACTCAAAATCTTAGATTTTGTTGCTACCACCACCTCACATGGGAAACAGGCTGAGAAAACATGCAAGTTAAAAGAGAAAATGTTAACTCCCACTTAGGATGTGTTAGATCAGGCAGAAGTTGAAGACATGGAAGAAAAAGAGGAGGAGACTAATGAGGCAGCAGGACTGTGGGCAGTGCAATGCATAGTAGATGCATATTTGGTAGACACAAGGCATCTTGCCATCACCGATGAGCCCTTACTATACTGGAGCAGCAAGGTCACTGAGTGGCCAGCACTGACCTCGATTGCAATGAAATACCTCAGCTGCACACCCTGAAGTGTCAGTGTGGAGTGTGTATTCAGTTTGGCTGGGGCCACTGTGTGGGACAGGTGCACCAATCTGTCACCCAAAAATGTTGGCATCCTAACATTTATTAAAATGAATGAGGGGCACATTCTACACAAGACAAGCACGTCTGTGTTCCTAGCACATGAAGGTGGTGGTAGTGATGAAGAGCAAGGTGTTATCAGCATTAGCAAATTGGCTTTTACTACCAAGGTGGATGTAGCAGTAATGGAGAGAGAATTCCCATCTGGTGACAGCTCCAGTCTGAAAGACCATGAAGAGGCTGGAGCATAAAAAAAGATGTGTTGTTTCTCTCCTTTCCCCTCATCAGTATAATCCCTTACTTTATTATGATTCACAATTCTATTATTTCCAGTCATTTTACTGTTCCCCATCCCCAATTGCTGTGATGCTGTTTCCATGCACCTAATCAATTGCCTACCTTCACCACCTGAATGTGATGTCTAAAGACAATGCCTGCTTCAGCCAGCAAGACACAGCACTGCCTCCTCCTCCTCTGGCCTGGTTGGGTCCTACACAGCCACAAACAGCATGGGCCACCGCCTCCACACTGATGCAGAAATTGTCCTGACTCTGACAATACTGTTTGGCTTGATCCTATGGTACAAGTTACAAAACTCCCTGACTTAAAAGCTCATATAAATGAATACAATGTTTGCCTTGAGATAATATCTACTGGATTTGGAATTGACAATCCACCTCATGCGGAGCAGTTAAAAACACTTTGCAGAGAATCTGGAGCAGCTAAAAACACTCAGCAGAGAATCCAGGATTGATACTGGGGATGATATCATCATAACTCCACTGTAGCAGTCCAATCAGGAACTGTATGACAAGATACTCAAGCTGACATTCCAGGCAGCCAGCTCATCAAGGCAGCAAGGCCTCAGCTCCTGCAAGGCCCATCTTTATCTGCTGTGATGGTAAGCCACTTTCACTGTTCACAGTCCTTATCCTCACTGGTGGTGGGTGGCTCCAGTCTCTGGCCTCACAGAGGATGAAAGGCCTTACACCTTACTCAAAAAGACATTAAAATGTTTTTCTTTCTTTCCTTTTATCTCCCTGCAGGTTTCACCATTCACAGGGATGACTGCCAAAGGCAGTCACAAAGCCAAATAGCCCTCAAGAAACAGGAGTTACATGATGTCTTCCTACACCATCTCAGTGGCACACACCAGCCAGTAAACAGCATGTTCAGCAGCACTAATGTAACAGTATCATTATGATTTTCCTTTTTTTTTCTGTTTTTTTTTTCCTTTTTCACAGGTACATAGTGTGCCATGGTGACCAAAGGGAGGCAAAATAATTTCTTTTTTTTCTTCACAAGTGACAGGTATAGTAAGATGGGGAGTCAGCAATGGCTATACCATGTGGCCACCACCACAGTGGATACTTGAGTACAGTCTAAATAATCTTTTCTTGTCTTCACAGGTCTCCTGTGCTGCTTTCTCCTGCTCCAGCAATCAAGCCATTGCCATCTTCTCTGCCCGAACAACATTTCAGACAACACCTGCTGAAAATTACCTAAAATTAGAGCAACAGTAACAGAAAACAGTTAGTCTGATATCTTCAAAACTTTTCAGAATTAAAACAGCCCCCCCACACCCAAAACAAATACCGTCTGTGGTTGGAAAATTGCTAAATTCAAAAAAAGATGAAGGCTAGACCTATGCAGCAACATAATTTCATCACCCTAGTGATAATACCAGAAAATAGAAAAATAGTAAGAGAAAATGGTTAGAAGTACAGTGGTTATTACAACCCCCCCCATTCAAAAAAGAAAATAAAATATTTACCTTTGCTAGTAGGTCACCAATCTATTAAGCAAAAAGAATAGGAAACTGCATCTTTTTCCATGCAAAAGACTGGAATGGCCTGTTAATGTCTTCACAGTTCATATATCATTTTGGCATAAATGAAGCAGTAAATGTCTAAGGGGCCAAGGAGCAGATTCAAGCAGATCCTCCAGAGGGGTACAGCAAAGCAATCCAAATCCTTCAGGAGCTCCTTTTTATTATTTAACTTTCAGAGAATTTCTAGACTTTAGAAATTTCTATATTGTGCTTGGCAGTTGTGTGTACTAAAGTGCCTGTCAACACTGACTGTCCGAGAGGGTGACTTAAACAGCACAGTAGCACCAGCAGCAGCAGTTTATTACCAGCATTAGTGATTTCTGGTTTGGGGGAGAATTTCCAGAAGTGAGGAATTTATATATTGTGTTTGGCAATTATGTGTAATAAAGTGTTTGACAACACACACTGTCTGAGAGGGTGACTTAAACAGCATAGTGGTACCAGCAGCAGCATTTTGTTATCAGCATTACTGATTTCTGGTTTGGGGAAGAATTTCTAGAAGTGAGAAAATTTTATAATCTGCTTGGCAGTTGCTTGTGTGTACTAAAGTGCTTGTATCAAAATTTGGCCTACTTGGGGGATGCTGTTGAGCACCCAACATGGTGGCAGCTTAAATCATAGCTCCTGATCAGTCATTGTTTAAAAACCTAATTCTTCCTAATTACTGGGAAATTTGACTGCTCAAAAACACATTGGCTAGTGTCGGAAGGAATCCTAACTGCAAAATCAGTCCAAAAAAGGATCATAAGCATTCAGCTCAACACATTGAAGCCTTTCTTCCCACATCTTCTACCTCATGGGGAGCAGGCCTGGGCACTTCAACTTCAATGGACTACCAAATAGGTGAAGCTCTTAACCCCCAGATTATGGCCCTACTGCACAAAATCCAGGAGAATGGTGAAGAAAGTAATCGCAGACTGGCAGTGATGGAATCCCAGTTTAAAGACTTGGAGGAAAAAGTGAATGTGTATGAAACCAACTTAAAGTGGAATCAGGACATCAGCAAGCAAAAAATGCAACTTTTGTACAGGATCTAACTTTTCTTCAAGCGAAATTAGAAGCTCTCAAAAATGCACAGCAACAATTGAACATCTGTATTGTGGGTTTTCCACCACAATTTGCCTCTAGAATTGAGATTGTTCCGGCGATCACCAGGTTATTTTTAATGACCTTGGCTTATTGCCTGTTGAATCGGGGGTTACAGTGGTTCAGGCCTTCGCTATCCCCACGCGATCTAGGAAAGGTTTAGGAGGCACACGACCGCTGACTGCAATTGCTACTCTAGTGAACTCGGAGAGCCGAATCCTGTTACTTCGAGAAGCCAGACAATGGGGAGACTTGGTCTGGGAAGGCAGTAAGATCATTTTTTTTCCAGACATATCCTTACAGTCACAAACCAAGAAGAAGGCCCTCCAAACTACAAAAAAAACTTCTTCTTGAAAATGGCATTGAAGCTCAACTCTTGTTCCCTGCGAGGCTCCAGATTAATCATTCTGGTAAGACACACATAATAACTGATCCAGAAGCTGCTACTGCCTTGGCCTCTAAGATACTGGATAGTCAATCTCAACAAAAATCTGCTTCAAACTTGAGTTCTGAGTAGGACACTAACGACTGAATGTGGGTCATTTCCTTGTGCTGTTATCTTTTATTGTTTTTACATGTAGGGAAATAATGTTTGCTCCTCTTATGTGCTTGACTAATAGCTGAGTTTATATTAATGTTGGGTAAGCCATGTTGGTGAGAGCTTGTCTTTTTTTTATTTGTCTACTCTCCTGCCTTAGTGAGGGACTTTATAAATGTAGGGGAAATACTACCCCACTCAATTCGTGAACTAATTATTAAATGCATTTTAATAACCTGTTTCCCTATCTGTCAGTAGATCTGACAATTGTGGTAGGGGTGCTATGCAACATAATTGAGTCCAGACAATCTGGTTATAATGTACCTAGGTCTTAGTCTCTGTATGAAGGACAGTCTCAGCCCTCCCCCTTCCTAGACTCCTGCAAGTGACTGTAATAAAGGTGTAGTATTTTTTTTTTTTTTTGGTATAAGAGGGGTGAGAGTGTTATCTCCTACATTATTGTCCAGCCAGAGAATATTCTCCTAAGAAATTGAAAGCTGTTCATCACAGGTTTTAGATTGAAGCAAGATATTGTGTTTCTTCTACTGAACATTGACCTGTACCTGACTGTGATGTATATCAGCTGTTTGACCAGATGTTATGTGTTGTATTGTGCATGCTGTGCTACATAAAAATTTTAAAATTAAAGTTAAAAAAATTGGGACCTACTTTGTTTTTGTGGAACATTAGCACTACTGTTGCACAGTGAATTACAGGAAGGCCTGCCTATGGTGGGGGGGGGAGGGAGAGTGAGACACATACCATGTAGCAGCCATAGTTGAGAACAATTTTAGTAATAGTGTAAGGACTGTGCAATTAATTGCACAAGAAAGACAACAGAGTTAAAATCAGATTTTTTTTCTTTCGAATGGATCAGAACAGAATAATTTCAATCAATAGAACAAAGCAGTAGCAGAAATCAAGAAATACAGAGAGAAATAAACATGGATGAAAAATATATTTTTTTAGCTTAAATTTTTTTGGGGGGTTTAACAGGACAGCAATAATAGAAATAAAGAAATACAGACAGACAGAAAGAAATAAGGATAGATGAACAATTTTTTTAAGTTGTTTTAAATTATTTTATTTTTTTTATTTTTAGGGTTTAACACAGGGTAAAAGAGAAAGATAAAAGAAAATAACTAGTTTGGAAGGCTATGGCCTGGGGACAGAGGGTGCACCTGTACTTTTCAGTTTGGCCAGGCCCTCCAGAATGGTTTGCTGATTGCGAACCACCACCTCCAACAGCTCCTTCATCCCTGAAACTTGCTGGGAGAGCTCCCCTACCTCCCTGCATAGCTGTTATATTTCCACGCAGGTGAATGTGGGAAGAGGATCTGAGGCCAGTCTCTCAGTGCCCCCCATTGCAGCACCTGAATCTGACTGCAGATCCCTCTTCCAGTCCCTTCTATCACCCCCTCCTGCACCTGCGCACCACATTTTTTCTCTTGCCCTTGTCGGGAAAGAAGAACCAGTAGGGGTGACACCACCTCTCACCAACTTTCATTTGCAGATGCTCTTCTCACTCTTTGTGGTACCTCCATCTAAGGTGTGTGTTCTACCCACCTGTCCCCAAATGAGTCACCCATTTCCCATGACTAATAACAGTGTGACATAGCTTGTAGGTAACCATGCTGTTGTCAGTGGGGTCAATATCAAAGAAGTCCCAGACAAGGGACTTCAGCTGCTGCTGATGAGGGGAGGAGCAAGATGGTCTTGGCTGTGTCTCCTCCTCCTGCTCGTGGTGTGCAGGTGGTGGTGGTGATGGTGGTGGCACAATGGTTGACTGGGCTGGAGCTTCCTTAGGTATTGATGGTGGTGGTGCCCTTGCCTCATCTCATTGCTGGGGGTGCTGCTGCTGTCTCCTTCTACTGCCAGTGCCATGGCCCAAGTCCTCTTGATCTGAAAAGCATGTCTCTCATCTGCTGCTTGCACCCCATTCTCCTCCTCACCACTCCCATTTATTTTAAACCACCCCCAAAAAAGATGTAGAGTAGAAAAAGTAAAAAAAAAAACACACTAAAAGATTAAAAAATAACACAAATAAAAGTGCTCAGTATAAAGAAAATAACAGGTAAGAACAACTAAACAAAGACTCACAAACTCTACAGTGAAGACAAGATGTAAAAGAAGCAGAGGATTACAAAAAGTATAAAAGGCACAAACCACCTCTCCTATGCCAACAGGCTAAAATCCATAAAGGTAAGGTGTTTAAGGGGTGACCTTTTAGCTCTGTATGACATCATTCATGATGAATATATAATGACTGACTTAAATCTTCTTTTAAAGCAAGGTTATATTGAAATGAGAGGTCATCTACTGCAATTAAGGGAACAGTTATTTAGAACCTCTGCAAGAAAGCACTTTTTTACACAGGGGGTGGTGGAATCTTGGAATAGGCTCCCTGAATATGTAGCATTAAATAAAACAAAATCAGAATTTAAAGAATGCTTGGATGACTACATAATGAAGTCAACTTAGGGGTTATTTGGTTTTTCTTAAGAAGCTACTTATGGGCTTTGGCCTTCTGTGCTTCTTCACATTCCTAGTATGAAGTGAAAGAAAGCTGAAAAAATGGAGGGGAGGGCTCCTATGTTTTAGTACCAAAAGAGCAGATCTGTCCCCTTCCACTCACTAGCTCAGACTGGAAAAGTGAAACTAAGGATGAATCAGTACATAGAACAGTACATATGACCTGTAGGAGTTGTTTCCATGTGACCTCAAGCACTTATCACCAGGCAGTAACCTCATTTTGAATGGACTTCTCCTAACTGTCTTAATGGTAAAGTTACCGCAAGGTCACTGGCAAAGTTACATAGGTGAATTTATTAGCTCATACCAAACATTTGTGGATTGCTCTGTGGAGGACAGATTTTGCTGGAAATTTGCTGTGGAATTAAAACTTCGACACATCCTTAGCGTAAGTAAGAGGGATCCCAGTATGTGGGAGATTGGGACCAGTTTTGGAGGGATAAGAGACTATTCAAGTGTGATGGTCTCCATCCCACTACAGAGGGGACACATTATCTGAGCCATAGCTCAGTGTATTTATCACCAGACATTTAAAAAAGTATGGGGAAGCTGTAGCTGGTATAAACATAAGCACAGATTTGCAAGGCCTAGCAGGCATTCCCTAAACTAGCATGAGGAAGCAACTCACTAACATAGAAGACCTGATGTTAACAAGCTCTGGCAGAGCCACTACAACTGTGAATGTATTAACTAGATAAGGGTGTTTCATGGGCTTAAACATAAACATTTATTTATTTATTTATTTTAAAAATATCAGATTTACAAGCCTTTAAACCAGAGGCTCATTTACAAAGGCACCTCGTTGAAACTAATATGAAGACAGCATAGTTAACAAGTCTGAAAACAATGGCTCGGAGAGCAGACAGTTATAATAATCATTCACTGGAGATACGGGGTAGCAGTAGATAAACAGATTACATAGTTTAGGCACACAGGCACCTCATCAAGAAGACCAAAGCAGTTCAAACAATATACAATAGCTAAAGCAAATAGACATCAGGAGTCAAAGAGAAGCCCAGAGTGTTCACATGAAGGCTGTTGCATACACTAACTGAATCAAAGTATAATACATTGAGAAAGGGCATATTTAAGCAATAAGGCATGACAGGGTGTGTGTTATCATGTAATAACGTCACTCCTGGGATGGGTTGAAGCACGAGGCGAATCCGAGTATTTATTTATTTGCACATATTTATTTGATCCACTAGATCAGCAATATTCGCACAAGCTGTGCCCAGTGCAGATTTTACAGCACTGGTCCTGGTCTGGTGATCTGGGTTGTACCCATACCACACTGCATATGGCTTAGTGATATACTGTACAGATGGCTGCAGAGTCTAACCTATTGAAGGTTGAAGTTTCAGAAACCATTATGCTACAAATATCAAGACTCACTCCCTCCCTCTCCCCCCAGTCACAATTAATCCTCTACCAAAGTCATGCTTACATACTGGTGCCTCTACATCCACGCCACTAAGCTTTTAATGCCAACATACTTCTTCTGCTGCTGTGAGTTAAACTCTTTATTTAAAAACATTTTGTTGAGAAATTTTTGTTTTAGTATATCCATGGTCAAGAAAAATGAATTTGTAAAAGAAACCAAAATCCCCATTTATCAGTTCATTGAATCACAATACAGCATGTTATGAATTTTTCAGATTCTATGTGTAACCTACAGTAAGACCATTTTTGGTCTAAACTGGATGTTCTGAAATATACAGACTTGTGGATGCCTTTCAAGGTTATCCCTTTAACTAAACCAACTATGAAATCAGTGACTGTGTTGTTTCGCAACAAATCAGTTTCAGTGCATGATATTGTTTTCTGGTTGCAAAAATGTTGTGAAGTCATGGGGTTTCCCTCACCTATATTTGATGAAGAATGTATATGGAATGGGGGTAGGTGTTTAGGGTATGTTTACAGAATAACAACCTAATCTACATCTAAAATACATCTACCTAATAGTATATTTTTGGGTTCTGAAAGAGGGCATTGTTTTTATCCGGGCCAACCTAGGGCATGTTTTAAATATGGGGCCCTTACACATTTGGGTTCCACATGTGACAGATTACGGTGTAACCTGTGCCTTGATTATGGTCATCATAGTTCAGAGTGTCAGGCAGAATTAAAGTGTAACTTATGTTATGAATCTGGGCATACCTATAGATCCTGTCCTTAGGCTACCCATAACCAGACAGACAGGAAAAGTCAGGATAGCATCATACAAGAAGCACAGAAAAAATAAATGCTGAAAAAAGGGCCCAGCCTCAGGAACCACTTCCCTGGGAGCCCAGGCCTAATCCCCCTCCACCTCCTTCCCCTCCGCCTCCACATATAGATAGTTTGAAAGATATCCCATCAGGAGCACAAGAAGGGGTTGTGTTGGAAGAGGTTATGACACCTGGAAATGATCCAATTGCTCCCCCATTGGTGCAGGAGGATGCCCCTTTCGAAATGCCTCCTCCATGGGGCAAAAGTGTGGCAAAGAAAAGGAGTTTAAAACAAACTAAACCCAGACCTAAGGTGGCCAAAGCTACAATACAGAAAGATGAGGAAACTTTGCTTTCAAATAACTATGAGATTTTGAAGCCTCAATCTCTAGATTCTGAACCTGGTGGGGATTCTGAAGCTTCTTCCCTAGCCCCTCCCTCTTCTGATACAGATGGTGAATCTCAGGAGAAGGGTCCCCTAGTGAGTGATGCTCCTCAGTATCGAACTCGAGTCCGTAGAAGTACCAGAATAAAGAAACCACCCTGAACTTTATAATATACTTCTCTGATGTCTTTCTTCATTCCCCGGTTGCGAATTACAACCATAAATGTCAATAGTATAAAAAATCCTGAAAGACGTTTGGTTGCCCTTGCAGGGTTTAAAGAGTTGGATTGAGATGTTTTTCTCTTACAGGACACCAGGCTGAATCTTACTTCTTTAATCAACTCAGCACGACAACTGTGGGGTTGGGGCCCATCTTTTTTTTCCTATGGCACAGATGTTTGTGAGGGAGTGGGTATTCTTTTTAGTGGGGCTACTTTTAGGATTTCGAGATTGATTGAGGTGGTTTTGGGGAGAGCTTTAATACTTGATTTTACATATGAGAATGTGGCTTGGCGATTGATAAATATTTATGCCCCTCTTACTAAAAAAGGGTTTGGTTTGATTAAACCCTATTTATTCACCTCCAAACCAGTGATTTGGGGGGTGACTTTACCTGTGTTGTCAATATAGGTCATCAGGGTGCCAAGATGACTAAGGTGTATAGTGATACCAATTTTCTTCTCCAATTATTGTCCCAAAGTCAGATGATAGATGCTTATAGAGTGGTTCATAAGGCAGGAGGTCATACATATTTTCGTGGTTCCCTTTCCACTAGAATTGATTTTTTGTTTACCAAATTTAATATTGGGGTAGAAAATGCGCAATTGCTCCCATTAGAAATTTCTGACCATGCTATTTTAATGGTTACCTTAGGTACAGTTAATAGGTCAAGGTATGGGAAAGGGTATTGGAAATTGAATAAGGCACTTCTGCCTGAAAAACATTTGCAGACCCGGATACAGGACTTTCTTAGGGCACGCATGTCAATGGTAGGTTTGATGGATAACATGAGTAGCTGGTGGGAACTCACTAAAACTGGTCTGAGGAGTATTTTTCAAAAACACTCTGTCACAAAGTGTCAAAGATGGTATAGACAGTATTTGAAGTTATGTATGCAGTTGAACTACTATTAATTTGTTTCATATTCCCTTAACAGAGCAGGCTCTTAATGTAAAAAAAGGAGATGTTTGTGTTGCTTTATAATAGGGCTACGGCACTGCTGCATGAACATAAAATTTGTACTCCAGGGAAAACAGGATTAGGAGATCCCTTTCAGATTAGTTCTTAGAGGGCAAATGCACGTTTTATGTCTGCTATTGCTACTGATACTGGTGAGAGTGTCTCAGATGACCCTGGTATTCTGGATACAGTATCAAAATATTTGAAGACAATGTACACCTCTTCTCTACTAGATGAGGGTCAGACACAAAACATGCTTTCTTCCCTTGTGTTATCTACTATACCAGATGATTTATTACTGCACCTGTCTGAGCCTATTACTGATCAGGAACTTGAACAAGCCATTGTATGTCTTAAACAGAATACGGCACCTGGTATAGGTGTATAGCCTGCTGAATTCTACCAAACATTTAAAGGATTAATTGTACAAATTTTAAAAGTAGTGTTTAATTGGATTTTGTTGACTTTACAAGTAGATTTTCACTTTTGTACAGCAGTATGGTTTATGAAAAAGGTGCTAGAACTAACCTTGACAATTGGAGATCTTTAAGTCTCTTAAATTCGGACTATAAAATATTAATGAAACTCTTACATTTTTGACTCCATACTTACTTTAATCAGCTCAAACTTTTACTCTACCAGGATGTTCCATACAGCATAATTTATTGGTAATTAGGGA
Source organism: Neoceratodus forsteri (assembly GCA_016271365.2). NCBI lineage: Eukaryota > Metazoa > Chordata > Ceratodontiformes > Ceratodontidae > Neoceratodus > Neoceratodus forsteri. The sequence goes on from JADMNL010000025.1 coordinate 19,571,663, forward strand.
ACTTGTAGGACAGGGTAAAGAGGAACACCTACAAGGTTTTATTATGGCCTTAGACCAAGAAAAGGCCTTTGATAAAGTCTTGCATTCTTACATCTCTCATGTCCTTCAGGCCTATGGTATTTCTGAGCAATTTGTGCATTGGATAACTACCTTATATTCTCATGCATATGCAATTCCAATGGTGAATGGTCATTTAGGTACATATATATCTATATCTAGGGGTGTAAGACAGGGGTGTCCACTCAGTCCTCTTCTGTATGTTTTTTGCCTAGATCCCATATTGCATTTCATTCAGCAGGATCCTCATGTGACAGGGATAAAACCACAAGGGGGTTACGGAGATACGTGTTACTGCTTATGCAGATTATATTTGTGTTGTGGTGGCAGATAAAAGGTCAGGACTGAGGGTATTAACCTTATTGAATGGTCTTTCTCAATCTACAGGAGCAAGCCTGAATAGACATAAGAGTGTAATCTGTCCTTTGGGAAGGTCATATTTTGGAAAAACAGACTGGCTTGGTATCACAGTGTCAAATATGTCTTTTTAATACTTGGGTATATGGTTTGGGAAAGAAGATAACAGCATGTTTAATTGGACTAAAAAGCTGGAGGAAGCGTCTGCTAATGTGGCTGTTTGGAAGTCATTGAATCAACTGAAAAAAAAGAAAGTTATGATCGTCAAAACATGTCTATTACCAATCTTTCTGTTTTTAAGTGCAGTATATCCATTACCTCCAAACGTGTCTGTTGGCTTTGGTATTTCAGATCATGTGGGGTTGTAGATTGAACCCAGTAAAGAGGGATGTTTTGTACCTTCCCATAGATAAAGGAGGCTTGAATTTGACTAATCCCATTCTTTTTATTTTTACTCCAAACCGCAACTTGCAGTGTGGGTCCCTTTTGCTGACCATTGGTTGAGACCTATATATCTTAAATGGAAAGAGCAGGGGATACTGCATGCCCAAGTTAAGATGCCTTGTGTATTTTTTAGGCCTGTCTTGGGAAAATTGAAATTGTGGAAAGTTTCTCTAGATGTACTTAACTCTTCATCGAACAAAATAATGTATAAAACTCTTCAACAAGGTATCCCTGAGTCGCAGGTGATGTTCCAGGGTGTGGAGTCTCAATATAGAATGAATGTGTTAAATACTTTGAAGGATCCCAGTATACCATCTAGACTATGGGACATCACCTGGTTAAGTGCACATGACCGTCTGAACATTAAGGGTAATGCAAAGCATAAAAAATGTGAAGAATGATTTTGTCCAAGACAGGTTTGCATAGGGAAAGAAGAAACCATGCAACATTTCTTACTTACTTGCCCTTTTATACTAGAAGTATGGCAATTGTTAGCCAGTAAATGGAATCAACCTCACTGGGAGTGTCTTACTTATTCTGAAGTAGTGGGTGGCTTTAGTGATTTAGAGCTAGGTTTGCAAACTGACATGGTGTGACTTGTACTATCATTTGTCAAGTTTATTCTTTGGCAAGTAATATGTACAGTAAATCTGTGTTGCAGCAAGTTTTTCAAGACCCAGACACTGTTGTTCATATTACAGAGAATGAACTATGTAAGCAATGTTATTTTGAACAACATATGCCAGCAGCTGTTTGGAAACTTCTTTGGTTGAATGTTCCTTTTATGAAGGATAAAATTGGGTGATGTGTTACTAATCATTGAAACTTCAGATTGTTTGTTGCACTACTGCTTTTTGTATTTATCTTGTTATACGTAACGCAGTGTTTTTTATTTATCTGTAATTTTTTATCAGTTTATTTTCAATAACATTTTCCCCTACACTTTTCGATAAGTGCCATGGGATCTTTAACATCCACCTGAACTACCACCAATCCAGCCAGATGGGACCTTGGTTTAACATCTCATCCGAAAGATGGCACCTCAGAAGTGCAGCACCCCTCTCATGCTGCACTACAGTGTCAGTACTGGGATATTAACCCAAGTGCCAGATGTGGCAACTGAACCCATAGTCCTCTGATCTCCCAGCCTCAGAGGCAAGTGTGCTACCTACTGAGCCACTGACACTGGGTGCAACTAACAGTGGAATGGGGTATGAATATCAGAACAGGTGTGGTATGTGGGCCCCAACCAAAAAGAAATAGACATTGGGGCTCTTAAACATGAAAAGAAGGCAGTGGCATTGGAAATGTGATTCTGATAGGTGACCTTAACCTGCCAGACACAGACTGGAACATACCATGGGCATGAAGTGCCAGGGGCCAGTCCCCAGTGGACACATTTCTGGTTGGCTTCCGTGTCCAACACATAAACAATCCAACAAAGGAAGAGGCTATTCTGGACTTGATAGTCTTGAAACATGAGCTCACTGTGAGTGTTAAGTTGGAATATCATCTTCCGGAGCAAGTGACCACAACTCTGCTTGTTTCAGAATCCAAAAGGGGCAGAAGTCCAAAATCTAACATGCTGGTTCTGGACTTCAAAAGGACAGATCTTGGCAAGATGTAAGAGATAATAGGAACCAGGCTTCAATAATAAGGGGAGAATGAGGATGTGAAGGAGAAATGGGTGATCATAAAGACGGAAGTGCTGTAGGTCTTGAAGGACTGTGTGAAGGTCAGGAAGAACAAGAGATGTGAGAGGCCAATATGGTTCTCCAAGAAGGTGGGGAAGGCAGTTAGGGATGAGAAAGCTGCTCTCAGGAGATAAAGGGTGGACCAGACAGATAGAGAGGACTACCAGGGAAAACTAAAGGCAGCCAATGCAACTGTTATGAAAGCTAAAGCAGAGGCAGAGTTCAGGATTGTAGAAAGAGTGAAAGATTTACTATAAGTCCGACCTTAACCTCTCTGCTCTTGGTTTCCCAGTCCCCCTCTGGAACATCCCTAGAACTGTGTCATATTATTCTAACCCTAGGTAACACCCAGAAACTCAAAATCTTCTGTGTTTACCTGCCATCTACTACCAGACAGCAAATCCTCCCCACCCTAATTAATGCCACTGGTCCTCTTGTGAACAATAATGAATTTATTATATTTGGTGATTTCAACATATACTAGCTAAAATGCAATAGACACACAGTAGAACATAGAAACATAGAAACATAGAATTTGACGGCAGATAAGGACCGCTTGGCCCACCCAGTCTGCCCATTTCCCTACCTACTGGATAAGCTGCAGATCCTAGTTAACCAGCAGCCTACTTCTTCCTACCCCAACCCCCTAGAATGGCCTTATGACTGTCCCATGCATGCTTGAATTCCTCCACTGTTTTTGACTCCACAACCTCCTCTGGAAGGCCGTTTCATGCATCCACAACCCTCTCTGTGAAAAAATACTTCCTTAAATTATCTCTGAGCTGCCCCCCCCATCTTCAAATTGTGCCCCCTTGTTCTTGCACACCTCTTTTTTTGAAAGATGCTACCTTCTTGGACTTTGTTGATTCCCTTTAGGTACTTGAACGTTTCTATCATGTCCCTCCTCTCCCTCCTTTCCTCGAGGCTATACATTATTAAGCTCCTTTAGTCTCTCTTCATATGTCTTCCGGTGCAGACCCTGCACCATTTCAGTTGCCCTCCTCTGGACAGCTTCCATCCTGTCTATGTCTTTGTGGAGATTGGGAACTATCTCTAACTAAGGCTGCTGCTCACTCAAATAATCTCCCATCCTTCCAGGGATTCCAGTAACAGACAAAGTGCTACCCTTATTGAACGGGGGCTAGTCCCTAATGCTGACACAATATCCTGCTCTGGTGTTATCCCCAACTCAGTTAGTGACCATTCCCCAGTCTTCTGTGTGTGATGCACTAAAGCCCTTAAAGTCCCACTTTGTCTGATTTACTTTCATGACTTTTCTCATCTGGACCCCTCACAATTCAAAACTGAAGTGGCCTACCTTGATTGGTCCTACCTGTGGGCAACCTCTGACATTGATCAGGTCATTTCTCATTTTATTAGCACCTTCTCTAGCCTCCACGATAAACATTTCCCTATCACCACCAGAAGAGTCCATGGTTTAACAACTAAATGGCTGACTCACCCTCTCCTATCCCTTCTAAAAGAGAGAGAGAGACAGACAGAAGCTGGGCTGCTTTCAAGGTACAAACTCTATCTCTAACTGGTCCACCTATAGAACTCTCAGAAATAAATGCAAACACACCATCTGACAGAGTAAGAGTCACTTCTAAGGAACTCAACTTGCTTCCTCTTACAACCCCCCCAATGAGTTTTGGAACTGCATCAAAAAATCTAGGGGCCATGATAGAGCCCCTACCCCTTCTGACTTCAAGATAGAGGGCTCAAATTGTAACAAACCCACTATAATTTCCAACACATTCAACAAGCTATTTTCATATCTCTTAGCATACACTAAAGCTTTTTCCACTCCCTGGAATTGTCTGACCTTTCACTCATCTGTTCCACCAGGGCAACATCCCCCTTTCCACTTCAGACAAGTTAGCATCTCCGAGGTATACAAACTCTTGAGGCAGATCTGGCAATATTATCCATAGTGTAATGCAGAACCAAGTGCCCCGGTTCCTTGTCTCCTTCCCTCCTGATGCCTTCTAAAAATACCTACTTGATTTTATTTATTTAGTGATTCAGAAAAGACATTTGAGCACAAGCTGTTTTACAAAGCTTCCATGTCATAGATTGCAAACAAAGTACAATAGGAGAAAGCAAACGTACATCACAATGAATGATACAGCTTGGATTCAGAACTTAAAGAATAACTCAAAACATAGGTACAAGTTAAATTAACAAGAAAAATGCTTTATGGGGGGCATAAGCAGCTACAAAGTGCCTTGTAAGTAGTTCAGAGGGACGGAGATAGCTGGCAGTGGGGATCCCTTAGATTCTCTGACCTAGGCTTTCCATCCATCCCCAAAACTAGGGCCAAACACAGTGAGATGGCCTTTGTAGTTGCTTCACTAAAATTATGGAACAGCATACAGCTCACATTAGACATTGCTCAGTTGCCCACACTGTCCGGCACTGATACTGGTCATATTTCCTTCAACATACAGTGTGCTCCTGTTCCTAGCCATTGCCTACAATGTTCATCTACCCATCAATATTTGACTGCTCCTTGCACTTGATTATTCTGTTGTCTGTTGCAATTGTCTGCACTTTTGTGTTTCTATCAATTTATCCTTCTCTTATTCTCCCCCAATTTTAGACATGTGCCATATTGTTTTCTTCTCATCACAATCTACTCACAGTGCTGCCATATTTCACTGTCATTGTATAGCATCATACTCCTCTGGATTCCTTCACTAACTTCAGTGTTGTGTACAAAAACACACTCCTCAGTTGTCTTATGTTGCTTCTATGTGTTACCAGTCTGCACTGTATTGCTCTAAACTGATTGTTCTCTCCTGGGTCATGCCTAAAAAATAGATAAATGTTTGCCTACTGCACCTTACCCACTAAACAGAAACTAAAATATACAAATACATCAATAATAAGGCCTTCTCCAGATAGTGAAATGATTAAAAACTAACTAGGGGATAAAACGGTTTTCAAATTGGATGAAATGGATGGTGGGTGACCAGGGAAAGGTGTATATACTGATTGAATAATTCAGCTCAGTTTTAACTAAGGAAAGGTATGACTTGCTGTTGGAACGTGGCATAAAAAAGTATCTTGGGCTTGAACAATAATTGGAATTGTGGAATATCACAATGGACAAGGTACTGAAAGGGCTTCGATCATTACAGTTAACCAAGCCGTCTGGCCCAAATAGAAAATGGAGTGGACATTGTCTGTACCTCTAGTCAGCTTGTTAAACTGCTAAATGTAGCTGGGGTAGTCCCAGCAGATTGGAAGATTGGAAGATTGTGATACCTCTCCACAAGGGAGGGAGGGAGGGAGGGACATGGGTAACCCTGGGAACTACAGGCCTGTCAGCCTGAACTCCATTATTATTAAACTGCTGGTGAATCTCATCAAGAAACACAGAAACATAGAATTTGATGGCAGATAATGGTTTACCAAAAAATGAATGGCCTGCAGCATAGGAGACAGCACTGTCAAAGTGAGGTCATGCCAAACAAACCTTATTGACTGCTTCATTTCACTGATTCAGGCAGTGGACAATGGTCAGGCTGTATATACTGTATCTTGTATCTGGATTTCAGCAAGGCCTTTGACTCAGTTTCACATAGAAGATTGGTGAAGTAGTTAAAGGACTTAGAAATGGGAGTGGGTCCAACCAGGTGAACTAAACCTGGCTAAAGGAGGACCCAAAGGGTGGTAATAAATAGCTAACACTCAAGGGAGAAGAAAAAGATAAATGGGGATGCAACAGGGGTCAGTCCTGAGACCAGTTCTCTTTAATTTGTTTATCTGCAACATAGATATGTGTATACAAGGTAAGATTAGCCTATTTGCAGATAACACAGAGTTATGTGGTAGGGTAGATGTCAAGGAAAGTGTCAGGTATATGAGAAGAGGTCTGGAAAGGTTGGGTTAATGGTCTGGGGTCTAGCAGCTCAGATTCTATGCAAATAAAATTCATATTGTCAGAAACAATCCCAAAACAGAGAATTGGCTAGAAGGCATCAAGGTAGCCCAGACAATTTTGGAAAGGGACCTCAGGATGATCATAGCTGATACTTAATGGTCACAGCCCAATGTAACAAGTATACAGGAAAGCCAATAGGATGTTGGGATGCAAAGGAAGGGGGTCTGCAGCAGGAGTAGGGAGCTGATTTTGCAGGTCTCTGGTGAGGATGCATGTGGAGTACTGCACATTGTTCTGGAGCCCTTACTTGAAGAGGGACAGGAATTGGTTGGAGTACAGTAAGTCTAAAGGTAGGTGACTAAGATAATTGAAGGCCAGCTGATGAGGACATATGAGCAGTGGCTGGGCAGCATAAATATACACTCACTGGAGAGCATAAGGGAGCAAGGGGCAAAGAAGTTGTCATAGAAACAGAAACAGAGAAGTTGTTGGCGGATAAGGACCTCTAGGCCCACCTAGCCTGTCCAGTTTTCCCTGCCTACTGTGCCACCGCAGACCTTACTCAATCTCCAGTCATCTCCTTCCCTTGTCTTACTACCAAAGTTTCCTTGTATCTGTCCCATGCATGCTTGGCTCCCATCACTGTTTTGGCACCCACCACCTCCACTGGAAGGCTGTTCCAGGCATTCACCACCCCCTCCATGAAGAAGTATTTCCTCATATTTCCTGTGAGCCTTCCCCCCTCCAACTTCATAGTGTAACCCCTTGTCCTCTAGCTTTCTTTGCTATGGAAAATGCTACCTTCATGTACCTTATTATTACCTGTTAGGTATTGAATGGTTCTATCATAGCCTTCCTTTATCGCCTCTCCTCCAGAGAGTACATATTCAGTTCCTTGAGTCTCTCCTAGTAGGGCTTTTGATGCAGGTCCCTCACCATTTTGATAACCCTCTTTTGTACCGCTTCCACCTTATCAATGTCCTTCCAAAAGTGGGGCATCCAGAATTACAGTGCTTGAAGTGGGGTCTTACCAGTGATCTGTACAGGGGTAATATTACCTCCTTCTTCTTACTGGTGATACCCCTCCCTATGCACTCAAGCATCCTGCTAGCCTTCCCCACTGCCTTATCACACTGTTTGGCTACCTTCAAGTCATCAGACATGATTACCCCAGGTCCCTTTCCTGTTTGGTGGTTGCCAGTACTTCCCTTCACAATTGGTACATAGCCCCTGGGTTTCTGTGCCCCAAGTGCATGATTTTGCACTTTTTTGCATTGAAACCCAGCTGACAAACCTTTGATCATTCTTCCAACTTTTTCAAATCATCCATCATTTTTTCCACCACCACCGCCCCAGTGTGTCTACTCTGTTGCAGATTTTTGTGTCATCCACGAACAGGCATACTTTGCCTTTTAGCTCTTCCACAATATCACTAATAAAGACATTGAAGAGTACCAGGCCTAGTACTGAGCCCTGAGACACCCCACTAGTCACCTTGCCTTCTCCAGAGTGGACACCATATACCACCACCCTCTGACTCCTGTTGCTTAACCAACTTCTTATCCAGTTTATAATTTTTGACCCACTCCCAGACAGGCCAGCTTGTTCACTAGTTTTCTATGTGGAACAGTGTTGAAGGCCTTAGTGAAATCCAGGTAGGCCACATCTACCACTCCTCCCTGATCCACTACCCTGGTCAGCCAGTTAAAGAACTCGAGCAGATTTGTCAGGCAAGACCTCCCCCCGTGAAACTATCTTGCCTTAGATCCTGTAATCCACTGGTTACAAGGTATTCTACTATCCTTTCCTTCAGTAGTGTTTCCATTATTTTGCCCACTACCAAAGTCAGGCTGACAGTTCTGAAATTTCCTGCCTCCTCTCTGGTCCCCGTTTTGTGAAGTGGGACCACACCTGCCCTCCTCCAGTCCCTCATAACCTCCCTTGTTTCTAATGATAAGTTTAGCAGAGTTGTCAGAGGCGTAGCCAGCACCTCTTTGAGTTTCCTCAGTATCCTGGGGTGCACCCCATCAGGCCCAATTGCCTTGTCTACATTTAATTGTGCTAGTACATTGAGGACTTTCTCCTCTGTAAAAGGACTGGTGTCCACCTCCCTACCATTTATGCCCTTGTCCCTTATCCCTGGCCCATCACCTACCCCATTTTCTTTAAATACTGAAGAAAAGTATTTGTTCATTATGTCTGCTTTCTTTTGCTCCTCATCCTCACAACCACCTTCTTCCTCTTTTATCCTTACTATTTCCCCTTTTGGTCTTCCTCTTTTCATTTATATATCTAAAGAAAGTTTATACCCTTCTTTTATGGATTGGGTGATATTTTCCTCTCGTTGTGCCTTTGTGAGTCTAACTGGCTGGCTGTGAGGCAGCAGTTTTCTGGGAGACATTCTGGAAACTGTGTTAATGTCCTATTTGCAGGCAACTGTCAGCTCTGAGGGAGGAGGTTGCCCACCTCCAGGCTGAACTGGCAAGGACTAAGGAGGCCTCCCCCACCCAAAGACCACCACTGCCACAACCACTGCCTCAGAGGCTGCCGAGTATGAAGAGCAGTTGGACCACAGTGGGTTCTGGGAGGGTGTGGGTGGTGGAACAGAGGTGAAGCCCCCTAGTTGTACCTCTACACAAACCATACACCAGTTTGGCAGAGCAAGGTTCCTCTATGATTGCACCCTCAGTGGAGACCAAGAAGAATGCTGAGGACATCCACAAGGGAGACCCACAAAAGGGTGGCAAGGGACACCACAGGGGAAGGAAACAGCTTCTGATAGGGGACTCAATTGTTAGAGGGGTAGATCTGGGGAAGGGAGAAGAGAGGGAAGTAAGGTGCCTGCCTGGTGCATTGGCTTGGAGGGACAAGAAGCAAATCTTCAGGATTGCAGCAGCAGCATCACAGGAGAGAGAACTAGATATCATTGTCCACTTTGGGACAAATGACCTAGCTAGGCGTGGGATCAGTGCAGTACAGGATGAAATTATGGAGTTGGGGAGGGGCATCAGACAGGTAGCAAGCATGGTTACCTTCTCAGAGGTGCTGCCAGTCCATGGCAGGGATGAGGCTAGAGTACTGCACACCATGCAGTTTAATGAATGGTTGCAAAACTGGTGCAGAGCACAGGACTTTGGCATCATTGGGGACTGGGGGTACACCTGGAGAGATAAAGGCCCATACTGGCACGATGGTCTGCATCTGTCCATGAAGGGAACCAAGCTCCTAAGTGACAGGTTTAAATGCTTCCTTGGCAAGCTTTTAAACTAGCCATGGGGGGAGGTGCTGATAAGAGGCAGGAAATTTCAAGCCTCCCCCCACAAACCATGTCAGGTAGTAAGGTAAACACTGAAGTACAGTGCTCAACAGACGGCAGAACAGGGGTAAATGGAAAAATAGACAAGGGCAATAAGAGCAGGCATGGGGGAAAAAAGGATAAAGCCAACATTAAATGGAGGGCAATGAGTACCAATGCCCCTAGTCTGGGAAACAAGCATTCTGAGCTAGTAGTCTTGATGGAAGATGAACAATTGGATATTGTGGCAGTCACGGAAACATGGTACATGGAGAACCATGACTGGGATGTCAACATACCGGGGTACACAGTCTACAGAAGGGACAGGGAGGGGAAAAGAGGAGGTGGAGTAGCTCTAACATAAGGGAAGGATCAAAGCTACAGAACTAAAAAGTAAAGGGGAGGACAAGAGGCACTCTGGGTCACCTTGGAGACAGGGAATGGCATCACAATCTGCACAGGGGTTGTATACAGACCCCCGTCTCAAAAGGAGGAAATGGACAAGAAAATGATAGAGAACGTTCTCAAAATGGCTGAAAAAGGGGAGATACTGTTGATGGGGGACCTGAATATGCCAGATGTTAACTGGATGACATGTACTGCAGCCACATCCAAGAGCAGGGTCATTCTCGATGCCCTACAGGGGGCAGGCCTTAGACAGCTAGTGTTGGAACCCACTTGGGAGGGAGCAATACTAGACCTGGTACTCTCAAATGGAGAGAGGATCACAAATTTAGAAGTCAGTAGACATCTTGGAACAAGCGACCACTGCACAGTGTGCTTCACAATAAGCACAACCATGGAGATGAACCATACAAAAACAAGGATACTGGACTTTAGAAGGGCTGACTTTGGCAAAATGGGTGAATACCTGAGGAATACACTAGCAGATGGTCAAAAAAGGAGGGGTGGAAGAACAATGGAGAAAAATTGAAACTGCCATCATAGAGACAACAAGCCTTTGTGTGAAACAAATAAAGAAAAAAAAGCAGAGTAAAACACCACTATGGTTCTCAAAAGAGGTGGCAGGAAAGGTTAAGGAGAAAAAGGCTGCATTCAAAAAATATAAAGAATCACAGAAGAAGCACGACAGGGAACTGGGCCAGCCTGGGAGTGGGTCCCAAGATGACAGCCTGGGTAAAGAATTGGCTGGAGAATAGGACACAGAGAGTAATAGTAAATGGAGTCCACTCAGAAGAAAGGAGGGTTACTAGTGGGGTACCGCAGGGTTCAGTATTAGGACCGGTCCTCTTCAATGTCTTTATAAGCGACATTGTGGAAGGACTGGAAGGAAAAGTATGTCTCTTTGCAGATGACACTAAGATCTGCAACAGAGTTGATGCACAGGGTGGGGTGGAAAGGATGAGAAGGGACTTGGCAAGGTTAGAGGAATGGTCAAATGTATGGCAGCTTAGATTCAACGCTAAGAAGTGCAAGGTAATGCACCTGGGAAACAAAAACCCAGGGGAAGAGTACACAATGGGGGGTGAGATACTAACAACAACAAAAATGGAAAGGGACCTGGGGGTAGTCATATCAGATAACCTAAAGGTGGGCAAGCAATGTGAGAGGGCAGCAAGGAGGGCTGGGGGTTAATGGGATGCATAGGGAGAGGCATCACCAGTAGAAAACAGGAAGTTATTATCCCTCTGTACAGACAGCTGGTGAGACCCCATCTGGAGTACTGTGTGCAGTTCTGGAGACCCAATCTCCGCAAAGACATAGACAGGATGGAAGCTGTCCAGAGGAGGGCAACTAAAATGGTGCAGGGTCTGCACCGGAAGACATATGAAGAGAGACTTATGGAGCTTAATATGTATAGCCTCGAGGAAAGGAGGGAGAGGGGACATGATAGAAACTTTCAAGTACCTCAAGGGAATCAACAAAGTCCAAGAGGATAGCATCTTTCAAAAAAAAAGGTGTGCAAGAACAAGAGGGCACAATTTGAAGATAGAGGGGCGGCTCAGAGGTAATTTAAGGAAGTATTTTTTCACAGAGAGGGTTGTGGATGCATAGAACGGCCTTCCGGAGGAGGTTGTGGAGTCAAAATCAGTGGTGGAATTCAAGCATGCATGGGACAGTCATAAGGCAATTCTAGGGTGTAGGGGTAAGAAGAAGTAGGCTGCTGGTTAACTAGGATCTGCAGCTTATCCAGTAGGTAGGGAAATGGGCAGACTGGGTGGGCCAAGCGGTCCTTATCTGCCGGCAAATTCTATGTTTCTATGTTTCTATGTAACTGTATCAATTAAAGCAGAAAGAAGTGGAGAAGGCAGTCAGAATAGCAAAAGCCCAAACCGAGGAAAAAATAGGCAATTCAGTTAAGAAGGGGGATAAAACCATTTATAGGTACATTAGGGAGCATAGAAAGGTTAAGGGAGGAATAGTGAAGATTAATAAGGGAGAGAGGAGGTGGGTGAGGGAGACAGTGAAAAGGCAGAGGTACTGAATGAATACTTTTGCTCAGTATTCACAAAAGAAGATAAGGAGGAGTTACCTAAACCAGACAATAGAAGCACTCTGGGTAGGGGGGGGTTGACTCCAGTCCATTTACAGAAGAAAGAGTCCTGAAAGAACTCCTAAAACTGAAGGTGGACAAAGCAATGGGGCCTGATGGGATTCACACCAGAATCCTAAAAGAACTACGGGAGGACCTAGTGACACCACTGACCACACTTTTTAACAAATCATGGGAGGGTGGGGTGGTACCTGAGGACTGGAGGAGGGCAGATGTGAATCCCCTTTACAAAAGTGGGAGCAAGGCAGAAGCAGGAAACTACAGACCTGTAAGTTTGACCTCAGTGGTAGGGAAAATGATGGAATTACTTCTGAAAGCAAGAACTGTTGAGTACCTAGAGGCCAGCAGGGCACAGGACCCAAAGCAGCATGGATTTACAGCAGGAAGGTCATGTCAGATGAATCTAATTGATTTCTTTGACTGAGTGATCAAAGTAATAGACCAGGGAGGGGCTGTCTATATGGCCTACCTAGACTTTAGCAAGGCATTTGACACAGTCCCGCACAAAAGATTAATAATCAAGTTAGCCAGCCTGGGAGTGGGTCCCAGAGTGGTAGCCTGTGTAGCAAACTGGCTGCACAATAGGGCACAGAAAGTAATAGTGAATGGAACACATTCCGAAGAAAGGGGGGGTTACTAGTGGAGTACCTCAGGGCTCAGTACTGGGTCCAGTCATCTTTAACATCTTTATAGGTGAAATTGCAGAGGGTCTGGAGGGAAAGATATGCCTCTTTGCTTTGGTTGGAAGTTTTATTGAGGGCTTCATTTAAATAAATTACACCCAAGACAGGGCTATGTGATATATTTGTACCTGAAAATCGGTTATGTAGTGACTTGGGGTGTTAATTCTCCATTTAGTCAGCTGGTTGTACTATGCTCAAAAATACTGGGACGGGTTCTAGTATTAATCTGCACCTGATTGATAAAGAGCCTTAATATGAGCTCCTTTGAAGATGGTCTTTCTCACTGGAGGGACTGGTAATGGCCTTAAAGTGAAGCAATATATGGCTAGTTTGCCGCTGGCTTATATATGGGCCTAAATTAGTGTACCTGTGAATTACTAATTCAGAGGTTGCTACTTTTTGAGAGTCTGATCAACATGCATTGTAGTAAAAGCTAGAGTAGTTTCAGCTACGATGAGATATGTATTTGTCCTGCAGACTTCTGGAGAGGGCACACCAAAATCCTAAGACCAATTCATTCTAAACAATTTATGATTATAGCCCTCCATCTTCTGACCTCGTATAGATAAATAAAACCCAAATTGAATTGATTTCTTCTCTCTCCCACTCCTCTAAAATACCTCTGGTATAATTTAATTGTTAGGTGTGTGTATATTGCAATATAAAACCTGATAAAGAGCATTTTACTCCATAATGGTATAGGCCCAGTTTTGTGACAGAGTTTATTGCTTATTTGGTTTAATGCACTTAACATTTATTATATGTACTGAATCTTACTTTTAGCTTTCTGACATTATTGATTCATAATGTGCTTGGTGTTACGTCCTGCTTGCATTTTAATGTCTACTTATTATAGACTTTGTGTGTTTTTTATTGACAAATTGTAATGACATTCTACCAAACAATAAATTTGAAACCTAAAATCTGAAAATCAGCATGCACAGTGCATCAAAAAAGTGCCAAGTGCTAGAAGCAAACTGTTTGACAACTTTGTGTCAACTGACTTAATGTTATAGAAATTCCATCAATTCATTCACTCTCATTAGCAGACAAAAAAGATGTCATCAATAAAGCATGTCCACTAGACACATTTCCACAAGGAGATTTGAGTACAATTTTTTGCCTTTCACCAGCTATATTCCTTGTCTCATATTGGTGACCTCTTAGAAATATTTTTTGTAAGTTCAAGTGAGTGTATATATGCAGTCCAAAGTCAATTGTACTGTAACATATCAGAAATGTTTGCAAGAATTTAAAATTGATTGTAGTCCTTTTTTCTTTTAATCAGCTTACCATTGCTGTGAATTATCAATCAATCAATCAATCAATCAATACTTTATTTATAAAAAGGCACCTTTCCAAAAACCAAGGTGCCTGTACACCACATAATAAAACAATATTAATAAAACAATAAATTAACCACACAATAAGATATTAAAAATCATTATATGCTTGTCTAAAAAGATATGTTTTAAGTGCTCCCTTAAAAGTTTCGATGGTCGGGCAATCTTGTACCTGACGAGGTAGAGAATTCCACAGGGTCGGAGCCACAAAACTAAAAGATCTGGCCCCAGAAGTCTTCAAACAAACCTTGGGAATCTCTAGCAATCCCTTGTCAGTTATGGTATTAAGGGCCTGCAAAAATAATAAGATTGTTTGGATATAATAGTTTTTTATTGTATTGGTATTACTGTAAGGTAAATGCTTTTGTGGAGTCACTTTTTAATGAGTGGTGTTCTGTGAGTATGGTGTCATACTCCATTTGGGTATAACTAACTGAACTATACCTTTCTCAGTCACCTTTGATAAAGTCTACATGGCTAAACTTTAGGTCAGTTGATGCATTGGCATTAGTTTGCTTTTATCACTTGACACTTTTCGGAGCACTTTGTACACTGATTACAAAGCATGATGGAGAAAGAATAAATAATATATTGGATGGCCTTATTGTGAAGCCATGCTTTTTCTGGTACTATCTAAGGAGACGAGTGCCCCTTACACCTTCATTATTTAGAATGGAGTGTGCTTTTCTGGGAGTTGGTGGAAGAAGAAACAGTGACATTCTTCAAGATGGTGTGAGACAGACATAAGAGGATGGTGAAAAACTAGAGTTGGGGTGGGGTAGTGAGCTGAGTGGCTACTAAGGAGCCCAACCTATGCCCACTAATTGAGGCTGTTCACATAGAGGTGACTGTTGTTGCCGCTGGCCCACTGTCACAAGCGCCAATGCCCCCAGTCGACAAACAACATCAAGCACCATGCTGTGGAATGATGATCGTGATGTCTGCCAACATCAGATGATGTCAGATGCATGACAGACTACACTGCAAAACTAACCCATCACAACGGTATGCAGTGATGGCCAATTTTGACTGAATTAGCAATCTCATACCTGGCAATTACCAACAGCTACAGTTGACAAACAAGTCCAGTGGCAGCACCACATGGGGAGATAATATTAACAAGTCCAGAGTGTACACTCAAGGAACAGCAAGAGATGGACAACAATACCAAGAACAGGGGTGCCACACAGCCCATGGAAAGAGGCAAGCACCCAGGGCTGTGGGACACAGCAAAGAGTGCCATACAATAAGCAGTAATTCCACAGAAGGAATGCATAGACAGTGCAACATATATCAGACAGACAGGTGAAGCACCCTAATGGATGCACGCACACCCACAGATAACAGCCAGTTAGCAGATAGGAAGAGTAATGGGGAATGCTGCCAGGGCCAGACTAGCCCAATAGCACCATGTGGCAGCTTAATAGGGAACATGCCCCTCCCGTGCATATAACCAACAAGCAGAGGAGAGCAATACACCTGCAAAATGGCACATGAGGCAACAACACACTGATGGCCTGACTTGGACTGCAGGACACTGCTGGAGCTAATCCATGACCTGCAGGTCATGGATGAAATGGACAAAAAGAAGCAGAGGAACCAGCAGATCTTCTGGAAGCTGAAGAATGCACTGATGACAAGAAACATAAACTTCACTTGAGTACCACCACAGCATATGCCAGTCACCCTACCACCACTACAGTGGAGACACACAGCACACCATACCCTTAGAATGGGCACCGCACCCTGCTGTACTTGTCCACAAGTGTAATGCAGACACAGAGGACAGCACATATGCAGTGGATGGTGTGTCCCATGTCCAGCACAAACAGCATGCATGGCCACTGTGAAGAGGAAAGATTTAGGAATAGGAAAGGGAGGGAAGAGGGAGGTTAGGCACCTGTGTAGTGCTATGGCCCAGAAGGATAGGAAGTGGATCCTAAGGATAGGTACAACAATAGGATGGGAGGAAGAACTGGATGCCATTGTCCACCTGTGGACTAATGACCTGGCTAGGGACAGGGCTGGGGTAGTGCAGGGGGAGTTTAGGGAACTTGGGAGAGGTCTTAGGTAGCACACTTCATGCTGCCTGACTACTACAGGGGCACGAGAGGGATTGCCACACCATAAGCTTCAACTCATGGCTGACAGAATGATGCAGAGAGGAGGAGGAGTTTGACTACACTGGGGACTGGGGACCCATGTGGGAGGATGACGGCCTATATAGGGAAAAGAGGTATAACAATAGAGTGGTAAAACAACCTGGAAAGCCATCTGCACAAACCCTAGAAGTCTAGGAAATAAAATTCCAGACCTAGAGGCCACAATCTCAGAGGCTGACCTGGATATTGTGGCCATTACCAAGCCATGGTGCACTGAAAACCATTACTGGGACATGGCCATACCATGTTATACTCTGTTCAGGAAGGACGGGGTAGGAAGCAAAGGAGGGGATGTGGTACTGTATGTGAAGGAGGGCATTACAGCAACAGAGATACAGGGAATATGGAGTGGGCAGCCTCGGGAGTACTGTGGGTCACCCTAGAGACAGGAAGTAGAGTCTCTGTTCACACTGGTGTGCTCTACAGACCTCCATCACAGGGGGAGGAGTTAGATAAGATTCTGATGGAAGATATTGGCAAGATGACAGAAAAGGGGGAGGTGCTGTTGGTAGGAGACTTCCATCTGCCAGATATAGATTACAGCCACCAGGCTGCAGCTTCAGCTAAAAGCAGGGGAATCTTGGACTCTGTTCAGGGGAACTTCCTCAGGCAACTAGTCACTGAACCCACTCTTGGTGGAGCAATACTGGACCTGCCACCAACAGGGACAGTACTACAGACATCAGGGTGGGAGGCCACCTGGGGAGCAGTGATCACTGTACTGTACTTTTCAGTATAAGGATGGCTTTGGAATCAAATGACACAAAGGTGAGGGCACTGGACTTCAGCAGGGTACATTTTAAAAAGAATGTGTGAATGCCTAAGGGATGACTTGGCAGGGGATGAACTGGGTGGGGTGCAGGAACAGCGGGGGAAACTAAAAAGGGCCCTAATGAAGGCAACAAATCTCTATGTCAAGCAAGGCAGGAAAGAAAGAGAAAAAAAGAGACTGCCATGCTTCTTGAAAGAGGTGGCAGAAAAGGTAAACTCCAAGAGGGTAGCATTCAGAAGGTACAAGGAGATACAGAGGGAGGAGGATAGGGAGGTATATCAGGGAAAACAGAGGGAAACAGGGAGAGCAGTAAAGAGCGCAAAGGCACAAACTGAAGGAAAAGTAGCCAGGGCAGTAACAAAGGGGGACAAGACATTTTTCAGATATGTAAGCAAAAAAAGGAAGACAATTGGTGGGATTGTAAGGTTAAAAAGGGAAGGGGTGACTGTGGAGAGGGGAACAGGAAAAGGCAGACATCCTGAACAAATACATTTGTTTGGTGTTTATCGCAGAGGAAAGAAATGGAGAGGGGGTCACGAAAATGTAAAAGGAGCATTGGAGGGAGGAGGTAGACACTACAGGTAGTCCATTTTCAGAGGGCAGAGTCTTGAAGGGACTCATAAATCTGAAAGTGGATAAAGCAATGGGGCCAGACAGGGTTAACCCAAGGGTACTGAGGGAGCTCAGGGAGGTTCTGGCAGCACCTCTGATGGCCCTATTTAACAGCTCATTGGAAACAGGAGAGGTCCCAGAGGACTGGAGGAGGGCAGATGTAGTCTCACTTCACAAAAGCGTAACAGGGTTGAAACTGGCAATTATAGGCCAGTTGGCCTGACTTTGGTGTTGGGAAAGTTAATGGAATCATTACCGAAAGAAAGGATTGTGGAATATTTTGCATCCAACAATGGGTTACAAGACCCAAGACAGCATGAATTCATGGGGTGGGGTGGTCATGTTAAATGAATCTGACAGAGTTCTTTAACTGAGTGACCAAGGAACTAGCTCAGAGTGGAGCAGTGGACATAGCCTACCTAGATTTCAGTAAAGCATTCAACACTGTTCCACATAGGAGACTAGTAAGCAAGCTTGGTAGCTTAGGAGTGGGTTCAAAGGTGGTAAACTGGGTAAGAAATTGGTTAAGGGACAGGTGGCAGAGGGTGGTGGTAAACGGAGTTTACTCAAAGGAAACGAGGGTGACCAGCGGGGTGCCCCAGGGATCAGTGCTGGGACTGGTCCTCTAATGTCCTTATAAGTGACATTGTAGAGGCGCTGGAAGGGAAGGTCTGTCTCTTTACGAATGTCACCAAACTCAGCAAGAGGCAGGACACTCGGGGAGTGGTGGAAAGGATGAGCAGTGACCTGAAAAAACTTGAAGAGTGGTCAAAGGTACAGCAGCTGGGTTTCAAAGCAAAAAAGTACAAAATAATGCACTTGGTGCACAGAAACCCTGGGGCAGAGTACAAAATGAGGGGGTGGTACTGATAATCACCAAGCAAGAAACATACCTGGGGTGATCATATCAGATGACCTAAAGATGGCCAGGCAGTGCGACAAGGTTGTTAAGAGGTCAAGTGGGATGCTGGTGTGCATAGGGAGGGGTATCACCAGCAGAAAGAGGGAGGTGTTGTTGCTTTTGTATAGATCACTGGCAAGACCCCACCTACAGTACTGTGTCCAGTTCTGGAGACAACATCTCAAACAGGACATAGACAGAGTGAAAGAGGTCCAGAGGAGGGCAACTAAAATGGAGCAGGGTCTGCATCAGAAGCCCTATCAAGAGAGATTAGAGGACCTAAGTATGTATACCTTTGGAGAGAGGAAAGAAAGGGGAGATATGATAGAGACATTTAAATATTTCACAGCAGTAAACAAGGTACAACAGGGAAGTATTTTTCAAGAAAAAAGGTGCTCAAGGGCAAGGGGTCATGCTAAGGAGCTGGAGGGGTGTAGATTCAGGAGAGATGTGAAGAAGTACTTCTTCACAGAAAGAGTGGTCAGTTCCTAGAAGAGTCTTCCAGCAGAGGTGGGGGGGGGTGAAAACAGTGGTGGGCTTCAAGAATGCATGGGATAGGCATAAGGGAATCTTAGGGAAAGGGAAGATGGGGGTGAATGGTCCAGAGATCAAGTAGGATCTGTGGTCAGGGCCGCAGTAATGGGGGGGGGTAAGTGGGGAAGTTGTCCGGGGCCCCAAGCTCAGGAGGGGCCCTCCTGAGGATCTGGCATTACCTCTGTCATTAGCTGGTTTGGGAAATGGGGGCCCATTCCAAGTGACTTGTCCGGGGCCCCAGGATTCATAGCTGCAGCCCTGTCTGTGGTGATATTGTATGCAGGGAAAAATGGGCAGAATAGGTGGGCAAAGTGGTCCTTATCTGCCACCACCAAATGCCATGCTTCTGTGTTTACTGTGCCATGAATGGGTGAAGGGCACCACAGTGGCAGGGTGCACCAGCGTGCCCTTCAGCAGCACACAGAGTCTGATGCAGACTAACACTTGTAACAGTACTATGGTGGCTCATACTGGTGTTGCCAAGTGCCTAGTCTCACAGATGTGCAGGACAAGGCCAGAGGCATGGTGGGCATTACAGGTCAAATTCCCCACCTGCCAGGGTACCAAGCAGCTACAGTACAGGGATGCAAGACTACAGCTAGCCTGTTAAAAATGATGGCCGTATGTTTGAATGGCAGCCACTGGACCAACACAAGGGATAGCTATGCAACACCCATGGAGAGCACAGATTGTTCCAACATGCAACTGGCCACAGATGAGGTGTATGGTTGTCCACCTAAACTGTACCACCAGTACACTAGGGCTGTGATGTAACACGATGGGTTTGATGTGTCATGGCCATGTCTTCCTACCATTACTGCAACTGACTGTGTATCACTTCCCTCTGCAGGATCCAACAGATACATTGGAAGCAGGCCCTTGTTACACCTGTGCACAAAAACAGTGACAAAACACTGATAACCAACTATAGGCCAATCTCCATCTTCTCCCTCCTATCCAAAGCACTGGAAAAGATAGTGGCAGGGCATCTCATTGACTACCTCAACAAATACTATCCGTTATCCCCCAATCAGCACAGCTTCAGACAAAACCATAGTACAGTACCTCCACTGCCCTGCTGGAGTATACAAACTATGCACATAAGGCTCTTGACAAAGGCAAACTGGTGGGGTCTACATTCATTGATCTTACCAAAGCCTTTGACACTGTTAACCACTCTCTTCTACTGACATAGCTGCAAAACCTGGGTGCGGCGGCCAATGCTTCACGTTGGTTCCAGGATTACCTGACACATAGAAGCCAACATGTCAGAATTGGGCAAACAGTATCCAACACCAGATTAGTTTCCATAGGGGTCCCACAGGGGTCAATACTGGGGCCTCTACTCTTCAGTCTCTATCTAAATGATCTTCCTATGGTTTGCAACACTAAACTCATCCTATATGCCGATGATGCTGTTCTCCTTAACAGCAGTTCATCCCATGGTGCCCTCCGATCCGAACTACAGAACTCCTTCAGCAAACTTGAGGACTGGTTCAGCAAGCATAAACTGCTACTAAACTATAAAAAGACCAAGGCCATGCTAATATCCAGCACCCAGTACAAAAAGAGGCTCCCCCCTTGACATCTCCAACAAAGGCAGTGAACTGCTGGAACAAGTGCACTCATTTAAGTACCTGGGAATCACTCTAGACGACATCTTCACATTCATGCAACACATTGACTCTGTGGTCAGGGCAGTAAACACCAAAATAGGAGTCCTAAATAGGCACAGGAAATACCTCACACTGGAGGCCCTTCGCATCTCAGTCTCCAGCTCCATCCTATCAACAATCGACTATGGACTGGTGGTCTATGGGGCAGCAATGGAAACAGCACTCAAGAGGGTTCAGATTGCATTTAACAAAGCTTGCAGGCTCACCCTGGCTGCAGATTGCCGCACACATACCTGTTGTCTATACGAACGGAATAATTGGCTGCCACTAAGGAACAGGATCAAGTTCCAAACCTGCCTACTGTGGAAAAAGGCATTACTGGGCAAAACCCCAACCTGTGTAACTAACATTTTTGTGCTGACCACCACCTTGCATCTCACTAGAGGTAGGATGAGAGGGGCCCTGTCTACACCCTTCCGATGAACCGTACTTGGGCAATGTGCCTTCACCTATTGGGCCCCCCTGTGGTTTAATGAAATCCCTGCATCCATCAGGGCCTCCAAATGGCTGGCTCAATTCAAAAATGGCCTCAGACAGCACCTTAAATCAATCACAGAGTGTGACTACCTCTGATGGCCTGCCCACCTGACAACACAGCCCTCCTAGTTGCACTATGGGAGGACTGTAGCACCTCTCCCCACTGATCTGCTAGTGTCTACCTGCCATAACAGATTCCCATACTCCTTTGGCACGTGCTCACTCACATTTCTCACGTCTTGACCTGTGAGCCCTTTTCAGCTCCAGCATCTTATCACACCATGCCCCTACCTTAGCCCTTAGTCCAGCACTTCTCCACCTTGTTGCCCCCTTCTACTCTCTCACCCCTCCCACCCTCACCCAACAGCCACAATCTCAACTACATATCTCGACAAGGCCCTATCCTGAGGCTGCTTCCCTCCCATGTTCTCTCACCACTGCTCACTATCTCACTCACTGTAGCAGAACCAAACCCACGAAACCAGAGATACTAAGAATTGTAAATATATGTTTCATTACTGTGGCATGAACTGTACTTGTCTAGTGATAAATACTGTAATATTGTAACCAACTGTATTTTTTGAGGTGTTTGAATACTGTAATTCGTCTTCTGTTTTTTGTTAACCTGACGTGGAACCTTTGTAAAAGAGCTTACGCTCAAAGGTCTTTTCTGAATATCAAATAAATAAAATAAAAATAAATAAATATTGGGGCAGGCACTATAGCCTATAGGTTAGAGTAATGAGCTGCAAATGAGCTTTGTACATCCAGCAGACCTGGGTTTGATTCCCACAGCCTCCAGTTGCATACTGTGTGACCCTGAGAAAGTCATTTAACCTCTCCAGTGCTTCTGGGTCTTACCCCATTATGGGGCCTTAGTCACTTACCAAAGAAAAAAAAATTGAAATGGAAGTTCAAATACAGGAGGGTACTGCTGGTCATGTAGAGAAGTGAGAACAGTGGACCGAAGGAGTTGATTAAAGACTTTCCATACATCAGCAATCTGCATGGCTTGCTGGGCATGAGGTTACTATCAATGGCACCAACAGGGGAAAAGACTCAACACCACAAATGGAACATGTGACAACAAGCAAAGGTAGGTGAACACAAACTGTCCACAAGTATGCCACCAGTGTGAGTGACACAGGATCCTGAATACTTGGACAGGGCCAAGGGTGTGGTGGTATGTACAGGAATGCAGTGGTACTGCAGTTCAAGCCACTGGATAACATGCAGTGCCAACCAGCATGAATACCCAGCCAACAGACTCAACAATATACGCACATTGCCCACCATTGACAAGCAGACCATTCCAAGGTACATGATCATGCAGATGTTAACAGTATTCATACTTGTGGCATGCCTACCATTAACATGTACATGCTATGATCCAGTGCAGTGCCACATAACCTCATGCAGGCATGTTGGCCTTATCTACTTAAAATGGTAGTTATCTAAGAGTTGAGTACCACTATGTTAATTCTGAGGTAGTGTACAAGGTACAATCTGCGTTGGCTGTAATGTAATTGTGTCTCAGCATAAACCCAGTAGTACCACAGTGGTACCTGACTCTTAGACAACTCCCACTGTACACCAACTGTATACATCCATGCTGTATAGGGAACAGGAACCACACCATAAGGGATGATGCAAGGGTGCACGCGGCAGCCTGCACGGAATCAGCTGTATCTGTTGGCTGCCTACAGATGGCAGCACAGAGACATGTAGAACACAGGTATCCATGCCAGTCACAGCCCCATGCCCAGTGTATGCAGCATGTCCCCATGCAGTGCTCAGATAGCCATAACAATGGGCCCTATTCATGAACAGCTGGGGTGGCTACGCACTGTGCCCACCCAACCGCATTCACCACCCAGATGCGGCCCTCTACGCACCCGATCCCTCGGTGGGCATGGGGCAGTGCGGGGGTGAGCCAGCACTCTGTGGCATTTACAACACCATGGAGTGCTGTGCACGGGGGTTCCTGGATCTGTGTCTGGGAGGCAGCCGTAAACCACCGGGGGTCAGCTACACTCCCCAAGGGAGGCTGCCTTCAGACACGGCGGGGGCATCAACACCCCCAACAAAGCAGCCCCTGCCATTGGGGCACATCTGGAGTCCTGTGTCGGCAGGCAGGGTGACCGCCCACAATGGCTTGGTTAGCACTCTGTGCGCCAGCCAGCAACATGGTGCCAGATGCACGTAAGGGATCCAGTGAGGGTCCCTGCCTGGGAAGCCGATTGGCTGCCCACCATGATCTGCACTCCACACCCGCCTGCCTCCCATGGACCTCCATGCCAGGGGGTGGGACCATGTAGGGGAGCCAGGCAGGGGCCTGTGGTCCTGAATGCGGCCCCCATGCGGAACTCCCTTGGGTGTGGAGCTGCGCGCCCCTATATGCGCCTCTTGCACGGTCGTACGTGAATAGGCTCCATTATGTACAATTAATGACACACGCTGATAAAGATGGCCACCAGGGGCACTGTAAACACATGCTCTCCATGCTTGCAACACCATCCCTACATGGGCCACATGCTGGACATTGCAGGTCAACATGTGTAACCATGAGCAGTGCACTATACCCAGGGACTGTACACTGGGGTGGCCATACACATATCTGTGCTGCCCTCTACAGTAAAGATCATGGCCCACCTCCAGCACATGGCACAATGGCACATGTGCATTAAACATGTGTCTAGCACCCAGTACAATGCACCACTATCAGTTAGTGCCTCCCATAATGCCTGAAATAAACACAAAGACATGGTTGTTGTGTAATATACTGTTTACTCATGTCAGACAAACTGATTGCAGATTACAGTACTGATGAACATGGTATATGCATAAAGGTTCCCCTATAGATATGTCAAGGGGCACAGCCCAGGCAAAATGGGCCTGTGTGCATGACCTATTATTGGCTATCAGAGTCCCTTATTAGTCTACATGCAGTTACGTCACTGTCACTGTATGTCCCCCCCCATGTATATATACCAGATGACATTGCCAACATAGTCGGGTTATGCCTCTGGGTAGCAGAACATGCTTGGCAAAGGAACACCTCCTTGCTGCACCAGAACACATAGCCATAGTGCTTAACTCAGTGTCCATTACAAGGTCAAATGACCATTTCATTGTCATCTGCAGTTGCCACTGCAGGTATACAGGCCAAAGTGCAGCAGTTACTGTAGCTGGCCTGCATTGAGCTCCTTTAGAGCAGGGTGGAAAAAGACAGTCCTGAAGATGGTGCCACAATAATTCTGTGGAGACAAAACAAAGGGTTACATGACTGACAGCAAGGGCAGACACACAGCTACACAGAGTGCACACCAACTGACAAGGTAGCCACCACACATGGGTGGGCTACGACCTATGCATGTGTGATGGGCATGAGTATAGGGGGTTCTCAGCAGCAATAATAAATGTGGTCCTCAGCACTGCAGCCACAACAGTGTTTAGGCCACCACAGACATGTGTCCACACCCCGATATCCATGTGAGTGGATCACAGGTGGGCCCCCCCAGACTGGCCTGTACCCACCTGGCCCACAAATTGCACCTGCCCCAGTATTCCATGGATACAGAATGCATCCAATACTACTTTGCAGACCAGGGATTTAATGCTTTCCAATGACGACATGTAGGCAAGGCAGGGTGTATGTTGTGCATACTGTGCCTCCAGCTACTGCAGGGTCTGCAATGCACTTCCTCCCTCCAGCAACATGGCTGTTGCAAGGCAGGCACATAGGCCTGGGATGTGTGTTTTGTGGTGAACTGTTCATACCAGTCCCCTTGTACTGGTCCAGTGGCATAACCAGGATGGCAGACCTGGAGGTGTCCAACGCAACTATCCCATTGTCTACCCCAGGTACATGCACAGTACTTTATTACATGAATAGAAACATGATGGAAGGGGATTCCTGGACACACAGAACATTCTCATTACTACGCCTCTGCTGTCAGGAGTATGCCCCTGCCCCATGCAGTTCCCCTACTAGAGGTGCAGACTTCCATGTACATCATGGCACGGCAGCACCCAGCAGTCATGGATGGATGTGTTGCACCTGCCAGCAGTTGTGCTATCAGCAGTGCCTGAACAGAGCATGCTGGCTGAGGGCCATGCTGTGTAATGTGCTAGTCCTTCACCTGTGGCTACCCACAATGGCTGGACAGGCATCACTCCAGTGGCAGCCTTATGGCTGGGGAGGCATGTGAAGGCTGGCACTGCCCTTGTGTGGCAGTGGCTATCAGACATAACAAACACCACAGAGGTCCCCCCTGTGTCCATGCTGAATGTCCCACCATGGCACCCCTCAACAGCACCATGTGATGCAGCACTCAACCACTGATATGAATAGCAAACAACATACCCATGCAGGCTCCCTTATGTACCAGATGGTACCAGAGATCTCCACATAGTTATTACATGCAAGCTTCAGCCCTTCCAGCAGATGCATGGCCCATGCTGTTCTCAGTGCCTCCCCTCTCAGTGGCACATTCCCTTGTCCATCTAGTGATGTATTCCCTTGTCTGTCTTTCAGCTGCAAGGCAAACTGTGCAGGAAGACTGTAGAAAGGCTGTTGGAAGATAATGGTACCATTTCAGTCATACAGTGGTAGTTGCACAAAAACTGACAGGTAACTCGGTATAGCACATGGTGCAGCACGCGGAAGTAATTGAATAAGATTCACCAATGCTGCAGCAACAACAAAGTTGGCGGTGTAAACTACAGCACCAACAATCCGCTGACACTGGCCACCGCGCTCTGACTATTTGCCATGTGGCAGTAGGAGCGACCTCCATCATGGGGTTATGCCCCCTGCACCCCCCAGTTAATATATATATATAACTAACTCCAGGTCACACTGTGATGGAAAGAAGGATGAATACCAGAACAGCAACAGTGTGGGATGGCAAAAAAATTAAGGTAGCGCAAGAAGCGTGTGAAATTATTCCTTTGGCAATATCGCGGTGGCAAGAATCAGTCAGCACATTAACAGACTATGAGTGTATAATTTGTATTGTGCTAAAGCAAATATCATGCTATACCACACTACTGATCACCTTTTGTACAACCACCACTGTACATTTTCAGTGTGTGAGAGTGTTACACATAGATGACAGTGCATGGGCCCATTGATGGGTGATACCTACCTTTGTCAGCTCCATGACTACCCATACAGTCCTCCTAATCCACATATTTCAGGGGTCCCACATACCCTAGAGCATATAGTACAGCAGGCTCATCCCAGTAGCCTGGAAAGCATGCATGAACCACACCAGAGTGATTACACCTGCTCCCTTGTACAGCCATGCCAGATAGCGCCTATGCCACAAGCAGCATCGCTTATGTCCGAGGCCCTGCATGTGTACCCCTACACAAGCTGCATTCCATGCCCCCTAAAAGCAGCAGAATTTGCCAGTCAGCACAACACGCATCCATACATTAGTATAGCAACAATACAGGTGTGACATAAGTACATTTGTACATTCATACATAAAGTGGACCAAAATGGCACACTATTTTACTTGACATAACTGGATGCAATGGCTTCTTCTAGATAAAAAAGTAGCATATGCACAGACCACTTTGCTATGGAAAAATTTTAAACATTCATATGAGCTTAAAGTCAATAATTCTTAACCAAACAGGCCATGGTATCAGAAGAGCAAACATAAAATAGAATTTGGCCATTTCAAGGTACAAAACCAATTTGCTGTAGGTCAGAACTCATTTTCATGTACTGTTCTGAAACCTTGGAATGCTCTGCCATTGCATATTAGAACAGCTATGACTATTGCCTGCTTCAAAAATGCTGTGAAACTATATTTTCTGGATTCTTGTACTTTTTTATGTTTTATAGCCAGATTGTTGACATTACATTTACTGACTATGCACTATTTGTACTGTTATATTGACCTGTATGTTGCTAAATTACATTTGTTGTACATTGCACACTGGTCGTCCTTGAAAATGGGTACATATACTCAGAGGATTTACCTGGTTAGCAAAAACAAACATTCAACTGCAGTACAGTATATTGCTACCTCTCTAAGATGTTGGTAACTCAATTATTAATTACCGGGTTCATAATTACTAACCAAGGTCCTTACCAATGGCCGCCATTAGCAAATGTTTACAACTCCCATTCCTTGAGGAAACATACTGACCTTATGCACTGAATTCATATTGTGTCTATATTAGGAATCTGCTAGCACACATTTCTTATGGTAAACAGCACAGCACCGTAATGCTTATTGTTGTAGCCGTACTTGGTGTGGCCAGAGAGGAGGAACGCTGCTGACACTATCTAATATGCCATATTCTAGTATGGGGTGACAGTAGGAATGGATATATGGATGTGTGTACCTGTAATACATTATTACTAGCAACCTATGTGTGTAAATATATGCCTGCAAACAGATACTGCTGTTGTAAAGTAGCTATAGTTGATAGTCGGCCATATATTTCGTCATACAGTGCTCCGGCAACAATGTATTCCTGACATCCTTGGAGTCAATCTTAGTGTATACTTAGTATCTCAAATATTTGCATAATAGAAACTTTAGCTACAGTACTATTGCAGTTCATGACTCATGTCAATAAATATGGCTATGACTCACACATGTTACAAATCCCCTCCAGTGTGCTACCTGTTGATGGTACTTACTAGATTCATTCTGGGAAAAACACAGAGAACAACCCATCAACCAGGTGGCATTCAGCCTGATTGTTGTGTGTGGGTATGTGCTGTTACACAACATAAAATTATTGCACTGCAGCGGACTCTTTGCAGCCATGCAACATGCGCCATGTGTGTCTGTGTAGTATACTGGCACCATTCCTCTGTCTAACCCTGCCTTTCTTACTACTTTGGGTGTTCTGTATCTGTGATATATGGCTTGCACATTCCCACAGACACATCCATGGACACCTGCACTGTCCCGTGGCTGATGCAATGGACCTATTGTGCATTGCTCCTGCAGTGTGCAGGCACTGGCAACACTGGTACACCAGTGGCCCAACACATGTCTGTGTATATCTAAGATTGTAGATATTGTATTTTTGTTACACTGCTTGTATTGTTTTAATGTTCTGGATGCCCATGTAAATAAGTTTTCAGCCAATGGCTTTACCCAATTTTAAATAAACAAATCAATGTCACAATGGCAGGAACCAGTCTGTCCCATGGAGAGGTGGTGTCCATGTTGTCTAGCCTGCTAGGGGTATGTGAAGGACATAAGGTGCATAGAAGCTTGGGAAGGGACTTGTACCTGGTGGTGGCAGTGAGGGTGGATCGTGGCATGGGGAGCCCAGGGGTGGACACTATTGTGGTGGGCCTGTGGGTGGTGCGGGAAAGGGTGTGTGTGGGGAGGATCCAGCCTGTTCATCTGGCATGCATAGCACAGGTGTGTGACACATGGGCATACTGTGCCCAGTGAATGCAGCACCTGCATGAGTGTAATACATGTTTGTTCACATTTACTTGCAGATAACTCCTATGAGACTAGACATGGGAGCAGCAGTGAGGACAGGAAAGTCCTACTAAAGAGTATTGATGTCTAGTTCATGAGGGTCAGCAATGCCTTTGCATCTATAGCAAAGGACTTTAGTCATGCAGTTGATGACACCTTTAGTTCATGGCAGCATGTACCACACACATGACCCAAATGATGTCTGCACAATGCTGAGACACAGGGTGTAGACAGGGATATACAGGTAGATGTGCAGACTCCACAGATAGTGACATGGGCATGCTATCTAGGCCTGCATCACATGTGCCTGTAACCATGACAGACACCATAGGGGGTCAGGGTGCCAGTAGTGGATTGCTAGACAATGACCACAGACACGTGAAAGAATTCTGGAATATCTTGTATCCAACAGATTACATGATCCAAGGCAGCATGGGTTCACGGGGGTACGGTCATGTCAAATAAATCTGATAGATTTCTTTGATTGG
Source organism: Neoceratodus forsteri (assembly GCA_016271365.2). Lineage (NCBI taxonomy): Eukaryota > Metazoa > Chordata > Ceratodontiformes > Ceratodontidae > Neoceratodus > Neoceratodus forsteri. The sequence goes on from JADMNL010000025.1 coordinate 19,601,034, forward strand.
GTGACCAGGAAGTTGGACCAGGGTGGGGCGGTGGACATGGCTCATCTGATGGCTCATCTGGATTTCAGCAAGGCTTTCAACATCATTCCTCATAGGAGACTGGTGAGCAAGTTGGTGAGCTTGGGGTGGGTATTGAAGTGGTAACATGGGTATAAAAATGGTTAGGAGATGGGACACAGATGGTAGTAGTATATGGAGTTCGATCCAAGGAAGGGTGGGTAACCACTGGGGTACCTCAGGGATCAGTGCTGGAACTGGTCTCTTCAATGTTTATTTGTTACATAGTGGTGGAACTGGAAAGAAAGGTCTGCCTCTTTGTGGATGACATCAAGATCTTCAACAGAGTGGACACTCTGGGAGGTGGGGTGGAAAGGATGGGTAGGGATCTGAAAAGACTGGAGGCATGGTCAAGGGCATGGCAGCTGGGTTTTCATACAAAAAAATTTAAAATAATGCACTTGGGACATAGAAACCCAGGAGCAAAGTCCAAAATGGGTGTAATGATACTGACAAAGACCAAGCAGGAAAGAGACCTGAGTGTAATCATATAGGATGACCTAAAGGTGGTCAGGCAGTGTGACAAGGCAGTCGAAAGGGCTAGTGGGATGCTGGGGTGCATAGGAAGGGGTATCACCAGTAGGAAGAGGGTGGGGATACTGCCCCTGTACAGATTGCTGGTAATACCTCACCTTGAGTACTGTGTCCAGTTCTAGAGACCACATCTCAGGAAGGACAGAGAAAGAGTGGAGGCAGTCCAGAGAAGGGCTACCTAAATGGTGCAGGGTCTGTCTCAAAATCCCTGTAAGGAGAGGCTAAAGGAGCAAAATATATACACCCTGGAGGAGAAGAGGGAAGCGGATATGATAAAGACCTTTAAGGACCTCATGGATGTTAATAGGGTACAGGAGGGGGGTACTTTTCACAGAAAAAGGTGCTCTTGAACAAGAGGACATGGTATGAAGCTGGAGAGGGGTAAATTCAGGAGGGATGTGAGAAAGTATTTCTTCACAGAAAGGGTGTTGGACAGCTGGAACAGCTTTCCAGCAAAGGTAGTCGGGGTAAAAACAGTGATGGGGTTAAAAAATGCCTGGGACAGGTACAGGAGAACTGTAGGGGTAAGGAAGGGTGGGGAAGAGATGGTGCCATAGATCATATGAGGTGTGCAGCAAAATAATGAAGGTTAATAATATAATAATAAAACAAATTAATATAAAAATGGGCAGAGTAGCTTGGCCCAGTAGCCCTTATCTGACATCGATTCTATGTTTCTCTGTTTCTGTGTCTGTGGACACAGCACCAAACAGTGCCAGAAGTGCAGAAGGGGAATAAGGTGGAATAGTGCCCCAACAGGGCACCTGCCATGCACACTCAACACAAGTCAACCATGTAGAGGGGGGCCGGTAATCAGCTGATAGTGATGGCACCTGCAGTTCGAGATGTAAGGGTGGTCATTGGAACTCACATAACTATTCATTGCATGTGTAGCTGTGCAGGCATGCACAGTATTGGATGCAGGATTGTAAAAATGGTCCTGTGGCAATAATGAAAGGGGAGAAAGTTATAGGGATTGGGCAGTCAGCAAGCAGGCAGAAGACTTCTGTATCTATTATCTTATACTGAACATGGTGACTCGGCAGAGAGCCATGATAAAGTTAATTTTGTTGTGTAAGAAATTAGTTATAGTATTTTGGATTGCTTATATGTCATTTAAATGTCATAGAAGGGTCTTGCTGCCGCAGGATCTTTAGTAATTCTGGATCCGCCGGTGGGCATGCAGCATGTACTTTGTAGCCTGTTTATAATAGAGGTCTGCTGCCTATGCAGTGGGTGGTGTCATGGATGGTAATTGCACTGTGTCAGTGTGTTACATCTGTAGAGCCATGCACAGTGCCTTGGTGTTGCCGTTATGCTTATGGCCACATATCAACACCAGTGTTACCAGACTACTGTGCAGGTCCATGTACCATCCAGTGCTCATTGCAAATGTACGTGTTCATGCCAATGTAATGTGCTGTGCAGTGTTCCTGGACACTATGCATTACATATGCCAATAAAACTCAAATGCATCATATGTGCTGCCCTGTTGCTATGCAACATCCATCAATGTTATGCATTACAGTTTGTTAAATCTGCCTTTAACATGTCCCTAATCACACGTGCTGTGTTGTTATGATCACGTTGTAGTCTGTTCCTCAGTTGTAGGTATGTCTACACATGTTGCTCAAGAGCCTCATGCCACTGATTTCTGTATAGACATACTCTGTACATACTTGCAGGATGACACATGTTGTGACCACATGTTGTACGAATGTGTGATCTAATTCCATCCTCTTCAGCAGGATATGCCATCGGCCCTTTAGCTGTCTGAATGTGAGCTCTACTATAGTTTTCCTGTAACTGTGGGTAGTATTGTACGCCTCCTCTTCTAGACTGCAGTTTTTTTCAAGGTACTGTTTCATCAACCATTGCTGTAGTGGGTAGTTGGCATCATCGAGGATGTAGTATGGGATTCTTGTACCATTGATGATGATAGTGTACTGCAGTACAAATGTGCATGGGTTAGGTACTATGCTGCAGCATATATAATGGGCATGCTATTGTGTGTAGGTCTGTTACTACATTGTACTAATGGCATGGCAGGCATGGCCACGGCCTTGGACATGTTGTGTACAGCAGCATGATATCCTGTGTCAGCATGGGCGCCGCTGCAGTGCACAAACACTAGGACACAGTTTTCCCTGTTGTACATGTGCTGACATGCAGATGCTCCATCTTGCACAGGCACTTGCGTACACTATGCCTCCTTCATTACCCCTTGTCAGTTGCCTACCCATATGCAGTCCTGTTACCTGTGTAGTTGCATTATCCTTACTGTTGCATCATGAGCAGATCCCAGTACTCAACAGCTGCTGTCATGGAAGCTGTGTGACAGCAGGGGACATCTGTTAGTATATCAGTACTGCTTGGCATTACTATGTGATGTTTGCTGAGTGCATGGCTCTACAATACTTACATCAGGCCATCATACATGATGGCCTGTAGCACAATGGATGCTCATGGTTTCCTGTTTATGTAGTTCCTCATGTCATCCGCCAGTGGTGTTATTGGTTTATGCATACCATCAGTTGCTCCCAGTACCCACAGCAGGTCATGGAGCTCCTGGAGCAATACAGCTATCAGTTGGGCCTCTCCATCTGATAGCAGTATGGCATATTTGACAAGATGCCTGTTGACCATAGTACTACAGAACATGCGCAGCAATTGCTGTATAGTACTTTTATATTCATTGAAGAGTTTGGCAACAGCATGGTATTCAATAAAGGAATAATGCCTGACAGGGTGGGAGTTATGCTGGGATAACATCCCACCTCGGGTGGTTGGGCCCGAGGCCACCGGCCGAGGGCGCCCAACACCGAGAAGGGATGTTATCCCAGCATAACTCCCACCTGGAGGGCATTATTTCTATTATACAATGGCTTGTTGTTTTATAATAAAAAAATAATTTTAAAGAATGTTTTTGTTAGTGTGTAAACATATTTTTGTTTCTTAAGAGAAAGAGGAGATGATCATGGAGGGGATGGGGATCGAAATCATCCAATCAATCAGCAGGGATGTTATGCCAGGATAACATCCCTGCTGTGATAGCCAACTGACCAATCAGAAACCAGGATTCTTTCTTGCCATTGTATAATAGCTGATATGAGTCTGAATACAGCTCTTGCCATCCTTTTCTACAGTGGTAGGCTGCCATGTGGCAGTATGGTGTGTGACCTGTCCTCTTTCATTAGCTCACATGTTCAAAGTTGCAGTATACCTGCACATCTTCAAGTGCTCATGCTATCTGTCCATGGCATAGTCACACATCACCACAGTCCACCACCGTTCATTCCTCCTTTTCATCCATATCCATCTATTGCTCTGTCTCAGGACCCATGCCTGTAATGCAGTGCATCTGTTATTGTTCTACTAGTCCATACTTTTACTTGAACATAGTTAGCTGCACTCCCAGTTGAATTTCTATGCTTATACATTCTGTTGCACTTACACCACTCTGTGATAAATGAATACTCTTATGTCTGTGTTATGCCTACTGGGTTCGACTCTCCTCCCCATGCACTGCCTTTTTGATCTATATCTGACATTCCATGACACCAGTGCCACCATTCCATGTTATTCATCCCTACAGCATGCACTGATGTTACCAATGTCACAGACTGCTTAAGCAGTATGGGGTGTATGGCACCTTCTGTGCAAATGGGGGTCTGGTGTTGTGCCAAGGGATGCTTACCATGGACTGTTACATTGGAATTATGGGTCACACTGTATGTAAGTATTGGATGGACACTGAGCGGACCACAGTTGGGAATGTATAAATGTTGCTGACTGTGTACTCTCACCTGTAGGCACCTAATAAATGGATTCTGCATGTGGCAATGGTCTATTGACATTTCTATTGTACGCAGCATACACCATTTGGATGGCCATCCCTGTTTGATCTCTGGGTCCTCTGGTATGCCTACTGTACTGTTGACCATACAGAAAACCCTTTAGTGTAGCATTATTTGTGTTGTGTGCATGTGCAGTAGGCACTTCCAGCCACACTGTGTACTGTGACAATCAGTGCGGGCTATGGCGGTGGTGGCCATATGTGAATCACACAGTATACTGTATCCCTGTACCAGCCACCTGCCATGTCTTTGACACACCAGCCATGTCCCCCTTCTGTGTGGCTCTGCCTGCATGGGTGTTGCCATTCTAGTCATGGTTGGCCTGACCTTGGCCACCCTGCTGTGTGCAGACAGGGTACCTGGGCACAGTTCCCTTGGGCCATGGCTGCCCATCTGTGGTGGCATTCCCTGTCCAATGTAATTGCTTCTCCCTTCCTCAAGTCTGCAACCCTCCTCCTGTGTACTGTGCATGCATGTATTGTGTCTGCATCATGACCAGATGACATGCACGCCACTGCATGCTCCAACCACTGTGTGTGGCCATCTGAGCACCGCCACCCAGCCCCCTGCCTGCATTGCTCACTGCTGTTTTCACACATGGTACTGGTTGGCACCTATTCTCTGTTTTTCCATCCATACACAGTGTAGATACCCCTGTGACAGTGCTGTGGCATAGCAGCATCCTTTGCACCTTCCTGTTCATCTCTAGACACTGGGTGGCATGAACTAAGCATGTCATCATGTACATATGGACATGAGTCTGACTGCTGTAGCACTGACAACTAGCATTAGGAGCCATCCTACTGTCCATGTCCATCTGGTTGTTGGGGCCATGTTTGTTGTATGGAGGACATCCTTCCTCCTTATCTGCATTTTCCCAACAGGTATGGCCTTTGCAGGGGTTGGGCAGTGGTGTTTGTCCACAGCTGTCAACCTGTGTGAAATGCTTCTGTGATTGTTGTCGTTCAGGCTCCACACATGCCCCACATGGGGTATATGCTGGATGTTTTTGTTCTGCAGGCTTTGGTTGTGGCCACCTGCCTGGCACTTGCCATAGCCTCCTGTGCTGCACCTCACCCACCCTCTCCATGACCACTGTACCTTGTAAGACCATGATATGGTTTCTGGCTGCATCTCCAGTGTGTCTCATGTACCAACTCCCACACCAGGTCCCTTGTTGTGGCCCTGCTGCTGCCATCACTTCTCATGTGGTAGCATGCACATGCACCTGTCAGTGATATTGTTCCATCATTTGGATATGAGTGCTACACTGTGCCAGTAATTTATTTATTTATTTAGTTTTTGTTGACTGAGTAAGTGCACTAGACAAATCCTGCCTATTTTCAGGCACGACCCCGGGGGAGGGGGATACAGATGAATGCCAACTGACCTTGAACCAGATTAAGCTGTCATTATTATACAATTGCAAGAAAGAATCTTGGGTTGCGATTGGTCAGTCTGGGGCTGGACCCATGGTGTTATCCCATCATAACACCACAGGTCTAGTCTCAGCCTCATTGTGAATCTCTTGATGATTGTTTGGCGATTATTCTCTTTTTTTACATCTCCTCTTAAGAAACAAAAATATTTTTCCTCACTAATAAAAACATTCTTTAAAATTATTTTTTTATTCTGTATATAACAACAAGCCATTGTATAATAGGAAAAATGCACTCCAGGGTGTGTGTGTGTCGTGCTGGGATAATGCCATGCCTGGGGCATTGGACACACTCGGCCTGCGGCCTTGTGCCTAACCTCTCCAGGTGTGGCATTATCCCAGCACAACACACACCTTGTCATGCATTATTCCTTTATCATTGTCTGCCACTGTTCGGTGCTGCACACGAACTGTTCAGAGTTCCTCCATTTGCTCTTGTTGCCCTGTCATTGCCCTGGGGTAGGTGATGCACTTTGTTGACATGGCCCTGGTATTCCCTGGTGATGCCCATCAGCTCTATGTTAACTGACTCAGTGTTAGGCTGGTGTGACAATTTGCATGAACAGAGCAAACTAACCTGACTACAGTATTTGTTCTGCCTGTAAAATTTTCTATGCTTCTATGTAACATTATGCAATGCTTGTGAGAATACAGTTTGGTAAATAAAACAGATAGAATATAAATAATCAGGGACCTAGATTGAGAATATCATGCTTATCCTCCCTGTAGGTCCCCATGGTCAAATGTATCCACACAGTAGGTTATAATTGGCTAGAGCCAGCAGTGCAAGCTGACAGTTCCAGCTGATCACTTTCACATAGTCAAAACATTCAGTTTCAAACTGTTCTCCACAACATGGTCCAGCACACAATCAGCCCCTTTTTATTCATGTTTGAAGCCCAAAATCACAGTTCAGAAACTCTTCGAACGTCAAAATCCCAATTCAGAATCTCCCCAGGCATTTTCATTACTCAGTCTCCAGAAGACCTTGCCACTGCTCTTACCTAACACTCCTGGCTCCCCCATTGGTTTTCAACCCTTATCAGCACTCACGAGCTGAAGTGGAGCTCTCAACTCAAGCAGCACTCACATCACCTCCTTGCCAGAGTCTGTCATGACTTTCCTGAACACCTTGCCCTTCCAATGCTCAGCAGAACCGTAGCATGTACACACTTAATGTACATGCTAATGGACACACATTTTATTATTGTCCCCCCTTTGTGCAGAGAACTAAGTGTATCCCTAGGTTGTGAAATCTTGCCAACTTTTGCCATCTTGAAAATTTCCCAGCACACCACTTCAAAGATTTCTGCCCTCCTTCCTGACTTTCCAAGCTGAGGTCAGCAAATGCCAGCAGATGCACTTGCCTGTCTGCACATCGCCTCAGCTCTGTGCTCATCAATGCTCGTTAGGCATCTTGCTGATATAGGGCCAAAACTGGAAGTAGCATTCACTCATGTCTGGTTTTGTGATTCTGGAGAACAAGATTTAAAAAAGTTAAACCCCTGCTGTGATACAATAAATATTTCTGTTACTGCAGTCTATGACTGTTAATACAGTCCCCACACCTATTTTTGCCCCTTTTGTGGATATAGTGAGATCGCTGGAATGCTCGTCCCAGGTTCCATGGTGCATCACTTGCATGTACAGGCAGGGGACCCTGGGAAGGCATGTGCCCTCACATGAATAAACAATGGGTATTTGACTGAACAGCCACCCCAGCCCTCCAAGGGAGCCCTTTGTACTGTGGCAGTTGTGTGCAGAGGGATCCTGGTGTCACCATGCCCCACTCATAACCTGCAGGGGAGTGCTTAAATATTTATGGCAGGGTCCCATCTGGCATAATCATGACTGTCACTCCACACCTTAGTGCATAGCACATAGTATGTGGCATGCCCTCTGGCATGCCCCTGACCCAGCACCATGCTGCCGGCAGGGGGATCCAGCCTGCAGGGCACTAACATATCCATGGTGAATGCTTTGGGGGGGATGTAGATCTCAGCTGTGTGGCATTCAGATGTAGGAATGCCTATGTGCTGCCCTTATGCAGCACATAGGCATTAGTGCATAGGGCACATAGTGAGATCGCTGGAGGAAGTAAGGTCCCAGTCCTCCAAGTATCCCACAATACTCCTTATTTGGCAAGGAAGTAGGTGCTTCTATGAGGGTACACATTCTGATTCCTACAGATTAAAAAATGTGAAAAAAAAGTGATCCAAACTTTCTATTAGCTTAATATAAGCAGCCAGCTACACAACGCTCTTATCTAGGAGTGGAACAGAGCGTCAATTTTAATCACATCCCATGCACAACAAATTACAGTGCTGCAAATTACAAATTTGGAAGCTCATAACACTGAGTAAATGTGTGATTTTATGTTCAAAATGTTTTCTGTTTATTGAGTAACACATTTTTCACATTCATTGTTTGGATTTCTGCTTTAAAATTTTTGCATAAAATGTGGGACAGTACTCATTCGATGTGGAACAGAGGGCTTTTCTGAGGTGAAATGAGGAACTGTTCTCATAATGTGGGACAATTGTGAGGTACGTCAACCAGGCCTGTAGTACTGAATAAGTTAATGAAGCCGTATGACTTCTCTCACCAAGGAGAGCTGGTCCATCCAGGTCAGTGTGGACATCCAGGTCACTGTTAGAAATGTGCAAAGTTGAGAAAGACAGAACTTTGCAAAAATGGCAAACTTTGTGAAGATCAAAGTGCTGACTTTGCAAAGGATAAGTGGCACTTTTTCTCACAAAGTGAAAAAAGTGCAGCTTCACCAGAAAAATGTTGCTAAGTTGGCACAGTCAAATTTGGTGCTGACAATGGGAACTTTGCAAAGTCAAATTTTCACAACTTCACACAACTTCACTGACAAAGTTGAACACTGCCACACCCCTAGTCAGTGTGAACTATGACACAGCATCCTGGCACAGCCACATGCGGGAGAAGCACATAGTATACTGCTCCACAGTGTGGCTGGCTTATACTGTGCTGTATATGGATGTGTTGAGTCTTCGACTTCCAGTACTGGTGCTGATTGTCACCTTTCATCAGTACCAAATTAGTCACCATGTCAGCAGACTTCTAAACTGTGCCTGCCTTCTCTGACTAATCTGATATACTGTAGGAAGACTGCAGTATCAGTATCATTGATAAATCATTTACAGCAATTAAAACATAGTACTGCATAATGTTTCTAGCATGCATCAATGCTGACCACCATGAATGTTGAAAGAAAGCCCTGTGCCTCCTCTGTCATTTTATTCTTCTAGTGATTCCCCCTCTTTGGTAGTTCCTTTCAAAGACATCATACACACACACACACACACACACACTGGAGAAGGAAGCAGAACACCACATTATTTAAACAAATGCCACATCAGAAAGAGTGAGTTATTAGCAGCAAGCTGCTGGTTAGGCAGAGTGTGACTCATGGATTCAGCTGCAAAGCTAAATTACTTTTGGCTGCCTCTGGAGTGGGCTAACTTGCTGTGCTGACACAGCGAAATAACTTCAAAATTTGTTTTCAATATTGATTTTATGTCTCTTTTCAATATGCAGGGTTTGATACATCTGAGAGGAAAGCTACTGACTAGCGGAAAGAGTGGGGCTTGTTACTGCAGATGGTGAATGGGGTAGACAAGTATAGCGAGAAAATGAGTCTTAAAGGAATCCTGGAGTTGATGTGCACCCACCACTGGATGATGTCACTGTAGTGATTGACATGAGTGCATTCTGAATAGTAATGCCAATGGCTGGTTGCCATTCAGTACAAAAAAAAATAGGATTTAAAACATTAAAACTTTAATTAGATAAAAAATTCAAAAAAAAACTTTTAGTTTACCATTAGCATTTAGACACTTCAGCAGCTGGATATGTTCGTTAAGCCACCTCTATGGGCATTAGGCACTCAGTTTCACCTCATGCTTCATGATCCCCATAGAATTAGATTACTTAATGATTACCCAACCCTTAAGTACACCATAATGCAGAAAGAAAACTCATATAAAGATGAAATGCATAATTTACCATGAATCTGAAATAAAATATATCTCATTCGGTGATAAATAATATGAAACTGTTTTTCACCTGATCTTTTTCTGCAGCCTAGAGAAAGTTTTTCTCCCCTGCCTTTGTATTGCAGTTTCACCACTTAAGCAATAAGGTACAACCAGGGGTTATGTTAATGTTCTAGTTAATCACCAACTGGGGGCATAATGTGGTAAGAGTCACAGCCGAGTTCCATATTACCCCCAGGGGGTGATTAACTTGAACATTAACGTAACCCCTGGGAGTACCTTATTGCTATTATTAAAACTGGGTCATAAGGTATTGAAGCTTGGTTGTTGTTTTTATTTTTACATTATTTACACCAATGAACATAAAATAGTTCCTCCGCCATAATCCTTGAAGCACACAGTGACTGCCTGCCCACTCACCAGAAATGCCACTGGCAATGTTGTTCAGCCACACTGTGGCTGTTAATTTAAATCCCCTGCCCCCCTCCACCAGAAATGCCACCAGCAATGTTGCTCAGCAGCACCGCAACTGTTAATTTAAATCCCCCCCCACCCGCCAGATATGCCCGGCAATGTTGTTCAGCCACCCAGCATCTGTTAATTTAAATCCCTTACCAGGAATGCCACCAACACTGTTGTTCAGCTGCACCGCAGCTGTTAATTTAAATCCTGTGCCCGCCCGCCCACCAGAAATGCCACCGGCAGTGTTATTAAGCTACATTGCTGCTTGCCATGCTCACAAACCAACAAGCCTGTAAGTCTGCAACTGTCTGAGTTTCTTTGATTAAAATTTATCCTTCAGGTAGAAATGGTAGCAGAACAAGAATCAGCTCTTCACTGCACTGCCTCGTAGCTCTCCAACAATTAATCCACACGGAAATCACAATGTGCTACTAAGTTTAACACATGCAGTGAATAAGAGAGTGACAGTGGTGGTGAGCAGGTAAATATTTGTCCAAAAATATTGAGTTAGGGTAGCAGGGATTGCACACACACATAAGTCACTGTAACTTTTCAAAGGTCTAGTGGCAGTTTCAATGGTGATTCTGCGATCGAAATTTGGAATGCTGAAAAATGTAGAACCATCAAAATCAACACTCTCATGATCAGGCTGTACAAGCATATTAATTAAAGGTTAATGTAGGCTCTCAGAATGCTGATACCCAATCAGATTGCAGCATTTCTGAGCCCCTTTTAATAATGTTGCTTACTGTGCATGCTATGCTCCTCCTTTACCCTTGCCACAGTAAAGTCGTGTTCCGGTAAAATGTTTAAGTAAATAAAATAAATGCACTAGAAAAGGGATGTGTCTGTCCTTTACAGAATGCCACCACTGTCCTCCAATGACCCCTTGACTCCGTGTTTTCATTTAAAGAATTAAGTTTCGACTTCTGGGGATGTCAGCTCCCTGAATGGAAGGCTAGTATTGAGCTTCGTCTCTCACCCCTGACAAAATTGCTCCAAATTATGACCAAACTAAACAAAGGACACTTAAAATCTACAACAGGGCATCTCTACACTATATGGGAAAGCAGACAGCACTTTCTGGACAGGATATACCTATAGATGCCAAGGGAAGAATGTCTGATGATTGTACCAGCGAGGCCTCAACCAATAGAGATATGATGATCTACAAGAAGTCCTCAGGACCTACACCAGAGACACTTGCTAAAAAACAAACAAACAAACAAGAAATTAGACTTCATTTTGGCAGCGCTACAAGTGTTCCAGTCAGAAACCACACCGGGGTTCACAGAAATCGACTCAGAACTTGTCGACCTGAAAAAAAACTACCACGGAACAGCAAACAGCCATCACTAAGTTGGATGCTCTGCAGATTGCTCTGATCATTTCCTCCTTGAAACACTGCAAAAAATCAAGACACTGGAACACAGATATGAGGATCTGGTAGAGCACTCTCACAGTAAGAACATTCTGTTCTGTGGACTATCAGAGAAGGCAGAAGTCTCTGATATAATTTAGTTTTTAGACACTTTTTCAATCAAAATTGAACCCCCCTAGATTTGCATGGGGTCTGGAATGGCCCACCAGGCATTAGGACCCCCACTAGATCACAACCAACAACATCCAGGCTCCTTCATAATGCAGTTTAAAGGCTATACTATGAAACAAAAAATTTTACTTTGTTCATGGCAACTCAAAGATGTACTCACTGAGGTTACAATAATTTCATCTAACATGACTATTCCCCCAAGTTATGGAGCACCATAAGAAATAAGGCCCATTATTAGTAGCAGTCAGAACCTAGAAACTACACCATCAAACTCCTTACCCTGCTAAGTTACATGTATTCTACTCTGATGGCCCAATACTATATAACACCATAGCAGTGGTGATAGAAGACCTCCACACCAGAGGCATCCATGTGGCAAAACTGCAGCAACCTCTACTGCCTCATCAAACAGAAAAAAGCAACAGCAGACTACAGACCTCCAGCAACTGGTCCGAAAAGCACAATCTGTTGAAACACTTCAGGACGTACAGGCCCTCTTGCAGACATTTAAACAGGTGCCCAATCCACGAATTGCCAAGATGACCTGTGGTAAAATATCTGCCTACTCAGGTGACATTGGTCTAATACACAAGCTGTTCCTTGATTCTTATCCTCCAGCTGAGGAGACAAATATTAATTTAACCTCATCACTTCCTTACATAGCAACTTTTGATGTGACTGAACCTGTGAGGTATAATAACTTTCAACCCCTTTTCTCCGCTGAGTATGAAATACCTCTGCATGACTAAGACCCACATCTATATTGTAATCTACAGTCTGCAGAGGGCTTGAACTTGGGACCTGGGATTGATTTTGCAATAGATTATGTTAGTTTCTCAACTTCATAATTTTCTCATTGAAGCATCTCACTCACGTCTAATGGTATATGAGAAACATGTAACACTACAGACTTGTGCAGTGTGCTGACAGGGCCGATTTACATGATTATAATCATAATTACAGAAGCATGGTTAAATAAGAGAATAGCAGATGCTTCCATGGAGCTGGACAACTACCAAATGTTTAGGAGGGACAGAACTAAAAAAGGGGGGGGGGGTTAATTCCCAATTAGAAACTGATGAAATTCCACACAATATTCAAGCTGAGGAATTAAGAGACTTTAACTGTTGAAATTAAAATGCCTTTTTCTAGACTATTGTTCCTAGTGGGTATATATAAAGTCACAAAGATAGAAAGTGTGCACAAGGATTGTGGTGCTCATCCAGAAAACCGTAAATGGAAGTACACAAACTGTAGTGCTCACACCCACTTTATACACTGGACAATGGAGCATCAAAAATATTTTTACTTTAATATTTAATGTTAAAATGCTACATCAGACAGCCTATGTAGCATTTTAACATTAAATCTTAAAGTGGGTGTGAGTGCCACAGTTTGTATATTACTATTTATGGGTGTATATAAACCATCTAAAATAAATATGCTCATTTTTGAGTTACTGGAGTTTCTATTTAATTATAGAAATTCACACTAAATCTTGATGTTAGGAGACTTCAATTAAGCAATAATGCCCGACAGGGTGTGTGTCGTGCTGGGATAACATCACGCCTCAGGTGGTTGGGCATGAGGCCGCAGGCCGAGTGCGTCCAACAACTGAGGCGTGACGTTATCCAAAATGACACACACCCTGGAGGGCATTATTGCTATTATATAATAGCTTATTGTTATACAGAATTTTAAAAAAATCATTTTAAAGATGTTTTTATGTGGAAAAATATTTTTGTTTTTTATAAGAAGATGAAACAATGAAGCACATCATCAAGCACATCAAGCAGCACAGAATCAAACAAATGTTCATCTCCAGGTTCACCGTGAGGCTGAGACTAGACCTGTGATGTTGTACTGGGATAACATCACGGGTCCAGCCCAAGACTGACCAATCAGAGTCCAGGATTTTTTCTTGCCATTGTATAATGTGAATTGGCTCACAGTTCATTTAAAACACTCTGATGGATTCACAAAAAAATTTGGGGTTTACCCAATTGATTAAGGAACTCACTATAATCAATTATTTGGATCCTGACAAATCAACCCTTTTAGATCTAATTTTTACTAACCAGGCTCAGTTGTATTATAAAAGTGGTATGCTGCCTGATTATTTTTCAGACCACCAATTCACAGTTGTATTGAGACAAAAAGTATAAGGGAACAAAACAGAACCAGTTTTTCTACAGAGGAATTAAAGAAAATTGATCATTTAAAGTTTATGTTTGGATTTGGAAAGGGTAGCATGGTATAGACTGGATCTTATCCCTACAGTATCAGAGGCCTGGAAATATTTTTACCAGGAATTCAAGCAAGTGTGTGACCAACATCTCCCCCTAAGAAAAATAAAGGAAGGCTAAACACAAAGGTATGAACAGCTACAATTCTGATCTGCACAAATCAAAAAAGGAAAGAGATAGAAAATGGCAGAAAGCCAAAAACACAACCCTCTATTGTGATTGACTTTCAGAAATAAGGTTAGTCAAACAACATTATTTCAAGAGAAAGCTAGATATTGAACAGAACCCACGTGCATTGTAAAATATGATGTCTAGTGTAATGGGCAAGAAAAAGAATATTCAAGTAAATAAGATGCAAATAAAGGGTCAGATGGTGCCAATGGATGAACAGATGGCAAATTCTTTTAATAATTACTTTTCTAATTTAGGTCACATGACATCAGGACAAAATAAGCCTCAGGCTAAAACTGAAGATAATCTAGATGGGGCAGGGTACACTAACCCTAGTTGAAGCTACGAACTTTAATTTTGTTAATATCTCAGTAGCAGAAGTTAGGGCTGAACTACTAAAATCAAATATTACTAAAGCTGTGGGACTAGACAAAATACCCCCCAGACTTTTGAAATACGCTGCTCCTTGCAGTGCTCAGCCTCTATTGTTTATCTTTAATTTATCTTTAAAGACAGGAGAATATCCTGAGGACTGGAAAAGCAAGAGGAGCGCCTGTTTTCAAGGCTAGTTCTAGGAAAGAAATGGGTAATTATCAACCCATTTCATTATTGCTACAAGTGTCTAAAGTATTTGAGAGATTGGTCTCACAGTAGATAAAAGGTTATTTGGAAGCACAAAACAAGTTAAGTGAATTTCAGTCGGGGTTCAGATCTGGCTATAGTACACACACAGTCCTAGCCAAGGTGATTAGTGATATACAACTGAGCTTGGACAAGTGATGGTGGGGCCTTGTTTATAGATCTGTTCAAAGCATTCGATATGCTGATTCATGAAGTTCTTCTGTCCAGGCTCAATGAGATTGGCCTTTCCTGCTCTGTGATTGAATGGTTTGATTCTTATATACAGGGACGAAAACAGGTAATTGAAATAGGACCATTTACATCTCAGTTAACTCAGATAAAATCTGGAGTGCCCTAGGGTCCAGTCTTGGGGTCACTATTATTTAATCTGTATGTAAATGGCCTTAAACCTGTAGAGACCTGGAAGTAAAGCACCATTTATATGCAGACAACACAATTATTTATGTAGAGGGAAGTTCATTAGATTAAATAAATAGAAAAATCCAGCAGGCATTTATACAATTTCACATTTTTTTAAATAAACATTTCCTTGTGTTAAATAATACAAAACCTCAATCAGTACATAAGCAATAAGACACAATGGGGTGTGCATTACAGTGTGATAACCGCACTCCTAGGGGCGTAGTTAGGCATGAGGCCAAAGGCCGAGTGCCGGTCGTCCCTAGGAGTGAGGTTATCACACCAAACACACAACTCGAGTGTCTTATTGTGCTTATAAAATGGCCCTTTATTTTTAGAAGCAGTTTTTTTTTTATTTTGAAACACATTTTTAAGTAAGTAAAAATGTAAGTGAATCTGTGCTTTTAACAAAAAATAGTCCTTCCGCCTATTGGTGCTAGATTAAAGTAGTGTTATACAGTGTGTTCCTCCCTGCCCACTTAAGCTTCATATTCCCCTGCCAGCCACAACAATTCACAAATGCTGTTTTTCTCATTCTAAGTATGGCATATAGTCCCCTTACTTTATTTCATTCTCCTCACTCTGTAGACAAAACTAAAAGGAAGCCATAACAGAGGCTTCTCATTTCCCCGATGCTGCAAGCATGAGCGTGGTTCAAAACTGCCACACTCACTGACAGCATCATGAACTGCTCACTCTGTCCTAAAAAATAAACAGCAGGGTGAGTCATTTACCACCTTTTCTCTTTGTTTATATATTATTATTGCTTACTTTCTTAATTCTGTTTTTTTCCTCTGTGTTTCCCCACATTCAAGAAATGGAATGTTTACCATGGAATACAGGATTCAAAATTATGTTCAGTTCTAGTAGCAGAACGTACCTCTACTAACATACTGTACACACAACAATGGCCTGTTTTAGAGCCAGAGACTCAATTTTCTAACTGTCAGGGCAATTAAAAGAGATTTCCCTGATGAGCAGGTAAAGATAGAAGGGGGATTTTTCACTGTTAGCACAAAAACAGTTGTAAGAAAAATTATAAACTATATGTAATGTTTTTAATTTGTTTATGTGTGTAAGGAGAGTGTGATGATCTGGTAAAAAACAGTTAATTCATTTATTTTATTTTATATTTAAGGTAGTTTTATTTTTAGGGCCCAATTGAAAGTTTCTACAGTGTAAAGGTAGCAGACATGTTTGTGGTGGAAAATCAGTTCTGGCTGTAGAGAGATTGATGGAAGATAGTTCTGGTTGTAGGAGGACTGATTTACTCAATGTGTGATGTGGTTTAGGACCAGGATGACTGTGAGTTTATAGAGATGTAATGTATGGTCAGCTGATCTCTCTTGGCCAATGAGATTTCTAGATTTTTTCTTGCCATTTATAATGTTTAGTAGAAAGTCAAATAATGAGTATCTAATTTTGAACATTCAGACCCCTACTGGGAGGAATATTATGCAGGATAAAAGTTACAAATATTTGGGGCTTTGGTTTGATAGTGTACTGGGATGGAAAGAACATATAAATGAACTATCTACTAATATAAGTAAGAAAACTGGGTGTCCTCTATAGATTAAAACAGTATGTGACATCAGAAGTAAGGCTGAGAATTGTAAATATAATGGTAGTCCCAATCTTGGACTATGGAGACATAATTTATGCTGGCGCTTCAGAAACACAGTTGGATAGAGTGACTCTTATGTTTAATAGTCTGGCCAGATATATTTTGGAGATATCACATCATAAGAGTGACTCAAATTGAGAGACTCGATTTTGAGTGACTCAGTTAGAGCACTTGTGATTTAAGGTACCCTGAAAGGGTAGCGAGCACAGTTATAGTGACAAGGAAAGGGGAGAAAATGGTGAAGGAGTAGTACAGTGAGGGACAGGAAGAGGAGGGTCCAGGCAGGAAGCAGTGATATGTGGGCTGTGGTTTGAGGGGGATGCTGCAAAGCTGGCATTCTGGTATGGTGGTGAGGGTGGTGGACTGCAGCATGAGAGGTTCTGGGTTCGAGGCTGGCTTGGGATGGTATTTTATATTTTGTTCCATGTGTGGGACTTATTTTTTTTGTGTGTTCTTGTTTTTTCCCCCTCCCTGACAAACACACCCCTGGAGTTGAGAATAGTAATTTTGGGAGGTCTTGGCTCTCTCCAACATTGATGTCTTTTTTTTTTTTGTGATCGCTGTTGTTGGGTTCACTGTGGAGTGTACATCACCATTGGGCTTTTCAACGATGTACACTTGCTGTAATAGCAATCTCTGTTTTGTGATCACTATTACGACAGGGAACCATTTTGGATTCCCCTTGTATGATGCACCGATGTGTGTTATATAATTCTTTAGGATGGCGCAGACCATCTGATAGAAGGAATGTACATCTCTTAAATTTTATGTTTAAAGTTCAGAAGGATACTCACCCTAAATATATAATGGACCCATTTCAAACTAGATCTGTCAGTAAAGGCCTCAGATCTGCCCAATGCATAGAGTTTAATATAAGATACTATAAAACGGGGGCCGGTAGGTCATCTGTTATATACAGAGGAACAAGCTGATGGAACTCAATCCCTCTAGAGCTAAGACAGGGTAACCATCCTATCAGGCTATGACATTTAAAAAAATGGTTGGAAGAACAAGCAACCTTATCCCTCGAATGTTGCTCAGATGCTGTTACTTAAGATTCAGTATTATAGTGAATGTAGGTACTGAATTGACTGTCACTATTTTGATGTTCTTGTAAGAAATTAAGAATGTCTATGTGATAATGTTAAGCATGTATATGTATAAGATATATTTATTATTTGATCTTAAGTGATTTCTTATTAGTATATGTTCATGTTGCCAGTAATTTGTATGTGTTCAGTTCCAATGGGACCTCATTGAAAATCAGCTCTGCTCAATTGAGTTCTATGCCTGCTCATGTTTTTATGAATAAAAGATTTTACTACTACTACTACTACTACTACTTACTACGTAGCGTCTGCCACCCTCGAATACCAGAGGGTTCTGTGAACACTGGTCCAGACTTCCTTAACTGAATATCAAATTACACTATTTTGTCTTTAACTTTTAGAGTAAAATATGCAGAGTATAGTAGTCTGTTGAACTATTTAAACTTCTCTAGGTTTGGTATTTTATCATCAGCAACTCTTACCACCTTACAGCCACAAGATGGCACTATTAGCTAGCAAGCTATGTGCAACGAAGCTGACAGTTGATGTTTTTTGGTGAAGCATTAGCCACTGCTAAGCAATTTGAATCACACATTGAAGTGAGAAAGAAATAATGTGACCTACTGGGACTTGAACCCTGTCTCCCAGAATACTGTCCCAGTGCTCAAACCATTGAGCTACACTCTCAAATGGTTGGACCTGGGGTTCCTGGACACACTTTCGTTCTCTGGCATTGCATATCTTGCAGCTTGAGATAATCAAGATGACAATTTAATGTTTTTTTGATGCAGTATTAGCCACTTCTAAGCAATCTGAATCACACATTTAAGGTCCAACCATGTGAGCCTGTAGCTCAGTGGTCAGAACACAGGGACGGTATTCCGAGGGCTTGGGTTCAATTCCCAGTAGGTCACATTATTTCTTTCTCACTTCAAGTTGTGATTTAAAATGCTTAGCAGTGGCTAATACTACACCAAAAAACATCTAATAGTCATCTTGATTAATCCTAGTTGCAGGATATGCAATAGCAGAAAAATGAAGTTTGTCCAGGAAGGCCAGGTCCAAATATGTGAGCTTGTAGTTCAGTGGTTAGAGTACTGGGATGGCATTCGGGGTTGGGGGCTAGGTTCAGCTGTCAGTAGATCATATTATTTCTTTCTCACTTCAGTTTATGTACATTAAACCAATGCTAAAGCTGAGGTATTACTTTTGACCTGAGGGTTAATATCTTTGGACCCCCTGTTAGGGGAAATGAAGATTTGCATTAGATCTAATCAGTAGTGGGGGTGCACTGTTAGTGCAGTGTGCAACAAACACTTAGGTGATACTCCTTAACAGGACACAGTCCATGAGCATTAAAGGTGGTGGCCCGACGGGGGGGCTCCCCCCAAGAACTGAGTCTCTTGTGGTCCAGTGGAATGCCACTAAGCCTCCCTAGTGTCATGCCCCTACCATATCATAAACTATGTGAAGTGGCTATAATATCCCTGCTTATACATCTGGACTCTGTGTATGCTCTGGTATATCCAGAGTCAGTATCTCTCACTACAGCTCAGGCCCGCTACTTCTGATATACTTACCTTTAAATACTCTAGAGCAGCACCTGTGAGGGGGGCATCCCTCCACCACTGACTGACCACATCTTCGGTATGTTTTTACTTGTACATAAACCCTGACCATTGGTGCCCACACCTACATGACTCGCTAGAAGCCAGTAGAGCAAATCCCATCCCTTGGCAACAGACGCACTTATATCAGGACTGCTTTCACTGCTCCCCCGTTTTCAACACACTATCAACTTGTCTGGGGGTGATAGATGACTGGCACACTCCAATATCTCCAAAGGGGCTCCATGTCATAATAGCAATTGCAAAATAGCAATTGCTGTTCTGGCAGGTGTATATCACCGAAAAGCAAATCTGTGATATACACATTGCAGCGAACCAACATCCAGCAACCAAAAAAGGGCTTTTGCCAGCCCGCACCCCCCTGAATTTAGATTGCTAACTCAAGGGGGGGTGCATGTCGGGGAGGGGGCGACACTCTGGTTGCCACAGCAAAAATAAAGGCGGCAAGTACAAGCAGTGGCAAACAATCTTGTGTCAGCCACCAGCCCCAAACCCGGTACCTGCTCCACTAGAGCTAGCCATCCTTACCACCACACCACATGGCTAGCTCAGTGGCAGCAGGCACACCAGTCCCTTACAAACCCCTTCCCTGTCCCTCCCCTTCCCCTCACTATCCCCCCCTTCTGGTCACCATTCTCTACTTTCACCTTCATGTAGGGTCACTACCCTTGCAGGGTAGCTCATGAATATTATGCCCAATATTAGTCACTGTTTTGACAGTCGCTCATATTGGTTCATTATACTTACTGGATACCCTCCTAAGGAGAGATGGTTATCCTACTACTCAGCCTCCCCCTTCAGGCTGCTGGTCCCCCATCCCAGCATAACATCCTTTCCCATTCTTGAACCTGACACCACTCCTCAGACTGGTGCTGAGGAGGCCTGCAGCATACTCAGTGCTCACCCTACCTCCTAACTGAGGACACTAAGGGAACTCACCTTGTGTCCTGTCAGGACATCAGAGAGCATTTTGATTTGCTGTCCTACCTTGGAAACACACTTGATCATCTATGGTGGTATGGGGGTATAGGGACCCATGGGCAGACTTGATGACTCGTTGGTCTTTTTCTGCCATCACTCTCTACAGTATGTTTCTATGGTGGTGGCTGCTCAAGTTGGACTCCATGACATTAGTTCAGTTCAATAGCTCTTTAAACTATTGTTATGTCTGGTCATTGCTATGAAGTCTATTGTGTTGTTGTATGTGTGTTAAGCTACAGGTCACTGTTGTCTGGGTTAAAAACTGTTATGCATTTTTTGCTAACCTTTGTATTCAAATTTGGTTTCCTGTTCTGGGGATATGTGTCCTATACTTTATGCCTCTATTTCTACCCCACCGCTGTACCTTAGGGGTTAAACAACAATATGACAACAATACATAGAGTTTTTCCCTGTTGGTATACCTTATATGTTTACTTGTCACCGTGACGGCATCTCAGAACACCTTAATATATTCTCAGCATATTAATGGCCTTAACAGCCTCATTAAACACAGTAAGGTACTGCTATTAAAAATTACCACACATCTTTTATATTATTACAAGAAACCCACCTCTCCCATCAGGAACACTTAAAACTAGGCAAGTTTGGGTTTTCTCATGCTGTAGCCTTCTCCTATGAAAAAAGGGAAGAGATAAGGTGCTTGCTCCATGCCAGACACCGTTTCACTACATAGACTCCTACATGGACCCTCAGGGTCACCTTTCCATAGTCACAGGACAGTATATGGGGACAGGCATCACTTTAGCCAGCCTCTGCTTCCCCCTGGGAGCTGATACCCTGATGACACAAGCACTAATAAACATTATCCTCCAGCACCAAAAGGGAGCAGATTACAACCTCCTTTTCAATAGAAATGAGACTACTAATGTTTCCCCACCCAGACAGTTGAGAGTCCAAAAAAGAGGATGGGCTATTTCAAAACAATATGATAGTTAGTTGTCTGGAGAGATTTACATCCTGGGCAGTGCCAGTACTGCACCTTTTGCCCCCACCCCACCACTGGTTCTATCCTCATATAGACCTTTTCCATATCTCAGCAGATGTAGACCTCATGAGGGACTGAAAATATTACCAATTTGTCTATCAGATCTTGCACCCTTTTTGCTGATACTGGACTGTGGTAAATCTAGACAGCATACCACAGAGTGGCTGTATAACTCTTCTGAACATTGCAAAATCCCGCACACTAATAACAGATATGATTTATTTATTTATTAATTGAAACGTTTCACCAGGAAGGCATGCTGAACAAAATGCTTATTTCCAGATGCATCCTGGGGGAAAGTGAAGGGGAAATTGTACACTTTGCAATAAGTAGCAGAAACAATACAGTAACTGCAATTTACAATGTATCATACAAAGTACCTTTCACATAGCAAGCAGTTACAGTATTTACATTTTACAACGGTCTCAAAAATAATGGAGGAGTAATATAATAGTGATGTCATAGGATGCATTTAGTATACCGAGAGATTTTGTGGGGCTGATTTTGCTTCCTTTTGTAGCAGTGATAGCAATAAGAAATAATACCTGAAGGTGGAGAAAGGAAGAACCTTAGCAGTGAGAAACCATCAGCCTGATGTGATGGAGAAAGGAAGAACTGATGGTTTAGAAAATGTGTGGTAGAGAGAGCTATGGGCCTAGGTAAATTAGGGGCAGGTTCAGGCTGGGAAGGTATGGTCTTTAAGCAGAGAGAAGAGAGAGGTGGGTGCATTGCATTTGGTGAGGGGGACAGCATTCCACAGTTTAGGGCGGTGATATGAGAAGGCAGATTGCCCAGCTGAGGTAGACCTATGGGGAAGGGCTAGGAGTCTTTGATTGGTGGTACAGAGCGAATGGGGCAGAAGGAAGGGGGCTGTGAGTGTAGAGGTAAAGTAGGAGGGTAAGGACCTGAACCAGAATATGGTCAGAAAACTAGCAGTGTGGATGAGGTGTCTGGATTCCAGGAAGGGGAGGAAGTTAGAGATCACAGTGATGGGTTAGAGGAGGGCAGGATAAAGTGAAACGACAGAAGGAGTGATAGAGGGTATCTAGTCTGGTGATGGTGGACATGGGGGAGGCACTATAGACTATGTCAGCATAGTCTAAGATGGGGAGGATCATTTTCTGTACAATGGTGCAATGTGATAGTATCAGAATGCAATCGCAGTTTCAATATAAAGCATTGAGTTTGGGGTGCTATGCATGAGATGCTTCTGTACACTAGATTAAAGGTACTCCTATTCTCAGTTTTGATCGACTGAAAATGTTAGACTGCCTTATAGTAAAAATAATGATTTTCACTGTGTCATAAGCAGAAGGTCATAAAATAATGATGATAATGAAAACGGAAATGAGTCAGCTCTCAGGACTTGGTAAATCCAAGCAACATAAAAATCCTCACTTCCCCTGTTCCCATCTGTAGCATAAACAGACGGGAGTGCAGCTGCAATATTGGTTGAAACTGTTGCTGTACATGAGCAAGAAGGGACCCAAACCATACCAGAGGCATCAGTACAGATAGAGGAAGGTACAGATAAAAGAGATAAAATGGTGGTGGTCACAAATGAAAACAATAAGCACCTTTCTGAAAATATTTTGGACACTGAAAGCTCTCAGACTAATGTGGATTATTTAGCGTCCCCAGTGCTATATTTTCCACCAACTTCTACATGTAACACAACTGATATTTTAGAGAGAACGTCCATGGAAAGGAAAAAAGATGGTAGCAAAACTAAAGATCAGCACATGGAAAAAGAAAAGGAGGAGAAAGGTGAATCTAGTGGGCAAAGCTACCAATACACATGGCTTCATGAAATAAGGCACAGATTTTTGAAAGTAAGTCTCTTCATTGGTAACCTGAGAGAAACAGTTTCTGACTTAGCCTGAAAAGTGGAATCACTCACCTCAAGGACTATGGAGCTTGAAAATAGGGTTGGCAACATGGAAGACAAAATACCACCAACACACACAAAAAAAAAAATATTAAAAATCAAGCAAGAGAACTAACCTTACTGAGGTAGGCAGTGGAAGATATGGAAGCAAGGTCCTGGAGGATACCATGAAATGGGGGTCCTGAAGGAATAGAAGGTTCAGATCTTGCATCCTAGTTTGAAAACTGCTGTCACAGGCCTTGGAGGGACAATGTCCAGAAGAGAAATAAAACTGGGCAGAGCACACCAAGGGCCAAACAACCCCAATTTCTGTACCATGGAAAAAATCTAGGTTTGTGTTTGCCAAGCCTCACCATTACCAAGATCGAGAAGCCATTTTAAGGAAAGCCAGGATAAGGAGGGGCCTAAACATCAATGGTATGAACATCAAGGTTTTCAAGATTTTCCACCTGAAGTACTGGGAAAAATCAAGGCACCCTCATCAGTAAAGGACCTTTTGAATGCCCATAACATTTGCTTCATGATGGTTCCTCCAGCCAGGCTAAAAGTTTACTTGCAAGGACATCATAGGATATTTACATCACCCATTGAATCAGAAATGGTCACAAAGAAGTTCTTCTGAATAATTATGGTGAGTCACAGAGCCAATGACCACTGAGAGGAACAGATAGAGGTCATCCAAGTCCAGCACCTGGCACTTCACAACAGCCTCAAGCTACTTTAGAGGTTGCAGCTACAGAGACATGGAGAGATGAGACACAGAATTCTAATGACATGAGAAAAGCATGGGTTAAATCATCCTAGGATCAACAGGAAAAAGCAGTGGCAGACAGCTCCGGGGGAGGTGAGTACTGGCCAGAGAAAGGTGGGTAGGGATGTGGGGTTGCCACTAGGTAAAAACCTGTATGGAAAAATAGAAATAAAACAGTAACCACCCCTCCCAGGGTTACCCTTGGCTGTTCTTTCAAAAAGTTTAAGCCAGATGCCTTCATACAAGAGCTACTCACAGCTAACTGGGCCCCAATTTTAACAGCTTTGGACCCCAATGAGGCATCAACACTTTTCATTGACACCTTCACTGAAATATGTGACAATCATACCCCAGTCAAAAGATTCATTCTGAGGTCACCATCTACCATGGATCACTCCTGACATAACTGAAAGTTTCCAACAAAGAGATTCTGCTTGGGGCTGCGACAAATCCTCAGGTCTCCCATTGGACAGGCATGCCTTCACCTCCCTCCCTCCCCAACCTCTGTACTAAGCTCACAAAGAAGGTCAAAGCTGCTTGCTTTCAAAGCAAGCTCATGTGAAAAGCAATCCACAGCCTCCTCACCCCCCACATTGTCAGCCAGGACCTAGATCACTCCTAGCAGGTTCCATGTCATAATGGCGATCACAAAACAGTGATAACCATTACAGCAAGTGTGCATCACCAAAAAGCAAATCGGCGATGTACACTTATCAGTGACACCACATCCAGCAACCAAAACAAGCATTTATGTGGGGGGCTGTGCTACCTGCACCCCCCTGAACCCCCTGATTATAGATTACTAACTCCAGAGGGGTCCATGTTAGGGAGGGGGATACAGTCCCCCCCCAAAAAAAATTCAAGTGCAAGCTAAAACAAAATACCCCTCCCCAGCCCCGAATCCTCTACCTTCTGCACCGAAGCTAGCCACCCTCACCACCACACCACATGGCTAGCTCAGCAGCAGTACACTGCATTGCCCCACACAAACCCTCTTCCCTATCCCTCCCCTTCCAGTCACCATCCTACACTACCAGTAACCCTCCCTCGCTCATCCCTACCCTTGCTGTACCTTTCCCTTGCTATCCTTACAGGGTAGCTCAAAATGTCAGGTGCTGCAAATGAGTCGCTATTAATGCAGTCGTTCATTTGCAGTCACCAGTATCACTGGATACCCTCCTAGCTCCAAGCTGACAGCTGAAGACTG
The DNA here is from genome assembly GCA_016271365.2 of Neoceratodus forsteri. Classification (NCBI taxonomy): domain Eukaryota; kingdom Metazoa; phylum Chordata; order Ceratodontiformes; family Ceratodontidae; genus Neoceratodus; species Neoceratodus forsteri. The sequence continues at coordinate 19,626,548 of JADMNL010000025.1, forward strand.
AAACCACTACTTCAGAGAAGGCCTGATGGCTCAAATCCCCCAACCCTGCTTCACCTACTGTCACCAACCTGACTCAGTTGGCTGAAGAGGTATACAAAGAGCTCTCTGTGCTTAACACCTTCTTCAGCAGTGGTGATGATGGTTATTTCCCTCAATTTCCTGAGCACTGGGGGCATCACCATAGTGGCTACCATCACCCACATTTTCATCCAGACCCTCACAGTTGGGTCCTTCTCCCATAACTGGAAACATGAAATAGTCATCCCTATCCATAAAGGCCCTGTAGGTCCACCTTCCAACTTCCACCTGATATCCCTCCTACCCATCCTTTCTAAAGTCTTCAAGAGACTGGTGAGCAGGCAGCTGTTCAGCTTCTACTCCAACTCAGACTTTCTGACCCCATATCAGTCTGACTTCTGTTCTAAACATTCCACTTCCACCTCCCTCCTCTGTGTCTCCGACCACATCCATTCAAACATGGATATGAGCTCGGGCACAGAGGTAATCTTCGCTGACCTAGTCAAGGCCTTTGACACTGTAGGTCACAATCTTTTCCTGGATAAGCTCGCTGTCACAGGTATCTCTCTCCCCCTCCCCAACCTGGTTCTGTTCCTACTTAACGAACCTGTCCCAATTAGTCAAGCTAACTGGAACTATGTCTACCCCACTACCAGTCACCATTGGGGTGCCCCAAGGCTCTGTCCTGAGGTCACTTCAGTTCACAATTTTCATAAACAGTCTCCTCTTAGCTCTATCCTCTGGTGACATACACATGTATGATAATGCACGGTTGGCTACACATATGGTCCTATTGTCTCTTCCATCAAGGAGCCCTTGTAAAAGGACTTCTCCACTGTACAAAAATAGTTTCAGGATACTCAACTAGTCATGAACCATGATAAAATAGTATCTATGCTGTTCCGTTCCAGCCACTGGTTTAACGCCACCCCTGACTCACTAATCCTAAACTCCTCCCAGGGCAAAATGCCTCAATTCTGTGTCCTCACACAAATGCCTAGCCATGCACCTGGACACACATCTCGACTACTCTGGCCACATCTCCCAGCTAACAACAAAGTACAACACAAAGCTTGGAGCCCTCTATAGGGTGAAGAGCAGTCTTTGACCTTACTTCCAGAAATTGGTGGTTGAATGCTTCATCTTCCCACTGCTGGTTTATGGGGATATTGTTTATGTTGGCACTAATGCTGCCACCCTGTCCAAACTCTCATCACTGTTCAATGCTTTATGTAGATTTGTACTGGCCCGCTCCCCCAAGAACACACCATTGCACCATGTATAATGATCTTGGGTGGATACTGCCCTCAGAGAGGCACTTGCTACATACTGTTCTGGTGGGGGATAGGTATTGAATAGGTAAATTCCCAAGCTACCCTGTGAATCTTTTACACTGGCAGCAAACCGCACTTACTCCCTCATGTCTGAGGAAGACTGCCATTTCCAGGAAGGATGCATTTCCAGATCTTACTTGGGAGAAATCTAGGACAAGCTTCAATTGCATACAGTCTACCCTCTGTTTGGAGCAGTTTTCCAGCCAAAATCACCATATCCAATTCCTGTTTCTTGTGTAAAGAGACTAATCAAGGATCACCACTCTTCCCGTATTTCATGCCCTAGCAGCCCCAGTCACACTGCCTCTGGTTGCAACCAAAACAGGCCTGCTGTTACATGAGGGGGTGGTTATTATATTCAGTTGTGCTCAGCGGTATGATGTTTCCTGTCCCATGATCATGCTTCAGCACATCAATTTGGTGGCATGTTCCAGCAGTTTTGGTGACTGTGTGATCTCTGCAGCACTGACCAGGTTTATTTAATGTTGTGCTGGTATATTTCAACATAATTTCTGATCACTACCATGGTGTGTTGTTTTCTACTGTCAGATATGTGCATGCACCAACTCTACAGAGATTCACCAGCATTCCCCTACAGTGTATTATTAAGTGTACAGTATTATTAAGTACTGTATCTAAACATTTTGAGATACTGTTCACCATACTGACTGACCCCTTGAAACCCACTAATACCATAAGGAACGGGAAGTTATGCCTACTTCTGTATGGTGTTTGTGACTTGAAAGCAGGTCCCTGCTTTCAGATAATCGAGCATACAGATGTGCTCTGATTCTCCAACACCGTACAGATGCATTCCCAAAAAAACACTTTTCCCATGTTTTGAAACCTGGGGTTAGAGTGCACTGTAGTGGACCCCATGGGGAATATGGACACCAAATATCAAGTTTATACCACAAGAAATTAAAAAGTTATGCCTACTTCTGTATGCTATTTCTGAATTGAAAGCACTCCATGCAAACTGTTGACCTACACTCTGCTTCAGATACACCATACAGATGCACCCCTCGAAAATCACTTTTTCCATCATTTTGAAACCTGGGGTTAGACTGCACTGTACAGGATACCTTAGGAAATAGGCATACTAAGTTTCTTGTGTATACCACAAGAAATTCAAATGTTATACTTGCTTCTGTACTGTGTTTATGAATTGAAAGCAGTCCCTGCCTTCAGATAGTTGTTCTACACACTGCTTCACATACACCATACAGCTGCACCCCTCAAAAACACACTTTCACCTTTGTTATGAAACCTGGGGTTAGACTGCATTGTGGGACACATTGTGAAGGATACACACCCTGAATTTCAAGTTTATACCATACGAAATTCAAAAATGATGCCTGCTTCTGTACTGTGTTCATGATGTGAAAGCAGGCACTGCCATCAGACATTCGAGGTGGCAATCAAACTGCTGAACTTCACTCTGCTTCACATACACTATACAGATGCTCCCCTCAAAAGCCCTTTTCCCCTTTGTTTTGAAACTTGGGACAAGAATGCACTGTAGGAGACACCTTGGGGATTAGACACATCAAATGTCATGTTTATACCACAAGAAATTAATGCCTGCTTCTGAACGGTGTTTGTAAACTGAAAGCATCCCCTGCAAACTGTCAAGTTGCACTCTGCTTCACATACATCATAGAGATGCTTCCCTTGAAAACCACTTTCTCCTTGGTTTTGAAACCGGAGACTAGAGTGCTCTGTAGGAGGCACCTTGGTGGATAAACATACTGATTTCCATGTTTATACCTCAAGAAATTCAAAAGCTATGCCTGCTTCTGTTTGTGTTGTGAATTGAAAGCAGTCCCTGCAAACTGTTGAGCTGCACTATGCTTCACATACACCATGCAAATGCTCCCCCTTGAAAACCACTTTTTCCTTAGTTTTAAAACCTCGGGCTAGAGTGCATGGTAGGGGACACCTTGGGGAGCAGACATGCCAAATTTCATGTTTATGCCACAAGAAATTCAAAGGTTATGCCTGCTTCTGAATGATGTTTGTTTGTTTGTTTGTTTATTCAAGGTAAAATCCAATTGAGCAAAAACTCATTCGCAATGGTAACCTTTACAAAAAATACAAAATACAGATCAACACTCAACATAACAAATACAATCAAACAAAAAACATCAATACAAAAACATAAAAGAAAAAAGAATATCAATAACAATTACAAGGTTCCTGTATAGATATCAGGTGTCTTCTTAGATGGGATGTTGATAAGGGCTTACCAATCTTTTGCTTGTATTCAATTATATCGGAATATAATTACTAAATAAATATTGGGAATGTTTTGATTTTACAAGGGGGCAACCATATCCATAACAACTTGATTTCTCAATGTCAATTCAACACTTCTAAAGGAAAATCTATTCTTTAGATATATAGGGACGGAACCCAGCCCACATTTATAAGCAAACAGCTGTTTATGTCTTATTCTTCTCCTACTTAATGATAACCAACCTAATCTTTCATACAATTCACAATGATGAGTAAAGTTTTGGACACCTGAGAATCAATCTGGCAAGATGATTAACTAGAACAAATAACTTTGTTATTTGATCCCTAGTGGCTCCGTCATATAAAACATCCCCATAATCAAATAAAGGAAAAATCTGCCTCTTAACTATCAGGTCCAATGTCATAGAATCTAAGCAATTTTTGTTCCGAAACAGGAAACCCACCCGCTTATTAACCTGGGAGACCAAATTATCTACATTCAAATTTCCTGACCCATAATTATCTAACCAAAATCCCAGGTATTTATGTTGATTAACTAACTCTAACCCCTCCCCTCTAATATCCACAATTTCCAAAGTCAAGTCATCTTTCCGTTTCATAGAAGACCCAAACAACATACATTTAGTTTTTGAGGAATTAAGTTTTAACTTCGAGTTGACAAAGTACTTTTCCATACTGTTAAAACTTTTCTGCAGTGTACGTTGTATTACTAAAACTGATTCATCCAAACAGTATAAAATGGTATCATCGTCATACAGGTGGTAATGAGAGGCCCCCACATAATGCCCAAGATCTTTCAAATATACTAGAAATAATAACGGGCACATAACTGATCCTTGGGCCACTCCTCTCCATACCACCTGCATAGCTGACACAGTTCCATTTACAGCTGTTACCTGCCTTCTGTCAGAAAGATAGCCGATAAACCAATCCAAAACTGAGCAGCGCATCCCTACCTCGGACAGTCTCATAAGCAAATTCTGATGATCAGCTGTGTCGAAAGCCCCAGAGACTGACAAGAATTGCACCAGTATAACGTTGGGCATCAATTGCCTTGCCGATCTCATCCAGGACCCTCGACACAGCTATCACAGTGCCATGAGACTGCCGAAAACCTGACTGATATGGATCCATCAGTTTTTCTCTTTCCAAGTACTCCATCAACTGTCTTGCCAACAGTTTCTCCACACCTTACTAATGATAGGTAATATAGATATAGGTCTGCAGTTATAGAGTTGACCTGGATCACCCCCTTAAAAATGGGATGATTCTGGCTGACTTCCAACCTTCTGGGATACATACCTCCTCTATCGAACAATTGAACAGTTAGGGTAATGGGTCTGAAATGTGGGTTGCTGCAAATTTCAGCATCCTTGGAGACCAACTATCAGAGCCACTACTCCCAGAGATGTGTAATTACAACAAAGTTTCTAACATCTCACCACTTGATACGGCATCAAAAACAAATTTAGAGTGCCCTCCCATACGACTTACAGGGTTAATAAGAGGTTCACTAAGGCTATCAAAGAAATTGCCCGACTCTATAAAATAATCATTAAACCTATCAGCAAGTGACAACTCTCTCCCGAAGGATTCCTCCCCAGATAAATTAATAGGTGTCTTTCCCCTTGTCTGTCCCTTTAATTCCCCTACAAGTCCCCAAAATTTCCCAGGTTTCCCTACTGATTCTTTGGTTTTGGCCTTGTAGTACTTATTTTTAGTTTAATGAAGTGGAAGCAGTCCCTGCCAGTAAACACTGAAGGTGGCAAACTGTCAAGCTGCATTCTGCTTCACACACACACACACCAAACAGATGCTTCCTTTAAAAATCACTTTCCACTATGTTTGGAAACCTGGGGCTAGAAATCATTGTAGAGGACACCCTAGGAAACAGGCACACCTAATTTCACTTTTATACTACAAAAAAATTGAAAACATTATGCCTGCTTCTCTACAATGTTTGTGAATTTAAAGCAGTCCCTGCAAACTGTCAAGTTGCACCCTGCTTCATATAACCATACAGATGCTCCCCTTGAAGACTGCTTTTTTGTACTCCAGAACACAGTAGCTTTGGACACGTAATAGAATAGTCTAATAACAAGTATATTTTCGTACCATCTTTATTTTACATTACTCATCTTTCTCTCTCATTACTTATCAGTATTGTACTATACTTTGCTGTTCTTGTACAGAAAGTAAGAAAAAACAATTAGGGCCTAGGCCTTCAGCATATGGCCTGCCTACTCCCCTGAGACAGTTTTACAGTATATTAGTAACATGACATTTATATAGCCATCAATTATGTTCATTCTGATTCCAATAACAACAAGCATTTGTCAATGGCAAATGTTTCCTTACTGGTATTAGCAATGGAAATGCAGTAGTTGGACAGATGCAGAGTAGGAATGGCAGTGAAGTCTTGAACTTCACACCAACCCCACCTTCACCCTGCAGAGACGGACAGGCATTGGGGTATGCATTTGGGTTGTTGCCCATAACATTCATGCCATTTTACCTTACCCTATCCTGCAGACACTGACGAGTGTCGAGGTGTGCCTTGGGGTGTTCAGCTTTACAATCACCCCACTCCATAAAGGCATACGCTGAAATGGGTGCAATATAGAATGGGGTGAACTCTGGGGCTGAAGAGTCCAAAGCATAGCTCGATGCCTGACAGGGGCTGCAGGGTGGGGGGAGTTGGAATGGCATGAGCATTAGTTGACAATCCAAAGGCACACCCCTGATGCCTGTCAGTCTGTACAGGGTCGGACGTTATGGTTAGAAACCATAACGCCCCAGGCATTTGTTGGTATTTGCAATACAAATGTTCAGCATGGCCATTTTGTGGCCCCACCTCATGAAAGCATTTTGGACCTCTTCTCATGAACAGTGGCACTGAGATTTTGTCAATGAGTCCTGAAATTTGAGTTTCCACAGTGACCGTGCCATTGTGCACCAGATGTACGAAAACACAGATCGAGTAAGATATGAAGAATGACAGCTGTACCATTCATAGGGAGGTGTGACGAGATGGCAGTGTTGAAAATCTGTAGTGAAAATATTAAAAATGCTCAAACTTCTGAGCGTACGTGGAAACTGCCAATGCATGCGCGTAACACAGTCATTTAGTGGAATTATTTCACAAAATTTTCAACATAGGCATTTTGTGACCTCTGCTCATGAAGACTGTCACTATGATTTTCTGAATCTGTCCCATTTCACCCTACTGTAGCAATCCTAAAGCCTCCTTGTCCGTTTTTCATCCCTCAGCTATCATACTTTTTGTTCTCAGCTCTCACATAGTTTCACTCTGCCCAGTTAGAAATCCTATTGCACTCCAAGTATTACTCAGCTCAGAGAAATAAATGTAACAAATAAATATGTATTATTACAGCAATCATAACAGTATAGCTCAGTACTTAGCTCAGTTAGAGAAATAAACAGAACAACAAAATCTGTATTATTAAAGCAATCCTAAAAGTATCCAATCATTACTTTGTCTCCACTCCAGAGACCCAGCTGTAATATAGGACCACAGAGGACAATGGGTGGGAGGGTGGGTAACTCTAAAGTCCCGTCGGCAGAACTCCACTGAGCTCGCTCACTCCCCCTCTCTCACTCGATCGTTCTGTTTCTCCTGGCGCTGCAGGCTGCCCTTTTGTACTGTGCTCCTGCCTGCATTGGCGCCTTTTTCTGGCCACAAAGAAATCCACAGCAGTCCCACCTGAGCTCTGTTGAGGTCGCTCACTCCCTCTCTCTCACTCTCTCATTCTGTTTCTCCAGGTGCTGCAGGCTGCCCTTTCGTACTGGGCTCCTGCCTGCGTTGACACCTTTTTCTGCCCACAAAGAAATCCGCAGCAGCCCCGACAGAGCTCTGCTGAGTTCGCTCACTCCTCCTCTCTCACTCGCTCGTTCTGTTTCTCCTGGTGCTGCAGGCTGCCCTTTTGTACTGGGCCCCTGCCAGTGTTGGTGCCTCTACCCACAAAGAAATCTGCAGCAGTCCCAACAGAACTCCATTGAGCTCACTCACCCCCCCCCACACTTGCTCATTCTGTTTCTCCCAGAGCTGCAGGCTTCCCTTTTGTACTGGGCTCCTGCCTGCATTGATGCCTTTTTCTGCCCATAAAGAAATCTGCAGCAGTCTCGACAGAGCTCTGTTGAGCTCGCTCACTCCCCCTCTCTCACTCGCTCGTTCTGTTTCTCTCGGTGCTACAGGCTGCCCTTTTGTACTGGGCTCCTGCCTGCATGGCGCCTTTTTCTACCCACAAAGAAATCTGCAGCAGTCCCAACAGAGCTCAGATGAGCTTGTTCACTCCCTCCTCTCACTCACTCAATGTTAATCTGTCCCAAACACTGATTTTCCACAGCGACCGTGCTATTCTGCACCAGAAGTGCAAAAACACATTTCGGCCAAGATGTGAAAAATGACAGCTGTACTATTCACAAGGAGGTATGAAAAAATGCCAGTGTTGAAAATCTGGCGTGAAAATATTACAAATTTGCAAAGTTACAAGGGTGCATAGAAACTGCGCAATGCACACTCATAACACAGTCATTTTATGGACTTTCGTCACCAAATTTTCAACATAAGCATTTTAGGATCTCTGCTCATGAACAGCGTCACTGTCATTTTCTCAATCTATCCCAAAAACTGATTTCCCACTGTGACCATGCAATTCTGCACTGGAAGTGCGAAAACACATTTTGGCCAGGATGTGTAAAATGACAGCTGTACTGATCATAAGGAGGTGTAGAAAAATGCCAATGTTGAAAATCTGAAGTGATAAATATTACAGATTTGCAAAATTACTAGCATGTGTGGAAACTGCGCAACGCGCACTCGTAAAACAGTAATTTTTTGGATTTTTTCACCAAATTTGCAACACAGGCTTTTTGAGAGCCCACCTCATGAACAGTGGCACTGTCATTTCATTACTCAGTCCTGAAAGGTGATTCCGCACAATGACCACAAAATCACCTTTAGGGACCAAATAACACCATGACAGTGACTGAATTCATGAGGAGGGGTCCCAATAACCCCATGTTGAAAATTTGGTTCCAGAATTCCCAAAAATGCCCGAGATATGCACCAAAGATGAAAAAAAAAACTATTTATGCCATTATACAGCTTACCGGCATTTCTTCAGTTAGTGGTCATCTTTGAAGAGTGCAGACGTGTTCCCAGTCCACCGAAGATCATTGTGCTGTGCTCCGGAGGTAAGTATGGGGTGAGGGGGGTGTGAGGAGGCGGGGTGTGCAGATGGTGGGTGCAGGTTGTAGGAGGGGCCACCGAACTCAACGAGGGACTGTTTTCTGGTTTACAGGTGTTAACAAAAGGAAAAAAAAAACAGAAAACATCATGGGACAGTTTTTTTTCCACAGGGACATTTGGCACGCTGGGGTGGGCTCCCAGTGTGCCAACTGAGTGGTTTGGGGTGGCTGTAGCTGACAGGGATTGGGCACCCTGTCGGTACATACGGAGTGGGGGAGGGAGAGCTGAGGGGATTGGGCACCCCTCTTTACACAACAAATTGGGTGGGGGACACTATGCTGACGAGGTGGGCTCCCCATCGGCAAACTGAAGTGGGAAGGGGGACTGAAGCCAATGGGCATTGGTCCCCATTGTGCAAATAGACTGTTGGGTTGGGCGCATGATGCCGAGGGATTAGGCGCCCCTCAGCACACAACAAATGGGGAAGGGGTCACAGTATGATGACGGGGAGTGGGCTCCCCCATCGGCAAATGTACTGGGTCGGGGCATGGGACAGCAAGGTACCACCCTGCAATGAGGGGTCGCTCCCTCATTGCAGTGAAATGGCTGATGCTGCAATGACGAGTCGCCCCCTGATCGTAGCGGCGAAAACATTTCAGGATGGTGGCACACTGGCTGAACTAGTGTCAGCAGCAGCGTGCCACTGCATTGTGGAAAGCGGGCCAAGCCTCAAAAGGCACTGGGTGCATTGGCCACAACAGTGCCTCACCTACTCAACCTGCTTCTGCAGCAAGCTGCCGCAACATGTTTCTTGCACATGTGCACAAGCAAACATAAAAATTTACATCATACAAAATCATAATGAACCTCATACTGTACTGTGCTTATGTACTGGTAAGATTTCCAGTCTTTCTGGGGTTCCATAGGTGTTCATTTAGTCTGTCCCTTATTAATGTCATGTGGCTGCTGCCAGCCTCTAAGTACCTCCTGACAATCCTTAAAACCTCATTGTGTTTTGCACATGGTATTGGTCTCTTCCCCTTCCTGCTGCTGCTGTCCCTATTTAAATTTTTCCCCCCAGGACAGATATTCAATGTGAGGCAACAGTGCCTGAAAAACCACAGCTGCCAGGTGTTCAGGTCTGCCACTGGATATTGTCAATAGTTCATGTTCTTTTGTCTCGCTCATTGGAACAAACTGCATTTCATGTAGGGAGGATGCAGTGTTATTGTATTCAATAGCAGGCATAACTGGCACATGTGGGGAGCTATCTGAGCGTATTTCTGCAACGCCATCACTGCTCCCACTGAGGGGAATATGCATATCAGATTCAAGAAGATGGATGAAAGATAAAGGGGATGGCTCACGTGGATGTGACAGTAAGTATGTCACTGTTCATCTGTAATAGTTGGAGCAAGAGGTCCATCTTTTTCTCAGTGCTTGTTGCCCTTTCTGCCATGTTATGCAGTTCAGTTCTGAGCACTGCCATATGCTCTTCCTGTTTTTACTCAGGCACACCTGGAATGTTATCTTGTTCCTCCACAATTTCACGCTTCAGTTCCCTGTTAACAGCTGGCTGTTCCACCTCAGTTCCCAGCTCTGTCTCTTTGTCAACAACTGTCTGTTCTTCCTAGAATTCAATCTCAAGTTCTCTGTAAACCTCTTCTGTGGTACTTCAGCATTCACCTATGGTTGTGTCTCCATTTGTCTTTCAACCTCTGTCTGTTGCCAGCCCAGTAGCACTGAGGGGTGAGGCGCTGGATGCCACACCTCGTGCCATGCCGGCAACCTGGGTTCAGGAGTGGATCTTGGCCATTGGGGATCGGCAGGGGAGGGAGAGGATTGAGCATCTGGAGGACTGCTCTCCTCTCCTCCCCCAGGGTGGGTTGTGGGGTATTCCCGGTGCTGCAGCGGCCTCTGGTGGAGACTGGAGGCAGTACAAGTGCATGGGACATTGTAGGGGCCGGGAAGATGGCAGATTCCAGTGGTAAGAGACGTGGTGGTAAGCCATGCAGGAGTCCTTGCATGCCGCATCCCGAGGGGGAAACATACAAGGAAAAACCCCTGGCAGACTCAGGGAGGTGATGGAGGCCCCAGGGGTCCAGGCCCACATCCTGATGCTTGACCTACTGTCCACCGGCTCTCCCGAGCCCCTCGACCCACACTCAGACCATCCCCCTAACTACAGACAGGCTGCCAGGTAGGTGAGGTGGGCCCTCCCCGGGGGGGGTGATCCAGGAAGCTGGAAAGGTCCATGGGTCTGGGTGGGGGTCAGGGCTCAGCAACATGTCTTTCGATGAAAATGGAGGTCTCAGGCTGGGAGCAGGAGAGGCAGTAGCTGTGAGGGCACTCCAGAGATGCCCTGATCCCCAGACTACAAACAGAATGTACAAAAAAAAAACAAAAAAAAAAAACCTCTGCTTGTTCATTTTTATGTTGGCACACTTGCGCAGCCAACATCTTGCGGCAGTGAGAATTTGGAGGTGTGGTCGCTGTTGGGCAAATGCAGGGCACGCATCAGTAGGTGCGTCCCTCATTCTCCAATCAGCCTTCATGCCGGCGCCACACCATGCATACTAATGTGGCGAGCACATCTAAGGAAAGGTCTGCTGCAATCCGAGCAAAGCTCGTCAGACACAGCGGACCCTTCCTATGTGCTCGCCACACTGTCAGCATGGCAAGCGGCTGCCCAACTGCCAACTTCAGGGGTGCCCAATCCCCCTGCCAGCTTACTCTGGCCGCAAATATTTGCCAAAGGGGGAGCCCACTCCCTGTCAGCATAAAGCAGTCCCCCCCCATTTCTTATATGCCAAGGGGGGTGCCCAATCCTCCTCTGCTCTTGCCTCCCCCCCCGCTTTCCTTGTGTGCCGACAAGTGCCCAATCCTGTCGGCACAAGTCTTACCCTTTTGTTGTGTGCCGAGGAGGGTGCCGAATCCCCGTCGGCTGCAGCAACCCCAAACAGTTAGGTGGCACGCTGAGAGCCCACCCCAGTGTGCCAAGTCCCACAGAAAAAAAACTGTCCCGCAATGTAGTTTTCCCCGTAACATAAAAGCGGTCCCTTGTAGTCTCCCTACCCACCACCCGCACCCACCCACTATGCATCTTGCCTCCTCACACCCCCCTCACCCCATACTTACCTCCAGAGTCTGGCACGACGATCTTCGGTTGACTGGGAACCCATCTGCACTCTTCAAAGGCGACCTCGAACTGAAGAAATGCCGGTAAGCTGTATAATGGAATAAATAGGGTTTTTTTCAACTTTGATGCATATCTCGGGCATTTTGGGAAATTTTTGCACCAAATTTTCAATATGAGGTTCTGATTAATGCAAGAACAGTGGCAGTGTTCATGAAGTGGGCTGTCAAAAGCCTATGTTGCAAATTTGGTGGAAAAAATAAAAAAAATGGCTGTTTTATGAGCGTGAGTTGCGCAGTTGCTACGCACGCTCGTAACTTCGCAAATTCACAATAGTTTCATGCCAGATTTTCCACATTGTCATTTTTCTACACCTCCTTGTGAACAGTACAGCTGTCATTTTTCATATCCTGGCCGAAATGTGTTTCTGCACTTCCGGCGCACAATACCGCGGTCACTGTGGGAAATCAGTGTTCGGGGCAGATTACAAAAATGACAGTTACACTGCTCATGATCAGAGGTCCTGCAATGCCTACACTGAAAATTTGGTGATGATACTCCATAACATGACTGTGTCACGAGTGTGCGTTGCGCAGTTTGCACGTACGCTCATAAGTTCACAAATTTATAATATTTTCACTCCAGGTTTTCAACATTGCCATTGTTCTGCACCTCCTTATGAACAGCACAGCTATCATTTTTCACATCCTGACCAAAATGTGTTTCCGCAGTTCCGGCACAGAATAGCGCGGTCGTTGTGGAATGTCCATGTTCGAGACTCATTATGGAAATGACAGTGACACTGTTCATTAGCAGAGGTCCTAAAAGCCTATGTTGAAAATTTGGGGCTGACAGTCCATGCAATTAGTGTTTTACCAGTGTGAGTTGCGCAGTTTACACGCACGCTTGTGACTTCATGCATTTGTAATATTTTCACTCCACATGTTCAAAATTGGCATTTTTCCACACCTCCTTATGAATAGTACAGCTGTCATGTTACATATCCTGCCTGAAATGTGTTTTGGCACATCCAGCGCAGAATCGCATGGTCGCTGTGCGAAATCAGACTTCATGGCAGTTTGAAGAAATGACGATGACACTGTTCATGAGCAGAGGTCCTAAAATGCCTACGTTGAAAATTTGCTGCCGAAAGTCCAGAAAATGACTGTGCTGCAAGCGTACGTTGCGCAGTTTCCATGCAGCCTTGTAACTTCGTACATTTGCAATATTTTCATGCCACATTTTCGCCACTGGCATTTGTGGACACCTCCTTATCAACAGTACAGCTGCCATTTTTCACAGCCTGCCCAAAAGCGCGTTCCTGCAACTGTGGAGCACAATGGCACACTCACTGTGGGAAATCACCTTTTGGGACACATTAACAAAATCATAGCACCACTGTTCATGAGGGGAGGTCCCAAAATACCTATGTTGAAAATGTGCCTAAAAATCTCCCACAAATAACTGCGTTGCGGACGTCTGCTGTGCAGTTTGTACGCATGTTCATTGCTTCACCAATATTTCATATTGCCACTCCAGATTTTCAACGTTGCCATTTTTTACGCCTCCTCATGAACAATACAGTTGTCATTCTCCACATCCTGCCCAAAACTGTGTTTTTCCTCTGTCACCAAATGCCACAGCCACTGTGCAAACCACCTTTCAGCTAACAAAGTGATTGTGCCACTTTTCATGGGGTGGCCTGACAAGCAGCCCTTGTTGAACATGTAAGTGAAACTACTCTGCGCCCTACGGTGTTAGGGTTTCCAACTGCAGCACCCCACCCAGTACGGACTGACAGGTGTCAGGGCTGTGACTTGGGATCATCGGATGTAATGCTCACGCCATTCCACCCCCCCACACACCCACCCTGCAGCCACTGATAGGCATTGTGGTGTGTCTTGCACTGTTCGGCCACAAACTTCACCCCACACTCCTATACTGCACCCACATCAGCATATTTCCTTATGGAATGGGGTAAGCATAATGCCCAAAGACCCCAAAGCACACCATGACACTTACCAGTGTCTACAGGGTAGGGTGAGGTACAATGGCATGAGCATTATACCTGATGACCCAAAGGCACATCCCACTGCCTGTTGCTCTCCACAGGGTGGGGGTGGGCTTGGTGATTCTTCAATACTTCACTGCCATTCCTATTATGCACCTCTAGCTCCGCCACTGCCGATGCCAATGCCAGTGCGACAACATTCGGCATTGACAAATGCTTGTTTTCTACATCCCATCAGTGTGCATCTTGTTTGGTACCTTGTGAGTGTTTTTTTCTTCACCTTGTGTACTATTCTCATCACTACTGCTTCATTTCCATAGCCATCCATTTTATCAACAAGCTTGCACTGTTAGAAATAAAAGAGAATAAAACAGTTACTGCACCGTGCTGTTTGTTAAAACAAGATCAAGCTGCAGAATATAATCATACAGTACTTATTGCAAAACTGAGTGCCTTTGTCCTCAGTCACTCTGGGATTTTCACTGTATCTGTGGATCTCTTATGTTTGCACTTATTCAGTGTCTGAATGTTCTTCTTCCCCGAAGCAGCAGACAGCCTGGTAACAGGTGGTGTCCTATTTACCAGGCCAAGACTTATTTTTAGTGGCCGAGATGCCACCTCATGCAATTTTCTTCCATAGAAAATGGGCTTGTCCATGATGCAATAGACAGATAATACAGCACTGACAATTCTTCAGAAAAGGTACATACAGTACTGTTGGAATTATGGAATCCCTCTATGCTTTATATAGGCTGAGCACAGATGGCATCTGGTGACGTGCTGCAGCAGGTATACATTGTAGGTTTATTGCCACATCACATTGGACAACAAGTAAGGTGACACGGTACCCCTTTTTTTTTTTTTTTCGCAGTTGTTTAACCAGGAGTGGCACACTAAGCTGATAGCTTGTTTACAGGTGTGACCTGGGAGCACAGGAAAGTTAAGTGATTTGCTCAGGGTCACACAGTATGCAAGTGGGGGTTGTGGGATTCAAACCCAGGTCTCCAGATTTGCAGCTCAGAGCCTTAAACCACTGCGCTATACTGCCTCCCTTTAATGTTAC
Organism: Neoceratodus forsteri; assembly: GCA_016271365.2. Lineage (NCBI taxonomy): Eukaryota > Metazoa > Chordata > Ceratodontiformes > Ceratodontidae > Neoceratodus > Neoceratodus forsteri. Next base: position 19,641,581 of record JADMNL010000025.1, read on the forward strand.
CAAATAAATGATGTGCTTCCACAGCTGGGAACTCCTTAGATGTTATCACATCTGCCATGCACAATGGTGAAGAAAATACCAGAGGAGATCAGTTCTGCAGTGAGATGGATGAGGGCTGCAGGTAAAACACCCAGAAGGTTGAGATGTTTCTGAACAGCACTGGGATCTCCATCATGGACAGTAGGCTGCGGGCTCACCTGAAATGACCCATCCCAGTTTTTCATGCACCACTGCCTACTGTCAGCACCAGGTGCTCACCTGCATAGCACTGTTACTGACCTCTTTAGACACTATACAGTTTACTGTAGTGCAGTATTATAAATTTACCAGCATAATTGTGGTTAAGTCCTTTCTTTGATTTTTTTTCTTTCTGCATATAGATAAACAGTGCTGTATGTGCACAGCATGCTAACTGAGGACAATGAGACCAAACAAAGGAAATTGTTGAACCTGTGGCCACTGAACATTTTATTTTTAGTTTTTATTTTAGTCTTTGGTAACCGGGTAAGGCCCACTAGGCACAAGTGCCTGTTTTCAGGGGTGACCTGGGAGCACTGGGTGGTTAAGTGACTTATTCAGAGTCACACAGTGTGCAAGTGGAGGTTGTGAGAATCAAACTCAGGTCTGGTCTGCTGGATGTATCAAGCTTGTTCACACCTCGTTCCTCTAACCTCTAGGCTATACTGGCAGACATGTATTGGGGGAGTGGGAGATACCCACTGAACTGGCAGCACTGATGACAGTGCTCCTCTTTCCTGATGGAGGATTGGGAGATGCCCACTGATCACTAGTACCATAGCTTGCAGATATAAAAAAAAATCAATCAATCAATCAATAACAAGGAGCTCTTTGTGGTCAAGACCCACCTCAGCGGGCAGATTTAAACAAATTTGGAGGGCTCCTTTTAAGTGTTCTGACAGTCAAGATGGATGCCAGCCGTAGTGGCAGTGATGATAACAGCTCTGTTTCTTGACTGGGGACTGGGAGATACCCACTGAACCGGCAGTACTGATGACAGTGCCCCTCCCTCCTGAAGGGAGACTGGGAGATACCTACCGAACACTACCACAGCTTGCAGATGTACAAAAAAAAAAAAAAAGTATAACAAAGAGCTCTTTGGATTCCTGGTGATATTATCACCCTCATAGCAGTTTAACTCAAGAGTTCTGTGAAAGGCCTGGCAGTTACACCCTCCCAGAAGCTACCATTTCAGCAAATTTATCTTCAGTTCAACAGGGAGGATATACCTGGATGAGGTGGACAGAAAAGTTGACAAGTCGAAATCAACTCTGGGGAAGGTAGATGGTGGGAGATGGAGATCGAACCAGGATGACTCATAGAAACACAGAATTTGACAGCACAGAAGGACCCATTGGCTCACCCAGTCTACCCATGTTTCCCTACCTACATTATTACCTCAGACCATACTTGATCTACAGCTCTTTTTTCCCTTCCCCCTCCTTGTCACTATAATTCCCTTATGCCTATCCCATGCATTCTTTAAGCAATAATGCATGACTGGGTGTGGGCTGTGCTGGGATAACCTCACGCCTGGGTGGTTGGGCATGAGGCCGCAGGCTGAGTGCATCCAACCTCCCAGAAGGGAGGTTATCCCAGCACAACCCACAACCTGGAGTGCATTATTGCTATTATACAATGGCTCGTTGTTATTCAAAATAAAAACAACATTTAAAAAATGTTTTAGCAGATTTTTAACATGACCATATATCTTTGTTTCTTAAGAGAAGATAATAATAATGGAGGATGGAATCCAACAAATCAGTACAGTGAGGTTGTGCTCAGATAACCTCACTGTTGCAAGGGGCAGACAGCCAATCAGGTTCCAGGATTTTGTATTGCCATTGTATAATAAAGCATTTTAAAGTGCTTGCTTTCTTGCAACAAGCGTTTTCTCAAAGGTCCTTTGAGAAAATGCTTATTGCGTGAAACGCTTCAGGGAACGTGAACCACCTGATCAAGAGGGAGGGGACCGAGGATGTGAGCAAGCAAGCACTTTAAAATGCTTTAAGAAATTCCTTGCTTTGTGTGTGCACTCTAAAATAAAATTAAGCACCTTATGGAATCAGGTATGCTCTCCTCTGCTTTTTGATATGTGCTACAGACTGAGTTATTGAACAGGAGGTGAGGCGAGTGCCGGCTTCTTCAGTTACTGTTTACACTACATTTGCCCTCCTCCAGTCCTTCAAAACCACTCCTCTTTCCAGCGAACTGTTAAATAGGACTGTCAGAGGTGCAGTAAGTACCTCCATGAGCTCCCTCAATACCCTTGGATGTACCCTGTCTGGGCCCAGTGCTTTGTCCACCTTCAGATTAATGGGTCTCTTCAGGACTCTCTCCTATGAAAATGGACTAGTGGCCACCTGCCTCCCTTCAAAACTCAGAAGCACCACATGCCTCAGGCATCCTTGCTTCTCTGGAGCCTGAGCGTCCTTCACCATCTAAAAACACCAAAAAGGGGAAACAGTTAAGATACAATATAGCAGGAACACCGTGACTTTTCATACATCGATCATGTCCAAGTTAGATGATACGGGAGCTAAGCTGATGGACTTCAAGCAAACAGCAGATGGTGTAGATGAACATCTTACCACCACAGACCTTTGGGTTGACCACCTGGAAACCACAATTCTTCAGCTGGCAGCCAATCAACAAAAAATGCAGGACCGATGCTGAAAGTAGAGCACAATGTAAAAACATCTGGCTGTATGGCCTTCCTGAGCATGCAGAGAGGCAAGACATTAATTCTTTTCTCAACTCTCTTTTGGGGAGGCTCTACAGTTGGACCTGGACATGCTTCTTGAACTGGAGCACTCCCATTGGGCATTAGGGCCCAAACCAAGTCTGGGTGCCAGGCCCCACTCTGTGATAGTGCCGTTTCTGAAATACAAAGTGAAACAGGACATACAGTACTTATGCGGGTATATAAAATAGGCTAAAGATTTTGGTCAGTTTGATAGGTTGTTAGCCATGTGTTAGAGGTGTCTAATCCATAACTAAAACTAGTCCTTCTAAACAGGGTGCAGAACACATCAGAAATATTTGCCTGGGTCCTTGCCCCAAGTCACCAGCGTTACAAATTCAAAGCTGAACACCACTGATTTTCCCTACCATATAACGATCATACCATTCAGAGCACTGCTTCAACAATGGTCTACATCATTCTTCTTTTTTTTTTTTACTGAATTTCATATTTTAAAATAGATTTATTTTTTACATGTGGCTGCCAATTGCAATGTTGTCCCATCATCCACTCGTTCTGCTGCCCATCCGCTGTCGTCGCGCCACCCACTCGCTCTGTTGCCAGCCCGCTGTTGTCCCGCCACCACCCACTCGCTCTCCCACCCACTCTCCCTTTCAGCTGTGCATGTACTCACTCAGAGTATAGTCACCATCGGCACTGGCAGCCAAAGCAAACCTTAAAAAAAAGATGTAAAAAAAAATCTTACTGTGTGACAAATTGACACCCGGACTGCTGCTCTTGGATGTTCCAACAAACTTCCATACCGCCGAGACAGCTATAAAATCCAGTTGCACTTCCCACATACTGGGCAATGGTAGCAATAATACCAAAAAAATAAAAAGAACAAAAGTCATTTTTTCATTAACCCACACAAGTAGACCCTCACAGATACCGAGAGGCTGCGGATTGGGGGGAGGTCAGAATACATCGAAAAAAAATATACGGTGGCTACATTGGGACAAAAATATCCCAATGCAAAAACAAAAATACAGGTCCTTTCTACAGGCGGAGGGACTAACTTTTTTTTTATTTAGACTTACTTTAAATTATTTACACTATAAATTTCTTCATTCTTAAATCATACTACCCTATTAAAACACATGCCCATTTTACAAGCACAATAAGACACTCCAGGGAGTGCATTAGACAGTTCTAATGCACAGCTCATGGCTAGGAGTCTGGACACATTCAGCCTGTGGCCTTGTACCTCACTGTGTCCCCTAGCCATGCGTTAGAACTGTCTAATGCACACCCTGTTGTGTCTTATTACTTACTTGGCGCATGAAATCTGTTACTTTCCAACATAACTGGATTTTTTTTGATAATGACTCCCCCCACACACACACATTGCAGAAATGTTGCATGTATATCATTATTTTACAAGGACAATGTCAACACGAACTGAAGTTCCAAAGCCTAGTATCCCATCCGCCTTATGGTGTTCTTCCCCAAGGGCCAAAAAACTTATGAGAGTGCTGAGGATTCCGAAAAGGACTGGACAGCCCAAAGGATAACAGTCTGGAGTGAACAAGATGGCTCACCCCTATTGAGAATTACAGAAACAGCATTGCAGAAGGCAGGCACCACCAAGCAATGGCACATGGCAGATGTGAAGCTGGACATCATCACGCAGCTCAAGGTGATGCAATACCCTGTCATTGATAAGCCCAACAACAACACGGACTTCTAAAGCAGCCACATACTGATTATACCCTTTATGCAGGGCCCTGTGTTTTCTGCGATTCTGTGGTTGCAGCAGTGGCTGCAGAAATCAGGGCTGACCGCAGAAATCAGCGCTTGCTGCAAAAATCAGGAAAACCAGCCACACAGCTGCATAAATGCTAGCTATGCTATGCGATCACACAAGGAAAGGGCATAGCTGTTGATATGTTAAGTATGCCATGGCATACATGCTCATTAGAAGGGGCAGCAAACTGATGCCACCTGCTACAAAGTCTAAAAGCTAGTGGCTGAATGGCATCTTGACACATGGGAGCTCTTGTTACATAACTCCTTCCAGCCAGTATTGTGTGGGGCGGAGGGACTGACACAAGAGTAGCAGTGCTTGATTAGGTCCACTGCAGTTATGATTTGCTGCTGTGTATGTGTGGGTAGCTCAGCCATGTTCATTTTTCCTTGTGAGGCTGCTCATGTTCCATGCTGAATCCTTGGAAGATGAATTTGGAAGGAAGAACTGGAAGGTGAGCTGTAGACAAGAGGTGAGAAGATTCAGTGGTGCCCGTGGAGGTGGAATCAATCTCAGTGTGGTGACAGGTATTGGAGGAGCTGATTGCAGAAACATAGGGCTGGCAGCAGACTGTGTAGAGGACTTGGTCCCCACTGGTGGACATCTATCACAGTTTTGATTTGTGGGCTGTAATTCTGTACCTGCAAGTTTGAGAGTAATTTCTTGGCAGATTTGAACCTGCAACCTAAGTGGTGGCATCAAGCTCAACTATTAAGGAGAGTCAAGTTGCCCAGCTGCAGCAGAGTTGGGAATTAGGGTATACTAGAACTGCAGCAGGCAGGTATGGAAAAAAATTGGAATGGAGAGTTTGATTGCTACTATACACAAGTAAAATGAGGTTCACTGCCTGAAGAACACCACAACCCCAAGGTGCAAGGAGAAGAGGACATGCTATCCAAGGTTACTTCAGCTTAATAAGAATTACTTGATTGCATTTTTTAGTGTGTCCCCCAAAAGAAAAATTAGGAGTCAACAAATCCTACAGATACTGCAAGTAGCAGCCTGTTATAGGAAGCACTGTTATAGGAAGACAATTCCCACCCCCACCCCTAACACAGATTTCACACTGCACTCAACATGTTTGTTGCAAAGCAGTGTATTCCTATTTAAAAAAAATAATAATCCAAAAGAACACTGATCAAAATCAAAAAAAAAATGTCTTTCAAGTTGGAGTCTCTCTTTATATCTGCTGACTGTACATATAAACCAGAAGAAATCCAAGCAGGTTTTGCCTTCTCTGTAGTTTTAGCTAAGTGTGTATGTCCTCCTCTGATTATAACCTAGAAGAACAGCAAAGGCCACCAATTTCCAGAAGAATAGAGAAGCCTTCAAATTCAGGGTGGGAGGGAAAATTCATTAAAAGAGAACACTGATGCCCATGGCTGTGCCAGGTTTGGGTTACTGCTATTTAACATTTGTGATAAGAATACATACTGTTAAATGGCTTGCTATTCCACTTTCAGTGTTGCGGAGTGGTTGCATGAAGGCAGTCAAAGAGTTAATTAAGACTTAATTCCTTTGAAGGTATGTTGTTTAGCCTCAATTCAGCTGCCGCAGAATGGCCGCAAAATCAGCAGTTGTTCTGCCGCAGACATTATGAGGCCCTGCCGCAGAATGTAGGTCCACTTTGCCGCAGGAAACACAGGGCGCTGCCTATGGGTGTAACTCCCTTACACCTGCTGATTTTCCTTGGACTTTTCTTGGAGTTGCATTGTCTAAAGAGGTAGGGGGAGTGGTAACTGGGAGATGAGGTGGGGAGTTCCCTGACCACCGAAGTGCAGGCATTTTTTCTCGTGTTTTTGTCCTTTGGTAGTAGAGAGTTCTTAGCTTAATACAGTCGGGGTGGCACAGTCTCTGCATTGTGGTTGGGACAGATTTGTGAGGTGTACTTGGGGGTGCAAGAGGCAACTCCACAACCCGCTACTAAAAACAGTTGTATGAAGCCGGTTGAGACTACCTGGGGACACTGAGCTGGAATTAGTCTGCAGAACTTTCTCTTCACCCCTCACAAGGGAGAAACTTTTGGTATGGAGGAAGTTGCTTGGAAGGGTGAGTCCACTGGCCTGGAGCAGGAACAGCTCCTGTGGCAGGGCCAAAAGACCCACTCCCCAACCCCGGTTCTCCCTTTGCCTCTCCTTGAGGCTATTTCTTGATGGACATCTACTAATTTCCCCAGGCAATGCTTGATCTTCGGTAAGTTAATCACATTTGACCACCTTCACTAAATGATTTGATGGCAGATGTAAGTGTGGTGTTACAGACAGCTATGCACTAGCAGTACTGACTGCTCAGACCTCCTTTCCCATTCAGCAATTTCTTTGCCCTGAGGGTTCTCCCATGTATGTGCACCTACATGAGTGGGACCCATTTTGGTCCATTGCTTCAGCTTTGGAGACTCTGGATCATCCCAAGCTGTTCTTGTGGACTCTGTTGAGTGGACCCCTGCCTATCTATTTTCACTCATTACTGACTGTGCCCCAGGGCCCTGGGTGTCTCTTAGCTCTTACTACAAAAGCAGTGAATCTACTTTTGGGCAAGCACTTCCTAATACTTGCATGCTGTCCTGATTATTGAATACAGCCACTGGACTTTCGGGACTTTTTCATGCCTTGAGTTTTATAAGGCAGCAGGTGAACAATAGCATGATCTGTTCTTAATGGACATAAGATGTTGCTATTGGTCACCCCTGCTCACCAGGTAGCTTCCTGTAACAACCATGAGTTCACCTTATTGGCCTTCCAGAGAGCGGGATAATTTCCTTGCACCAACCTTGTCCTGGAAAGTCAGGCCACTGCTGTGAATCCTTTATCATACCTTAGGCTGCTCTCCAGGCTGTTGAATTGCCTCAGATGGCCTGGCATGAACTTATCATGGCTTCAGAGACCAGGCATATACAACATTCCACCTGGGTGGTTTGATGTCAATCTCCCTTTGCCCTACCTGTTGAGAAGCTTTGCTTTCTCTTACAGCTGCCACACTTTATCTTTCCCCAGAAGCAATTTCTCCACAAAGGCTGAAGTTCACAAGGCTTCACATCCTTCAGACTCAGAGGAGACTACACCACAAGTTACCTTCCCTGAGCTACAGGGCACTGACAAGTGCAAAGCCCCACCTTGGAAGCCTAGAGCAGTTCCTCCTCATTGTGTATATTTTCTGTATGTTTAATGCCACTGTTTGTATTTCTTTACATTATGTTTCTAGCAAGAAAACACTGCAGACTTGAATAAAGGAATGACAGCAAAAGGAAATTAGTTCAGCGAAAAGCTCCTACTGCAAAACCCTACTGACAAATGTCTCGGGGGATCCAAAAAAATTCTGGACCCATATAAAGACGTTCCTGGGATCCTCCCATTCCTCCACTCCAAGTTCTGAATGGTATCCACTGCAGCAATCCACAGACCATTGCCAGCTTTTTAACAACCAATTCACTGACCTAACCAAGTATACCTCCTCCCTCCCCCTCCCTCCCTCCCTGCCCAACACACAGCAGTTTCTCTGGCTCTTCCCAGCAAGGATTCAGTGACACCCTCCTTCCATTTCAAGGCAGTTACTCGGAAGGAGCTTACAAAACTTCTCAGATCAATCTCGGATAGCACTGCCATAGGCTCTGATAGCATCGAACCTAGACTACTAAAATTAGAGGCTCTGCTCTTTGCTGCCCCCCAGCCAGAATCTTTACTCTCTCCCTGTGTCAAAGTGTTGTACCTGACATCTGGAAGACTGCATGAGTTACACCAGTGTTTAAGAAAGGTGATTGCCATTTGTGATGTCATCTGGAGTTTGGCCCGGTGAGAATCCACTGGAATTCCAGGAGTGGTATGAACCGTTGTGAGATTTACTACCCTGTTGAACTATTAGACAAGAGTGGCGGACTGTAGACTGGTCTGGCTGGCTACAGTAGCGGGTACCTGGTTTTTGGGACTCCCTGTGGGGATAGGGAACACCAGTCAGAGGGCTGGTGGAAAACTCTCTCTCCTGTGCTACACTGTGGCTTCTTAGTTTTTATTGGGCGGCACCAGTGGGCTAAGTGGGATGTCTCTCTTTCTAGGGCCCCATCTCTGAGCTGGGCTGGGGCCAGTAATATTCACATCTAAGCCATTTCTCCTCTGAATTGGCATATGGTTCAACTTTCTCAAGGTTTGTTGCTTCCTCTATTCTGTTCCAGATCAGACCTTCGGCATGTACAGTAATTATATCTTTTTATTTTGGAGGCAGTGAGAGAACCTCTGTGGGAATCAATATCCAGTTTAAGTCAGTTTTTGTGGCAGTGAGAGGGCCATGTTTTTTCTGGACTTATTATCTTGATAAGGGTTAGGTGAGAGCTACCCTTTGTTGTACTAATTTTTAAAGGACTTGGTAAATTCCTGAAACAGCTTTATACAAAAATACACCTGACAACAAACTTTTATTGGACAATAATAAGTTATGAAATCTAGTGCTGTAGCTGTCCAAATCATTTTAGTTAGTTGCTTTTGTGGTTTTGGACCTCTCCTGTCTCTTTTCCAGCTGATAGGCTAGAAGATGACCTGGTCTTTCCTCCAGCTCCCAGAAGAATTGCTAGAGGTGGAATAATGAAAATTCCACCCTTTGGTGGAGATTAAGGTTCACTTTATACTGGGTACTAGCGATGTCCACCAACAGAGTGGTGGAGTGATCAGGGTCAGTTCTGTACTGAGTCTCCACTTCCTTGAGTCATTTTAGTTGCTCTTCCAAATCTTTGGATCTGGATTTCTTAAGATGAGAGGCCTAACCTATGCACCTTCTCCATATGAAAGCTTTGAAAGCATCCCAGAGTACTGTTGCAGCCATGTTTGTGAGGTGGTTCATGGCAAGAAACGACCATATGTCTGCCTTCAGGGAGTGGCAGAAAGATTTATTCCACAGGCGTGAAGCATTGAAATGCTGCTGCTGTCAGATGTGCCCAAAATATCTGAAGTGAGACAGGTGAAAGTGACTGGAGCATTATCTGATATAACCACTTTGCCTATGATAGCTTCCACTACATCCAGCACCCACTGATGAGGGACTAGCCACAGGTCTAATCTGGAGTAAACGTTAGGTGATACAGAGAAGAAGGAGCCGTCCCTTCCTCTGTGGGGGTGTTAGACGCCACATGACCATGAGTCCTAGATCCTCCTCCTCCATACCTTTTAGGGTAGAAGATGCAGGAGAACATGGTCCCATGGGTGCCCTGTTCCTGTCCACAAACTCATCTAGCACCATGTTGGCATCTCCACTCAATATCAGGCATCCCTTCTGCTGAGACACCAAGGTCTGTGTCAGGTTATTGAAGAATGCAGCCTCAGGGGTGTTCAGACTGTAAACATTGCAAAGGGTTACCTCTAGGCTGAACAGTGTACCTATGACTATTACATACTGACCTTGTGGGTTCAAGATCACCTTATCTGCAGTGAAAGAGGTGTTCTTGTATATAAGTATAACCCGGGCGCCATGTATCAGCAAGCTACTATCCCTGATGACCACAATACAGGTTGAGGGGCCTGGCCGTACCTTCCCAAACAGAAATAAGTAATAGCAAGGTGCTTCCAACCAGAGTAAATATAGTGGGTCAGATGTCTGTAGGACTCTACTCCCGGGATGCTGTACCTGCCCACCTCCGCTTCCAGTCACTCCCCAAACAGAATACCATAAACAGTTGCTGTACTTACTTTGCATGCAATTAATGACTACACCTAATAATTTACTCACAGACAGCTTTAACAGTAACAGTAATAATATCTTTATTATAGGGAACAGGGAATGGGATATGCAAATTTAAAGTAGTGGCATAAAGTTGGTGACTTGGAACAGCAATCAAACACATCAATAACTGTGCCCTCCTCTATCAGCATCAATGAGTTTAACTTGCCCACCTCTCTACTGGTACCAGGGCACCTAAAGCGTCTACCTGGGTACCCAGATTAAAGTGCAGGCCGGGGGGGGGGGCATGGCCTAGCGCAGGAGAGAGATGGCAGTTTGAGAAGAGAGCTCCATGACCGTCCCTTGCAATCCTCCTTCTAATTAATCGGACCATCAGCAGCCCATTTTGACTCTCCTCTATTGCTTCAATGCTAGCTACCTTGAAATCAGGGAAGAAATAAGCCAAACTCCCCTTCAAATCCCCGCAACAGAGTGCAGACACAAGAGGCCTACCTAAGCCCAGGCAGCAATCAGGCAATTCATTGAGTCACTCGGATGCCCGGGAGAAACAAGCACACTCGGCCTCCGACTACTCTCATTCTACGGAGCCAGACCCCTGTGCGATGATGGCAGAAGAGTACCACAATCTAGAGCATCTGATTAAGGACTTAAATATGATTTGGGCACCAGAATGGGGGCAGGATTCGACAATGTGATGGCCCAAATTCAACACATGCAACAAACCGTGAATTCTGCTACTGAGATGGTGGAAGCCCACGAGGTTCATCTGGGGGGAGCTAGAAAGTAGGCTGGGCGATCAAGAGGATAAAGTAAATAGATATACTGCAGACTTGGCCAAGGCACTCTGAGAAATTAAATATTTAAAGCAAAGCATTGACGATCATGAAACTCATGAGTGTCGCTGCAATGTACGAATTATTGGCCTTCCTGAAGATTTGGAGGGTAAGGACTGTCCCGACTACTTGCAGGAATGGCTGAGGAAAACTCTGCAACTCCCACAAGATTTGTCTCCAGAAATTCAGAGGGCCCACCGTTCTCCCAGTCCAAAACCTGCCCCAGACCATAAGCTGAGACACATCATTGTTAAATTTCTTCACTGCCAAGATAGAGTGCAGATCCTGGATGCAGCACGAAAAAAGGCGTTATTATGGTGCAACAAAACAGAGTGAGTCTGTTTCCCAATTACTCACACCAACTGCAGCTTCAGAGGCAGGCCTTCACTGAAGTTAAGAGGCTTCTACATTCCATTTCCTGCCCGTTTACTCTTTCTTACCCTGCTCACCTGATAATAAGACCTCTGAGAGGTAACCAGAAGGCCTTCACCAACCCAGAGGCTACACTGGAGTTTGCCAGAGATTTGTAGTGCCAGAAGAGAGGTCAGCCTGATAATTAAAGGCAGAGTGGACGTTTATTCAACCTCAGGTTCTGTGCTTTAAATGTTTTGGATGTGAGGGGGCTGGGTGGGGTGTTTACCCTGATCCACAACTCCTTCGGGGGCCTATCAGGGCTAGGTTCGGGGGGCTCCCCTTTCCCCCTCTTCTCCACACTAGTCGGCAATGGGCCTGAGCTCAGCATGGGCCAGTGAAATGTCTTTAGTGAAAACCTGCCATACATCATCACGCTTCAGAACTGAGCCTTTTGGGCTGCAACCCGAGGCCACACAGTTGGAAGGGGCTTCTCACTTTAATGGTCCCGGTCGAGAGGGGTTTACTGGTTTTGAGATGGACTTGGGTTGGTAATACACTGCGGAGTGAACTATTTTCTGACATTTACTGACATTTCGTCATCATGGCGGGGCCTGGATCCGATAGGTGACTGAATTGCCGGGCTCAAGTAGTTACAAGTTCAAAAGTTTAGCTCATGTCATTATAGATTTTTCAATTTTTCCTGTTTTTGTGGGGGATCGGGCTGAGGGACTTTCTTTTTCTTTATTGACTGGAGGGGATGCACTCTGGGGGTCCTCAGGTACCAAATTAGTTGGGGAAGAGCAATTGGGTAAAGTTGAAATCTCCATAGAGGCGGAGGGGGCCTGATCACTGGTTCTCAATAGGGGTCAGATCCTCCCACAGAGTGCTCTCAGGGGCACGGGACTCTCAATTTTAATTTAAGCCCAGCAGGGGGCTGAGAGGGTGAAGTTAACCTTCCTTGCCCTAGCCTTCCCTCCCTTAGAGCTATTAAGGAGGGGTACTTTTATTACCTTTTCATGATATATATATTTTTTTTTAATCTTTTGCAGCTGATCGGTGCTAAATCCACGAAAAGTAGAGGAGGGACACAAGTTCTGTTCTTGATGTCGGGGGAGGGTAAATGTTTGGTGGGTGCTGTTAACTTTGTATTGTTGTTGTTGTTGGGGAGATAGGAGATGGAAGGTGGAGGTGAGAGGAAACAAAAGTAAACAAATTTGTTGTTGTTTGAAACTTATTGCCAGGGGTTGAGATGGTGGGGGAGAAAATTACTTGTTGGGGACAGCTGTTATACCTGTGTACCAGTTTAAAAAAAATAAGTGGCCAGTGGTGCTGAGGGTTGAGGCACTTGACACCATACCTCGCGCCATGCTGGTGACCTGGGTTGAGGAATTAGCATGGGTTGCTGGGGGTCAGCAGGGAAGGGAGAGGATTGAGCGTCCGGAGGACAGCTCTCCTCTCCTCTCCCGGGAGGGACAAGTGTCCCTGCTTGGTGCTCGCCTGACCTCTGGTGGAAGCTGTAGATACAGCAAGCACTGACAATATAGAGAAGGGGCAGGGAGTGGCAGATGTCGGTACCATGCCTTGATGTCAGGGTGCTAGCCACTCCCCAAGAAACAGGGGAAAATGCCCTTCAGCTCCTGCGGAATCGAAGCACCGGAGCTTGCCCTCGATTTGCGGCCGCCCTTCTGGCACCCTCCTGACTGATGCTACAGACTGCTTGGGGTGTTGGGGCCCACCTCGTCCCCGCTTGGGGGGTAATCCGAGACTACATGGGCGACGGAGGACTGACCAAGTAGGCTGAACGACAGAGGGATGACTCCTTGGTGCTCCCGAGGAGTACAGAGTGGGGTGGGAGGAATAAATAAGAAAATAATAAAAAAAAAAAATAAATAAGTGGAACAGAGTTACTTCCAATTCCTGTGTTATTCCGAGAACAGTTATTACCATGTATATTAGTTGTTTTAGACATAATGGGTAGTGTTACACTGCTAACATTAACGGGCTAAAGACTGTGGTAAAAAGGAAATGTGTTTGGTCCCAGGTAAAAAAGATGAAAGGAGACATTATTTTCCTGCAAGAAATCCATTCAACAACGAAGGAAATAGAGCATCTGAAAACATCATGGGGAGGCTCCCTGGTGGCTGCTCCCTTCACCTCTAAGACCCTAGGAGTGGCAATCTGGTTTCAGCCTGGTTTCCCTCATAGGGTTCTTTCTTCAGTGTCTGATCCTCAGGGAAGGTATGTTATTGTAGTGGCTGATATCGGGGTAAAATTATGATACTAGTTTCAGTATATGGCCCCAATTTCGATTCCCCTGATTTCTTCACACATTTAGAGACCACTCTGGCTCCATACCTGGATGACATTATCTTGGGGGGAGACCTGAACACCTACTGGGATCTGAAATTAGATCACTCAGGAATAAGGTGTGGCCCAGTGCCATGCATTGTTAAGACTCTCTATCATTTAGTTGAGGGCAGGGTCTTACAGGAGGCTTGGAGATTTTGTCACACTACCTCCAAAGACTATTCTTTTTGCTCGCATGCCCACAAAGTATATACCAGATTGGATTACTTGTTTCTCCCATTGTCTAGACTGAGCAATATCAAGCAGGCCGAGTATGGTCCCTTACTAATTTCTGATCATGCTCCTCTTAGAGTGGTGATTGATGGGGGAGGAGAGCTTTTGTCTTCCCAGCAGTGGCGTATGGACCCTTCCCTCTTGGTGGACCAATTTCTTGCACAATTAAAAGACCATGTGCCTGAAGTCATTACCGTAAACCTCCCGGGGGAGACCAACAACAGGGTGATCTAGGACACTCTCAAGGCCTTCATTTGAGGGGAGGCAATCTCTTACTCCTTTTTCAAGAAAAATTTTTATTCCAGGCAGGAAGCCTCCCTTGAAAGGCAAATTAAGAAGCTTGAGGGGGAAGTAATGGCTTCCCATAGTATGATAAAAGTGGCAGAGCTCAAAATATTGAAAAGTAAGCTAAATCAGTTGTCGATTAAGAAAATTGAAAGAGACCTTATTATTACAAAATCTAACACCTATTTTGAGTGGGACAAATCTGGTAAGTGGCTGGCTAGATTAGTAAAAAGGAAAAGGGCTGAGCGTACCATCATAGGAGTGGAGGATAAGGGGGAGTATAACCTATGACCAGAACAAAATAAATGAATCCTTTAAAGCTTTTTAATCTCACCTGTACACATCAAACTTTCCAGTGGGAGCTGACCCAGCCACCTTTCTGGGCAAGATCTCCCTTCCCTCCATAGATCCTCAGGAGAATGGGAGCCTAGACTCTCCTATAACACTGGAGGAATTGAGAGATGCTGTATAGGGTGCAAATAAAATGGAAGGCACCTGGTCCTGACAGGATTCCAGCTGAGTTATACAAACTCCTGTGGGAGGTAGTGGGCCCTGCAATGCTCCAAATGGTGGTAGAATCCCTGGAAGAGGGAGGTTTGCCCCATCCCGGTGCTAATCCACTATTACTGTCCTCCCAAAACCAGGATAAGACCCGGTGAAGTGCTCCTCTTACCACCCCATTTCCCTCTTGAACTCAGATTATAAGATCCTGGCCAAACTGCTAGCTACTAGACTGGAGAAGCTTCTCCCCAAGCTTGTACACCATGACCAAGGAGGTTTTGTAAAGGTAAGATAGGCCAAACATAATATCAGGCGAGCTCTTAACATCATACATAAGAGACCCAAAGGGATGGAGGGGGGCTCTTAGCATTGGATGCTGAAAAGGTCTTTGATAGGGTTGAGTGGCCTTTTTGATGGCTGTCTTAAGAAAATTTGGCCTAGGACCCCATATGATGAGATGTCTGGGCACCCTATATCAATCTCCAAAAGCCCAAATCCTCATGTCCAATGTCCTCTCTTCTCCTTTCACTCTGTCAAGGGAAACTAGGCAGGGCTGTCCACTCACGCCACTATTGCATGTCCTCACGATCGAGGCTCTAACGCAGAGTATTAGGTCTCACAGCAATATAAAGGGATTCCATTGAAGGGGGACGAACCATGTGATATCCCTTTTTTCAGTTGATGATTTGCTATTGTAATCCCTGGGTGGCGCTATCCCAAGGGCTACTACCCCTGCCTGTGTGACTAGTTGCAGATTAAGGGGCCTGGGTACTGAAAACGGGTGCTTCCACTCGGAGGACAGGGTTGGTGGTAGCGTAGCTGACCTGGGTACAGCCCACCAGGACACTGTGATCCGCTCTTTCCCCTCTAGTGTCCTAAACAATGAACAGAATACACAGGTACAATAGGCCCCAAACCACATATATATTCCCACTCTGATTGCACTTACCACCAGGGCTGGTTCCACCTGTCTGACCATGGAGACCCCTTGTAAAATAAGATGAGGCACAGCCAGCAACAACAATAGAGTGCTATTAGTACAGAGATGCACCACAAACAATTTAAGTGCAAAAAGAGTCTGATCTGATTTATTCAGGGGAATTGAACAACGGAGAGGCATAATCAGGTAGATTGGTTTAGCAATTGATTCAATCAGGCTACAAGGCATGCACTTTAGAGTCCCTCAACACAGTTATACACACATTCTGGGTACCCAGTTGCTGATGCAAGCTAGCCTGAAGCATTTCCCAGGGTAAGCCAGTGTCGCAGCTGGTCAGGGCCCTAATGATGGGAAGAAAGAGTCATGCACAGTAACCCACAATTTGTAATCCGGAGCCAGGTCATGATAATCAAACAAAACAATCAAATCAGATGATACACTCTGATTTCGCTGATGTTGCAGGGAGCTACCCTGGTGTTTACTCACACAACCCAGTACAGGATGCAGGATGGATGAAATGGAGACTGCAGAATGACTTGCTGGTTTTCC
Organism: Neoceratodus forsteri; assembly: GCA_016271365.2. Classification (NCBI taxonomy): domain Eukaryota; kingdom Metazoa; phylum Chordata; order Ceratodontiformes; family Ceratodontidae; genus Neoceratodus; species Neoceratodus forsteri. The sequence continues at coordinate 19,657,792 of JADMNL010000025.1, forward strand.
AGGAGAAGCAGGGCCCACACGATTCACCGTGGTGTTGTTCCTGTTCATGACGCTGGGCAGGGGGTTGATCCCCAGGCTGGTCTCTCACTGATAGTCTTCTTTGCAGTGTGAGTAGCTGACTGGGCCAAGGTGGAAGAACCTAGACCAGGAGAACAACTTGGATGGCAGTCCGGTAGTGCTGGATTCAGCTGCCACCAAGCGTGACACAATTGGAAAGTGGGGAACCAAATCGTGACACACTGAGAACATTCAGCACACTTATAGTAAATAAAAAGCAGTACCACAGTTTAGGTGCCAGTCTAGTTACAATCACAGTGTCTCTGCACAAACTGTACTCTCTGTGGTGGTTTCAGACTTCCTGACAGGCCGATCGCGTAAAGCAAATCTTCGGTCTTCTTCAGGTAACGGGGCAATCACAATTCGGTATTTCTGGTCACAAGCTGATTCGGATTCAGTCCGATTAATTTCACTAGCAGATCCCTCAGAAGGAAAGATGAAGCAGGCAGGCCAGACACAGCCTTCCCATCAGTTTCCTGCACTACTACGCAGGAGCAGCTGCTCGAATGTCTTGAGCAGTTCACTCTCTCAACTTCAAACTCAGACTGACTCTCTGCTGCAGACAGCACCGGGACTTCCTTCTGATCTAAAACGGGTTTGGTTGGTTGATTCATCTGTCTGTCAAAGCAAGGACTCCCCCTCCAGGTCCATTTAGGCCCCAACATGAAAAAACTACAATTATTACAGAAATTCACTTCCACAAGACCCTTGGGGGGCAGACTCCATTTTAAGGTCCCCAAAAGGTACTGATTGGTGCAATACAGAAATGTCCATGCTGCAAAGAAAAGCAGGTTAGACAAACTATAATACCATTATTATTACAGCAGCTAATCAGCAAACAATTACCAGTTCTAACAGAGCTTCCTCTGCACCATTAGCGATGGCAGAACAGAGCAATATTATTGCAACTCGGGCGGGACGCGAGCTTGGAAACACTCGGCCCCTACCCAGATTAATTATACACTACAAAAATAATGTCTCTTAAAAGGACAGGCATGAAGGCTAACAGGGCACTCACATGCAACCACTTTTACACCTGTAAAGACACAGAACGCCTACCTGGCAGTGGGCATTTAAGCACACCCAAGGAAGACTTTTGGGAACCCCCATTTATAGGAGGGTTACACCCTTTCCTGCCTGGAAAGAACGTGGCATCCGCATCAAGTCTATGCTCACAACAATGTTATTTGAAGACATTATACAAAATATACGCTTCATTACCATTACTATACGTATCCAAAATAGCTAATAAATATGATTATATTTATATTATGGCAACAGTTATGCAGTTTTCATACATTCAATAATGATTTCACTGTGACTCACACAATAATATTACTGTACTCATTCATGTTATAGTTTCTTGCATTCTAAACAACATAGATGGGTTCCCATCCCTATCAGCTAACTTGGCGCCAGACAGGGCAGAGGCACCATGTCCTGAAGGATGGACAATCAACTTGGAAGTAGTGGAAAGGCTCAGTTTGGGCAGTGAGCTCTTTGAAACATAGATACCCTTGTGAACAACATTTAAAGGAAGATCTACTGGTCATTCAGGGAAGTCGTAGCTTAGATGTATTACGGGTTTAACTACTCTCCCAGAATTCCTTGGGGAAACAGGTACAGTAGCTGGAGTACCAACACTTGCACAAGTCTCTTCTTCAATAGAAAGGGGTACCTCTGCACTGGGTAAAGTCTCCAGTAGCAGAACATTATCGGGTCCTTTCACCGCAGATTCTGCTCCCACGATACTTTGCTCATTATTCTCTCCTGAAGAGGGCCCAGGTTGCTCATCCTGAAGGAACTCTTGGATCATTGAATTTTGTTGCACTGAAGGGGTGCTGTCAACACTGTCATATTGCTCTGCAGGTTCTGGTATGTCACCAGGGAGATTTTCCAAAGCAGATGTAATACTCTGCACCTCACTTTCAGGGGGCATTGGTTCCAGGGAAGAAGTTGGGGGGGTTAGGCAGCTCTGAAGGCCCAGCTTCATCCCCACAATTCTGCAGAGGATTGCCTCGAAACAACTGGCTCAGTTCATAAGAAGGATAGTAGGCATTGTCACATTCACTTTCATCAGAAATGGCCTGACAGTCATCATCATCCAGGGCCTGCTGGGGGGAAGGCCTTAGGTCTGGAATAACAGGGGCAGGTTGACTCTGTCTCTTTTTGGCAACAGCATGAGTCACTGGCCCTGGAGAGGTGTCGGGGGTCAGTTCAGCATCAATGATCACTTGACCGATGGGCAGTAGGTGATTGCAGTGCATGGTCTTTACAGCTCTAGCATTATTCTCAGGGCGCACTTTGTACACTGGCATGTCATCCAGTTTACCAACTATTATGTGGGGAAGATGGTGCCACCCGTCAGTGATTTTGTGCTTCCCATGCAGTCCCAAATTGCGCAGTAGTACCCTATCTCCAGGTAACAATTCTTGGGCTTTTACTCATCGATCATATCTTTCTTTGTTAGCAAGATTTCGTTTGGCAGCCATAGCTTGTGCCAGTTAATATGCATGGTTCAATTGATCTTTCAGTTTCTGCATGTACTGCAAATAATTCTCAGCTTGGACTCCATCCAGAGAGACCCCAAAGCAAACATCAACTGGCAGCCGGCATCCCTCCTGAACATGAGATGATAGGGAGAGAATCCAGTAGCATCACTTTTGGTGCAATTCTAAGCGTGTACCAAGGTGCTAATCTGTTGACTCCACTTAGGCTTGTCTTTAGGATGGACAGTGCCCAGCATGTCCAGAAGGGTTCAGTTAAAGCTTTCTGGTTGAGGGTCCCCCTGCAGGTGGTAGGGCGTGGTTCTGGACTTCCACACCCACCACAGGGAGAGTATTTCTTTGATTAGTCCACTTTCAAAGTCTCTGCCTTGGCCAGAATGGATACATTGGGGGGCACCATAATGGACAAAGAACTTTTCCACTAGCACCTTGGCCACTGTAGAGGCCTTTTGATCCTAGGTTGGAAAAGCTTGTATGTGTCGATTAAAATGATCAGTTACCACCAGCACATTGCCAATGTTCTTTTGGTCAGGCTCCAAGCACAAGATGTGTATGCAAACTAGCTCCATAGGGGTGCTGGTAGTGATATTGACAAGTGGGGCAGCCTTCTGGGGCAGGGCTTTTCTCTGTAGGCACCGACTGCAGGTCTTTACATGATGCTCGACATCTGCCTCCATCTTTGGCCAGTAGAATCGGGATCATACTAGGTCAAGAGTTCGGTCAATACCAAGGTGTCCCATGTGGTTGTGAAGGGACCTCAATACCAGCTGTTTAAAGGCCATGGGTAGGACCAACTGTTGCTTGTCCACTTGACCTTGGCAATTCACTGTCTCTCTGTATAACAATTGATTATGCAACTTTAACCTGGGGCCTTCCTTGAATAGTAAAGCAGTTCGCAAATCGGTGGAACACAACTTGGATACATCTTTCCCTCCATGCAGGGCGACAGTGTGGGTTGAATCATGGGGTCCTGGGATTGAGCCCACTGAATACTGTCATTATCAAACTGAGGCAGTGCACTAATATCTAATGCAGAAAAATGGCAATAGGCAGCCAGTATGCAGGTATCGGGGGGCCCCAAGCAATCCACCAGGCAGTCCACTGTGTCTGCAGACGGTTGCTCATCTTTATCAAACTTTTGGCATAACACTTTAATGGAGGGTTCAGACAACCTCACCCAATTGTCCTTAGAATTTAGCCTCCATGACAGGGCATCAGCATCAATGTGATTCAATCCAGGCCTGTATTTAACAGCATAATCGTAAGTCAACAAGGCAGAAAGCCACCTGTGCCCAGTGGCATCCAACTTAGCTGAGGTCTACACATATGTCAGAGGGCTGTTACAGGTCTTCACTATATCTTTTCCCCATAAAGGTACTCATGAAACTGGTCAACTATGGCCCACTTTATAAGGAATTCCAACTTGTGGACTGGATAGTTGTGCTCGGACGGGGTCAGATTGTGACTGGCAAAAGCCACAGGTCTTAGGCCATCCTCGTATTCTTTGTAGAGCACAGCCCCAAGCCCCTTCAAACTGGCATCTGTATGCAGAATGTATGGCTTGATGGGATCAGCACAGGCAAGGGCGGGGTCGGGGGTGAGCTGATAGATGACTTCGAAGAAAGCTGCCTCACACTCAGGAGTCCACCGAGGCCCAAATGGTTCACTTGTCTGGAAGTACACCTTTTCTTCTTCCTTAATGGCCCCCTTTTTGTATCTGCGGTTGGTAGAGAGATAGCCATGGGTAAGAATAAGGAGCGGCCATATCACCCTTGAATAGTCTTTGATGAATCGGTGGTAGTAGCTGCAGAACCCCAGGAAACACTGTAGCTCTTTTAGGTTGGTGGGCCGGGGCCAGGTGGTCAAGGATTCTACTTTACTGGGATCTATCTGTATCTTTAACACTCACTCCTTCATTTCAAAAAAGTACTGTAATGTTTTTAATTGCAGGTTTAGTGAGAGGTATAATCTCAAAAGGAGCCCATAAAGGAGTATGTTTCAGAGTGTTATGCTAGATCCAAAATCTATCAGGACTACTAGAAGTTTTGAAACTGACATCATAAGTGTGTTCTCCCGAGACATGAATAAGGGAATAAATCTCAGCTGCAAAAAACCGCAGTGAGTCTTTTAGGAGGGTTTTCCCAATATAAACTCTGTCCCATACTGTGTCCAAGCCACCCTTATACAGTATGCACACCATATTGTGGTGCTTTGCACAATCCACAGGTAAATGAAACAAGGAGGCAAAAGTCTTGCATGCACTGTCTGGTTTTAAAGCATTCAGTGGGGTGTCAGGTTTAGAAGCCACAGTATGAGACTGCACTGATAGATTTAGTAAAGCAGGTTCCCGTGGTGATTTTAGTGAGGGTACAGACTTAGAAACCACTTCATCTGAAGGTGCAGCAAGTAAAGGAATTCGAATGGGGACGTACCTGAAACCCATTTCGCCCCATCAGGGGATTTCTCCCAACCTGCAGCAGATAATGCAGTATCCACTGACCAGTCATCAGAACATGCAGGCGTCTTGAGAATCTTCGGGCCTACAGATATTGGCCGAACATCTGAGTCAAGGCATGGGGCGTTTCCTGCTGACGCAGCCTCCAAACTCTTTGATGCTGCTGTGTCAGCTTCAGGAATCAGCTGAGCATCAGCAACTGTCAGCGGCAAAGAAACATCAGGAGTGGTAACCAAATCCACCGTCGTTGGGATAATAAAAGGAGTTGCTATAGAAGAAATAAACATTGCCATGCCAGGCTGTAAAAGTTCGTCATCCAAACAATCCTCCTTCACCCAAGTAAGCTTTTGCTTTTCTCTCACCTCGCTGTGTGCAGGGTCAGATACCGGCCAGTTTGCTAACAAAGCCTCCTGTTGCGCAATAACTTCCAAGAGTTGCTGTTTCTGACATTCAAGCTTCAAATATTCATCATCATCTTTATCTTGCTTAGTTTTCTCCAGAAAATTACTGCTTTCAGCAGTTACCAAAGGCAGGTCTCCTGCCTGCTTTATTCCAAGACTCTGGGAAACAGGAGGTGGAACATTCCCTCCTGCCTCTTCCACAACCATCTCCTTCACCAGGTCCACACCAACTGCCTCCATATTGGACAGCAACAGCGCCCCCTACCAAAGAGTAGGGGAATTTCCCCGGTGTCCTGACTAAATTTCCCCCATTCACTGGAAATATCACCAACAGCTTAATCTGGTTCAAGGTCAGTTGGCACTCATCTGTGTGGGGGGTGGTCAAGGGGGAGGGGCAGCTGCGAGTGGGGTGCTAGCTGCACACTCGAGTAAACTTGATAGACCATGTGGCCTGTTTCTGCTGGCAAGTAGTAAGTAAGTAATTACACATAAACCTGAACACAACTTTAACTTATAACAGAAAAATGCATGCAGTCCCCTACGTTTATATGATATGAAAGTGATATGTCAGGAATATCCTAAGTATTAGCTTCCCATACAAATGTGTTTTTAACAGTAAACGAAGGCAGTACTCAACTAAAAGAATAAACTACTGTATATTTAAATTAGTTCTAAAAGTTTCTTGTCACAACACAGTGTTCTGAAATTTGATTAAAGGTGTGCAAGCAAAACAAGATGGAAAATCCCATAAAGAAGTAGAAGAAGAGATAGTCCTGTTTTGTTTACCTTCTGCTATGCAGCTTTAGACATCCTCACCAGGCCAGCAGTTCCCTGAATGCAGCAGAAAATGAGTGCAGGGGCAGGCCATTCCAGGTGTGGGGCTAATTTCAGTATGTAGTATGTTTGTTTCACTACATAGTTTATTTATTTCAGTATATGGTGTATGTGGATTTTTCAGTCTACTGTGTATATTTCAATATACAGTGCATGTGTTTCACCATATAGTTAATTTGTTTCCATATACAGTGTATGTGGATTTCTTTTAATATACTGTGTATGTTTCTTTCAATATGTAATGTATTTCTTTCAGTATACAGAGTGTGTAGATTTTTTTAAATAGCTAGTGTATGTATTTCAATATATTGTGTATTTGTTTCAGTATATAGTTGTATCTGGATTTTTCAATGTATAGTGTATTTATGTCAATGCATAGTGTATTTATTTCAATATATAGTGTATATGTTTCAATATATAGTGTATTTGTTTCAGCAGATAGTGTATGTGGATTTTTCAGTGTGTGGTGCATGTATTTCAATAGATAGTGTATGTAGTGTATTTTTTGCACTATATAGTGTATGGAGATTTTTTCAATATATAGTGTATGTGTTACAGTATATAGTGTATTTGTTTCAGTAGATAGTGTATGTGGATTTTTCAATCTGTAGTGTATGTATCTCAATAGGTAGTCTATATGTGTCAGTGCATAGTGCATTTGTTTCAGTATATAGTGTATGTGGATTTTTAGTACTCAGTATGTGTATTTCAGTAGATAAGATTTGTATTTCACTATATAATGTAAGCATTTCACAATATAATGTATGTGTTTCTCTATATGACATGCATTTCAGTATATAGTGTGCGTATTTCACTATATTATGCATGTATTTCAGTAAATAGTGTATGCTGTTCACTACATTGTGTATGGGTTTTCACTAAATGATGTATATATTTCACTACATGATGTATTACACTATATAGTGTATGTGCTTTACTATATAATGTATATAGCCAGAGATTCTGAATTATATTCCTAATGGCATGCTACAGATAGGGGTTAAATTGGTTTTGGGGGATTGTGGATTCATTTTTTATTTATCAAAAACATGCCACTGGTTTAAAAACTGTGGAGTGAAAGAAACTGCTGAACACAGGAGTGAAGGCAACATTTCAATGAGGAAACTATTTATTGATAAATTTAGGCTTTGGGAGTCAAGCATTTTTCTGTGAAGGAATTATTAGCAGTTAATGGGAAGGTTGGGCAAATAATGTAGGCCTTGTTAAAATATATTAGGAAGGATGCGAGTTATACAGTAGCTATGTTTGAAATTTAAATCTGTAGTACCACATTTCCATACAGTAGATGGCAGTAATAGGCTGCATTTGCAAGCCTGTCTCACCAATTAGTCCATTTAGTAAGGAGAGTTTTTTTTATACGCCCACATCACATAACAAGAGTTCTTTGCCCACCCCTTTCAACCTGTTGTACCTGCTGATTTGAATTACCTGCAGCACAGGTGACGAAAGAGAGCAGTGAGTAGCAGATCAGGTTCAGCGAACTAAACTGTCCTGACAAGGCAGATGAACTGCTTTCTCTTAGATTACAAGGACTCTTACACTTTGTGTGTGTTTTTTTAAGGAAGAAGAGGGATTTTTTTTTTTTACAGCAAACGCCAGCAGGAGGTAACGAGAACCTTGGAGTTCACACAACAGCATTTCCACACTGCAGAAATTCCAAACTTTAGTTACTTCTACTTTCTTGTATGAATTGTGTTATTTTTTTTCCCTTGGAAAATGTGGTCACGTTACCTGAAGAACCTTACCAGTATCTGTGGAGGGCTGCAAAGCACTGAAAGGAGGGAAGTTTTTGTTTAAATGTGGGACGTGGGACACTGACTTTTCATTTTATCTGTTGGACTTCAGACTCTTTGTTGGGAGACGGAAAGTTGTCAGTGTTTACTACACTGAGGAATTCACAACATAGTCAGAGAGGAACAAAGAAAAGAGACACATCTGCATGAGGTAGGAGAGCAAACATTTAAAAAAAATACAGAGGTATTTTACACTTGTCTAAAACTTTGAAAAGAATTGTGATGTTTTTTGCCCTCTTTTTTCAGAAAAGTGAAGTATTAGACGTACGACATTGATTGTACTGCATATAATTAAATTACATTGTGTTTGGTGCAGGGGAACCTACAGTAGTTAATTTTTGGGCCTGATGTTTATAACTGAAAGAGTCTTATTTTATGTTCTGTAATATTATTTGTGTTTAGAAGATGGGCAAAACACTCTAAGGGTTCTGACTGTCTGAGACTTGTCAAGGTGGGCATCTGTGAGATAACAATGCCATTAGCGTATTAGTATTAGTGGCTCAGTAGGTAGCATATTAGTGGCTCAGTAGGTAGCACACTCACCTCTGAGGCTAGGAGATCAGAGGGCTGTGGGTTCGGTTCCCACATCTGGTACTTGGCTTAATATCCCATTACTGACGCTGTAGTGCAGCATGAGAGGGGTGATGCACTTCTGAGGTGCCGTCTTTCAGATGAGACGCTAAGCCGAGGTCCCATCTGCCTGGATTGGTGGTAGTTCAGTTAGATGTTAAAGATTCCATGGCACTTATCGAAAAAGAGTAAGTGAATTTTCCTGATGTCCTGTCCAAATTTCCGTCATTCACTAAAAATACCACCAACAGCTTAATCTGGTTCAACTTCAGCTGCTTACCATCTGTATCCACCCCGCTCCGGTCGCCCCTGAAAAAGGGACTTCTAGGCCCAGTGGGCTTACCGGGTCAACAAAATTTAACAAAATAACAAACAAAACAAACCTAAACAAGTCCCTTTGCCAAGTGCCCCATTACCTACTGAAATCCTTGTGCCAGAACTATCAGTGACACCTGGTGGACGCACCCCCAGTCTGTGTCACTTTTTATAAAAACAGCAGCTCAATCCTAATGTGTCCACCATAAACAATACAAAATAACTTCATAATGTTTGCAATGTTGCTGATCTCCTGCTCTGAGCGCTACATGTCCTTTTCCTCTGTCTGTCCACCTGGTTCTGTTTGTGTTGCAAGCTGGCAGTGCGTCTCCCTCTGTGGGAGACAAAATCAGTAAACTACCAGTGCTCTTATATCTGCATGTTCACTGTCCTATGCGCTGCCGAAAAGGAAGCAGGGGAAAAAGAAAATGACAGGTCTGCTCCTTTTTGGATTCTGATCACAACATCTCCTGTACAGCTCCCAGTTGCCAGTGTCATGCTAGTTTAAAAAAAAAATTAATGACTGCACATACTGTGGCTTTCCCTAGTCCTGTTGTACAGCATGTCCCAGCATTCCCAAGTGATATTTCTTTCTTGGGAGGGGCCACCAGGAGAAGACGCCGGGGGGGGGGGACAGCACCAGGGGAAGACACCAGCAAAAGACAGTAGTACAATCTAAGGAAAAAAAAGACTGAAGCACAGCAGTATCCTCTACTGTTACGCATCCCAGTAGAGGAACTACTTCATCAGAAAGGAAGAAAACTGAGTTAAAAATAATTTTGTCTCAATTTCATTATTCTTATTTTATTATTTTTAAAAATATGTCACTTATACCAATTTTCTAAGCACAATAATACCCTCCAGGGTGGGTGGTATTGGGCTATACCCACTCTTACAGGGCCTATAAGGCCCTGGGTGGATGGATAAAGCCCAATACTGCCTACCCTGTTGGATATTATTGCTTTCTATAATGCCTTGCTTCAGTGCTTTTGTCAGTGTCAATATGACTGCGTTAAGAGGCTATGAGGTTTTATTTTTTTTTACGATTTGCACTTCATTTCCTGCCACTCACTGACATTCTCCACTCCTTTCTCATATCAGCCTGGGCTGCCTCAGCTTGCTCATCTCAAACAGTACTAGCCCTATATCAGAACCTCATCCAGATACCTGCCATTCTTCTTCCTCAGGAGTCAGTGGCTTGCCTCCACGTTGGGGGCCCTGATGCTCACTGTACACTGATGACTGCCAGGAAGATCACCTAAGATGGGAGGGAGAGAAAGAAGTAACTCAAAGAGCCCTCATGGTGCTCCATGCTTCTTGATGTGGGTGGGACATACAACCATCATCTAGTCAGGTGGTGTTTTTCCATGGTTTGCATCCTCCCACCACTCTATCATTTGCTTGTGGTCTGGGATATTCAGTGCAGCATGGTCACTCACAAAGACAAGGCCATCTCCAGCCCACCAGCAGAAGTATTCAAACTCTGGGAGACTCAGCACCCTCTCTTGTGGTCAGAGCATTCCCTCAACTACTCTGGCCCAGGTGGGGAGTCAAGATTAGGTCTCAAGCTCAGATCTGCTGCAAGGCATTGCAATGTACCACCAGTGTGCCCCACAGGGCTGGGGAGAGGCTGTGTGTATTAACCAAACACTGCTTTTCTGATCATGGATAAACCATGATTTGCACAAGGTTAGATCATAGTGATACATGGTCAGTGACCATGGTCATTCCCAATGTGTCCATGATTTTAAACACAGTAATCTATAGACAACCATTGATGGTAAATGGTCCAGGGTAAGACTATGGATGACCTTGGTTAAGCTATTTTGTAAGGTATGCAAACTGACCATAGTTATTCGTGGTTATTCGTGGTTTTAATTTTAGCCATTCCCTGCATTATGAAATATATTTCTACACAGCTTAGGTTATTTCAGCTTTTCCAACAACCTCAATATTCTGTAATGAATATATACTATCAATACATACCTTTGAAATAATTTTCTTTTACTTGCCCATTATTGTTGCTGTTCTTTCTAAGGAGTCTCTCCACATTCATAACTGATAGAATAGCCTTGTTTTTATTAATATCACTTTAAACTGAAACTCTTTTAATATGATGGGTTACATGTTTAATTCTGTATGCTTGTGTAAACCTTATTTTCTCTGCATAATAACTGTTATTATTGTATTTACTTAAAGTGTTACATTCTGCCTTCTGATATGCCAGTACATTTTACAAGATCTGGATAGCGGCAGGGTTCTGGATGCTCTAAGTATATTTGGACTTCAGTCAGGCATTTCCCTTGGTGCCCAATAACAGGCTGGTGAAGAAACTAGGGGTTGGAGATGAGTTTAAATAAGGCTCAGGGTCATATTGTTGAGGACAAAACCACACAAGGAAACACCACGCACAGACAACAGCATGCAGCAACACAGCAGCAGTACATAATGCCGACTGCACCAAATCACTGCACACCAGATGAATTCTATAGTTTCTGTGGGGGGCTCTGCCACCCACACCCCTCCTTGGAAAAATTATAATCAACTCCGAGGGGGTGTTGACAGAGGGGCAAGTTAAAATTCATATTGCAGCACTTAATCATGGTTGCACAGATGGGAGTAAAATAAAATTTCCTTCGAGTAGGATTTCGAAACCTGCACCCCCCCTCAGCTACTGCTGGGTTGAGTGCCTTGGCCACTCCACTATGGGAGCTGCTCAACTGAGCACTCAACCAGCTGTGCTCAGAACCCTTTTCTCCACTTCAATCTTCCATTCCACAGTGACAGGGGTAGTGATATTTTCATATTGCTCTAATACCCCTGTCACTGTACTTCCATACATGCTTAAGACAGCGTGGTTCTCCATGCGTGGTTTTGTCCACACTACAGTGACCCAGTACCCTGAAATAATAGGTGGGATTTGGGTTCAGGATTGGACACTGAGGATGACCATTGTTGGGCCAAAAAAGGGGTAATGCGGGTGATATGGGGTGCACATCAGGGGTCAGTCCTGGGCTAAATGTTTTCTAACATGTTTATTTGTGATATCAGCAAGGGCATATAAAGCAGGATGTCTTTGACTGCTGATGATACCAAAATGTATGTAAGGACGGACAGTGATGAAGGTGTAAGGAAATTAAGGGAAGACCGTGCACAATTGGAGAAGTGGTCCAGAATGTGGCAGTTAAAATTCAATGCCAAAAAGTGTAAAGTTATGCACTTGGGGGAGGAAATACTGAATACTAGATGGTGGGAGTTCATCTTGCTCAAACTACAGAAGAAAGTGACTTGGGAGTCACACTACTGACAGTCTTAAGACATCAGCACATTGTGACAAGGCTTATGGCAAAGTCAACAGGATGCTGGGTTGCACAGAGATGGCCTCCTCAAGCAGGACAAGGGAGGTGATTCTTTCCCTGTGTAAATCATGTGTTAGGCCACACCTAGAGTATTGTGTCCAGTTTTGGAGCCCAAGCCTTGTAAAGGATAATGACCACCTGGAATTAGTTCAAGAAAGAGTGGCCAAGTTGATCCCTGGTCAGCAGGAGAGGTCCTATTATGAAAGACAAAATGATCTAGCCATGTATTGCTTGGAAACTAGAAGGGGGAGTGGAACTGCATCTTCCTCCTGCAGTTACCTCTGACACCAGCCCCAGGGCTTTTATCCACTGCCTTCCAACCCCTTCTCTTCTGTCACCCTGCAATTAAACTACTGTAGCACCCCCCCTTTCACCCACTCCCCAAATTTTAACCAGCCCCCCACACTGAACTCAGTTTTGCATTGTTGCACATTGTATTTTGTTCTCCTTCTGTCCTTCTTTGCATTATATATTTACTACACAGAACACTGCCTGCAAAATTGTTCATTCTGTCACTGCTACTTATCCTTTTTTGTAGTTTATTGTTCTTGTATTTTATACTTTGCATCTGTTTCACCCTCCTCCTCCCCCTCCACTCAGGATGCATCTGTAGATGAGCTCTTTCCTTGTAAAACTTTTTGTTTTAGTTCATCTGTTTTGCTTCTCTTTGCAGGCCTCTGCCCCATTCAGACTGAGCCTTCCAGTCCTGTCACCAAGCATCTTATGAACATCCTCTCCACCTGCCCCCACGGCTTCTTCCATGGTGGGGGCAGCAGGGCCCCAACTGCTGCACACAAATCTGGTTTTGGGGAGGGCAGCCATCTCACCAGTGTGGGGCCTGGAGAGGGTTCGTCCTTCAATTTCCCATGGGTCTTAATCAGTTTCTCATGTTTCTTCCCCTTGATACACAAGGAGGCGTGGAAAGGATGAGAAGGGACTTGGCATGGTTGTAGGAATGGTCAGAAGTATGGCAGTGTGGATTCAATGCAAAGAAGTGCAAAATAATGCCACCGGGAAACAAAAACCCAGGGGAAGATTACACAATTGGGGGGGGGAGGAAATAACAACAACAAAAATGGAAAGGGACCTGTCGGTAATCATATCAGATGACCTTAAGGTTAGCAAGCAATGTGAGAAGGCAGTAGGGAGGGCTGGGAGGATACTGGGATGTATAGGGAGAGGCATCACCAGAGAGAACAGGAAGCTGCTATCCCTCTGTACAGGTAGTTGGTGAGACCCCATCTGGAGTACTGCATCCAGTTCTGGAGACCCCATCTCTGCAAGGACATAGACAGGATGGAGGCTGTCCAGAGGAGGACAACTAAATGGTGCAGGGTCTGCAAGAGAAGCCATACAAGGAGACACTAAAGGAGGTTAATATGTATACCCTTGAGGAAAGGAGGGAGATGGGGAACATGATAGAAACTTTTAAGTACCTCAGTAGACTCAGCAAAGTCCAAGAGGGTAGCATATTTCAGAAAAAATGATGTGCAAGAACAAGGGGACACAATTTAAAGATAGAGGAGGGATGGCTCAGGGGCAATGTAAGTATGTTTTCACAGAGAGGGTGGTGGACCCATGGAACAGCCTTCCTGAGGAGGTTGAGGGGTCTAAAACTGTGGGAGAATTCAAGAATGCATGGGACAGACATAAGGCAATTCTTGTGGGGGTAGGAAGAAATAGGCTGTTGGTTAACTAGGATCTGCAGCTTATCCTGTAGGTAGGAAAATGGGCAGACTAGGTGGGCCAAGCGGTCCTTATCTGCCATCAAAATCTATGTTTCTGTGTTTCCTCTGAGATGCCAGCCTGGGGATATGACACAAGCAGACATGCAAGTGTGCACTGCACATCATCCGCCAGCATCCCCGTACCCACTGAGCCATTCCAGAGTGCACTCTCCCTGTGGTCATCCAGGGGGCAGGTATGCATTGTAGCAGGTGGTGCTCACTCTTCAGGAATGGGGAGCATTCTCTGGGATGCTTGATCCTCCTACGCAAGCCAGCTCCTGATGACTCAGGTTCACTTCAGAACCCGGGTCGACAGTGTCATAAGCAGTAGTTCTACTATTGTGCCAACAGGCCAGCTGTGGTAAAATCTTTGCAATAAATAAATATAACTGAGAAATTCAAGTACATGAAAGGTATCAACAGGTTGAACTGCCAGTAAGTATTTACGCTTGATGAGAGCAACAACAAAAGGGGTCACAGCATGGAGCTGGTGGGAGGCCGGTTGAAAAAGGGACAAAAGGAAGTACTTCTTCATGGAGAGAGTTTTGGACAGATGCAACCACCTCCCACAGCCACTGGTTAACATTCATATAGTTAATTTGTTTAAGCATGGGTGGGACAGATTAATGGGACTCGGGGGAGGGGGAAAAGACTCCGAATTAGGGTGGATTAAGGGTAGTGTGGGCATGGAATAAGACTGCTACCATGACCTTAGGCAGAGACAGGACAGACAGGATAGATCACTGGTCTTTACATACCCGTACAATTCTATGTTTCTGCTCAAATCTGGGTGCTTGACAAACCATGGTCAAATATGAAAGGACCATAGCTGACCTTGGTGTGTCCAGAAAATTCAGAAACCATACTGGGAAATTCTATATGTGATGGAGATGCTTGAAGAGTTCTACTGCAACTTTGACAAAGCACAGTAGCTGAATAGGACCCAAACACATAGAATAATGTATTGGTATTAGCGTATAATGAGTATTTTTCACACAGCCAAAGTGTGTGTTGCTAATAAATCAAGAGAGCAAAGTCTGAGTGGTTTATGTGACCAACACACACTTAGAGGGTGTGTAAAAATGGCAGGCAATCATGATGCCCTTATGTTAATTTTTTTATATATACAGTATATAATTACTGTTTTCATCTTTAGTACAGCAGCTTACGCTTTATGCAAGAACAAGTTTTTGTTGACAAGAAATATTATAATGGAATTGTAACAGTAACAAAACCTGCTTGTAGGCTAACAGAACTGTTACCCTAAATTCCTAATATGTAAAACGTTGAAACTTTTACCTCATTAATCATGCTTTTATTGTCTACTTTGGGAAATGGAGTGTGCACCATAATTGTCACTTTGCTTTAGGCTTGCCTGCCAAGTAATGAAAGCTGTTTCATTCGGCAGGCAGAAGTGAAGTGAAGCAGGATTTTCTGTTCAGGCACCATTTGCAAAGGCTAGACGATAATGGCAAAATCAACCAGACAAAGTTTTGAGGTGATTTCAATCAACAGGTTTGTTGGTACTGAATTAACAACCAGGACAGGGCTTATTCAGTAAGTATATGCTTTGCCTTACCTGCACCCTGACTCAACTTATCATGCTTTTTTATGGGTTTTTTTTTAACTTTTTTCAACTTCGTTTTGCTTTCTGCTTGTCTTGAACTCAAGTCTCAGTCAGAATTTGGGTGGATGGGGGTTGATGGTCTTTCCTGACATCCAGCACAGCTACTAGTGCCCCTGCACACTCCTGGCATAGCACAAATGCATCAGCCTAGTTTCCAGCCAGTCAGAAGTCCCTACTAATGCCATTCTGAAGCAGCTGCTGTAGGTCGTGCTGCCATTAGCCATTGATGACCGCCATGTAGAATGAGTGGAGTGCTACTGTATAATCAGTTTTGGCTGTGACATTTGGTGTGTGGAATCTGATTGTGGCCAGGACGCAGTAGCAAATCCATGAGAGAGGTAAAGAAATCATATGGTTGTGATTTTTTTTGATTTTTTTTCAGCAAATGGAGTGGTGGTCATTGTCACCATGACAAGAGCTTTACTCTGACAGACCTCTCAATGTCCTTCTTACTGAGTGAGTCCCTACTCCTGGCTAGTGTCTGCACATTAACACCCCCTCTCTTGTGGCAGTAGATTGGCAGTAAAATGTCCTCCTGACTCTCTGAGTCTGGTAGTTTGTATTTAAGTTGTCCCATCAGATCTTCCATCAGACCATTGGGTCTGGTGGTAAGGTGCACTAACTGTTGGTTTTCACCTGGCTCTGCCGCAACTCTGGTCCACTGCTTCAAACTACAGCCTTCTGGACAAGTCTGTTGGCTTGAAAACTAAATGGGGCCCAAGCTGAGGTCTGTCATTTGGTTTGGTTTCTCATTTGATTTTTCAGTATAGACTGGACTCTTCTTTACAAGATGTACATCACAACTAATAGTTTATGGCCAACAGGGCTGTGCAAATACCTTTTCTAATTATTCAGCCTAATATTCAGCATTCAGGCCCCAGGTATTCAGATATTTGGTATTCGGTAAGAATTGTTCTAAAAGTCCTTAAACAATGTGATTAAAACCCATTTGGACATGGCATTCAATAAATACTGCAATGACTCATCAATGACCTACACAGAGCTGGCCAGAATGCAATGCAAGGTATTTGACATGTCCCACAGGTCGTTATTGTTAGTCAGTGTGTTGTAATTTGTCAAGGAAAGGTGACTCTGTAAAGAATATTTTTAACAAGCAGTTGAATGGCACCATTAAACTATCTCCTAAGAACTGAATGTTCCATAAACACCTCAAAGACACCTCAGTGAGTGACACAGAGCTGTCAGTAATACATCTCAAAATATTTGGGTCCCAAGTTATTTGTTGTTTGCCACTATTTGACCAGAAAAGGTGTTAAGACTAGTACTAAAAGCACTTAAACAACACCATTAAACCTTCCACTAGGAACAAGACATTCCATAAACGCATCCACAATGCCTGTTATGATCACAGAGTTGTCAGTAACATAAAGCTAGGTACTTTAGTTGTGGCATCCTTGATCCACGATCACACACAGACCATTAGTGCATTATGTTTCATACCCTTTATAGTACTCTGCAGTCAGAAACCTGTGGTATTCCTCGTCCATCCTATAGATTGATACATGAACCAATAAAAATGGAAGGGGCGGGGACATTCCTCTGTGATCCTCTGATCTTCTCAAGTTCTCTTCGTGCATTAAGATAGCTTGGTCACGTTTACAAGCTCCCAACTATTCTACTGTTTCTCAGATACAGTGACTAATTTTTCCTTATTTATATTCCACCTTTCTATAATAACCTGGTAGCCAGCTAGGAATCTTTTAACAATGCCTAACTCAGTCTAACAAAGCATCTAGTAAGCTTCGGAAAGCTCATAACCAGGTCAGCTTAGGGCTTTAGCTAACTCCCTGGCTTCAGTTCACTGGATGAAGCACACAGGGTGAGGTCCCCTCCAGTAGCGCGACCCACACCCTCACCAACCAGACTCCCCACTCTGCACAGCAGCAGCCTGAAGCTGCATCAAAAAAAAATCCATGCTTGCCTTTTAAATTTGGCAGCACTATGGAGAAATGAGGCAAAGGAATCCACAGGCACCCCCCTCCAGCAGCGGGTCCTGCTGTTTTCCACCTAGGGCCTCCAAGTTGAACAAACTCCACAACGAGAGCCTGGGTCCCTCCTGTAGCGACCCTCGCTCCCTCAGATTAATCCTGGAACCACCCAGGGATCTAGCGGCCATGTATTACGATGGGAGCTCCCTCCTACAGTGACCCCCAGACAGTAAATGCCACAACCCCTCTCCAACCACACATACATCTCCTGGGCAACACTGTGCAGGGCAAAGAACTTACCTGTCCTAGAACACTCAGCGACCCAACGGCTCCTCTCTACATGTGGAGGAGCTCCCCCACTCTCTCTCCAGATGCCCGTGGAGGTCCAGGGCATGAAACTCACAAAGCCATTTTCTCGGGGGGGCCATAAATCATAACATGTGCCCCCAAGACACCACACAGCCATACTGCTGCATTCCTTCTCAGTGCACAAGCCCCAGCAGGACACGCGAATCTCACGAGAGTCCAGGCACATCCAATTAACAGCTCCTCAAGTCTTGCGCTTGCTCTCGTGAGATGTTAACGCCATCTTAGGAGATGGCACTATTCCCTATACAGGCAGCCCAAATCTCACCAGTTCTTATGGGATCTGCCCGCTGCCATCTTGCCTGTGTCTGTCCCTAGGTAAAAAGGGACACAATGTCTATGCAGCTCACCAGAGTCACAGGAGT
Source organism: Neoceratodus forsteri (assembly GCA_016271365.2). Taxonomy (NCBI): domain Eukaryota; kingdom Metazoa; phylum Chordata; order Ceratodontiformes; family Ceratodontidae; genus Neoceratodus; species Neoceratodus forsteri. The sequence goes on from JADMNL010000025.1 coordinate 19,676,138, forward strand.
ACCTCTGCAATACTAATAATTACTTTTTTTAATTGTTTTGGCTACAATGTGGCCTGCCATACTGCAGGGGGCCCTATCTGACACAATTTTGTCTCACTTTTCACAGACTTAACATGGAAAACTGCAAAGAATGTGGGGTCGCCTTCAAGGCAATAGAAGAGGATGACATGAGGTGCTCAGTCTGAATCCTCACCCCACAAAGGGGCACGGCGGATGCGGACGAGGAGGAATCCACGACCAAAGGCTCCCCACCTTCCATGGCCCCCAAAGCCCTAGATGCCAGCCAGCCAGGCACAGCTCCTTTTTCAGCTCCTGGAATCTTTAAAAGCAGATGCATCCATAGCCGGCCCTGTGGTGCTGAGGGTAGAGGCGTGGGATGCCACACCTCGCTCCATGCCAGCGACCTGGGTTTGGGAAAGGGCCTGGGTCATCGGGGGTCAGCAGGGGAGGACTAGGATTGAGCATCCGATGACAGCTGTTCTAGTCCTGGGGATAAGGGATGGATATACACCACGCGCTGCTGGTCCCTGGGGATGCCCGGAGGTACTACAGAGGCGTGGGTACCTAGTGAGGGAAGCATGGCAGACATCTGTACATTAGTGCACTGACATCATGGCACAACCATGCTTCCATTGGGGGATAAAGGAAAAAGGCATTACAAGCCCGCAGCAGCTTGATGGCCGCAGTTTAGCTGACCGACCAATGATGCCTGGATGGCATGTGCCGGTAATGGTTCCTCGCCGGGTGCGGGGGTTACGAGGGGGGGCCCCTTTCATAGGTGTAGCTGCATCTACCAGTTGGGCATGCAAGCTTCGGGGTCAGAGGTGAAGCAGAGAAGCAGTGGCTGGATGTGGAGCAGGGCTGTGGCAGCAGGTAGGAAAAACTGTTAAATGATAAAAAAAAAGCAGATGCACCCCAGCCAACCTTGGGGCCCTCAAACAACACAGAGGAACCCAACTGCAAACAACCCAGATGGGACTCGGATAGCACCACTACCAATCTCCCACCAGATAAGGAGGAAACCTCCTCAGACAAGGGTACCAGAATATGCCATGTCGACAACATAGACAAGCTTATCACTATGGCCAGAGTGGCCCTTAAAATATCCCAACATTTGGAGAAACCTACATCCTCAGAGGATCCACTCCTTTCAGTGGAGGAGCCAGAGGAAAGAACCCACTTTCCCTCCTGCAAGTCAATTGACACCATCCTCACAAAGGAACATGAGGCCATTGAGCCAACCAGGCTACCAGAGTGAAGCATGGTAGTCAAGTGGTACTCCCTGTCACAAGAAAGAAGCGATTTATGGGAGAAGGCTTCCAAAGTGGACCAGCCCATCTCCAAACTCCCCAAACGTACCACCATACCAATAGAGAGCACAGCAGCTCTCAAGGACCCAATGGACAAACAAAAATCGAGGAGCACCTGTGCAAAATCCACAAGACCTCCAGAATGCTACACTCGGCGGATACGGCGGTGTGGTTTACCTCCAGGGCACTGCATAGATGGTTGGATGTCCTCACAGAGAACCTCCCCGAGGACTCACTGCAGGCTGACACAGCAGAGTGTGCTGCCCAAGTGGTAAAGTATATCATGGACGCATCCTCCGACATACTCAAGTTTGCTACCAGAATGACGGTGCTCACCAATAGAGCAAGGAGGGTGCTGTGCCTCAAGTACTGGCAAGCAGATAATGAGTTGAAAAACACACTTATGAAACTTTCATTCAAGGAAGGAAGGAACACTCTTCTGTGAGGGACTAACTCCTTTCCTCAAGCACAGGAGTCGTAAACAAGCTCAAGGAGCCGACAGACAAATCCTTTTGGCCCAAACCTAAGTTTTTCAAACCCAAGGTGCAGGCCTATAACCCCCCTGCCAGCAAACAGTGGAGTCAAAGACCCCAGTTTCAACACAGAGTCTTCAACAACAATCCCACGGGGAACACAAGGGGGGGCCTATGCCAACAGAGGCCGCAGACCCAACTTCAGACCCCAAGCCAACAAACAATGAAGGTGCAAGGGCCCATGCAGATCAACCGCTAGCCGGGAGGCTCCAATGGTATGCGCAACAATGGGTCCAAACTACCGCAGACAAATAGGTAATAGATGTGGTGACAAAAGGCTATGCAATAGAATTCTGCAGAATTCTGCAGCACCCCACAGCAACACAGACCCCTCCTGTCCTCCCTCCCAAGGTGCCAGATCAAGGCACGGGCAATAGAGGAGGCAATATGGGGCTTACTCAACAATGGGGCTATCATGCCATTCCCCAAAGGGAAAAAGACACAGTAGTATACTCCTTCTTCTTTGTGGTCCCAAAGAAAATGGAAGGGATGAGGCCCATACTGGACCTAAAGTATTTAAACCAATACGTGACTTACAAGAGATTCAAGATGGAATCCCTACAGTCCACACTTTTGGCCATACAGCTGGGGATTTCCTCACCTCAATGAGGCCTACCTTCACATCCCCATCCAGCTGTCGGACCACTGCTATCTCAGGTTCAACATCCTGAAACAACACTTCCAATACTCATGTCTCCCTTTCGGCCTAGCCTCATCCCCACGGGCTTTCGCCAAAATGTTGGTAGTACTGGCAGCACACCTAAGAAAACTAAGAGTACATGTCATCCCATACCTGGATGATTGGCTAATAAGGGCCAGAATGGCAGACCAAGCAAGGCACAGTACGCAGCTAGCCATATAATGCCTTCAGACCCACGGCTGGGTGATAAACACAGCCAAGAGCCAGCTGACTCCATCACAAACAATCACAAACTTGGGTGCAGTGATAAACATGGCACACAGCAAGGTAACACAGACAGAGGAAAAGACAGCCAGCATATGCAAACTGGCATCCAGCCTGATCAGCAGACCAACCAGGGAGGCATGGGACTATCTGCAGATCCTGGGGGTCATGGCAGCCCTCATAGATATGGTGCTATGGGCCCAACTACACATGCATCTTCTGCAGAGGTACCTCATAGAATCCTGGGGCCAAAGCACCCAGAATCTCAAGTTCAAACTGACACCATACCCTCGTGTCATTACCACACTCAAATGGTGGACACGGTAAAACAATATCCTGAAAAGGAGATCACTGACTCAGGAACTCCAGAGGTCATTACCACAGACGCAATTCTGCAAGGCTGGGGAGTGACCTACAACAACCACATCACTCAAGGCCTATGGACAAAACAAGAAGCCACAATGCCTATCGACATACTGGAGATAAAGGCAGTAAGACTAACCCTGCTGTTTTTCGCACCTCTTCTCCACAACAAAACAGTTCTGGTAAGGTGCGACAACCAAGTGACGGTGGCATACATAAACAAGCAGGGAGGGACCAGAAGCAAGTCAATGATCAAAGAATCTCCACAGCTACTGCACTGGGCAGAGCAGAACATGGCCGGGACATCCAACACCGAGGTGGACTGGCTGAGCAGGACCACCATAAATCAGGTGGAGTGGAAACTCAATCCACAAGTCTTCAGGACTCTGCAGGTAAAATGGGGTCCCCTCCAAGTGGACCTCATGGCATCACACCAGAATGCACAGTTACCGGACTACCACTCCAGGTTCTCGGATCCCAAAGCCCAACAGGTCGACACTCTCTCGGCTCACTGGACATTCAAATGAGCATACACTTTCCCTCCTGTAACAATGCTGTACAAAATACTACACAAGATACAAAGCACAAGGGCATCAGCAGTGGTGGTGGCTCCAAACTGGCCAAGGAAAACATGGTACTCCATCCTTCAAGCAATGACAGTAGACCAGCCCTGACCCCTGCCACACAGACAAGACCTTCTGTCGCAGGGCCCCATTCGCCACCCAAACCCCTCCACCCTGAAACTGACAGCCCGGCTGTTGAAAGGCACTGATTGCTGAACCAGGGCTATCACATCAGAGTGGTAAATTGACTACTGCAGTCCAGAAAACAATCCACCAACCAGACCTACCATAGACAATGGCAGATCTTCCATAAGTGGTGCAATGAAAAGGGGACTTCACCTTCCATGGCAGGTCTCCCACAAATACTGGATTTTCTAAATGAAGGGGCAAACAAGGATCTTAGTCCAGTATCACTTAAAGTACAGGCCTCAGCCATCTCTACTATCAGGGGATCCTTACCAGGGATAGGTCACAGGTTCACATCCAGACACAGTTAGATTACTGAGGGCAGTGGCTCTAGCTTTGCCACAAGAGAAACCAAGGTGCCCCCATGGCAACTCAACACAGTTCTAGATGCCCTTCAATCCCCAGTGCTATAGCAGGACAGCTGCAGTGGTGCACCATTAAGACAGCCTTCCTAGTAGCAATCTGCTCTGCAAGGAGAATAGGAGAACTACAAGCGCTGTCATGTAGGGAACCCTACGTAACATTTCATAGCAACAGAGTAGTGCTACGAACAGTACCTTCATTCCTACCTAAGATAGTTTCCACATATCACAGGGAACAGGATGTCCTCCTGCCTTACATGGTGGGTGACCCCATAGACATGTCACGGCCTCATCTGCTGGACGCTGGTCACCTTCTGAGACAGCATCTCGACATGACGCATAGCATGTGCAAGACAGACAGACTCTTCATATTACACAAGGGGCAGAAAGCAGGTCAGGCAGCATCCAAGGGCACCATTGCTAGATGGATCAAACAGACCATTACTGAGGGCTATAAGGCGATCGGGTTAACCCCACCAGAGGGAACAAAAGCCCATTCAACTGGGGCAGTGGCAACTTCTTGGGCAGAAAGGGTAAATGTTTCCATTGCAGACATTTTTTCAGCCGTAACATGGTCCTCCATACACACATTCACCAGGCACTATAGGCTAGACATTATGTCACAAGAAAGAACAGCCTTTGCTTGATCAGTTCTGGAGGTGGGGGCACAACAACACAAACAAGCCAAGGAATCTGCCTCCTCATTACCCTCCCTATAATAGTCACTCTGGGAGTGCTCACTGCTACAAAGATCCCACTTGTTTCTGACGGCAGAGTACTATAAAGGGTATGAAATATAATGGGATTTACTCACCTGGTAAAGGTGATTATCTAAGTACCCTTTATAGTACTCTGCAACCCAGTCTGGGATGGCAGATAGCATAGGGGAAAAGGTTGGCGAAGGCAGACTTACCACACAACTACCTTCCACTGACAGACACCAAGAAAGGAGTATAGGATATGTTTTTTCCTATGCAGTGCATAACAACACACAGTAAACAAGTGGATTACAATGCTTGGATGTTAATTCTTGGGATACAATAAAGGTAGTTACACAGCACAGACTGTCTGTTTGGTGTATTATATGTCTTAAACCTTACAAGGTAGGCTACCAGACAAGGACACCAAGTGCTGCGCAGGGGCAACCCCCAAGCATTAGGGTCCTCTTATTTTATACTCGTGGCCTGTGTATATAAGGACTTTGTTTCGTTTGGCTTCTGTTTTGTCTTGCATTATCACATTTCTGTAGCTATGGAAGACTATCACTGGAGAAGATCAGAGGATCACAGAAGTATGTCCTTGCCCCCTCCATTTTGATTGGTTTGTGCATCAACCTATAGGATGGATGAGGAATACCACTGGTTTCTGACTGCAGAGTACTATAAAGGGTACTCAGATAATCACCTTTACCAGGTGAGTAAATCCCATTGAGTAGTCAACCAGAGTGATACACTGAACTGAAAATTCCATACGGCTGTATTAGCAGAGCTTGGCATCTCTTTGACTGTACTACCGCACTACTGTACATGTTACATTAACGTGATGCTCTTGTACCATCCAAGGAATCTTCTATTTCTAAATCTAGCCTGCTGTATAATCGGCGTTTCTGAATGTAAAGGAAAGTCCTAGAGGATATCTAGGCAGACTGGGTGGGCCTGGCTGTGACAGGGTGACCTCTGTCATGGGTGGGTGCCCAGTAAGGAGAGGTAGGTCTTCCCTTACCCTGCCCCTCATTTAGTGCTAACTGTAGGAGTAAAGTTCATTAGTGCATTAAAAGAAGTAAAATGCATGAGAAAATGTATTTAGTGCACAGAATGGAGTATAGAGTGCTGTAGTGTAGCCACATATAGAAGAAAAGTAATGGTTTAAAATAATTATCCTAACAGTAAATGCTGCCTGCTATATAAAGTGCAAATTGCTAGAAAGGAATTAAACATGAATAAAGTGTCTCAAATTCCTGAAGTACTATTTAAGGTGCTAAATGCATAAAAGTGCAAGGTGCTTGTGTAAAATGAAAAAAAAGGGAGATTGTTTATACATGCTTCATAAGGGGCTTATATTGCCTTCACAAATGCTAAAGAGCTGCTAGATTTAAAGTGCAGAATGCTTTAACCAAGCTGTTTGCTGGAGGTTGAATAATGTGCTCATGGGCTTTTGGAATATACAGTAAATGTGTTTGTATATGCACACCTGTAGGACGTTAAAGTGCCTGCAGTGCTGAATTTATACTTGAAACAGAAAGTGCTTTAAGAAATTATAAGGTGTCTCTACTCTAAATGGGGCTATTCTGTAATTTAGCCCCAGGCTGTGTTTGTTCCAGAGAAGTCCTGTTTGTTAACCCCACCCTCCATTTAAAAAAAACAGGCACATTAAAAGCCCTGAAATTAGTAAGTGATAAAAAGGGGTTGCTACAGTTCTGAGATTTCCTGAGGGAGTTTTAATGTTTTGCAGTTATCATATTTATAGGTAGATGTTAAAGGTCCCATGGCACTTCTTGAAAAGAGTAGGGGAATTTCCTTGGTGTCCTGGGCCAAATTTCCCTCATTCAGTAAAAATACCACCAACAGCTTAATCTGGTTCAAGGTCAGTTGACATTCATCTGTATCCCCCTACCCCGGGTCGTGCCTGAAAATAGGCAGGATTTGTCTAGTGCACTTACCCGGTCAACAAAAAACAAATAAAATAAATAAATATAAACACAGAAAGAAAACTAAACAGTTCAGTAACTTACCTGACTGCAGGAGTGCATCTGAGGATTTCCATAGGGGAGCACCGCCCTCTGCAGTTCCCTCTTTGTACAGCCTTACCTGTCGCTCAAAGGTAACTAAGGAGGGACCCTATGTTAGTTGCCAGGCAATTAAGCATTTATGAAGTTTTACTAGCCCAGTATTATACTTGATGCTTGGTTATTTGATTAAATCAATGTGTAGTGTTGTATTATAATGTATGGTGGGTCACCTTGTGATTATAAACTAATCTAGCTAGTTTTCTTTTGTATTTTTAGTTAAGGGTCTAGTCAGTTGACCCCACCCTGAATGCATTTAAACCTTCCACTAGGACCTGATGTTAGATGGGGTGTCAGTCTAGAACTGACTAGGAGAGATGTAAGACCTCGTGAGAGGGTGCTCTCAGTATAGCATCAAATGACTCACACATTAGGGTTGCCACTTTTGGGTGAGGCAAAACCGGATCCTAAGCTCCACCCCTAGCCCCACCCCTTTTCATGACATCATGCATTGCTCTTCCTAGAAAGCCATTTGTTATAGCAATAAAAGACAATGCTTAAAGCAGCAGTTCAACAAAAATGTTAAGATACTGTACTGTACCTGTTAAAGTTACTTTCCTAGATTCTTCCTAGTTATTTATTTACTTATGTATTTATTTATTTATTGACATTGGTTTACCAGATAAACATGCAGAGATAAAATAAATCTTATTTACAGATATGATCTGAGGGGAGACAAGGGAAATACTGTAAACAGCATACAACAGTATACATAGTATATACTACATAATAAAGAAATAGTTTCCTACTATGCGTACTCTAATATCTTTTCATGGGTCCATTTCCTTTTCATGTCCACAGTACTATTTCAAAGCCAAAGAGGTGATCATACTTTTTTCCAGAGAAAAAAAAATAATTTAAAACATTAAAAAATGCCTAAATTTTGTTAGAAATGGAAATGTTTACCAGCAAATGAAAAGTGGAAGACAACTGTCTCTGTTGCTGAAAAGGTGGGGGCAGCTTTGCTGCTCTGCCACTTTAAGATACAGTGGAAACAATTACTTATTTATTTATTTGTTTTTTGTTTACCGGGTAGGTACACTAGACAAGAGTATTAGGTTAAGTAACTGCTAATGGTGTTAATGTCCATACTTTACACCTCCCAGGTTGACTGCTTTCACAAATAAAGGCTATAATGACAACATAACTTGTTACTACCCTGGATAGGTAGCTGAAACAATGATTGATATGACAAAATCTGTTTCAAAAATATGTGAGCACTCTAAATGGCTCAAAAACCTGACCAGCACAGAGCAAAACCGGATTACCTGATAAGGACCCTGAAAACCTGATCACCAGGTAAAAAACCTAACAGGTGGCAACCCTACTCACACTATGTTCCTTTTTGATTTCTGTTTGAATTTATGCTGAAAAGTAAAATGATAAATGCTTCCTGAGTGTTTTTTTCACACCTAATTACCTGCCTGTGTCTGACATCATTGCAATGTGCTTGTGAAATCCCACACCCTACGACACTGGTGGTCCTTTTCTGCTGTCACATTCCTATGTTCCTATGCTAACAGACCTTTATTGGTTTTGGATGTTACCTTGTCACATCGAGTTTCTCCTACATCCTGTTTCTCTTTGTCACCATCACTAGCTCTACTGTGTCAAAATTCATAGTGTAAGTCTTATTATTATCCCCAATTTTTCAAAGGGAATGTCTTAAGGTACTTTTTCTGTACCCATGTAAGCAGCTCTATCTCTCATGATGATGATAAGGGAAGTTTATTCCCAGCTAAAGTGCATCTTTGGATTGCTGATAAGGTGATCGCAGTAGTGTCCTACATCTTGAATTTATGAAAGAAACAGAGTAGTCAAAGTCCTTTCTTCCGTGCTTTGCAGTCTGATTCCCAGTACACATGTAGACACAGGGAAACATATTCAGAACTGGCTGCATAAGCATGCAAAACGATTGGCTGCACAAATAAAATGATCCGTCTGGCTCTGGTGCCATATTCAAGCAGAGTGTGAGACCTGAACAGATCATGCAATCTGTCTGAATATCAGACTCTGGATGCACAAAGCAAAGCAAGCAGGCACCATGCATGGTGCAGTGCATCCAGGGTGCCGGGCTAAAGACAAGCTATAGGGGAATGTGTGGTGCATACCTGTATGTGCTGCAGCCCCCATGGGGGACATTCAGCTAAAACATGCAAATGAGCCATTGGGCATGCAGGGTGCAAAGAGGCCATCTGCATGCTCATTTTGTCCTCACTTGCATGGCTGCACCTGGTAGAATTCACCAGGCCAGCCCCCCAGCCCCGATCATCATAGAAACAACCATATTCCTAAGCTCCTTTTCCACAGTGTAGTGTCTCCCCTCCCCAGCCCTGATCACTGTAAAATAAACTGTAGTCCGTAGCCCCTTTTCCATAGTGTAGTGCCCCCCCTCAGCCCCAAACACGGTTAGTAGTAAAAATGACACTGATCCACATTCACTGGTAGGTTAGTGCCCCCCCCTCCCCAGCCCTGAACACAGTTATTAGTAAAACAGACACTGATCCTCATTCCGTCGTAGTCTAGTGGCCCCCCTCCCCAGCCTTGAACACAGTTAATGGTACAACAGACACTGATTCGCTATCCCTGTCAGTCTAGTGGTCCCCCACCTTGATAGCCAGTGACCCACCACCCCGCTCCTCCCCAACTTGATGGGAGTTGGTGACTGGCACAACTCACCTCACACCACACCAGTCAGCCACCGACTGAACTGTACAGGAGCGCTGTACAGTATTTTGTGCACGCTCATTGGAAGGGGCTATGGTTTACTGTTTATTTTACAGTGATCAGGGCCAGGAAGGGGGGACACAACACTATGGAAAAGGGGCTAAGGACTACGGGTGATCTTATGGCGATCAGGGCTGGGGGTACTGTGTACCTGGCCTTAGACTATGTGCTGGGCACCAACCTGCCCCATGCATAGTGAAAGAAGGGTTTCAAAAGCACAACTATGAACTGGTGCAACCAGCCATAGTTACTTTGGGGGGGGTTCAATATTGTGTTGCGTGGCATATGCATGAGAGACAGGTGCATCACAATATTTTGTGTGGCAGCACAGTCAGGGGTACGCAGCGCATCAGTAGCTGTTGAATATGGCCAAGTCCCAGATGGCCAGCGCAAGTCCAGAGATGCGTGGTGCATACAGGGATGCGCCACACATCTCTTCTGAATATGGGGTCCCCAGCAGACACATGTCAATGCTGGAAAAAAGAAAAAAAAAAAACAAAGGAAAAAAACAAAAGCTAATAAGCTTTTGAACTCTTTAATATTTGTGGGCCCTCTGAGTCACTTGTTAAAATCCCTTGAACTGTTCATTCTATGTGAGTGTGTTTTACTCAAAGATCATTTAAAATATCCTGATGTGGTTCGGTCATTCCACAGTAATAATGTCTCATCCTTACACAGCAATAATCCTCATTTTTGCAAATATCATAATACCCAACAATGTATGACAAAAAAGAAGGAAAAAACTATTGGAGTCAGCGTTTAAAGATATGGTACTCCCCTCCCTCTCACCCCACTACCCCCCAAAAATTAAATAAATAAAAACAGTTAAGTACTTACCTTTGCTGATAGGACACACTATACTATTCAAAGATCAGAAACATCCAGATCTGGTTTGATTGATCATCGTTACAGAACAAACATTCCTTGGCATCCATAATGATATGTTATTCTCCTCATAATAAAATCTATATTTTTGAAATTGTAATTATAAGTCACTTAATGCAGTATTATATTATCTAACTTATATCTTCTTCCATTTATTTAACCAGATCCAGGTTGGAACTATGCAGCAACATAATTCAATCACCCAGCTGATAAAATACCTGAAAAGACAATAAAAACAGGAGTAAAAAATGATTAGGGACAGACTGTTCAATGAGACTTAACTATGCCCCCCAAGAAAAATTAATAAATAAAAAAGTTAAGAATACTTTCCTTTGCTAGTCAGACACATTGTATTACTCAGAGATTGAAAACATTCAGATCTGGATTGATTGACCATCATTAATGTTCAAAATTCATCCTCACAATTCTGTATAGATTAGACATGGTAATTGGTAATGGCACTGGTCTGGACTCAGTGATTCATGATCCTCATCATCAGGAACGGAAATACTTGCAAAGAACAATGGCACTGCCAGGCAAAGTATCCAGCTTATTTCATGAGTCAAAACACTTGAAGGCTAGTAGCAGTGGCAGGCATAATAGCCAGCTTATTTCAGGGCCTGAGTCTAAAACACTTGGAGAGACTGATGACACTGGCAGGCATAATAGCTGACTTATTTCAAGAGCTGAAACCCTTGTAGAGACTAATGGCACTGACGGGCATAGTAGCTGGCTTATTTCAGGAGATGAAACTCTTGAAGATGGATGGCAGTGACGGGCACAATAGCCAGCTTGTTTCAGAAGCTGAAACACTTGGAGAAACTAGTGACACCGGTGGGCATAATAGCGGGCTTATTTCAGGAGTTGAAACAATTGGAGAGACTGGTGGTGAGGTCCTTGTGAGTTGGGTGTTAGTGTTTCTGTTTGATGTGAATAAATGCTTTTACATTTGTGACAGGACAACAATTGTGTTCAGAGAAATCAATTTGGGGCAAACATACTGTCATCATGCTTGTTTCATGAAAATGCACAATTGTAGAAAAAGAACAGCAAGTGAGACTCACAAGGCATGGTAATGTCATTTGTTGTACGAACTGTAGAGTTCAGTATCAGGCTAGAAATAAAACACCACAGCAAATCAATAACAGCAGTGAGTGAGACCCAGAAGACAGGAATGGCTTGAGGACATACAGTACTTGGGGGTCTCGATCTTCTTCCTGATCAACTAGTTTTGTATCTTTTTAATACTGAAAGTAGGGACATATTGCAGAAAGTTTGTGGGTTTCTTGCCACAGCTCATCGGTAAGGGATAGAAACATCTGACAAAATGTCTTTACTCTTTGTCCAAGGATATTATTGTATTGGTATGGTAGGAAAGAGAGTGAATCCTATATGAAAGACCACAAAGAGATCGACATTGTATCTCTAAAGAATTATCCTGTTAGGCTTATTATAAGTTAAAATGATGTTTTATGATGTGTTCTGAACAATTGTATTATGTGCTGTTATAAGCAAATCTACGTCATGTCAAATTTTAGATGTACTTGATCGATTACTGTTTTTATTCATTGTTCTCATTTTTGTATTGTAAAGACTTGTAGTCGAACGATAAAATTCTTTGTACTTGTACTTGAGTGAGACCCAAAGCCTGCCCTCTTGTAATCAAATGCAGCCATGTGGAATGGTGTCGTGTCTTGCTGTTACAAGATGATTTTACAAACAGCTTTGATATGATTAACAGCTAAACGACTTCAAGTATATGCAGGTCAAACATATTTGAACTGCATCCCCCAAAAAATCAAAATCATGCACTAACTGGACAATTGTGAAGTGCAATAAATAGGAAGTAAACTTACAGCTATCATACTGGGGAGGGGGCACCAGCAGTCTACTAGAAGCACTGTAGGAGACACCATCACCAGTCTTGGAATGGTGATGCGCTCCTTCTCCTGTGCTTCCAATGGAGGAGACTACATCCCCACCCTGTGACTAATGATGCTCTCTCCTCCAGTGCCTCCACCAGAGGAGAGATCATCCCCAGTGGGGTGGGTGGAAGAACGACAGTCTCGAGTGGTGTGAAATCCAGGGTATTTACATGGTGAAAGCATCACCAGTCCAGTTGAGGGGGGAGTATCACCAGTCACAGTGGGATAACAGATGGACACAATTCATTGATTTCAGGTTAACACATTTTTGTCGTGTGTGATGTTTATTTTTTGTTTTCATAAACAAGTTAAATGCAAATGCAAAAGAAATACTTCAAAACAAAAATAATAACAAAAAATAAAGGTTTCTAAATGTGGCAAACTTCCCTTCAGTTACCACCTTTTGTGTAGCAATGAACTCCTCTAGGTCCTTCACCTACACCAGTCAGAAGGTACTGACTCTATCTAACTTTTCAGAGCAGAGGTTGGGTTTTTATACCCAACCTAAAGAGGTCATGTGCTTACAGCATCATGTTTTTTAAAACATTTTACTTAGGCTCTCTTTTTAAGTTATACAACACCTGAGAGCCTTCTAAACATTAATCAACTCAATATTAAGGCATACATTGTGAAAAGCACCCAATAAGGGTAAAATGAGGTTAGTAGTAGCTGAAAATTTTCCACTGCAGAATAATTGACAGTAGAAGCAATATGAAAACAGTCTCTAGGAGCTGTTGCTACCCTATAGAGAGAGATCAATTCAGATGGCAGCTTCCTTTGGTATGGTACAGAGGATACAGCTCTGGTACAGGTAAGAACTAGAATCTTTGTAATAATATAATAATAAGGTCCATCTTAGATGTCTCTTAAAGGGAAACCTCTGTAAGGTTTCATTAGCACCAGGGCTGTCCGTTCTTATAAAATACATTATGTAGGGGCTGCAAATTCGGAACTCCTCTTTCTTATATTTTATGAATTCAGCATTAGTTTATCTTAAATAAATATAGAAGGTTTCAGCCATTTTTATATCCAGCAAGAATGATAAGTTAAGCAAGGGGGAAAAATGGGTCCAGATGGCTGCAATTTCAAGCCATTTGCAAACTATTTCATTTCGGCCTATATTAATGCACTGGCTGAATCTCTCATTTGGATTACTCTGCAGACATCCTTGATTCAGCAGGTATCTAGATGGGTTTCCTGCATTCAAAGGAAAGACAGTCCTGTCTTGCAAGACTAGGCATCCAAGTTCCTTTCCTGGGCTTATTTGAAGTGCAGCCATATGGGAGACAGAGAAGAGAGAGGGCGAGAGGACCTGGAGCTACAACTCTCCTTTTCTTATACATCGCAGCCATGGGAAACTATGGGGGACTCAGGGGACAGAGGATGGCTTGGATACACCTGTCTGAGCCATTCCAGCACATGGGCACCTTATTATCTTTTTCTGGCGGCACTACCATGTTCAGCATCAATCATTTCATTCAGTTGCCAGAGTGAAAAATGAAAACTTCCCTCTAGTAAAAGAAAGGTGGGAGGCTCGAAAGTTTACTCAAATAAAGCAGGACTATCTTTAAGTCTTGTCCTACCATATCCATGGCGTCACTTTGCAGAGCGGAGGTTCAGTGGTGGTGCAGTCTATTTACTTTATCACTGCAGCCACTGAACAGAGGCTTCACTTCTCTGCATTCCGGTGAAGCCTTGCTGTGTGTGGTGGTTACAAATGAAGAAGATTCAACCGCAAAAGAGAATAAAAGCAGTCTCCTTTCTGTCTATTGTACTCCACTCATTCTTATAACAAAAAATCCTGGCCTAAACTTAAGGGGCACAGAAAATTCCATGTCTCCTTTATTACTTGGCCATGATGTGACTGTACACATTGACTGCTAGCTAAATTAACAGAAGAAAGCAATAATTCCACACGTTGATTTGATTCTTTTTCCTAAGAAGTGGCGGGGAGCTCAAGGGGTACAAAAAGAAAAAGGGGTTGCCAGCTTCCTAACTCATAGTTAGCTGTAACAGACAATACATTCATTCTATATCATCCTGAGCACCCTGATGCCCAGGAGTATTTAATTTCTGGTACCGGTACTTTCTTACAACCCACACACGGGGTGTGTTTCACATTATTGGCACAGAGGTCACTATCGTAACCGCCCTCAAATATGGGCCTTAGAGAGGAAGTAAGAAATAAAAGTGGCACATAGTCAAGAGAGAGAAAAAAGGGGGGGGCACCCAAAGGTGACTAACCTTCCCGACTAGAAAAACAGGGATAGCATAAAAGAAAAGGATAGAAGAACTGTTGCAACAGCATTTTAGAAGAGAAAAGAGTGGTCCAAATACAGTGGCAGGGAGTACCCCATCACATAGGGTGGGTGGAAGAACAACAGTCTTGAATGGAGGGAATCCAGAGCCTTCACTTGGTGAGGGCACAAACTCTAGGTTTGGGGAGGATGGAGAAATACCAGTCTTTGGGGGTTTGGGGTGGAGTAACAGCAGTCGTGTGTGTCAGACATCAACAATTCCGTTGATATATATTCAAAACATGAGCTAATACAGTATACAGTACATATATGTACTAAGGGGAGAATTGTAGTCCAGTCCACACAGTACATTTGACAGGCCTGTACTCAGAAATGAAATTAATCCCGGATCGTCGGAGGGACAGCCAGGGGGAGAAGGATGGAGCATCCTAAGGACTGCTCTCCTTCTCCGGGGGTAGGGTGGGGGAAATGATTGGCGCACTGAGGACTCCTGGTAGAGGCCGGGGGATCTCAGGCAACCGACGCTCACAGCTCTGGGAGGCGGGGCGGACACTGGTGTCATTGCACGTCCCCACCTCTGTAAGGAAAATGACAGAAAATTGAGGCGGGCAAGGACCACCGTATACATGAAACCCTCCTGGAAGACCTCGATTCACCACCGTCGCTGCAGGTCCCCCGACCAGACATTGGTTCCGTGGTCACCGAAGAAGGTGGCCATGGTGCCGCCCACCAGGGGGCAAGCCGGGGGGTGACTGTGGGACCTCGGCAGCCATAGATAGTGGTGGAGGTTTCCAGGGGCCGTGACTAGGGCTGATTAATGACGGGTCCTGCCAGGGAAAAAGATAAAATTGAAAAAAAAAAAGAAAAAGAAATGAAATTAATGCTAAAAAAGCAAAGTACATCACTTGGAGAGATTATTCAGGGATTCACACATAAACTGCATATGGTGGAACAGCACAGGCAACATGTAATTATATTCTTTACTGCTTGTAATGCAAATCAAGGTATGCTAAATTCCACTTAATGTATATTAACAATAAAAAGATGGACAATGATCTAGAGCTGGCTAAAGAGTTCAATAAATATTTCCTCTTCTATATTGCAATGAACCAAACATATGGAACGGAACAGTGAGAATAAAAACCATCTCATGATTATGGTACCACAGGAAGCGATCCTAAAAAAAAAAGTACAAAAATTAAAAGCAAATGAATCTCTGGGACCAGACGAGTTACACCCCAGGGTCCTAGAGGAGATAGCAAGAGAAATTTATAAACCATTACCACAGATAATTAATAACTCAAAACAAACAGGTACAGTTCTGGAGGACTAAAGACATGCAGAAGTAATACAACCCACATAATGGATGGTATGACTTGTTTTTGGGGAAGGTGGCAGACTCCCCTGCAACAGACTATGATGTTACATTCAAGCTTAAACGTCAACCCTGTTGCCACTCTTGCATTTCTACCATTAGCTGTGCATCACAGCCTTGCAGACAGACTTTCAACTCAAGCTGCTCATTAGCAGATTCTGCCAAGCACCTCAGTCAGGGAGCAGGCACAGCAAATTTAAAATCCCCGTTGGTCCCTGAGTGGCAGTTCTCAGTGGGGGCAATCAGCAAAGCGCTCTCTGCTGAGTCCGTTGAGTCAGCTGTATCAGCTGTAGCTGTGGCCAGGACTCTTGCCATTTTGCTTTTAATGTTTTTATTTATTTATCTCTTATCTTAAGATGTTTAAACTTACTATTCTCAGCATTTTGTGTATTTAGAGGAGGGCTGGGACTACAAATGACTTATTAGAACATACTTTGGTAACCTGTTTTACTGGTTCATTAATGTTTAAAGTTACTTCCTTAAATGTACAGCTTGATTTGATTAGTTTTATTGCAATTGACATTTTAAAACTGCAGGACAGTTATACCTATCTTGTGTTAACAAAGTCACAATTTGTTTTTGCCCTTTCAGGAATTTATAGAGGCATATCTAGCAATTACATTGCCCCAAAATCAAACTTCAACTGGATAGAATGTTGTTGGACTAAATGGAGCATGAAGTCATTGACATTTTACCAATTGCTGAGTTCATGAAATATCCATGCCGATCCTGGCCCCATGACTACTGGTTCTTTACTCAGATTCCAGTGGTACATGGTTGTACCAAATGGCCCATGCAAATATTACAAGCATTACCTCAAAAGTTGATCAGTTTGAAGTCTGGGCTAAACAAGATAGATTAGATGTCATCTCCCTTTCTGAAAATTGGCTAACTCCATGAATTGGGGATTGTGATTTGCATGTCCCAAGCTATCAATTCTTCACGCGCACCAGATCTATTAAATGAGGTGGGGGGGTTGCAAGGGATACTTTTAGTGCCACTAAATTGCAGATTTTATCTGAAGATCCTAGCTGTGAACTTCTTTCATTTAGGTTAACACTTGGAGACCATAAGAATTTGATTATTGCTATGGGTCACCTTCCCCCAATACCCACAAAACTGAATTTGGTCACTTTTTATAATGTTACAAACAATGTAATAAGAATTCTGAAAACAATTGCGTCTGGGGACATTAACATTGATTGGCATGCAAAAAATAGTAAATGCTATTCAGATTCCTTTGGCGAATTGCCCCTAACAAAACTTATCAGTGGATCAACTCGTATTAATCATGTTACTGGTACAGTTAATTATCTATTATATCTAATGATGAAAGGATAAAAGATTCTTCCAGATTAAATGAGTGACCAATTTTCATTAAAATGTACTTTTAAAGGTAAAATCCAAAGGTTACTTCCTGTTTCAACTAGGATCCGGGCCTTACCTAGGCATAAAATGCTTTTAAAAGTGCTTTAGGTCAGACAGCGTGGTCCTTCATTGACTATATTACTAATATTGACTTAGTTTTTTATTTTTTTCTTATCAGAATTTAATCGTCTGTGACATCTTTGATCCCTAAAAAAATGCTAAAATTAGTGGAAACTCTCATAAATGGATAACACCTGAATTATTGCACTTGATAAGGGGAAAAAGACTGTGAATGTTGCAACTTTAGAGAGAAAGAGACAATAAGTTTGTAATAACATTTAGAGAGTTGAGAAATCAGTGCAGCAAACAGGTTAAACTACGAAAAAAAAAAATCAAAGTTTTATTATGATAGGCAGTCTCATTTAGTTAATGACTCATGCTCCTTTTGGAATAATATTAAGGAACTAGGAGATAAATGTGATACTTTTCCAAAAGTTGTTCATATAGATGGATCATTGTATAATACCTCAGCTAGCAAAGCAAATGGATTTAATCATTATTTTAAACTGAAACAGAGAAACTTGCTTCTTCTTTGCCATTTATTGACTCTGCAAGATCTGTACAAAAGAATTTAAATAAATATAGCACTAATCCTTAATTTTATTTTAAGGTCATTAGTGAATATTCAAAATATTTATGAAAACTAATAGTGAAAACCTTATGTTGGCCCACATGGATTGGGTTTTAAACTATTTAAAATTGCTTTATAGGAAGTAGTTGTCCCTATTTCATAACTATTTAAATTTTTCTCTCATTTTATGGTGAAGTTCCCTCACTTTGGAAGCATGCCATTGTCATACCAATATCAAGCAAGATCTTGTCGGAGCAAACATTGCTGCAAAAGATTTTTTTAGGGATGACAGTGTTTGTTTGAGATACCAGGAAGTAGTATGGTGTTTCATTTTGAAAGTGTTTGTCACCACCATGTACAATGACAGGGACTACATGTCTTGCATACTGTGAAGAGAGTGCTCCCTTTATAGTACTCATGTCACAGCCTTAACATATCACTGCATATGATGGCTGAATGAGGTGGTGAGAGGAACGCTGTGCTGGTTGTCGTATGGGCTTCCTGCAGCAGCAGTAGTTGTAGTAAGAGGGGATGGGGGTGGCGGACTGCTGTACTTATATTTCTTTCTAATATTTGAAGAAAATGGGTGATTTGATAGTTAGTACACATGGATTACATACGTTCAGCAATATATAAGAGTAACTGCATACAAAACAGACAGGACACAAAGATAAGAAACAGTGCTTGAACACCTACTTTCCTGTAAATCATGTTGCCACAGGAAGGAATGTCATCTCACATCATCTGTCTGGGTAGTGAAAGTTAATTACTTGAATTATACATACACTGAAATAAACAGATGTGTGGGCCTGACTGCATTGTACCTGCTCCACACTGTCTCTGTCTCCATGTATAAACAGAGGGTTCAGTCTCCAGTTCTGTCAGTCCCTCACCTTCCACCGGCATTACATACATTGTAGTGTGGGGAAACACCCACTTCCCTGCCCCCACACTGTACCTGTCCCTGTGGATAAACAGAGGGCTTCAGTCTCCAATGCTATCAGTCCCTCACCAGACATAAGCATTAAACTTTCACAGTGTGGGGAAGACTGCACTTCTCTTTCTCCACACTGTACCAATCTCTGCTGATAAATTGTACATGCCCTGCACTGTACCTGTTCCTGTGGCTAAATGGAGGGTTTCGGTCTCCAGTACTGTCAGTCCCTCACCTTTCCAGGCACTGTATGCATCACAGTGTGTATAAACAGAGTGCTTCAGTGTCCAGTGCTGTTTGTCCCTGCCATTTCATCCACACCACATACATTACAAGGTGGAGAAGCCTGCACTGTGCCCGTCCACACCATACCCATCCTTGCGGATAAACAGTGGGCTTCAGTCTCCAGTGCTGTAAGTCCCTGCCATTTCATCAACACCTCATACATTACAGTGTGGAGAAGCCTGTACAGTCCATGCCCACACCGTACCCATCCTTGAAGTTAAACAGTCGGCTTCAGTCCCCATTGCTGTAAGTCCCTGCCATTTCATCAACACCTCATACATTACAATGTGGAGAAGCCTGCATTGTCCCTGCCCACACTGTACCCATCCTTCTGGATAAACAGTGGGCTTCAGTCTCCAGTGCTTCCAGTCCCTCACCTTCTATCAGTATTAAATACACCCTGGTCTGAGGAAAATGCACACTGTGCCTGCCCCACTCTGTAGATGTCCCCGTGGATAAACAAAGGGCTTCAGTCCCCAGTGCTAGCAATCCGTCACCTTTCACCAGCAAAAATACAATACAATGTGGGAGGCCAGAAATGTACCTGTCCCTGTAGATAAACAGAGGGCTTTAATCTCCATGCTGTCAGTTTCTTACCTTTCCCTTACACTAAAAACATCACAGTGTGGAAGAAACGCTCATTGTTCCTGCCCACAGGAGCCTTAAGCCCTCTGTCTTCCTGTATAAAAATAAAGTTTTTACTACTACAACAACTACTACTACTACTACTACATGTCCCTGTGGCTAAACAGAGGGCTTCAATCTCAAGTGCTGGCCATCCCTCACCTTCCACTGGCATTTTAAATATATCACAGTATGGGGAAAATGCACACTGTCCGTGCTCCACACTGTACATGTCCCTGTGGATAAACAGCGGGCTTCAGTCTCCTGTGCTAGAAGCCCCTCACCTTTCACCCACACTAAGAAAATCTCAGTGTGGGGAAAATCCACATTTCCCTGCCCCACGCTTTACCTGTCCTTGTGGATGAACAGATGACTTGAGTCTCCAGTGTTGTCAGTCCCTCACCTTTTCATCAGCAGTAAATACACCACTGTGTAGGGAAGCCTGCACTGTTTCTTCCCCACATTGTACCTGTCCCTCTTGATAAACAGAGGGTTCAGTCTAAAAATGCTGTCAGACCCACAGATTTCCTTAGCAGTATCACCAACACAGTGTGGGCATGCCTGCAACTTACCTGCCCCACACTATCCCTGTCTCTGAGGATAAACAGAGGGTTTAGTCTCCAGTGCTGTCAGTCCCTCACTTTTCACCAGCACTAAATGCACTGCAGTGTGTGAGAAACACCCAATATTTATTTTATTTATTTAGTTTTTGTTGACTGGGAAAGGAGGACTAGACAATTCTGCTTATTTTCAGCTTTGTCCTGGGGAAGGGAGATAACAGATGGATGCCAGCTGATATTGAACTAGATTAACCTGTTTGTGGTATTTTTAATGAATGCCCCATACTGTACCTGTCCCTATGAAGAAACAAAGGATTTCGGTCTCCAGTGCTGTTAGTTCCTTACCAATGACCAGCATTTAACCATCACAGTACAGGGAAGCCTGTTCTGCCCCTTCCCCACATTGTACCAATCTCTGCATCTAAAAAGAAGGCTTCAGTCTCCTGTGCTGTCAGTCCCTCACCTTTCTCCAGCACTAAATACATCCCAGTGTGGAGAAAACACACATTGTCCCTGCCCCACAGTGTAGCTATCCCTGGGGATAAACAAAGGGCTTCAGTCTCTGTTGTTGTCAGTCCCTCACCATTCACCATCAGGAAATACATCATCATGTGGGGAGGTCTGCATTGTCCCATCCCTACACTGTACCTGTCCCTGGATAAGCAGAAGGTTTAGTCATTAATGCTGTCAGTCCCCCAGCTTTCGCTAGCACTAATTCCATCACAGTGTAGATATGCTTGTATTGTACCTGCCCCTTATTGTTCCTGTCTCTGTGAATAAACATAGGGTTCAGTTTCCAGTGCTGTCAATTCCGCACATTTCACAACTACAAAATACATTCCATTGTGGGAAGTCTGCATTATACCTGTTCCTGTGAATAAACACAAGATTTCAGTCTCCAGTGTCATCAATTTCTTACCTGTAACGTGCACTAAAAACAACACCATGTTAGGGACATGCACATTGTTCCTGTCCCCACCCTGCACATGTCTCTGTGGATAAACAGAGGGTTCAGTCTCCAGTGCTTGTAGTATCTCACCTTTCTCCAGTACTAAATACATCACAGTGTGGGGAAAACACACACTGTCCCTGCCCCACACTGTACATGTCACGGTGGAGAAACAGAGGGTTTCAGTCTCCAGTGCTGTCAATCCCTCACATTTCATCAGCAGTAAATATATGACAGTGTGGAGAAGACTGCACCATCCCTTAGCCACACTGTACCTGTCCTTGTGAATAAACAGAGGGTCCAATCTCCAGTGCTCCCAGTCCTTCAACTTTCCCTAGCATTAAGTCCATCACAGTGTGGGGACGCCTGCATTGTACCTGCCCCCCACTGTCCTTGTCTCTGTACATAAACAGAGGGTTCAGTCTCCATTGCTGTCAGTCCCTCACCTTTTACCAGCACTAAATACTTCACAGTGTTGGGAAAACACACACTGTCCTTGCCCTCAGTCCCCAGTACAGTCAGTCCTTCACCTATCACCAGCATTAAACCATCACACAGTGAGGAAGTCTGCACCACTCCTTCTCCACACTATACCCATCCCTGCGGTTAAAAAGAAGGCCTCATTCTCCAGTGCTGTCAATTCCTCACCTTTTCTAGCACTTCATTCCCAGCACTTAATCAGTTATAGTGTGGGAAAGCCTGCAATCTCCCTGCCCCACATCATACCTGTCTCTGAGGATAAACAGAAGGCTTCAGACTGCAGTGCTGTCAGTTCCTTACCTTAAGCAGCATTAAATCAATCACAGTGTGAGGAGGTTTGCACCCTCACTGCCCCACACTGTACACGTTCCTGTGGATATATGGAGGGCTTCTGTCTCCAGTGCTGTCTATCCCTCACCTTTCCCAGCACTAAGTCATCACATTGTGGGGAAACCTGCATCGTCCCTGCTCCACACTGTACCTGTCCCTGTGGATAAACATTATGTTCTGTCTCCAGTGCTGTCAGTCCCTCAACTTTCAATGGCATTAAATACCTCACAGTAAGAGGAAAGCTGCACTGTACCTGCCTCATACTGTTCCCATTCATGTGGACAAACAGAGGGTTCAGTCTCCAGTATTGTCAGTCCCTCAGATTTCAGAAGCACTAAATCCATTACTATATGGGGGTTGCCTGGGGTGTCCCTTCCTCACACTGTATCTGTCCCTGTGGATGAAGAAAGGGCTTTAGTCTCCAATGATGTCAGTCCCTCACCTTTCACCAGCAAAATACATTACAGTGTAGGGAGTCTACACTGTACCTGTTCATTTAGATAAACAGAGGGCTTCACTCTCCAGTATTGTCAGTTTCTTACTTTTCACTTGCACTAAAAGCATCACAGTGCGTGGGAACTGCACATTGTTCCTGCTCCAAACTGTAGATGTCTCTATGGACAAGCATAAGGTTCAGTCTGTAGTGCTGTCAGTCCCTCACTTTTCAATAGTAATAAACATATCCCAGTGTGGAGAAGATGCATACTGTTCTTGCCCCAAACTGTACATGTCTCTGGATAAACAGAAGGTTTCCTTCTCCAGTACTGGCAGTCCCTCACCTTTTACACAAACTGAATGTATCATAGTGTGGAGAAGCCTGTACTATCCCCGCTAAACAGTGTACCTGTCATTGTGCATAAACAGAGTGTTTCAGTCTCCAGTGCTGCAAGTCCCTCCCATTTCATCAACACCACATACATTACAGTGTGGGGAAGCCTGCACTGTCCCTGGCCCACACTCTGTACCCATCCTTTTGGATAAACAGAAGGCTTCTGTCTCCAGTGCTGTCAGTCCCTTACCTTCCACAAGTATTAAATACAAAACAGTGTGAGAAAAAAACATTAACATAACTATCTGCTTATGGGCAAAACATTAAAACATAGCTTAAAGGAAAAATATCTAGGTGCTGTTTTAACAAATTATCTAACATGATCTTAGCTAGTTAATGTAGCCATAAATAAAACACACCAGGCTATACCCTGCACTGATTCCCTAACACTTTGTGAAACTCTGCACGCCACCCTGGCACTGGGTTCAAAACTGCTGCACATCATTTGTGTCTACAATCCACCTACAAGCGGGATGAGTGGTCTCCAGAATTTGCTACAATATGTCTCCCAGAATGTAAAATCAAATGAGGCTCTACTCCTTGGGGACCTGAACCTTAACTGGCTGGGTCCACAGCACAGCATCCTTGAATCTCTAATACAGAAGCACAATCTACACCAAACTATCACAGGCTTTACCAGAACTACTACTCGCACTCAGGGTCCCTACTTGATTGGATCCTCACCACCAGACCTGATCATGTACTAGATGCCACAGTGCTTGCTGACTCAATCACTGATCATTCCCCACACTTTGTCGATGGCGATCCTGTCCACCTCCTCCTCCTCCACCACGTCTGATTAGGTTTTCAAACTATGCTGCCCTGGACAAACAAGCCTTCCTATTTGACCTCTCTTGTGTTGACTGGTCTAACATTTATACCGCAACCAATGTTGATACTGCCTCAATTCATTTCTGACTGAATTTGGCAACATCCAAAAGAAGCACCTCCTACAGTCAAAAGGAGGGTAAGGGGCCAGATTCGAGGTGGCTGAAAAGACCTGCTTCAAAAGTTAAAAGTTAGAGACAATCAATGGAAAAGTACAAACAAACTGGACTGCAGTCAGATCTCATTCTGTATAAACAATACAGAAATGACTGTAAAGATGCATCAGGCAGGCCAAAAGTAAATATTGCCAAAACCTGCTGATTAATTCTTCCAATGACCTCGCAAGTTTTGGGGTCACATTAAGTCCTTCTTGGGTTCTGCTAAAGATGTCACTCCTCAGATATGGTCCTACATGGTGTACACTGTAATGATTCTACTACCATTGCAAATGCTTTTAACCAACAATTTTCTGACTTATCTGCCTATACAGCTTCCCTCCCATCACAATCCTCTGCTTCACAGTTTAATCCCACAGCATCTGAAGGACCCCAAACTTAACCAACCCTTCTATTTCAGGGAAGTGTCTAGGCATCAGGTCCTAAAGCTGCTCAGGTCACTCTCTGAAAACACCAGTACTGGCTCAGATGGGCCTAGAACAAGACTACTAAAAATGGCTTCTTACATCTCTGGCCCCTGGCACACATCTTCACCCTATCTCTCTCCAATGGCATTGTCCCTGAAGTCTGGAAGGCAGCCAGAGTCACTCCTGTATTTAAGAAAGGCAGTAAAATGACATATCAAATTCACGGCCTATTGCTATTTTGTCTGTTCTGAATAAAATCCTGGAAAAAGCAGTATCCATGCAAATCACTGAATACCTTGAGAAATTCAATTTACTAAGCTCAGCACAACATGGTTTTAGAAAGCATCACAGCACCATGACAGCACTTGCAAAATTCACTTCAGATATCGTTACCAATATGGATAGAGGAAAGTTAACAGGGGCAGTCTTCATTGACTTAACCAAAGCTTCGATTTGGTTGACCATTCTCTGCTACTATCCGCCTCAGTACCTTGGGCTTCTCTCCCCAGTCACTACCTGGTTCAAAAGCTACCTCTCCAACAGAACACAAGCTGTTAAGTTTAATTCATTCATGTCAGACAGTGCTGTTATCAACATTGGGGTCCCTCAGGGGTCTATACTTGGCCCTCTTCTATTCTCATTATTCGTCAATAAACTTCCTGAGCTGGTCACACAGGTCACTCACTTCTTTATGGATGATCTGGTAATTTATTATCACTCTGATAAGGTCCTGGATCTAAATGCTGCCCTCACTGCAGATTTTCATGCTGTACAACACTGGTTGAACTCTCAACGCCTGGTTTTAAATACAAATAAAACAAAAGTTATGATGTTTGGCTCCAATCACAAGCTTAGATCCTGTCCTCTGACCATCTCTGTCTCTGATATCGATGGGGACCCTATAGAAACTGTCATTTCTTCGTTACCTTGGCATCCACCTGGATCAAACCTTGGACCTGAAAGCACATATACAGGAAACCTGCAAGTCAATTAACTGCAAATTGGGGCTGCCTATAGAACCAAATACCTGCTCACCCCCTGCTGCTAAATTGGCGATAGCCAGAGGCATTCTATTGCCAACCCTTACATATGGGTGTCCCATCCTGTCCTTGGCCACTAAATCTTCACTGCAACTATGGGATACTACCTTCAATAATGTGTGCAGGTATGCAACCAAAGCACCTCAGCTGCAGCATCATTGTCTCTTATATCAGGACCTTGGTTGGCTCTCTCCTTCCTCTACCAGGCAGTACTACTTGTATAATTTTAGTTGATTCCATCCTAAGGACGTCCAAGCCTGCTATCCTGTCTGATCTCCTCAGGCCGGCCATTCCCACAAGGAATCTTAGATCGGCTGATCAGACCTTACTATCCATCCCTTTGTCGGACTAAAAGGGCATGGGCTCCTTTCATCATGCTGCCCCCACCTATGGAACCTACTACCTCAGGATCTAAGAGATGTCTCCACTCATGTGACTTTTAAGAGCAAACTCAGGACTTTCCTCACTACTATGGACAAATGTGTTTGCTTTGACCCTACTGATCCGCTGCATTTGTACTGTTTCCTCATTGCTAGCACTTTTGCCTGTCCAAATGGGTGTTCTATACTGTGCCTTGTAATTAATGTTTTATTTTGTGCCTTGTAATTAATGTTGCCTTAACCTGTTTCTTTATAAGCTCTAATGTTAGCTGTTGACAATTGTAAGTCGCTATTCTACTCCATGACATTCTTATCTTCACTTCACAGCCCTCCTCACTTAACCCCACTGCTGCTCTCTTCCCCTCTTCTGTTATATCCTCTTCCCCCTTTTGCCACTCCCACAAAACTCACTTTACCTGTTCTACCTCATCCATGCCCTCCTTAGTCCCCACCCTCCTGGCTGTGCTTAGTCACCTCTCTCCACCTACTACCGCCTACTCCCACCGTCCACTGACCCCCTTCCCTGCCCTGCCATCTCTTGGTTCCACTGGCTCGGCTTGACTTTGACACTTTTGCCACTATTGCCGTAACTCCTCCGCCTATCCCCCTCTCACGGCATCCTCACTCTCGCCCTGCCGTCCTCGGTTCCACCAGACCGGCTGTATTTTCCTACCTCCTACGCTGTTGCCGTCTGCTGCCGCTCCCCTACCACCCTCTCGCCTCCGTCTTTCAGCTCCATAGGCCCGGCCGCGGTTGGTACCTCACCCGCTGTTGCCCGTGATCTGGCGGCACCTCCTTTCCACTTAATCTCTCCCTCCCGTCCTTTGCCAGTTTTCCTTCCTTGTGTCTTTCTCTACTGATGCCTATCCTCTCTTATTTTCTGCCTTCTACTATTCACATTTTGAGTATGTTCCATGATCAAGTGCTAAAGTATATTTTTGTTTACTAATGTTATTTACATTGCCATATGTATTTCTCTCTGCATTTTTGTACTCGTTGTCTTAATAATCTGGCTGTACTCTTTTGTATTGTAATTATGCCTCCCGGTGTGCCTGAAAACAGTCACTTGCTGACTAGCGCACTTACCGGTTAACAAAAACTAAATAAAATAAAATAAATAAAATTAAGATGACTTGCCCATCACCATGAGGGGAGGTCTCACTGTCCCTGGCAGCACTCCCAAGGCGCCACATGGTGAAGGGGAGGGAGGGAGGTGGCAGGAACAGGTGATGGGCGGGCGAGAGGAGGGTTGGAGCAAGGGATAAACAGGTAGGGAGCGGAGGAGGCTCAGTGAGCAGGTGAGGGCTGATTGAATGGGAGGAGGGGCTACTTCAGGGGGAGGGGGGCTTTAAGAGGGAGGTCCTTGCTCGAGAGAGCCCTCTTTTCCTGCTGGTACCTCTCGCTGTGGAGCCTTTCCCGCCTGCCTACCCTCGGAAGGATAAGGTGGTTCTATGGGGACACGAAGGGCCAGGTAAAAAGGGGACCGGCAGGGACTGCTGAAGGTGGACAGCAGTGGTATGGCAAGGGAAATGGGCTTAAAGGGAAAGGGTAGCCTGGCCTGGGGTCTACACCAGGGCTGGGGGAGAGAGAGTAGGTTGAGTAGGGGGCCTAGGGTCACACCCTGAGGCCCCTGAAGAGGGCATTGTGTATACACACTTGCTCAGAGGTGGAGAAAGAAATAAGGAAGGGGCTGGGATTTACATCTGGCCCACACAGCAGATTGGTGAGGGTTGAGGTTTGCACCTGGCCCAAAATGATGTGAAACTGATGTTGGCAATGCATGGCAAATGTACTGTTAATGATATTATAGAGCATGAACTTGGATTGATGGGATATTGTATGGATGGGAGTATAATATATGGAATTAACTGATGAAACAATGAATGATGAACCGACTGGGCACCAGAAAGAACATGTGTGGACCTCATTTTTGGGAGGTGCCGGTCAAGAGACAAATGAAACATTAGCAGTAGGGATGCAGATGTTCTGATGCCCCTGTATAGGTCACTAGTCCAATCCTCACCTGGGATACACAATGCAAGTCTGGAACCCACATACAAAAACTAATACAGAAAAAAATAGAAACTGTACAGAGAAAACACATTAAATTAATCAGTAACCAAAAACACAACAGCTACAGTGAAAGATTTGTATACCCAAGCTAGAAGACAACGCAGAGCAAATATGGTGTAGTACTAGGATATAAAGCAAGGAAAGATTTAAAAAAAACTTTCAGAGATATTAGATCTGAAATTAAAAGTTAATGGGCCAGATTTTCAAAGGGCCCTTAGATCGATGCAGGGTGTGTCAAACAACCGCCTTGTGTCAGATCCAAGTGCTTCAAAATATTATGTGCCATGTTTTGCAAGAAATGCATTCTCTGGGGCAAAGTCCACCAAACTGATGCAAGAGGTCCACTGTGTCAAACAAATGACACAAGGGATGAGAATGATACAGGCTGTGCCAAAAAATGGTGCAAGCCAAGTCAAAAAAATGACTCAAGGAACAAGAACGAAACAGGTTGAGTCAAACAAATGGTGTAAGTTGAGTCAAACAAGCATTTGTCAATGCTGAGTGTTTGCTTGCTGGCATTGGCATTGGTAGTGTAGAAGTTACAGAGCTGCATAATAGGAATGGCAGTGAAGTATTGAACTGAAGCCAACCCAACCACCACCCTACAGAGAGTGACAGGCATTGGGGTGTGCCTTTGGGTGACTCAGGCATAACGACCACGCCATTTCACCACACCCTACCCTGCAGACACTGACAAGTGTCACGGTGTGCCTTAGGGTCTTTGGCCTTATCGCACCCATTCCATCAGGAAATACAGTGAGATGGAGTGCGGTATAGAGAGAATGGGGTGAAGTTTGGGCCCAGAGAGTCGAGGGGCACCTTGATGCCTCTCTCACTGGCTGCAGGGTGTGGGTAGGGTGGAATGGTATGAGCATGACAACCCAAAGAGTCCCAAGTCACACCCCTGATACCTGTCATTCTCTACAGGGTGGGCGGTTATGGTCGGAAACCCTAACTCCTCAGGCATTCATTGGTATTTTCACTCCAAATTTTCAACATGTTTTTTGTGACCCCCACCTCATGAACAGTGGCAATATCAGTTTGTTAGCCGAAAACTGCTTTTGTACAGCAACTATGGCATTTGGCACCACAGGTGCAAAAACACATTCTGAACAGGATGTGAAAAATGACAGCGGTACTGTTCATGGGAGGTGTAAAAAATGGCAATGTTGAAAATCTGCTGTGAAAATCTTAAAAAAACTGGTGAAGTCACGAATGCGTAGAAACTGTGCAACGCACACCCGTAATGTAACTAGTTTGGGGAATTTTTTACAGCAGATTGTTAACACAGGCATTTTGGGACCTCCGATCATGAACAGTGTCAGTGTGATTTTCTTTATCTGTCCGAACAATGATTTCCCACAGCGACCATGCATTTCTGTGCTGAAAGTGTGAAAACACATTCGGCCATGTTGTGGAAAATGACAGCTGTACTGTTCATAAGGAGGTGTGGAAAAATGCCACTGGTGAAAATCTGGACTGAAAATATTACAAATTCATGAACTTACTAGGGTGCGTGGAAACTGCGCAATGCTCACTCGTAACACAGTCATTTTATGGAGTTTGTTACCAAATTTTCAACATAGCCATTTTAAGACCTCTGCTCATGACCAGTGTCACTGTGATTTTCTTAATCTGTCCCAAACATTGTTTTCGCACACCGACTGTACCATTGTGCGCTACATGTGCGGAAACACATTTTGGGCAAGATGTGAAAAATGGTAGCTGTACTGCTCATAAGGAAGTGCGGTAAAATGGCACTGTTGAAAATCTGGTGTGCAAATATTACAAATTCGCAAACTTGCCAGCGTGCGTAGGAACTGCGCAACGTGCGCTCCTAAAACAGTCATTTTTGGAAATTTTTTCACCAAATTTTCAACATAGCCAGTTTAACACCTCTGCTCATGACCAGTTTCACTGTGACTTTCTTAACGTGTCCCATACATTGATTTCGCACACCGACTGCGCCATTGTGTGCTACATGGGCAGAAACACGTTGTGGGCGAGATGTGAAAAATGACAACTTTACTGCTCATAAGGAGGTGTGGTAAAATGGCAATGTTGAAAATCTGGAGTGACAATATTGAAAATTTGTGAACTTACGAGCGTGCGTAGGAACTCTCTGTATGCAGCTCATTAAATCAGTCATTTTTAGGAATTTTTTCACCAAATTTTCAACATAGCCATTTTAAGACCTCTGCTCATGAACAATGTCACTGTGATTTTCTTAATGTGTTCTGTACATTGATTTCGCACACCGACTGCGCCATTGTACACTACATGGGCAGAAACACATTTTGGGTGAGATGTGAAAAATGACAGCTGTTCTGCTCATAAGGAGGTGTGGTAAAATGGCAATGTTGTAAATATGGAGTGAAAATATTGAAATTTCGCAAACTTATGAGCGTGCGTAGGAACTGCGCAACGCATGTTCGTAAAACAGTCATTTTTAGGAATTTTTTCACCAAATTTTCAACATACCCATTTTAAGACCTCTGCTCATGAGCTGTGTCACTGTGATTTTCTTAATGTGTCCTGTACATTGATTTCGCACACCGACTGCGCCATTGTGCGCTACATGGCCGGAAACACATTTTGGGTGAGATGTGAAAAATGACAGCTATACTGCTCATAAGAAGGTGTGGTAAAATGGCAATGTTGAAAATCTGGAGTGAAAATATTGAAAATATTTGAACTTCCGAGCGTGAGTAGGAACTGTGCAACGCACACCCGTAAAACAGTCATTTTAAGGAATTTTTCCACCAAATTTTCAAAACAGGCTTTTTGAGAGCCCACCTTATGAACACTGGCAGTGTCATTTCATTAATCCTTCTGGAAAGGTGATTTCACGCAGTGGCTGCGAAATCACCCTTCGGGCCCGAGTAACACCATGACAGTGCAAGAATTCATGAGGAGGGATCCCAAAAACCCCAAGTTGAAAATTTGTGCAAAAATTCCAAAAAATGCCTGAGATATGCAACAAAGTTGAAAAAACCCTATCTATCCAATTATACAGCTTACCGGCATTTCCTCAGTTTGTGGTCGGTTTTGAAGAGTGCAGACGTGTTCCCGGTCCACCAAAGATTGTCGCACGAACTCCGAAGAGTAAGTATAGAATTGGGGGGTGTGGGGAGGCAGGGTGTGCAGTGGGTGGGTGCAGGTTGTGGGGGCAGGGAGACTGCAAGGGACTGTTTTTTCTTTACAGGTTTTTGTTTTAAAAGGCGCGGGACATTTGCACGCCAGAAGGACTGACTGTAGCGCGTGGAGCCAGAGTTAGGCACCCCGTCGGCCATGGCATCTGTTGCCACACTGGGGTGGGCTCCCAGCGTGGCACCCCTGTACTGGGGGAGACACAGTGGAGGCAGCGGAGATTAGGCACCCCGTCGGCTATCTGACGTAGCCACGCTGGGGTGAGCACCAGCATAGCATATGAAACTGTGTTTGGGGTGCAGCACACAGCAACGGGATTTGGCACCGTCTATACAGTGTGTGTGTTGGGGAGCAGCAGCAGCAGCGTGTGTGTGTGGTGTGTAGGGGAGCGCGCATGCAGGTGATATCTGATCGCTGCTCATTGAAGCGTAGCTCCCCCTTTCAACTGTATGCCACTGCATTTTGGAGCTGTCATAGACAGCTCCAGCAGGCAATGGAGAACTGCGGCCGCACCTGCAAACACACTGACTGAATTGGAAGAGGGCTGACACACCTCAGAAAACTCCGATGATGGCACTATGTTTCTTGCACATGCGTGCAAGCAAACATAAAAATGAAGCAAAGGACAAGAATGATGTAAGCTTATTCAAAAAATACAGCAGTTAAAAAGGCCAAGACTAAGCTCCCAAATGTTCTAAACTAGTTCTGCAGGGGAGTATTGGTCCTTAATAATACCATAGTGAGGTCTGCCCCCCCCCCCCGATATGGGCCTCTGTATATGATCTAGTGTATGTTAGACCAGCTCTGGCTGGTCTAACAGCGACCTACATCTTAGGCACAAGGACAGGACTCACATTGTTTGAAAATCCCAAATAAGAGGATAGTGCATCATTTCAGTGATTCAGGCATTCCTTTCCAACATGGCACAGGCATTTGTTTGTCACAGTCATGGCTTAGGCTAGTCTGGTGCATGCAAACCTGTTTTTGACTCAAGCACCATTTGAAAAGCAGAACTGATGTAAGTTTTGATGCATCCTGCTCCTTGCGTCAGTTGTTTTTGACACAAGTACCCTGCATCATTCTCTGGTCTTTGAAAATCCAGTCCAATGCTTCTGTGAAGAGATCCCATAATCTCAAATACAATGAAAATTTCTCAAAACTGATCACAGAAAATTGTGTTCCACACAAAGGATTCTGGATGCATGGAATAGTTTGTCAAAGGAGGTTGTGCAGAGTAACACAGTTAATAGCTTTAAAACAAAACTACATAGAAACATAGACTTTGACGGCAGATAAGGACCACTTGGCCCACCCAGTCTGCCCATTTCCCTGTACAGTTGCATGGAAGTAAATTAGTAGTCATGTTTAGTTCTGTGAGTACAGACAGACAATTAAAAAGGGCTTTTAGCTTATGTTTGTCTGATAATATTAACTATCTAACTATGCACAAGCTTCACAACATTGGGTTTAATGTGGATCTGTGAGGCTCTGCCACACCCCCTACTGTGCTAAACATCCTCTCTGATGGCAAACTGGTCTGGGGCAGCTGAGGTATTTAATGGCCAGCTGAGCCCACTGAGGGGATGATGTAAACTTTTTACACCAGTAGTCCAGGGGATCTACAGAGATAGGCTTGAGAGCCTCTGTAAAAAAGCAGTTAAAATTGTTTTCGGAAAGTGGCTGCTGCTCAGTCCTCTTACTTCATCTTCATCATCATCATCAAAACCGTTATTGTTTGGCTAAATAGCCATTACAAAAATATCAAAATTCAAATATTTCTGGACAATACAAGGACACAGATTCTGGAATAAATACAAAGATACATACACAGAATAAAAAATTAAAAATTAAATAACATATCATAAGGTTACTTGGTCCAAACTAGGAATCTATAAATCTGCATAAAACATTATTGCACTGTTCCCCTTTGACTTCCAGTCAGCTTCCTTTTGATCTTGTTAATGGCCATAAAATATTTAGCCAACCTGACTACTGTCCATTCGTCAGCAGTATGCAGTAATATAATTGTGAGTGTTTCGTAATTATATTATATGCAGGATTTAAAAAAGGTCCAAGCCAATAGGCACTTTCCTTCTCATACAAAGAGCATGTCCACATAACATGGAGTAGATTTTCTTTACCCCCCTTTGAGCTGGTGCAGTCTTCCAACTCTTTGGGCAGTTTGTTGCACCTTACTTGAAGGACATTACTTGGAAAATGTTCAGAATTACAGTATATGATATGAAAATTTGCCTGCGTTCATAGCTGTCTAAGATATTTATATAGGGTTTAAGTCCAAACGGAATAATTGTTTTTTACAAACCACTTAAAATATACTGTTTCTTTAATTCCCCTTAGATCTCCGGCATTCCAAATGTTTGTAACTCTCTTGAGGATATATTTTTTTTATATTTTAAACTAATCGTAATTCTTTTATCCACCCAGGTTTTTCGTTTGCCAAGACTATACCTGTCCAATATTTTAGTTAATGTATTAAACCGAAATTGTGTTCTATACCCAAGCTTGTGCTAATATTGTTTTTCTAACAGGTCCTCTTACTTTGCTATTCATGCAAGGGTGAACTGAGTTGTACCCAGCAGTAACTTTCCTCCTTAGGAGCACCCTCCTCATGCTGTTCTTCTTGCACAACTCAGTGGGTGTCACACCCAACTCACACATACTAAAGCTGAGCTCTAAGCACAGCTGCCACTGAAACTCATTCATCCAGTATGCAGGCATTCCAAGTTGTAGTACCTCACACTTAAACCTCAGGTCCAGCATTATGGCAAAAACATGCTGCTTATTGCCACACACATCCGTAAACCTGATGTCTACTTTAAGGCTGAGATTCTCCATAAGGTTCATCACTACATGTGCACTATTCACAGGATCTTTATCAACTTGATTGGAGAATCTCTGCAGTGCCTTTTTTAGGGTTTGCACTGCAGGGATGACATGACTGAGCACTGCAGATCTAGCACTGAAGTCACGTGTGCTCTGCTCAAAAGGTGCACACACATCTGTTGTTGCTTCGGTGACACACCGATCCTGGTGGCTGAGAACTACCCCACTGTCTGTCTCCATACTCAACTCATGCAGTGCTCGCTTCTAATCCAGTAACCTTCCTAACATATAATAGGTGGAATTCCACCGGGTCAAGACATCCTGAATATTTACTTATTTATTCATTTGAAAATTGGTAACCAGGAAAGGCACACTGAGCCAAGACTCATTTCCAGGCGCAACCCAGAAAAATGGAAAGGGGATACAATTGATCAAATACAGACATATAGCAGCATTAACAATCATAAAGTGCAAACAGTGATAGGGCAACATGGTATAAGTGCAAATAGCAATAACAGGTAGCATAAGTAGCAGCTATGAGCATCACCACAGCCCTATGTAAATGGTAGTAGCAGGTTGAACATTTCATGGTACTGAATAATTGGAGGAATGAACTGACCCCTGGGGGACATGTAAAAGGGAACAAGGGCAGGTCAAGTAGGGGGCTGACAGAAGCAGGAGGTGGAGGACAGGAGTTTAAGCTAGTGCTTAGGGGAAGTGGGGGAGGGTGAGAGGTGGAGGGAAGAGGGAAATTAGTTCCAAAGGGAGGGAAGATGGTAGGAGAAGGCTGACTGCCCATGAGAGGCATGAGGATGGGGGAGGCAGAAGGTGCAAGGATACCTAGAGCAGATGGTGTATGAGGCTGATGGAATGGGAGAGATGAAAGCAGATAAGTACAGTAATTGTGCAGTGACCCAGAACAGTATTTGGAAATGTAGGATGCACAGTGGGACTGGTGATGGGAAAGAAGGGGGAGGATGGAGAGGGAGAAGTAGGGGGAGCAATGGTGCATATAAATGAGGAATGTGGTAGCAAAGTGACAGAAGGCATTACAGAGGGTGTCCAGTATGGCAAGGGAAGAGGAGGGGGCAGTACTGTAGACCATATCAGCATTGCCGAAGACTGTGAGTGCCATTTTGGTAACCAGCTCCTGGCAGACTTGCATAAACAGGCAGTATTTGTTTCAGTACCAGGCACAAAGCTTCAGGTGGAGCTTTGCATGGCTGGTATCGATGTGGGCAGAGAAGTCAAGCTGACTGTCTAGCCACATAATGAAATACTTGAAGGAGGGGACCACGTCAAGGGGGAAACCACCCATGGTGGAGAAGGTCATGAGAAAGCAGAGCCTCCCAAATGTCTGACTGGTGCCAAAGGTCATAAACCTGGACATAAAAAGCCTGTGCTGTGGAAAATGAATGTGTTGTTACAGCTGGTGTAGTTGGTTCACGGTCTTAACAGAATGGAGGGAAATGCCCTCAAACGCTTCTTGCTGTTATTACCATTTGATCCACCTCTGTTGTCTTGCTAAAGGACTTTGTCATGAGCAGATTCAAACTGTGGGCAAAACAATGGATCCCATCAAAGTGCCTATCCTGCAAGGCCTTAATCATATTTGGAGCACTGTCAGTGACAACGAAACCAACATGCAGCCGACTGCCCTTAGTCCACACACTCTGCATATCTTGCAGGAGGGTAAGAAGGTTCACGGGCTGATGATTCCTATGCATAACTGCTACATCCAGTAGTGCAAGCCTGATGTAAGGTAAGAGGGGGTCAAGGCTCCAGGAGGGAAATGACCAGGATCAGACACAGGTCCTGACACTTCAGTGCTACCACCAGCTACTGGGTCTGTGACACACCAGTGTGCCATGAGTGACATAAATGTGTAGTTGAAGTTGGTGCTGCTCCATATGTCTGTGCTGCAATGAAATACTCCACCATCAACCCGTGAGAGTTGTCTAAACACTGCCTCGTGTACATCCTCATATATATGGGAAACATAACAGTATGGAAAAATACTGTGCGGGATGGTATCTGATACTGGGGGTGCATATTGTGCAGCAGCTGGTGGAAACCAGTATCTTCAACTATTGAAAATGGCTGTAGATCCAGTGCCATAATTTCCTCAATTAGCTGTTATCTTTCGTGCTGCCGGATGTGAAGGATGATATTTTGTCCTTGTATGAATGACCTGAATAATGGGTGCAAAAGATGTATGGACTGTGATGCTGGATGATTTTCCGGGCATGTGTCACTAGGGGAAGGTATAGATCAGATAACAGATGAATCATCAGAAGGCAAAGGGAGAGGCATGCTTTGTGATGATCCTGTCTTCTGATGAACTGTCATTGATATGGAGGGGGGAGAAGAGACTGTATCAGACTCACTGACATATTCACCATCACCATCACTTTGTGAATCTGCAACATCTGGACCACCAGTATCAGCAGAGGGGCTCAGCAACATCTATGGGAACCACCGATTACCCATGCAGTGCATAGGGATGTTTCATCTGCAGATAATTTCTCACTGATGTTGTTATGAGCTTCAATAGATTTTTTCCCATGCTAATGATGCTGTGGCACAGCCCACACACTGCCCTAGTTGCATCACCTTTAACTATGCTGAAATACAACACCACTGCACCCCCCCACACCCATTTACCCCAGCCCCACTTATCGCAGTTGGATGGCCACGGCTAACAATTGTTTTCCCACTAACAGATCTGAGTGCTGCACCCTATTCTGTCTCCTCAAAACATGTCTGACTAAAAGGATTAACAATACCTTGTGTGTCTGGAGCTGACAAAACCTTGGAAAGGTTAGAGTGGACTGCTTTGTTTTTCCTTTCAAGAGGAGGGTTATCTGCATGTTTGTCCTGCCAGCCACTGTGAGCATCGTTCCTCCTTTTCTCTGAAACTCTTATTTTTTTTATTAGTCACATATGATGCATACTTTGACTCATCCCAAAATCACTGAGGTGGGTGTCAGTATCACTCTCAGAGGAGGAGGATGATGATGATGATGATAATTCTTGAGGGTCTGGAACATATTAAGAGCCAGATGAGTGCTCTGCATCATTCTCACCTACAACAACTGGCACACAAGCAACATGAGCATTGTGTTAGGGCAGCATGATAGGAGTAGTCATGGTCATAGACACTGGGAAAGTAAGTTGTGGTGCTGTGCCCATGTGCATAGCAGTCGTCACAGTCACAGTGACAGCAGGGATTATGGTACTGTACAAGTGGGTACAGTGTCAGTGGAAGCAGTTGTTACAGCAGTGGTGGTGATGGCTGTGGTTGTGGTTACAGTGGCTGGGGCAGCAACAGTGGTACTGGTGGCAGTGGCTACTGCAGTTGTGGTAAAGGTGATGGTAGGGAGTGCAGTTGCTAGGGGTGTAACAGCTATGGTGGGAGCTGTGGCATGACTGCTGGTAGTGGCTGCTGCTTCCTCAACAATGGATCTACTGAGCCGTAATGCCTTCCCTCTAGTCCCATAGAAGGATAGGGCTGCAAATGGGTGGCTGGTACTGGTGTGACAGTGGTAGCAGTGGTGCATCTAGGGTTGCTTTCCCCACTCCCACTGCTATCAGAGAGTAAAGGTTTGCTAGGTGAGAAAAATATTTTGGCCTGCCAAATTTGTCCAGATGACCATTTCTCACCCTCTCCGTCACCACTTGGTGCAGGTGATGCAGAAGATTTGCTGGAGCTGGACCAAGCTCCTTTATGGGGCTGCTGATTATCAGATATGATAAATGTTACTAGTGGTTGCTTTAAGAACTGAAGTATGGTAGCACAGCAAATTGTGTACTACTAATAGTAGTGTCTGTGTGTATATAACATGTTGACTGTGGAATTGAGGTGTTGCTGATTATCAGTCATGATAAATGTCACTAGTGGTTGCTATAAGAACTGAAGTATGGTAACACAATATGAACACAGTGCAGGGCTTCAAACAGGTGAGGGATAGGCATAAGGGAGCAATACAGATGTGTATGAATAGATAGGCCATTGACATAGTACAGGCCTATGGCACATTCATAAGGTAGAAAAAGAAATGGGCAGACTGGATGAGCCTTGCGGTCCTTATCTGCCGTCAACGTCTATGTTTCTATGTAACATAACACACTGTATACTACTAATAGTAGTGTCAGTGTGTGTATGTAATATGCTGACTGTGGAACTGCTTTGAATGAACAATACCACCAAGGACAGAAAACTAAACACAATTCAATTCACTTACTATGCCACAAAAAAACAGCAAATAAAAAAGT
Organism: Neoceratodus forsteri; assembly: GCA_016271365.2. Taxonomy (NCBI): domain Eukaryota; kingdom Metazoa; phylum Chordata; order Ceratodontiformes; family Ceratodontidae; genus Neoceratodus; species Neoceratodus forsteri. Next base: position 19,714,477 of record JADMNL010000025.1, read on the forward strand.
ACTTCTTTGGTATAGTGGGGAACTAGCACATGGTATTAAGCCCAGAACTATAGGACAGGCACAGCACACACAGCAATTCAGTGAGTCACAACTGACCCACTGAAAAACTGCAGCAATTTTTAAGACAAACTATGTACACACAGCCATGCACACACAGGGCACAGTGTTACACACACACACAAAAAATGATTATGCACACACGGGCTACATGTGCACAATCAGCTGTGGAAGAGGGGAGTCCTCCAATACCCTCCTCAGTCATACAGGAAACTGAGGCCTGAACCAGATGATGAACAGGAAACATTCAATGAATCAAGTCTGACTGACTGACAGAAAATGCAGCAGTTTTAAAACACAAATCACTGCATTCACACAGCTGTGCACATGCATGATGCAACCTCACCCAAAATATATTATGTGCACACACAGGAAAGATGTGCATAGTGTGATACCTAACCCCAAACCAGACAACAGCCAAAAAAAATGCTTCACAAAAAAATCACACTGGCTTTGTATGGAAATGAAAGCAGTGAGGGTGGAGGCAGCCAACAAACAACCCTCCCTGTTACTGAACCCAGAAATAGGTCCCCAATAAATGTACTCAGAATAGCCAAGCATGACTTTCCTGACAAAGGAAGCCTCTCAGGAAAAGGAAAATGTGCTTCACCAAAAAAATCACACTGGAGCTGTGTGAAATTGAAAGCAGTGGGGAAGGGGTGTTAGCAGACATACACATTCTCTTGGTCCCTGTAACTGAGCCTAGCTATAAGGGACAAAAACAGAAAAAGGCAGTCAGAAAAGACAAGCCATTTTTCTGATACTGATCAGATTTTAATACTGACCATAAAAAACCTGTTTTAGCAAACAAAAAAATGTTTTTGGCCAGTGTAAGGTCTCAGAAACTGCACAGCTGAACACCCAGTGACCCAGTGAGCACTTCCAGGTCATCCTTGGGGATATAAGCTTACCCTGCTGTGAGCACGGTGTGTGCGGCACGCGTGTGGAGACGAGTGTGAGACAAATGCGTTAGCGCATGTTAGACGTGTCCAGCAGGGACAGGGGACAGGACAAGACATAATTGGGAAAGATAGACTGAGTTTAATTGTTCTATGAGCATTACAATAGCAAAACTAGTACCTAACATGAGGCAATGTAATACGTGTCAAATGTACACCACTGATAGTCCGTTATCAGACTTTCAGTGTGACAAATGTCTTCTAATTGTCACGTTGTATAAAGAAATAGAGAGACTATAAAACAGAACAAATATCCAGACAGAGATCAGTCTATACAAGGACTTTATAGATTACACTGCAGCAAACTTAAGTCAGCCATCAGTGGCAGTATCCCAAGAACATCCTGATCAAGTAAATGCACAGATGCATGTTAGCTTAACAACCATGGAGGCTCCAGATTGTCAAACTAAACAAGATACGGAGGACTGGTGCACTGTTCAGAGTAGACCAACAAAGAGGAGGGGAGGCCAGATTTTTTTCAATAGTGCCCTGGTAGAACTATTAAACAAACATGGCGTGTTGGGGTATCTAGAGCTCAAGGAATTAGTGGATAATAGAGTCACACCACAAACTCAGCTGACAAACACTACAAAAGATGTTCAAGTCAAGAGGATCCAGACTCAGAAACCTGGAAACATAACAAATAACAGCACAAATAGAGGGCTAAAGAAAGGGATGGGTATTACACAAAGTGGAACAGAGGACATAAACCATGGAAAACATTACAGAGATATCCTTGTTATAGGGGACTCAATAACAAGGGGCATAGATTCTGTAGTGTGCAAAGGCAGAAATGAATTGACAACAGTTAGCACTCTACCAGGGGCTAAGATTTCAGACGTGAAAACAATGCTAAATGGCCTGATGGCAAATCTCATCAAGCCACTTGTAGTCATTCATATAGGGATAAATGACATAGGCAGAAGGCACCTCAAAGATATCTATAATGACTACGAGACTGTGGCCTTGGAAATCAGAAATAGGGGCAGAGACATCATAATATTAGGGGTGCTGATGGTTAGAGGAAGACACTACAAAAAAACAGAGATAGTAGAATGCTTAATAGTTGGCTACAGGAATGATGTCAGTTAAGGGGGCAGGGCTACATTGACAACTGGAGCATGTTTGGTGACGAGAGGCTGATGAACCTTGATGGGCTACACCTAAATAAAATGGATGTTAAAAGGCTGGCCGGAATACTTAGCAATTCTATTGCCATCTGTTTAAACCTGAATGGGGGGGGGTCAAGGTGGAAACATTGGAGCCCCTAGATGTAATAAAGTCACCGATAAACCAGACAAAAAAGGACACAGGGTGGAAAGGCTTGTTGATCAATGCAAGGAGCATGGTAAACAAGTTTGAGGAACTGAAATACAGATTGGAATCGCAGAATATTAAAATCTATGCCATTACTGAAACATGATGGGATGCTAACCATTCATGGGGGAAAGAAATAAAGGGTTTTAACCTCTTCTCCAAATCAAGAGACAGAAGGAAAGGTGGTGGAGCAGCTGAATACATTTCAGAGGATATATAGGCTGAACAAATGTCCATAGTCTTAAACAAGGTAGAGCAACTTTGGATTAAAATAACCCCCCACAAAAATCTCCTAAAATCATATTGGGGTAGTATATAGGCCACCATCAATCATGAAAGAAGATGACATTACCTTACTAAAACATATCCAAGATCTTAATCCAGCTGACAGAATTATATTGATGGGGGATTTCAGTTTACCTTGGATTTGCCGGAATACTTTAAAAAGTTCATGTAAAATAGAGAGGGAATATTTGGACATCCTTAGTCAGGTCAGACTTGAACAAATGGTAAACCAAAATTTGGGGGGGGGGGGGATAATATTTGGATTTAATCCTTACAAATACTAAGACAAATATACATAATTGCAAAGTTACAACACCTCTGGGCGACTGTGATCATTTAACTTCTATTCTTCACCATTAAAGAACTAAACTGTTACCAATCTGGGGACACTACTATACTGAACTTCCAGAAAGCCAACTTCACTGCCACAAAACAAACCCTTAAATCGTGGAACTGGAGGGAAGATGTTCAAGAAAATAACATTGAAGGGATGTGGCACTTGCTGGAGGCGAAGCTAACAAATTGTATAAAACAGTTTATACCAACTAAAAAAAATACCAAAATGGGAAACAATCACCCAGCTGGTTAAACAGTAGAATCAAAAAAATGATAAAAAGAAAACATAAGCTATTTAAATCACTCAGGGACGATAAAAAGGGAGAAGGGTGGATAAGGTTCAGAAACCTTCAAAGGAGAGTGAAAAAAGAAATAAAGAAAGCCAAGGCACAATATGAGATTAAGCTAGCAGGAAAAATTAAAGACAACTACAAATCTCCTTCTATGCCCATATTAACAACAACAAAAGATCAGGAAATACCATGGGTCCCCTACTAAGCTCGGATGGTACAGTGGTAAATAACAACAGAGAAATGGAAGAAATTCAAAATGAATATTTTACATCAGCATTTAGTACAACAAAAAAACAGGGAAGTAAGGGGTTTATAAAATCTAATATTTCTCAGAGCCCTATACAAATTAAGGAAGCAGATGTAAGCAGGAGACTTAGCACCTTAAGTCCTAATAAGTCTCCTGGACCAGAGGGTTTCCATCCAAGACTGCTTAAAGAACTAGCAGAGGAACTAGCACCACTGATAAGCCACTTATTTCAATGCACTCTAGATAAAGGGGAGGTGGTTAACTGTTGGAGGAAGGCAGTTGTGATCCCACTATATGAAAAAGGCGATAAAAAAATGTCCATCTAATTACAGGCCAGTAAGCCTGACAAGTGCCCTGTGTAAAATACTGGAAGGGATAATTAAGGAATATATAATTGACTTCATAACAAAAGAACAGTTAAGTGATGACTCACAACATGGATTCATGAAGAGGAGATCCTACCAGACCAATACACTGGAGTTCTACAGTAAGGTCAGCAAGAGCTTAGACATGGGCACAGCAGTGGACATAGTCTTATTAGACTTTACTAAAGCTTTGACAAACTACCTCATCAAGAGCTAATTCTGGCACCAGGATTTATGGGTATACACGAGAATATAGTTGCTTGGATTTATTCATGGCTCAAAGACAGGAAACAGGGAGTAAGCATCGGGGGGTCTATCCAATTGGTCTAGTGTGACAAGTTGAGTTCCACAGGGCTCAGTTCTGGTGCCATGCCTCTTCAACATCTATGTGGCATCGCTCAAATGCAAGCAAATTAATGTATGGATGACCAAGTTTGCTGACCATTGCAGACTGGGGGTGGAAATTAAACAGCAAGGGGACCACAGTACATTGCTGGAGGCTCTTAATTACATACATGAGTGGTGTAGGATTTATAAACTCCCCCTAAACACAGACAAGTGTACAGTGATGCATTTAGGTGGGAAAAACACCAATCAGGCATACAGCATAGTAGTACTATACTCAGAATGGTAACAGAGGGGAAAGACCTGGGCATAATTATTACAAATGACTTACAATTTAAGGTCCACTGCAACAACATATGCAAAATAGCCAATGGGGTATTACATTGTATTTTTAAGACATATAGCTAGCAGAAACAAATAAGTTATAGCCCCCTTGCATAGTTCTCTGGTAAGGCCTATTCTTGAATATGGAGCCCAGCTGTGGTCTCCATACCATCAAAATGAGATTTTAATGCTTGAGAGGGTACAAAAGAGAGCTACCCACTCTATAAGGGGATTGTCAGACAAGAATAATGTTACTAAACTAGGAGAACTGAACTTGTTTTTTCTGGAGTATAGGAGATGGAGAGGGGACATGTGCTTGCTGTTCAAAGCACTAACTGACCATGACCTGTGGGAGAAGCTAAGACTGGAATTCAGAAACCAGCCATTTAATTCTGGAGCCCATACATTACAGTTGAGGGGGGAGAACTGTAGAACACGGAAGTGTGAAATGTGGTTCAATCAAAGGGTGGTATCCAAATGGAATATGCTGCCTGAAGATATGGTTGCCAGTCCATCTGTAGAGACTTTCAAACTAAAACTGGACAAATTACACCTATCAGGGAGCCTTTAGATAACATGGCAAGCACTATGGACGAATGTCTAACAGCTCTGTATTGACCTATGATACCTATGCTACCTATGATACCTGTGATACCTGTGATACCTATGCTACCTATGCTACCTATGATACCTATGATACCTGTGATACCTGTGACACCTATGCTACCTATGCTACCTATACTACCTATGATACCTATGATACCTATGACAGCTAATGCTCACAAACAGCTGTCTCCTGTCCTCTACCAACTCAGAGTGAGATCACATAGTGTGCATGGCTTTGAGTTCCAGAAACTGCCTCCAACTGGCCAATGAAGCTATGTGAGACCTTGAAATATCACCCACAGAATAGTGTTTCCTGAAAATCAGCCAAATAGTGGACTATTTGGGAGGTCCATCCAAATATTCAGAAAGCCTAACAAAGGCAAAAACAAAGGAAAAATGTTTTCATATTTTTTAATGTATTACAATAACTGGGTGCTGTTTTTTCCACATAGGGAAACCTGGTTATAATTCACTGTTATTACCAACTGGTTATAAAGGTGAGCACACTCTGGGTTGCATGTGTGTGCTGCTTCCCCAAACAAGATCTCACGCTTGTAAAATTTCAGTTACACTTCATTTTTAAAGTCCCTTTTTCAATCTAACTACTCATTACTTAGAAGCAACAGGGTAATTACACTGTAGTTACATGTTCATTGCATGCAATTGCAATGCAGTTACAGTGCAGTTACACTACAACTACAGTGAACTACAGTGTGGTTAAAGTGTATCCAACATTTCCTGCTTATCTAAATCTGCTCAGTTTAACTAGAAAAACAGTTTATTCATCTCAGTACTGTGCACTCAATAGAAATCTCCAAGCTACCATAAAAGTTATTCACTGCTTTCCCAATTGGTCTGATCTGACCTGAAGAGGAGACTATTATCTCTTGAAAGCTTGTCTCAGAAATAATTTTGTTAGTCTGAAAAGAGGTATCATCTGCAACATATTTGTTGGCTTTTTTTTTTCTACACTTTCCCGATTACAAAATGAAAAACAAAGTGAAGGTGCCATTGTGGCTTTCTAAAGCCTCACCTTAGCCCAACCACACACTGTGAGTTGTACTGACACATGACTCTGGCCACCACTGCCCGAACCACTTCACCTACTAGGAGCCCATTAAATTAATTAACAGCAATAACAACAAAAAACTAAAAAATGTAAGCAATCTCCACAAGCAGCACCATCTAGTGGCCAGAGTGGCCATTGATAAATTCAAATTCACAAGACTAAACCTAGCAGAAATGGACCACTAGGCCCACCCAGTCTGTTGGATGATACCTGTCTAGTCAGTCTCCACAGACCCTAACTAGCATCCGGTGAACCTCCATCCTTCCTGCCTATTTACCAATATTCCTCTATGTCTATCTCATGCATTCTTGAAGCCCCCTACTGTTCTTGCCTCCACCACTTCTGCTGGCAGTCTATTCTAGTCATCTACCACTCTTTCAGTGAAGTAGTACTTTCTCACATCCCTCTTAACCCCTCCCCCCACAGCTTCATCACAAGCCCTCTGGTCTTGGTGTTCTTCCTCATTCATAAGAGACTCCCTCCCTGCACTCTGCTCACCCTGTGAGGTACTTGTAGGTTCCTGTCATGTCATGTCCCCTCTAACTCTCCTCTCCACCAGGGTGTACATGATGATATCCCTCAGTCTCTCCTCATAGGGCTTTTGGTGCAACCCCTGCACCATTTTAGTTGACCTCCTCTGGATTGCTGCCTCTCTGTCTATGTCCTTTTTGAGGTGCCACTACCAGCACCAGACTCAATACTCCAGGTGAGGTCTCACCATTGAGTGATACAGTGGCAATGCCACCTCCCTCTTCCTGCTGATGGAACCTATCCAAATGCATTCCAGAATCCCACTGGCCTTGCCCACTATTTTGTCACACTATCCTGCCACTTTGAGGTCATCAGTATGAAAACTCCATGCTGATAAAACAGCACACAGCAATTTCATAAAACAAGACATGAATCTGTATGTAAAACTCAAATGTTACACATCCCCTCTAGCTTTACTCTCAGGGTTTATGTAGCATTCCATATCACAGGTATATGTGTAAAATTATTGTAATGTATGGATGATGAAAATAAAACCATCAAAAATCATCCAAAAATATTCCTTGTAATACCACACTTCCAGTCCTGTAATACCATCAGGGGAATCTCGCAATACTATGGTTTAGAGCTCGTAATAGTATGATTCCAAGCTCTGAATGGTAGTATTATGAGATTGATCCATGTCTGCACTCATGCTCACCTCAAGCCAGCTTTTACACACACACACACACACACAGAGCTCGTGTCTAGCTGCCATTCCTAAACCATAGCTGCCACATCCCAGCATAATGACCCAGCTTACAAATAAATACAAAATCACACATACCCCCAAAATGCAAAGCATCGTGGGCTGTATATGCAAATCACCACAGAATATTATGCTGGTTCAACTTTAAGCAGAAATGCATGGTGCCGAAAGGCCTCTCTTAAATTCTCTCCTCAATCTCTCCCTCCTGCAGACAGATATTGTAGGTGCCAAATTACTATCGATCTGTCTCCTCTTCATTCCAACTCCTGCCCACCCCACCACCCGACCTCTCACTCTCTCTGTAACATGCCAACAACAATCAGTGGTGCAGTGCATATTTATTTCTTCATTACCCCAACAAAAGAGAAAAAATATTTTTTTATTAACTTATTTAAAATATAAAACTAACACATAGCAGTAACAGAGATAGGAAATTCCTTCTTGAGGCTCGCCTACAGACATTGCCTTTTTTTCCAAGATAATTATTCACAAAACACATAAACCACCAATAGAAATGCACACTGGGTGTTTCAGAGGTGTGTAAACATTACGGCATCCATAGCAACTGCGAGAAAAAAACAGCTCCACTTGCAGACACGTTTCACCACCTACAATTTACGCATTTCCAGAACATTTTGGATAATACTTGCAACACCTTGGATCCATATATTATGTAAGCATTAAGCCAGGATGAAGGTGGCATCTAATGCTAGATTGATGCATGGTTGGGAGGGTTGTGGCCCAAGGCCGGAGGCCAAGGGTGAACGACTGCCCAACCATGCATCAATCGCATTAGATGCCACTGCCAGAGTGGCTTAATGTGCTTGTAACATGGTCCGCGCGATGGTGGCATTGCCAGGAGGCTGCCTAGTGTGCGTTGAATAACATAAGACAGGGAGTCATGGCTGTGAGGACAGAGTTTTGCTTCACTTTCAAATCTTCGAACAAACCAATATTTACATACTGATGTGGTCAACATAATGAGTTGGTGTAAGTAAACAAGATAGTACGGCTCACATCACAGTCCTGAAATTCTGCCATTCTCCGCAGGTATTAGCTTCATACCCAGCACTGGAGGTCTCCGGTGCACTGCTCACTTGCCATGGTGTGCGATCGCATCAAAATTTGCATGGAGCCCCTGGTCACTTCCCCTTGCCACTCGCTGACTCGTCCGCTATTTCTGTTTCACACTGTCCTATCTCTCAGTTCTGTGCACTGCTCATTCTTGTCCTCCCTCCCCATTTCCATCAGTGTGTAGCTGGTCTCCCTGTTGCTGTGCCAGTCTTGGGCCTGTTACACTCGCTCCCCCCCTGTGCCCAGTGCTGCTAAGCTAGGGGTCTGGCTCACTTTGGTACTACCATTTCAGGCACGCCATCTATCGTGGATTAATACCCACTCCAAGTTGGACCCCGTGATGCCCTTTCACCAATCGCTGCTGCCCATTCCACAAGTCTGATTATTGCCATGTTACAAAAAAAATTAAAGATAGGGGTCTGTGATTACTCATCTGTAATAATATCTCAAGGTTCTGGGGACATGTTGGAACCTCTCGAGCTTTGCTGTCAAAGTTCACATGTCACCAGAACCTCTCAATGTTATTATAGCCTTGTAATACACAGTTCCCTATCTATTATTCTGTTTGTTATACACACCACGCCATGCATTATACTATATGTATTTAATTTTCTATACTGCTGCCCAGCTGACAGTATAATTAAGTATACTGTGTTGATGTGATAAAAAGGTGCACGTGAAACTGGTCATGAGTCACATTAGGATGACTCACTTTATAACTGTGCGTTGTTTTTCAAAAACTGCTGTGTATATTCATCCATGCTGGCAGAAAAGGCCAAGTTGTGTGACTGGTATCTCAGGGACTCAGAGCTAAACATATGCCACAACTGTCAGGCCTCTTGTCTAACCGCACTCTACTATTATCCACAAGAATGTGAGGATCATATTTAAATGAATGCAATAAAGCAATACCTATGTGATAAATTCCTTCAGTATGTGTGATAAGGGTGATATAATAGATGATTCTCTGTATTTGGTAATGCAGAGTGGCACAAATTATGAAACATCTAAAAAGCTCATCAGTTACAGCCACAATAGTATGTGGTTTAATGTTATTATTGCAATACAGCTCAAGCATGATGTCACTGACAACTGCACTCTTTTTTGTTGCTGGATCTAGCATTTCATTTCATTTATATTTATTTATTGACATTAATTTGCATTTGTACTCTTTGTTTTTTAACCTTAGATGACTACTGTTTTCCTTGATAAAGTGGTGTTTACCACGATCAGCGGTTTATTAATAGTGACAATTTAATAACAAAAATGAGTACAGAATTACATCATTTTACAGGAGTTGTGTTCTCATTTCTAAATACAGGAGGTGAATGTAAGCACAACAGTAGCCTAAATTATTTTGTTACTGTGTCACTTTTTGCCTCAATGTCCCATTTTTCTGTACTTTGTTCAGTTTGCTTGTTTTCACGTTCCTGTGGTGTAACACTTCTTGCATTACACCACAGGAACATGAACACTATCTTCTGTTGTGCGTATGGTTCCGTGTCTGTGTGCCCCATGTCAGGATGTTTGTACCTTGGCTGTACCCCATTCCCTCCAAATTCCTGGGGCTTGCTCCACTGGGCTTATTAAATTAAAAACTGAAAGGACAATGCAGAAAACATGAAGGGGAACTGTGGAAATGTGGCACCATGAGAGGAGTCTTTGCAATACACAGTTGTGGTGTTACTACTGTTTATTATGGAGGTTTAAAAGACTCAGGGCCTGATATTCAGAAATGCACAGAGCATAGCGCAAATGTTTGTACTGCACTTTGCAATTGCCCAGGTGTCCCAGGATGCTATAGTCAGGCAGGTGCTATCTGACTGAATATAGGGCCAGATTGGGGCAGCTCTACGTCAGGAAGCACCACCTCAACATGGCTTCTGAAATTGGCCCCAAGAGTTGATAGCGAAGGAATGCTATCTGCAATTTTCTAAATTATCCATGAAAATGAGCCCATTGGAAATGCAAGGCACTAAGGGGCCATTTGTAGGCCCATTATGAGTCCATTTGCATGGGTATCAGAGGCAGGTAGTGCGCAGCCACTGCCCACCCCAGGTCAGGGTAGCTTTTTCTATCCCTGGTGCTGGTGGTTACCCCCACCCTCCAATCTTCAGCCCCATAGTATTATTATTATCATTCCCAGGTGCTAGTGGTTCCCCTACCCACCCTCTGATCCACAGCCCCATATTATTTATATAATTCCCTGGTACTAGTAGTCACCCCACCCTCTGTTCCCCAGCCCCGTACTGTACATATAATTCCCCAGTGTTAGTGGATCCCCTCCTCCCAACTGCCAGAAAGAAATACAATAACAAACCATCCCTGACAACCAGGGGTTTCCCCCACAGCACTGGGCCCCCACACACTGTATTTGTATGCATGGTGCCGTGGGTGCCTATGGTGACTGGCACAGCCCTCCTCCCACCTCCTCAACTGGCCACAGTATGCCCAGGCATACAGCATGCCTCTTTTTTTTTATAGAGGTTTTTCTCCAAGGTGAGTTGGCTCTGGTGGCTCTCAGCCCTGTCACCACCCCCCTCCACACCCAGAATCTACCAACCTGACTGACCATCCATGTAAGGTCAGGGTAGTGGTCATATGGTGAAACTGAAGCAGGGGCAGGCAGGGCTTCACACCCTTTTACAGTTTTGGCCCCTGTTCCCCATGCTGGGGTGTACAGGTAAGATTCATTCATGTGGAGGTATGCACTCACCGTGGAGTCCCGCAGCCCTCCTTTCCACTGCCTTCCTCAATCTGCACTACAACTTGAACTTTACCAGGTGTCAGTCATTCAGTGGAGTGTGCAGGTCCTCTCACCCCACCCAGAAAGAAGAGTAGCAATTGGGCACTCAATCCTTTCACTCCCCAGCAATCTATGTTCATGACCAAACATGGGTCGCTGGTGTGGCAGGAGGTAAGGTGCTTAAAGCACATCAGCCCTCCATGCCACTGGGCCATCCTAAGTGAGCCGCTTATTGATAGATATGTGTGTGTGTGTGTGTGTTTATATATATATATATATATATATATATATATATTAGAGGCAAAAACTCAATTTAATGCATCAGTTAGGGTTGTTCACAGCGACAAAGAGGAAATTCAGTGTTAGGGTTGAAAACCCCCTTGGAACCAGCCCACCCCCAACCGGCATCAGGGTGCATGTTGGGGGGGGTCATCGGCCCTAAATCTCACCCATCACATGTATAAAGAAGCAGAGGTGTAGGAGAATGGGTTAAGCATAAGGCAGCAATACAGATGAGTATGAATAAATAGATCATTGACAGAGTAAAGGCCTATGGCACATTCATAAGGTAGAAAAAATGGGCAGACTGGATGGGCCTTGTGGTTCTTATCTGCTGTCAATGTCTATGTTTCTATAGTAGTCTTCAAAAAGTAACAAAATACAGCAGTCATATTATGATCACTATATGTTAAATAAAAATAGGAGAGATTTAGGGAATAACAGATAAAACTTTTATGATATAGGGAATGGAAAGCTAAGTACCCATTGCCTCATGTGCAAGGTTCAGGGTCCTACAATCTAGAATTTGACAGGCTAGAAGCAGCCTGGTGAAGAAGGAGGAACTGGTAGGGGGCTGTCCCTAGCTGGAAAGAATGGCTGGGTATGGGATGGTCAAGAGTTGCCAGCCTCCCCTGCTTTAAGACATGTTCTCCAGCACACATACAGGCCATGTAGGTAGTTGCATAGATGGAGGAATGGGGGGATGGAGACCTGCAAGCATTAGAACTTACACTGGCATTGTAATTCTCCTGGTGTAGATCTGTTTCACATACTTTTGAGTTGCCATTCTCTCCAGATTTACTGGAAAGAGATTCTAGCAGCCTGTAAATTGGTTGTGGGAGATTACATTCCACTGACTCCCCAATTACTACTGCTGGGTATCCCATCCCCCTCTATCTGTTATACAGACCCTTGGATACATTGTGTAATCAAGCGAGAATGGAAGAAAAGTGCTTGCTCCTCAGTAGATGGAGATTGACAGAAGTGCACCATATCAAGAGTGGTTACACTCACTTCAGCAAGTCGTATTTTTCTCCAGAATGTCCCACCTTGCAAAAAGCACTCTGCATCTTTATTATGACATGTGGGCCTCTTACATTCCTTTTCCTTTTTGTTAATTGGACCCCAGATATGCCCACATATAATAAGGACGGGATGCTCTTAAGACCTAAGAGGCCTCTTTATATCATACTTATCCTTTTATAAAAACAAAACAAAAAAAATAGTACTGTATAACCAAACAATCTGGAGAATGAGTTGTCAGCAACAGAAGTTAAACACAGTAATTCAGGCACACAAGAAGACCTCCATAATGTGTTACTTATAAGAGAATTATATAACAAAGAGGCAAATGGGTAAGCAAGGGGAGCCATGACAAGGGTGACATCAAAATATTATTTTTCAGTGATGAGCCCGATAAACTGCTCTCATTTCAACTCAGGTGTGAACAGAATTGTAACAAAATTTGTTGTATAAAAGATCACTGTAATCAAACTCACTATAATTCAAATGATATAAATAAATCTTTTGAGCATTATGATAAAAATCGTTGTATCTCAGATAGTAACTGGTTTAATTCGGAGTTGTTGTTTTTTTCAGTAATTTCCACAAATTACTTCTTCTGATCTTGAGTTACTTATCAAGGAGATTTCTTTATTAAAAATAGTGGAAGTGGTAGGGAACTCCCAAATGGCAAGACACTGGTCCAGATGGTTTTACTGCAGAGTTCTTACAAAACCTTTATGGACAGCATAGCCCCCAAATCATTTGCCTTTTTTTGTACAAATTCAATTTACAGATGATTTGGCAAACTCATTTAATGATGCCCATATATCACCTGTACTGAAAAAGGAGAAAGATCTTGTGTCTCACATTATCCAATCTCTTTATTAAATAATGATTATAACATATTTACACAAATTTTAGCAAAGACGTTGGACCAGACTATTCATACAATTATTAACAATGATACTGGTTTCATTTCATGTAGAAGACTCTCTTTTAATATCAGGCATTCTCTGAACGCTATAAGAATTACCTCATAACACTGTGCTTCTGGTACTCGATGCTGAGAAAGCATTTGACCGGATTGACTGCTGTTTTTTAGTTAAGGCACTTGTGATTTTTGGTTTTACTAAATTGAGCAATCTCTTCAACTGATCAAAAACAAGTATACCACCCCATAGCCAGAGTATATAAAAATGAGAAACTATCAAACAAAATCATTCTGACTAGAGGTACAAGGCAAAGTTGTCCCTTCACCTCTACTATTCGCAATTTATATAGAACAGTTAGCTCTCATCATCCAAACCAAACAAAAAACTAAAGGAGTTCTTATTATTAGTAGATACCATCTCATTTCACTCTATGCAAATGATATATTATTACATTTACACGTGATGGTCGATAACTTTAAACAAATGGACCAAAAACAAAACTTTTTTATGTGGGGGCTATGCCTCCCACAACCTCAACTTAAATATTATCAACCCAAGGGGGCATGGACTTAGAAAAAAAAGAGAAATCTCAGGATGATAAACATTCTGTCCCACAGCAGGACCAAACAAGGGTCCTTCCACTCCATAGGCAATGGCTTTAGCCACCACACCAAATGGCCAGCTTGGCAGGGTTTGGTTAGACTATTCCTCATATCTCCTTCAAGTGAGTGCAGTTCGCTGCTACACTTACTCTAACCTACTTCTCGACATTGTTCACCACTCACTTTTCCTATGGGTGATATTATTGAGTCACTTAAATTAAGCTACTCAATAATACTCACTCACATCACTGTACACCATATTACTACACCACCCTCAAGTTTGCCTCTTAGGTAGAGCCTACCTTCTTCTCTAAATAGGCAGTCCTCCAAAATCTAGTCACCTGCTATGCGGTAATGGTGTTTGAGTTCATTCTCAGATGCTGGAAGAGGAAGACCATGTGAGATGTGGGCATGAGAATGGTGACCCCTCTGATTGCATGTCCACTTTTGCTACATCCCTCACACTGAGTGGCCCATTCATATGCTGGGTGTTGACTTCACTCTTGAATGGCCTACACATCTTGCAGCTGAAGAGTGTTGCAGGGCATAGAATCGCTTAGTTGTTGTTTCAGCATCCTAGAATCATCACAGGGATGTCCAGCACTTTCTGCCAATACCACAAAAATGGGAGACCTATCTACATCCCTCCACTACACTAGGCCTCCTTGCATACAATGGGCACTGCTTCCAGGTGGTATAGGTGTTTGCTCTGCTGGACCAGCAGCACTGGCCCAAACTTTGGTTTTGCTTTCATTTATTTCCACATGATTTTCCTCACACCAGGCTTAAAACATGCATGACTTGCATGAACAAACATGCCCTTGGCATGCATCTGACCTGGAAGATGCCTACTCCATTATCAGATCATCCACCACTCATTGGCCAATATTCTAGTAGGATTTTTCCAGTAACACATGTTCAGCCTAGGGCAATCTTTTTGCCTCCAGTGTGTCTGTGCAATGGCTAAACATCTGCTGGTTTCCATTGTCTTCTGGGCCATTTTGCCACTGTGTACTATAACTATTAAGGCCTGTATTTTACTTTGGGGGTCCCTTGCTACACTGCATCATATGCTATCAGGGGCTAAAATCAATAAAAAAGATTGGAAACTTTTGGCAGCATTTGCCGAACATAAATGGCTTAAAAAATGGCTGGGACAGTATTACAGGCAACTGTACAGCCAGGACTGCACTGACACAGAGGGCACTCTGGCAGAGAGCTTTCTGTTTTCATTGGCCTTGCCACATCTAACTCAGGAGGATAGGGACACCCTGGAAAGCCCAATCTTGAAACAGGAAATATTAGAGGAAATATTGGAGAAAATTAAACATTTGAAAACAGGGAAGTCTCCAGGCCTTGATGGCCTACCATCAGAGTTTTACAAGACCCTTCATAAGGAGTGGTGGATCCCTTGCAGGCTTGTTTTCACCATATCCAGGAAGGAGGTGAGATTCCAGATTCTTGGAGGTATGTTCAAATTTGTATCTTGCATAAGGAGGGATAGGGATTCAACTCAGTGTGGCTCTTACTGCCCCATTTCCCTGCTTAATATGGATTTGAAAATCTTTATGGGAATCTTGATGGATCACCTACAGGGTGTGGTTCAAAAATCATACACCCTAACCAGACCAGTTTTATTTCTGGCAGAGTCATACAAGACAATATTAGGAGGTTATTAATCATCATTTCAGCCCAGTGGGGAGGGAGAGAATTTCAGTTAGCCATCTTCATGGATGCCAAGAAGGCTTTTGACAGGGTGAATTGGCAGTTTTTTACAAAAATCCATGGAGAAGATGAAATTTGGCTCTAATTTTTTGGTAGTAATTTCTAATCTTTACACCCCCTGCCCCAGTCCCAGGTCTGAGTGAATGGGATCAATTCTGGGAGTTCCCAGTTGAAAGAGGGACTAGACAAGGATGTCCCCTGTCTCCCCTGCTTTTAATAATTTTTTGGAGCCATTGGCTGTGGCAGTCCACCAGGATCAGCAGAGAAAGGGGGGTAATGGTGGGGGGCTGGAACAAAAAGTGTCCCTATACGCTGATAACGCAGTCCTTTTCTTGAGATGCCCAGAGACATCCGTTCCCAGATTGTTACATCTGCTGGAGACCTTTGGGAAGGTATCAGGCTACAAAATGAACTTTGATAAGTCAGTGGCCCTGGTGTTGAGTGAGATCTATCCAATGGGGTTCAAATCTGGGTTCCCTTTTTCATGGGCTAGAAACAATCAAATATGATACTTGGGAGTGCAGATAACTACAGTGCACTCTAAATTATTTGAGATTAATTATAATAAACTTTGGAATGAGATGCAAAAACATATGGCTAGATGGACCCTGCTACCATTGTCTCTTGCAGGCAGAATTGATTCAGTTAAAATGAATCTACTTCCACATTTCCTATTTCTCTTTTCCACATTGCTGATTCCCATACCACTTTCCTTTGGTCTAGAATTAATGCAGGGGTGAGCAAGTTTGTGTGTGGGGGGAGGACCCCGCATAGCATTAAAAATATTGTAGAGATCTAAAACTCAGGGGGCCCTGGGCACGCCAGACCTACTATATGGCAAGTCAAATGGGGGCAATTTTCACCTGGGATAAACAGTGCCAGGCATCAGGGTGATATAAAATTAAGAATGGGGCAGGACTCCCCCAACCACTCTTCACTTTGGCACGCACTGACTCAGCTGATCCACTCCATGGTAAATCAGCAATCCATGGGTAAAACACTTCTTGAACATTTTAAACAAGGTGAGGTGAAGACTAGCTTCTGCTCCCTTGTTAGGTCCCCTATCCTTGATTAAGTACCATTAGAACTTTCTACCCCCTCGGTTGGACTAAGGGTATGCCCTATGGGAGAATAAAGGTCTCACAAATTTCATACAACTCTTAGACAAGGGCATTTGCATGTCTCTCCAGCAGCTGAAGGAGAAATTTCAATTAAATAATAAGGATTTTTTCAGATTCCTGCTAGTCAGGCACTTCATAAATAGTGCAGACCATAAAATGCTACTTGGTAGGCCTCGGTCTCCCTGAGAAGATTTTATTTATGGTATAATTATCCTGAGGAGAAAGGTGAGATAGATATACATATATATATATATATATATATATATATGTATATATATCAGAATTATACTCTATTTTGTGTGATATGGACTCAGACCCACTGGAGAGGATATGGCTGACATGGGAAAAGGACCAGCCTGGGGATATTTCAAAGGCAGATTAGAAGAGGAGGTTGAAGGTGGGATGGAGGATCACATCCTCCCCTGGGTGGAGAGAATATTTTTGGAAAATTCTAATTAGATACTTTCGGATACCAACGGTGACCTACCACTTTCACTCAACATTATTCTGCCCTCTGCTGGAGACAATGTGGTGATGTTGGATCACAATACCATATTTTCTGGGCTTGCTCAATAATCATATGGTTCTGGCACATGGTCAGGGAGACAGTGAGGCAGATCACACAAATAACTATCCTGAATTATTTTTCAGAATGGGTCTTCGGGACCCCTACAGCAGTTGGGCTCCCCAATACCCAAAGAAAGCTGATATTTGCCTTCCTTGTAGCAGCACTAAAGAATATAACATCCCACTGGTTGAGTGCCAAACCACCCACCCTTCATGAGTGGAGCAGTAAAGTCACACAGATTTGTGAGATGGAAAGACTGACCTCAAGGATCTATCTAAGGGAAGAGAAATGGAGGGAGGTGTGGGCCATATGACTTAGATGGGTAGATGATGGGAGGCAGAATGAATCAGATGATTAATTTTGGAAAACACAAGGGGCTTCTAAATGAGAAGCCAACAGGGGACCATTATAGATAAGACCCATATACTCCTCACCCTTCAGGTCCTTTTTTTCTAGCCTGACAAATGCTAATTAACACGTAGATTAATTTACTGGGGCTCCACCCTAAATCTCAGTATCATTTTCCTCTGATAGATTAAATGTCAAAACACAAAGTAATATATTTGCTGTAGAAGGGATATGTGAAATACTGTCTTATTTCAATATTCCAAGTCTATCAGTTGATAGAAAAAGCAAAAATCAACCTTCTTTGCCTTTCTTCCTGATTATTTCTACTCTGTATGAAATCCAGGCTTGTTTATTCTGTTTAAGAATTATTGACAGGTTTTATTCTTGATAATAATATTCAAGGGGTTAAATGGAGAAATAGATGGTTGTACTAATTGTGAACCTGATCCGTTGATGTATAAATAGGAGTTTGTAACTCCAAAGTGATGACAGAAAGTGCTGTTTAACCTGTAATTTTAATTCTTGAATAAAGATGAGTTATAAAAAAATGGCTGGGACAGAGAGATGGGTAGTTACTTGGCAGGGGAGGACATGGGGTGGATAGTGAGGGCTAGTACCCGGTATGGACACTAAATCCCAGGGTTTAATAGGTAACTAAGGGCAGACTGGATGGACCATTGATCTTTTTATGTCATCATTGTCTACGTGTCTATGTTTCAAACAAATCTGCTTCTTTCAAATGCAATATCTGATAAGGTACAAAGGGAAGTGCTTCAGTGCTGAGTTTAGCCACTATGATCCAGCACTTTGCTGCAGTACTTACAGCTTCATCATCAGTGATGTGAGCAATTATTTACCAATTGTTTATACTTCTTAGTATGCAAATTAAATATTTGAAAAACCTTGTTATTCATTTATTGATAAAACTTCATGCAGATATGTTTTTTTCTAAATGATCACTTATACTCATTTAAATGGCTGGAGAAATATACATACAAGTGCACAATGGGAACAACAGAATGATCTAAAGCCAAATGTGATAGTGAATTAAAAAAATAAGTGGGGTAAACTGTACTGGGAAAGACATTTTTTATACATTAGGTGCAAGCTAATGCATGACTATGGCAAATGCCAGGAATTAATATTATTTAATTTTAATGAACATTTTTCTTTTGGAGTACCTTGATATTTTTTATAGTTTAATATAAATGCAGACATGAATTAGACTATTTTCTATATTTAACAGTTTAATTTTATGTTACTTTATCAAGAAACATTTACTAGCTGTATAAAAAGTCATTAAAGCTGCAGAGTCTATTAGAGGTTTACAAAAAACAACAAAAGAGTAAGATCTTCCTTGAGTCTGTGGAATATTGAAGAATTTCAGTAACGAATCCATCTGGACTCTGTCTGCTCTAAGGACAGATTTCTAATTCCTTCTCGGATGTTATATGGAATCGCATCAAATGCCATGAATTTGAAGCTAGTCAGGTCACCGTTATTAATTTCTTTAAAATGCTATGCAACATATCTGTCACAGCATTCATTGTATATTGCTGTCTGGTACTTCTGGATTTGTGTTTTAATAGATCAAATCATTTTATTACTATATTATAACTTGTATGAGCATCAGATGGTACATACAGTATAGCAAATGGACTTTTACATGTCAAGAATGTACAAATTTCTATTGATCACCTGAAATCAAATATGTAAATCTCAGATGTCACAGCATATTTGCAGGAAATACAATTTCCACAAAAAAAATTTGTGATAGATTTAGATTTTGCTTTGGCTCCATGCTGCTTATAAAATAGTTATAAGTTATATCATCAGATATTCTGACCACGTATATTTGTAATTTTCCACTTTTAACAACTATCTTGGTTACCACCCAAGAAATTCTGTTAAACTTGGGGACAAAAATAATTTTATTTCTGTCAGCTTTTTTTATTTTTAGGATTTACTAATTCTTCACGTTGATTTGCCTTAGCTATCTCAAAAACATTCTTAAGAATTTGTAAAGAATAAACTCTTTGTTGGAATCTTTTAATTAAATCTTTTAATTGTATCTCAGATTATCCAAAGTTAACAGTTTTTTCTCTGTCAAAGAGACTGGCCATAGGGAATGCCATCAATCAGTTTTTTTGGTCTGCGCTTGTGGATAAAAGGCATGTGTTTTCTGCAGTGGCTTTTCAACAGCTTTTAGTTCCAGTGGTGAGCCCAAGGAGCCTAATAGCTTCAAATCCAAAACAAAAAAAGAAAAATAAATGTTTTATGAATGTTAAAGATAAACCATACCACAATGATATTACTATTTAGCAACTGTTCAGAATATTTAATGAATTCTGTGGTTCCTCTCTGTATAACCAGTACATCATCTATATACTAGTACCACTGGCATATAGAGTTGACATATGGGTTATTGTCACTGAAGATTTACGTTTTTTCTGCTCATCCCAACACAAGATGTGCATAAGATGTGAAAATGGCTACATGGTCCATACATCCCACATAAGCCCACATGCTGTCACCAGTCACTGCAGATTTAGGGACTGTAGCAGCTGTGTCAGGGAAAAATCCCATTTTTCTTAGGTGATGCCTTTAATCCTCCCTATCTAATGTTAAGATTGCAGGAGGAATCCCTGACAACAGTATGTATAAATTTCCCATGATCATGCTTTTATGTAGCAGTATAATGTAGTTCCTTATGCCCTACACACTATAATCACAGGAATCCAAGTTGAAGCACCTGAAAAGATTTACTCACTAATAAAATCTTGAAGTTCATTAATGTTTACAGTGGAGGTCCAGGAGCTTAGTTCTTTGTAGGTCCTAGGTTGCTCTGAATTATTCCCTGAACAAATTATCCCATGACCCCAAGTAGGTTCATGAGCATAACTCTATTAGCACAGACACAATTTCTTCCCATGTGCCCACAAATGTTACTGTGAAAAAACAGGAAAGGTGGGGGGGACTACCAAGTACGTGAATTGAAGAACCATCCCCAGAAGCATGGTGGCCCTCACAGATCCAACTGCATGTCACTGTGCAGTTACCAGTTTGCCACCTGGTACAAGCAAGAGGTTATGAGGTTACACAGACACAAGTGGCATAACAGGTGGCTAAATGGAACTGGATTTCAAACAAATGTTTAACCACCAATGCCCTATGTACAGAAAGGTAGCAAGACAGGAACAACTGGACTGCCAAGGATTACCGGAATTGCAGAAGTGCTAAGGGGGACCACAGAACCATTTATACAGGGACCTTGAAGAGGGGAACTACTGAACCTCCATGGAATGGGGCACTATTGAGGGTGTGTGTGGAAACATATGGCTGGGTGGTCAGTTTGTCCATAACCACCACTGCAGAACAGCTTTTGATCATGGTGACATGACTCAAGCATATATCGTAATGCCACACTATGTCACATTAGTGGGTGCACCATTTGTGCCAGATCTGGCCATTTGCATTGTACCACTGTGGCTGTGGGAGACTCCACTCCTCTCAACCTGTGCCCATGGATGTGAATACCATTTATTGGGGGACTACAAATTTGTGGCCAGAAACTACCTGTTTGATCTCTTCTGGCTATATTAAAGAATTAGACTATAATACAGTGGAGCTGGCTAGGATGCAATGCAGTATCATGTGACACTGCATGACAAAGGGGATTAGCTACCATAAAAGCTGTCTTGTTTACTGCTGTATGCTGCAGTTGTATGTTACATCCTGGCCAGCATCACTGTATCTTAGTAACTATTGTTTGTCACTGTTCCACATGACATAGCTTTGGCTGCCACATTATTAATGTCATCTAACTTTTCAACAGGTTTTTGCTATATCTTTGACCCTCTATTCCACCATACCACTAGTGTTAAAGTCCTCCTTCCAGCTTTTATCCATAACACAGTGGGCTTCAGGGTTAGAGCAGGATATGAAGTGAGTCAAACCATCACAGAGGTCCTGGACTTCAGGTGGGCAGATTTTCACAGAATGAGGGAGATATTTCAAAATGAAATGGAGGGGATGGAGAAGATATAGGGGTGTAGGACCTATGTAATGAGACCAAGGGGGGGATACTAAAAGCCACAGAGAGCTGTATTAGGAAGATGAAGAAGAGCAGAAGATGAAGGAGGCCACTCTGGTTCAACAGGGAAGTGAGGGAGTTAATAGCAGAGAAAAAAGAGTGTTCAGAGAATATAAGAGGACACAAGGGAATGACGACAGGGAAACTTACAGAGAGAAACTGAGAGTAGCAGAGCAGAGGATTAGAAAGGTGAAAGCATTAACAGAGGAGAAAATTGCTTGGCAGGCCAAAAGGGGTGATAAGACTTTTTTTCGGTATATAAGGGAGAAGAGGAGATCAAGGTAGGAGATAGTAAGGGTAAAGGGAAAGGGGAGAGTAACAGTGGAAGAGGACTTCAAGAAGGCAGAGGTGCTAAATAGGTACTTTGGCTCAGTCTTCATGTTAGAGGGAGAAGGAAGGAAACCAGTGTTAGGGAAGAAGGGAAGGGTGGACATAGAAGTGGATCCTAGCTCAATCAGTGAGGACAGGGTCAGGGACAAATTAGGTAAGCTAAGGGTAGACAAGGACATGGGTCTGGACAGCCTGCATTCTAAGGTGCTCCAGGAGCTAAGGGAGGAGCTGGCAGTACCACTAGTGAGGTTGTTAAACTTGTCCCTAGATACAGGGTGGGTACCAGAGGACTGAAAAAGGGCAGATGTGGTGCCACTTCATAAAAGTGACAGCAGGGAGGAGGCAGGCAATTATCACCCTGTCAACCTCTCATCGGTGGTGGGTAAGGTGATGGAGGCAATATTGAAGGAAAGTGTGGTTAGACACCTGGAAGAAAGTGGGCTGCAGGACATCAATCAGCATGGCCTCACATGGGGGAGGTCATGTGAGATGAACCTGATCAAGTTCTTCGATTGGGTGATGAGGGTGGTTGATTGGTGGAAGTGGATGTGGCCTATCTGGACTTTAGGAAGGCCTTCGACACTGTGCCCCACAGATGATTGGTTAACAAACTGGAAAGTTTGGAGATGGGGCAAAAAATAACAAGGTGGGTGGAGAACTGGCTGAAGGTTAGAAGCAAGAGGGTGGTGACAAGCAGGGTGTAATGAGCCCCAGCCAAAAGGCACAGTTGGACCTCCTGTTTACAGAGAGGATCCCCCTTTTTAACAGAACTTGTGAGCAGTTGTAGAGTTCAGGAAGAATCACCAACCTTCCTTTTCCCTGTGGGAGGGTGGAAACTGTATTTTTGAGTTTTCTTGACTCTGCACTACACTCAGTGTTTGAATCCCACCACTGCCACTGGTTACCTCTTGCCTAAGCAGTTTTTCAGGATAGCCGAGCAGTTACTATCTTTGTCAAGGCACACAGTCTTTGCAAATCCCTTCTGTTAAAATGTTAGATCACACAATCAGACTCTAGGCAGAGCTGATAAGAAAATCATAAAAGTTTACTTTAGTAAAAGCAATACAGTAAATTCCACAATTTGAAAGAGATTTGAACTGCAGACAATACCAAAAATAAAATTGGATGGTTTACAGAAAAGACTAGATACTTTTGTTCTAAACTATACCTTATTCTGATGTTAGAGTCCAGAAAGATTACATGTCCTTGTGGAGACAACAGTTCATTAGGCAACAGAGTTGTAGCAAGTTTGTGTTCCAGTTCTCTGGATGTCCTTTTAAACAAGCTCCAGGTGCTTCCTTTTTGAAAAGTCTTGGTTTCCAAAATTCTGACTTAAAATCAGAATATTCTGTTCAGTATGTGGAAAAATCAGTTTCCACAAAACCACAGGACTTGTTCTAAAAGTATAAAAGTGGAACCAAACCCCCATATACTTCAACCCAAAGTATATACTGTAACAGTTTAAAATCTCAGCTCTAAGACCTCCAAGTCTTTCGGCTGTTGACTCCGAGCTAGAACTTCTTAACTGCCTGGTGTTCAAAATGTGTGCCTGATACATACAGTCTGGTCATTTTCCAAGCCCCACCCACAGTGTGATGGGGTGTAACAGTTTATCTTTCCTGCAGGTGTCACTGTGGTTCCATGTCAGATTCCATGTCAACCCCAGTAATGTCTGGTCCATGCATTTGGTGTGACCCCTGACCCCTGGGTCATTACATTATCTTTTTCTTGTCATTGAAACTTACATGCTCAGTTTTGTATGATAGGTTATCTCTTCCTGGTCCCTAAACCTGTCTCCCTTATCTGGAGACATACCAGATCCACCCTAGCCATTATAGCATTTCTGGCTATTTTGTATTTTATTCCTAAAAGCCTTTTAGAGAGACAGTGTCCATTACAGCACATACAGTAGGAACCCAAATAAAGGATATAGGCCTATCATGCGACACAGGGTACCTCGGGGGTCGGTGCTGGGGCCCATCCTAATATATAGATCAATGACATAGTAGAAGGGCTGCAAGGGAAGGTCTGCCTTTCTGCAGATTATATGAACATCTGTAATAGGGTGGACACCCCAGGGGAGTGGAGGCTATGAGGGAGGATCTAAGGCTGCTGGAGGGGTGGTCGGAAACATGGCAGCTGAAATTCAACACTAAAAATTTCACAGTGATGTACATGGGGTGGAATAACCCACAAGCAAATTACACACTGGGAGGGGGGAGAAAATGAAAGCAACAAAGCAGAAGAAGGATATAGGAACTATAATCACAGACAACCTTAAAGTAGGGACCCAATGCAGCAAGGCAGTGGGCAAAGTGAACAGAATGCTGGTGTGCGTAGGGAGAGGGATAACTAGCAGGAGGGAGGTGCTGATGCCACTCTACAAGTCGATGGTGAAGCCCCATCTGGAGCATGGGGCTCAGTTCTGGAGACCTCACCTTTCCAAGGACATAGATGACATGGAGAGAGTTCAGAGGAGGGCCACTAAGATGGTGCATGGGTTAAGTGGGAAGCCTTACAAAGAGAACTTGAGGGTGTTGGATTTGTACCCTCTTGAGATCTGAAGGGAAATGGGGGACATGATAGAAATGTTCAAGTACATAAAGGGGATTAATAAAGTGTTAGGTGAGCTTATTCAAATGGAAGGTAGGTGCTAAAACTAGAGGGCATGGATTGAGGCTGGAGGGGATAGGTTTAAGGGAAATGTGAGGGGACATTACTTCATGGAGAGGGTGGTGGTGCCCTGGAACAGTCTGCCAGAGGAGGTGGGGGGGCCAGAACAATGGAGGGATTCAACAGGGCATGGGACAAACACAAGGGGTTGGCTAGGGAGAAAAGGGGATCTCTGGGATGGGGGGCATGTAATGAGGCGGAATGGGCAGACTTGCGGGGCCAAGACAGTCCTTTTCTGCTGACAAATATCTATGAATCTATGAATCTTCTCACCAAATGCATTGGTGACTCATTGGTTTAGATGAGGCCTTCACATGTGTTCAGGCCCCATCTACCATCAAATGACCACTAAAATGGAATACATCTAAAGCTCTCCTGCTTATATGCTGTTTCTAGCTACAGTATGTGTTCAGGCCCTTAATCTGTATCCTTCCCATGCATGTGATATCACAGTCTTTTGCTGCACAAATGACTATGATATTACAAATGGGGCAGTATGATCTCAGCTCTTGAAAAAGCCTGAACTGTCTATGAGCTGTAAGCAGTAACACTCTTGTGTTCATGGAAATAATCAGTGGTCAAGAACTGTATGATCTGAACCATATCCATTTATGGAATGTTGTACAATTCAGTTCTGCTGATGACAGCTGTGGTTTGTTCATGTTTTGCTATTGGCTACTGTATATCCCCTCTTTATGAACACATATACCTGAAAAACCCATTTACACAGATAGGCTCTTAGCAAACTTCGACAGTTGACTTATCAGGTTCAGATCCTCAACAAATACACAGCCTGCTCTTAGCAAAACAGCAAGATAAGGATACTATATTATAACTTGGCTGGCAGTAAAGTCCACAGGTTAGGGAAATGAGATGGGACTGAGCTTGGTGCATCCAGCAGACCTGATTCTGTCAACCTCCACTTACATACTATGTGATCCTGAGCAAGTCACTTAGCTTCCCTGTGCTCCTAGGATGCACCTGGAAAATTAGTGTTGGCTCAGTGTGCCTTTTCCAGCAAATAATTATACAATAAAACTAAAATAAACCTCAGTCCTCTCAATCCATGTACTACCAAAAATATCTCATACAGAAAATAGAAGAATTTCAAGAATAATAGTATACAGTACATTCAAATATTGACCAGAGTTGAGAAATACAGTGGAAAAATATTGGCCCTGAGAGATGAACTAATGACTGACAATAGTTATGTTCCTCAAGGCCAGAGGCTAAAGGTGATATGTCTATTGGAAATCAATGGTTCATCCTGCATGGTCAATTTTATTTTCACTATGATCACAAAACCTTAGGTTTTTATTCATATCTGTTTTAGTAAACCTTGCTTACCAGATTTATGTTAGTTCTGAACCCCAACTGCAGTAGTTATTTGAAGCCCACAGTTAGTAAGAGAAGGAGCAACACTATGCAGGGAACCAACTGGCCAGCAGGAAAAGAAGATTCTACCTTAGTCTGCAAGGTTCCTTGGAGTGTTCTCTGTCAGCACTTTCAACTACAGCAACATGTGGAGTAACAGACAGCACAGTGGAGGCAATGGGGGCAGCCTGACCTCATCCCAGCATCAGCGATCGTAGTCACTTGTGGTAGAAGCAACATAATCCCAGGTTGCAGCCATAGGAGTTGTATCAGCAATGTTTTGTATCATCTGCTGTAAAAAGGCTTTGGTTGCATATAGCTAATCCACACTCGGTGGTATCAGTGGAGAAAGTGGTTCCATTCTTCTGGGAGGGCAAATTATTGTGGTCTCATCAAATATAATATGTTTTGTATCTATATCACTATTTATTGTCCACGTAAATATGTTCCATGTATAACTTATCCTGGTCACTTGTGAAAACGGGAATGCTTTTATACTTATTAATTTTACCAGCATAATAAATAAAACAAAAAATAAATAAATAAACAAAACAGACAACCATGAAAAGCAAGCAAGTCTATCAAGGGAGTCCGTGGTAAAATACATAGCCATTTTGGTGGTAGTAAGAGATAGCTGTTTGAGTGTGTGCATTAGCAGCGCTCAATGGTTTCTAAACTATTGCTCATCATCAGGAACTATTAACCACTACTAAGGAGGGCAATGGTTTTACTAAATACTATCAGGTGATTTCAATCAATTTTATCAATCAATTTTATTTATATACTGGAAAGTATGTGAGCAAAAATGCCTGTTTTCACAAATGTCCAGCATAGGAATACAACAAAAAGGTAAAAACAAAAAAAATAACAGAGTACAGCAGATACAATTAATTAATCACAAGGGTAGCGAAATAACACAATATATAAAGGTAGAACAGTAATGATGATGAAACAGGAAGGACACAGAATAAAGAACCAGAATAATTTTAAAAGGGGTAGGAAAGGACAATAATGGAGAAAAATAAGTGCAGAAAAGTGGGTAAAGTGTGAGTCTACTGGAGATGGATGAAAATTGGGAGACTTATGTGGAATTAGGAGCCAGGCAAGGTTCAATGTTGAAACTGGGTGGGGCAACTGAAGTTGGATATATTAAGGAGGTAGGCTTTGAGGGAAGAGTTGAAGGAGAGGACTGTCATACAGGCCTGGATTTCATGGGGTAATTTGCACAACTTTGTCCCAGCATAGGAGATGGAGTTCTGAGCCTGCTTGGTACAGTAGAATGAGGTGTTGAAGACCATGATGGAGGCACCTCTGGTCAACCCCCAAGGGGCAGAGAGTGGGAAAAGGGAGCTGATGCTAGGTGGCAGCAGACTGAGGTAGAGTTTGTGAAGAAAGGAGAGTATTTTGGGTTGGAACCTTCCTTCAAGGGTGGGCCAGCTGAGGGAAAAATAGAGTGTGCAGTGGTGACTTTTCCTGGGGAGACCGGTGACAAAACACACAATACTGTTGTAGGTAGCTCTTAATTTGGTGTAAAGGAGCGAGGATGTTGAAGGGACGTAGACAGTGACTTGATATCAGTGATGGGACAGTATCATAATCTAAGTCTTAATAAAATTAAATACTTTACCCTTAGACTTTGCTGCTGCCCAAAAGACAACAGCATGTTATGGAGGTAGCCTCCTGTGAGCTTTCTGTGAACTATGGGGAACAGGATTTTCACACAAGCTTGCCTGAGGTTTCACCACATCGGTCAACTGCCGTGAGCTGATAGTTGAGTGGCTAACCATTATAAAGTTAGCATCAGTCTGAGAGAAAGTGAATATTTTCACATTCTTGCCTTTCTCAGTAGAAATCTGGAAAACTGTCCTTTTGGGCCAGGTAGGTACTCCCAAAATGTTTTCCTAAAGGAAGCTCAGATTGTATATATCTTTACAGACATCAGGGTAATCAGTTTCCAGAAGTCAGCCTTCTGACACCTCCCATTTTCCACCAATCTAGTTGAAACACAGGCAGCGCTGGGTCAGGGTGAGGTAATGCATTGATCTGTTTATCCATGAATGAATAAGTGTAAGTGGGAAAGGGAGGGGGAATGGTTAGGCTAAATATTAACTTCAAACTCCTCTTGTACTAGGCACTGCTAAATTGCTTTGTTTGCTGTTTCTATAGCCTGATCAACGATTCCTAGATAAATTTGATTGACAGAAGCCATGATGTCAGACAGGGTTATTAACCTCTGCAAACTAGAACCCTTCTCCTCTGGATGTTAAGGCAGAGCCATATTGAGTAAATATTCAAAGGCACATATTGAACCAATTGGCATCAATCCACAGCTCTGTTCCATACGTGTTTTACTTTTTTGACTGTGGCGTCTGCCCTTCTCCAGCACCCACAGCTGCTAAAGAAAATGGGAGTGCATGCACAGACTACTGCAGGATATGATGGTGCCCTGCAAATGCTATATCAATAGCAATCACCCAGCAGCTTTATAGACCAGCAGTGATTTTGTTTTTTTTTATCATTTAATACTTTTTGTGCCTTGTCCCTGGACAGCCCCCATCAGACCGACCCCCCCCCAGCCGGTCCCCCGGAATAACCAGGGCTTACCTTATGCCTGGCCCGGGATTGGAGCCTGTGAGGAGTCAGTCATCATCCTGCCACCGGCAGAGATTTTCTCCTCCTTTTATGCCCAGGGGCCCCAGGATTGCATGTGCATGTGTGTGGAGGCACGCTTTAGTCCCACAGCCCCGGAGACAGCCCCTTTCCTCCCACCCCATTGGCCTAGCACCCGGCTCCTCCTAGGCATGTGCTGTCCCCAGCCTCCACCAGATGGCAGCCATCAGCCAGAGGAAGCCCATACACCTCCCCAGAGAGGAGAGCTTGCCTGTCGGCAGCTTCATTCAGCTCCACCCTCCCCCTCCCATTGCTGACCTCCGACGACCCGGGCTCGCTCCCAAACTCGGGTCACCAGTCTGCCATAAGGTAAGGCATCCAGCACCTCAACCCTCAGTGCCACCGGGCCGGCCCAGCAGTGATTTTGTAAGCCATCAGAGTCCATTTCCCCTTCCATATCCTAGAAAAATATGGAGGTGTACTGAGAATTTTGTTCTATCTTGAAAAAACTTCACTAGCTATGACACTAATATTGGAAGCCAGAACATTATAAAAAGCAATGCCTAAATACAAATCAGGAATACACTGTACAATATGGGGTAGCTGATAGTCTAGATAACCTGCATTCTAAGATGGAACTAAGAATTGGTAATCTATAGTGAAAGTGCACACTGTAGGATTCATTACCAAAGTGTACTATGAGGGCGCACACTGATTGCTTCATCATCACAATTCACAAGGAAGCGGCATGCTGCAAAATTTAACACCAAAGTAAGATGAAGATGCACAGTTCAGGATTCATGACCATCGTGTGGGAGGAATGTGCTTTCTGCAGCATTCATGATCAAGGTGTACAGAGAAGGTGCACACAGAAGGACTCATGCCTACAGTGTAACAGGAAGGTACATACTGCAGCATTCATGATCAAAGTGTACAAGAAAGGAGCATACTGCAGTAATTATGACAAAGTGTACAAGGAAGGTTTCCATAATAGGATCTATGATCAAGGTACAAGTAAGGTATACACTACAGCAGTGCAAAATGTGGAATTCTGCTTGTGAAATTCAAGTGGAATAACAATTTTCTATGCATGATGCTAGCAGGTCTGGGGTGTCTCTGTAGGATAAGTGCCCACTCAGATACCTCACAGTTATTGGGCAAGTCTTCTTTATAATGCCACTGGGCTGTTGTAAATAGAACAGTGGCAGCTGCATTTGTGATAACTCTGACTGGATGTGTGGAGGGGTTGAAGCTGTTGATAACTGGTAATAACACAGTGCCTCAAGTCAGAGAAAGAATATGTTGTTTATCCTGTGGTAACTGGGTAAGGTCCACTAGGCCCAAAGCCTCTTTTCAGGGGAAAACTTGGAGTGCTGGAGGTTAAGTGACTTGCTTAGGGTCGCACAATATTCAAGTGGAGGTTGTGGGAATCAAACCCAGGTCTGCTGAATGTACCATGCTCATTCATAGCTTATTACTCTAGCCTATGGGCTATCCTGTCAGAAATATAGTAGACCTGGTGTTAATGGAGCGCAGCCCTCTGGGATGCCGTGCCTAGTCACCTCCCTACTTTGGTCATCCCACTCATTGACTGACACTACGACTGGTCAGTCCCCAATAAGCATGTACTTAAGCACTAAACAGAAGGCCCAGCCATGGCATCAGTGCAGGCCCACTGCCATTACACATGGTTTGACAGTGATGATGCACTGTAAAGTAAAGAATCAACATGGTGGAGGGTAAAACCCCCAGACCTAAAGTCCATGCAATTGCAAAAACCCAAACCTCAAATGAAGGTATTTTCTAACTCCTAGCCTGCTGATAATACCCCCAACAAATGATCTCTCCAGTAGTACACAGTTTCCCAATTGCAGTGAAAAGCCCTGATTTTATTCACAGTTACAATGTCACCAGATCTCCCTCCCTCACTATACAGGATCCTTGTTGTTGCACCTTGTGATGACCCCTTTCAGGCAGTCAGTCTCCTTGGTCTTTCTCTTTCACCCTCTCTCTCTCTCTCTCTCTCTTGCTGTGCACTAAAAGTCATTTCACCTTAGAGATTTTGATTTCATTCACTTTATTAGGTCACTAGAAGCTGCAACACTCTCCACATCAAGGCATCCAGTCTGGTGAGATTCCATTCATTAATGGCAGACTGTCTGTCACAGGATAGCTTTCAGATGCAGTCAGCCTTCCTGCTCAAATGAGATCTCCCTGAGGAATTAATGCCAAGCCACCCTGAGAGCAGCTCAGCCCCTGCTGTTCACAGCAGCAGCAGCAGCAGTAATGATTGGTTCAAAAGTGCAGTCAGTCAGGACAGGCAGCTCTGGAGGTCCATCACATGATAGTTGACTGTTCAAAAGGGACCTGAATTATGGTCATCTGCAGTCCATGAGCAACTGTGGCTCTCCAAGTTGGCAAATGTTCCTGATTTGCTGGCACAGCACTGTCTTACTCCATTGCCAGTAAGGCAGGTCAAACGGTGGCAAACATTTCTGCACAACTGTAATCCTAATGGCAGTTCCCACAAAACTCCTGATTCACACAACTATCAAGTCCAAACATATGTTCACACTCTGAACCCATCCTTTATGGGCGCAAAACTTCATGTCCACTTTAGTCGGCATACAGATCAAGTAGTTCCTGGTCCAGTCTCTAACACAGCGTGTCAGCCCCATTGGCAGCAGGACATGCCTTTGAATCCTGAGCAGCAAGAGAGTTTTAAAGACACAGTAATCTAAAAGGAAATTACAATCTCCTGGTAATTGATATAATCCATATTTCAATGCTAAGTGTCTGACATGTTCCCGTATTTACATATTTATTCATTTTATACAAAAGCTGGCTGTTTGTACACATGGTTCCTACTGTAGCTGTATTTGTCATTGGCATATTGACAGTTATGTACAACTATAACATCTGGACAATTGGTTCATTCCTGGTAACATAGCAGCAGCACTTCCCACAGTACATAACATTACCTTTCCATTATCTTTTTTCAGTTCATGCCAGGGCACCTGTTAAAACTATATGGGACAGTGAGATGAATGTAACATATCGTATATCCCACTGTGTACAATGTGCATGGACAGATCAGTGGTGCACCAGGAGTATTGCCTGTGAGCCTATGGAGAGGTCAGACAGATCTTTTGGACTGTCACAGTGGAGCAACTTCTTCATACCTTAGTGTTATGACTCCCACCTCCTTAATCAGTGTAGGAGTATTCTTAGTTTTACATGACTTCAGTTCATCTTCTTAGTTTAGATACTCCTTCTCACCATCCTCAGTGATCACTAATGAATATATGTCCACAGGTACAAAGGATTTTGAACTTGGGAGTGAAAGGTTTCCGCTGTTGTCAGTTTTCTTATCAGTTATAGAAGATGATAGCTTGGAATGAGTTGAATGATAACAACAGGATGGTAGTGCACTAATCTCGTGTCTTCATGAGATGAGTCATCTCTTATGCCTCTGGGAACTACATGCTGTGAGTCTATAGTTCTTTTCCCACACATAGCAGATTTGATAGTGCGACACTTAGGCACTTGAGGTCAGGGGATTTAGCTGGAAATGTTAAAGTTGTACTTGGACAGCATTGTTGACACTGTTGACCCCTCCACATGCATACAGAAAAAACTTTAATAGTGTGCCACCCCAACACATAAACATAGCCCCATAAGTCACCAATAATATGACTTTGAATTCCATATACAGTAAACCAATGATCCCAGTAGTTTCAAAACTGTTACAGATATGCACACACAAACACACATACACACACATACATATTTTAACAATCGAGCAGAAACCAGCTGGCTTTTAGATACAATGTTACTGTTACATTGTGATAAGTCTCTGCACCACATTAATGCAGCCAGCCTTACAGAGGTTCATTCACACCATCACTCACCATCACTCACCATCACTCATGCATGCGTACATAGTCAGATCGCTCATACAAATATGACCCCAAACAGAAATTTAGCATCCACACATCTGCCAAAGGTGGACCTCCCTTTAAACTCAAAAAATCTTTACATTTATCATCTATTTTCTAATTAAATGGGAAATCATTGGCACTGCAAGTTAATGTAAGATGCAAACACAGCACTAGAGTATCAAATTGAAGTGGAATACTGATATGAGCGTGTCTTCATGAACCCTCCCCTATTGACTTTCTAGGTGTGCCCTCTGTACCTCCATCCAAAACTGTTCATCCGGCCCTGCAAAACCCCAAAATGCTAGTTCATAAATAGTCACTTAGCCCCCCTACAGGTTAGCTAATAAGTAACATGGGCTACCCCAATATGCACCACACCAGTCCTATTGCAGTTGGTTTGCAATATTTCCAGACTGTTCAAAACACACTGTCAAGCAAGAATCACAGGAAATAATGCTCTTAAAAATGTTTCTTTTGAATAAAAACTGATAACCTGTCCAAGACAGCAGTGGAAACTTGCCACTTGCATCTGCACAAATACACACAGAGCATGAAAGCAACACATCCTTTTCACTTCCTACAGTGAAAGTGGTGCATACACTGAGCATCAGAGGGTAAATCAACCAACAAGTGGTGTGCCACAATTCTACCACATGCCCTCTCTCATGAACAGCCAATGAGAGGTTCCATGTCAGCACATCAACAGAAAACTTGTTGACCACCAATACAGTGATATCTGTTATGCTGGCAGTCGGCAGACAGTCTGCATGGAAAAAGTCTTTTTTCATGGTGGGCTTCACCCCCCGCACCCCCAGTAACTATTATAGTCAACTCCAAGTCAGAGTTGATTCGGGGAGGGGGTGCATGTCCACAAAAAAGCACTGCCATTGTCCCACAGGTACATTACAGTGGCATGGATGCTGTGTCACTGTAATGTACTGTAGCTGTCAAACTTTCACTGTAATGATGGTGTACCCCAATGAGAAGGAGCTCACTGAGCTTGCATGCTCCCATTGCTAGGTGGCACAGTAGTTCTGGGTTCCAGATCAACATAGAGACAAACTTTCTAAATTTTAAATGATTAAATCATGATGGACATTAATGTTATTATCTATACATCCTAGGTCTCCTCTAGACAATGCATTCATTACTAAGCCAAGTATTACAACAGCATCATAAACTAATTTTACAGTTTTTAATGATGTCACTAATTTGGGACATATGTTCCTGGCTTTTTTTTTTAATTCTCATCTCTGATTTGTGAGGCAGAGGGTTGAAAGGTGGTGGGATGGCATATGCCAACTTTCAATTTAAACCACCAGTCTGTGGGTTTGGGAAAATGTTTGGGGATGCATGACCTGAAAATAAAATTATGGAATCCAGCTGTTTGACAGCAGCTACTAGTCTTCAAATACACATATCCTTTTTAGGGCTGTGGGTGGAGCCTACAGCCCTATTGGGATTGAATCATAGCTCTAAAAACAGCCAATTGTGGAACCTTCCATTGGACCTTTGGAAGTATCCTTCTGAAAGCCCAGTGGAGCTTGAACCCCTCTGCCATGATTGTCCACTATGGAATAACAGCCACACTATTTTTGACATCCTGCATAACATCCCCCAAATCATGTGACACACTGGGAGCTTACCCCAGTGTGACCAAATGTTTTCTGTTTCCTGAAAAAGAAAATGGTCCTCATTGCCTCTCCAGTCTCCTCTCCTCCCATCCCCACCCTCCCACTGTGCACTCACCTCCCAACACACCCCTTACCCCATACCTACCTCTGATGATCAGCACCATCTTCTTCTCTGGACCAGGACATGTCTGCACTCTTCAAAGCCAAATCATGAACTGAAGAATCTAACGTAAGCGTGGTATAATGCCATTCAATGGGGTTTTCAACTTATGCTGACAAATCAGCCATTTTTTTGGAATTTTTGCCCTAAATTTTCAACATGGGGTTCTTGGGACCCCACCTCATGAAAACTGTCACTGCCATTTTGCCACTCAGTCTTGAATGGTAATTTCACTGGAATCACCTTTCAGGACTGATTCATGAAATAACAGTGCCACTGTTCATTAGGTAGGGTCCCAAAAAGCCCATGTTACAGATTTTGTGAAAAAATTCCAAGAAATGACTGTATGATGAGCGTGCATTGCACAGTTTCTACCCACACTCCTAACTTTGCCAGTTTTTAATATTTTCACTCCACATTTTCAACAGTGCTATTTTTGCACACCTCCTTCAAAACAGTATAGCTGTCAATTTCCACAACCTGCCCAAAATGTGTTTTCACACCTGTGACACAGAAAAGCACATTCGCTCTGCAAAATCACCTTTCGGGACAAGTGAACAAAATGATACTGGCACTCTTCATGAGGAGGGGTCCCAAAAAGGCCATGTTGAAAATGTAGTGCAACACCTCCAAAAAATGGCCATGTTACACACAGGCATTAAATAATTCCTATGCTCATGTGTGACTTTGGTCACTTGGTAGCTCTTCACAGCCCTATCGGCTCTGGTTAGAGTTTGTTTTTACAGCTGTATAGCAAGAGTCATGCTGTCGTCTTGCTGATGTATACAGAAAAGGGGGCTCTGAAGGCATGGCCAGATATTGAACGCACTACAGCTTGCTCCTTACACCAAGTGGAGTTGAAGCACATCATTCTGCAAATCTCTCCACATCTTCTCCAGTCATTAAAGTTGCTTTCTTCCTCCCCCCCGTCATACTGTTTTCTTGCTCCCCACAATGGGATCAGAGAGAGTTTCTGGGCTCAAATGAACATCATCCAAAACTGACTCCCAGCAGTATTATTTTTTTTAATAAACAGATGAACTAACAGATTCACGTTTACAATTTCAAGCATGAATATTACCATATATTTGGCAGCATGTTCTATGTTTGCACTTTGCCTCTTTGAGAATTAGCTTTAAGACTTGACCAATGGCTTTAAGACAAAAAAGGGTATTTTAGAGTTAGTAACTAAAAATAAGTCTGAGTTGGGCAGGTACATTGTTATTTTCATCATTTTAATGGTCTTTAAAGTCTCTCTTTCCAATTAAATAGAACATAGTTACAGTATAAGTCTCTAAATTACAATTTTACATAGATACATAGATGTTGTTGGTAGATAAGGGCCTTGTGGGCCATTCAGTCTACCCTGACCCTCTTTCTAATGCTTAAGGTACCTTAGATGCTACAACAAGTTTCCCCAGTTTTAAATAACCAATTGATATTCTTCCTGAGTACAGCTTTTTAAATGGTTCAACACCTGTAGACTGCATACAGCTCTTTTCATGGAAATATGCTATACAAAGATTCATAGATAAATAAAGCACCTCCCTGTTATTTTGGAGGTAATTATAATTAAAATGTGAACTGTTCACATGCTGTGAAAAAATACTTTGAAGGAACATATGCAGATGTAATGCATTTTTTTCTCATTCACTGTACTGCATTGTATAGATATTTTTTTTTAGATGTGCAGTATGTGGAGATAGGCTCTTTGCACCTCCTTGCACCTCTTTTACAATAGGTAATAAATTCACAACACAACTATTTAGAAGTTTTGGTTTGAAAAGGCACACTGAACTGATGCTTGTTCCCAGGTGCCACCTATTAAGGAAGTTATGTACAAAGAGGTCCAGTGACTTGTTCAAGATCATCCAGTAAGGAAGTGACGGTTGTAGGATTCAAAAGTTGTAGTCCAGGGGCTGGATTTTCAAAGTTCCACTAGAGCGCTGCAAGTTGTGGTGATCTAGGGAATTCACCACATCCCAGCTGCATCAGGGACCCTGCATTGCATTCAGGTACAACAGGGTCCTTGTGCCAGAAATCTGATAATTGCCACTCCCGCAGGCATGCACCAAACCAAGTGGCACATCTATGGGTAATGCCACAGGGATCCAGCTGCTCTCCCCCCCTTGGCACAATCAAAGGGGTGGCAGGATGGCTGGGGGTGGGGAGCACACACAAGGCTAGTACGTAGGGTACAGGGGCAGAATAGGGTACAGTTGCTGTTGGGGAAGGGGTGGGTGACCATGTCAGTGAGGTTGCAACAAGTTGGGGTGCTGATTATAGAACAATATTGGCATGGACACACAATGGAGAATGGGAGTGCACAGCATTACACAGTGCCATAATCCCCCATGTTGGCATGGCCCTGGCAGCAGTCCCCAGGGCCATACCCATGTGGGGCTCTGGCAGTGTGTTTCTATAACTGCCATTGTCCATTGTGTGCCTGTGCCAATCTTGTGCCATAAGTGGAACCCTTCCTGGGTGCAACCACATTGACATGGTTGCCCACCCCTTCCCTAACAGCAACTGTGCCACTAGTATGCCACCCTATAAATACCCATTACAGCCCCATACCAACACATCCCCACAGTGTCTGGAGTAGTGCAAGGGGCTTAGACCAGGTTTTCCATGGTATATCTCCTTCCCCTCTGCTGCAGCCACAGTGTAGTTTCTTGCATCCCAGAAAAGGGAATGTTGCAGCCCCGCCATTGCGTCATCCCCCTTGTGGCATGGCACACCCTAGGTTTGGCCACAAGGGTGGCACAGCACCACAAGGATGCAGCGGCTCATGATTCAGATGCAAATTGCATTACTGAATTGCGAATGCAACATCTTTTGGTGCAAGGTACTAGTTGTGTCACAAATGTTGACACAAGCACCTTACGTCCATTGTGGGGCTTTGAAAATCCCCCCCCTCCAGGTTCATAGCTCCATGCCCTAAACCACACAGCCTCCAAACTGACCCAATGCATTCTTTTAAGTGTCACAAATTCAATTCAATTCAATTCATCTTTATTTTTAAAAGGCGCTTTTCTTAAAATCAAAGCGCCTGTACAAATTCATAAAACAATAAATACAATAAAGTTAAAAACTAATATAGGTCCTTAAAAGCTATATTAAAAAGGTGGGTTTTCAAAGCTCCCTTAAAACTAAGGACGGTCAGGCAATCTCGCACCTGACGAGTTAGAGAATTCCACAGGGTAGGTGCCATAAAACTAAACGATCTAGCACCAGATGTTTTCAAACGAACCCTGGGAATGTCTAGCAATCCCTCGTCAGTGGATCGGAGGGAGCAGGAGGGACTGTAAGAGCAAAGGAGCTCTTTCAGGTAGGTAGGTCCCAGATCATGTAGGGCTTTATAGGTCAGTAAACCGACCTTGAAGGTGATTCGCCAAAACACTGGCAGCCAGTGCAGTCTGCGAAGCACAGGCATTATATGGCTGGATCTAGAGGATCCAGTCAACAACCTGGCTGCCGCATTCTGCACTAGTTGCAGACTGCGAAATTCAACCCCAGATAGCCCTAGGTATAAAGAGTTACAGTAGTCAAGACGGGAGGTAACGAAGGCGTGGATCAATGTTGGAAGGTCCTCTGGAGGAACCAGATGCTTCACCCTAGCAATATTCCTCAGATGAAAAAAGGAAGTTTTGACGACCGCTGACACCTGAGATTTAAGTGTCAGACGGTCGTCAATTATTACGCCAAGATTCCGCACCTGATCTGAGGTCGTCAGTTGAACATCCCCAAGCCATAAGCCTGAGGGTGATCCTCTGGCAGACCTACCTCACAGCGACCTTTGTCCACAACCAACACCTCAGTTTTCTCTGGGTTTAACCTCAGCCAACTCCCATTCATCCAGTCTTGGATTTCTTCAAGGCAGTTATTAAATACCGACAAGGCAGCGTCCTGGCGGAGCACAAAAGACATATACAGCTGGGTATCATCTGCGTAGCAGTGAAAACCCAAACCGTATCGTCTAATAATCACCCCTAATGGTAGTATATACACCGAAAACAACATAGGTGCTAAAATAGATCCCTGCGGTACCCCGCAGGGTAGGGAGAATGATGCTGAGGAAAAAATTCCCGACACCACTCTCTGAGTCCTACCCTCGAGTTAAGATTGAAACCATCTGAGGACCGTACCAGACAGTCCACAGACTAACACTGAGCTCCAACAGCACATCATGGTCCAAGCGGTGTCAACGCTGCAGAGAGATCAAGTAGTACCAAGATGGATCGGGTCCTCGATCTCTCCTATTAGAGGTCATTTAGCACCCGACGACGCTGTCTCGCACTATGCCTTTTCCTAAATCCAGACTGGAGAGAATCATAGATATTGTTGTTGGTCAGATGATCCTCCAACTGCACTGCGACCACTTTCTCAATAACTTTACCCACAAAGGGTAAGTTAGAGACTGGCCTGTAATTTGCTAGACAATCTGGATCTAAGGAGGATTTCTTTAATAGAGGCTTGACTATAGCCTCTTTAAGGGTATCTGGAAAAATCCCCCTCTCCAAAGACTTCCAGATGATCAAAGCTAGGACTAGGCCAATCTTATCCACACAACCCACTAAGAGGCGTGTAGGGCCAGGGTCCAAATCACAGCAGGTCAATCACAGTGCTCGAATGATCATCACAACATCCTCGATTGTGGGAAGGCTGAAGTCAGACCATCTAAACTGGGTATTCGACATCTCCTGCCGACCACCGTCGCTCCCACTGGAGAGGGAAGAGTGAATATCTGATCTGATTTTGACAACCTTATCTGCAAAGAAGAGAGCAAGCACCTCACACCATTCTTGAGATAAAGCTCTTCTGGGCTGAAGACAGACTGGATTGCACAGTCTGTCCACAGTCTGAAAGAGCTGAGCTGGTCTATTCTGTGCAGTCGCTATCTCTCTGGACAGGAACTCTGCCTTCTTACGAGAGATTGTGGATTGATAGGCCGAATAATGGTCCATCAAACTAAGCCTGTCATCATCAAGACCAGACCTTCGACAACGCCTCTCCAGCCTTCGTCCAACCCTCCTCAACTCCCTCATGGTCTCATCAAACCAAGGAGACCTGGGGCGAGGGGTAAGAGGACGAACACAAACTGGTGCAATAGAATCCAGGGCTCCTGTTACTGCCTCATTATAAGCATGTACCAGGTCACCTGGATCTAAGCAATCTATCGGTAGGCTTGATAGGTCCAACACCGCCATCAGGTCAACTGTTGGTGATTAGGTTCCCTTACTGAACCCAGTTAGTTCTTCTGACCAGTGGCATTAATCTTTTAGATATAGCACTGTTTAAAACTCAGAATGTCTTTATTAAGATAAAGAAAATTATTTCAAACAAGACATACAACTTCAGTACAAAAGATAGTGTATATATGATCAATCTTAATAAATACAGATATTTCTAATATTGAAAAAAGTATACTTCTCCCAATATGTTGATATGGGTATAAACAGGTTGTGCTTTACCTGGACATTAACAGTGGGCAAAAGTGTGATTTAACACAATACATAAATGAAAGTAAACCCAAAAGCTGTCCATGCAAGTTACATCATTTTGCCACTTAATTGTTCAGCTTTGGTTAACTAGGTGAAATGCCTATTTTAACTGTTTGTTAGACATATATACAGCAATAAATGGCATTGTCATCATAGGCAAAGCTTCTAATGTTAAATAAACATATTATTTATCTAATAAAAATCATAAATTTCAGAAATGTGATTACCCAATTCAGAAAGACAGTAGATGCTAATCCATGTGCAGTATGAACAAATTTGTCTCTGGGTAAACGTTATTGCAGCTGACCCTGTCAGTAGTGTCAGATTCGTTTTCAAAGCATCCATGTACAGTCTCCATGCAGAGACATTAGCCGTTTGATTGTTGGTAAAATCTTGCTTGTAATTGTGACTCCAACCCCCACACAACATTTTTATTTACTTGTTTTTTACATTTTAATGATATGTTTTTGGATGTGATTGCACCTGTAAGAACTGATATGTTCTTATGGTATGTATTATGGATATTATGGATAATGCTAGGTCCTCCTCTCCCAAAGACTATTGTTCTGTATTCCCCGTCTGTGTGGTTTTGTGTATTGTCTTTCTTCCCTAATCACTTTATTTATAATATTGTATGCATAATTCCATTCCTTGTTCTCTCTCTTGTTTCTATTACCTGAACACTGTACTGCTTAATACTATATGTAAGTCCTTATTGTTGGTTGATGTGGAGCCTTTGTAAAGGAGTCTATGACTCAAAGGGTTGTAATTCTGAATGTTATTAAATAAGTAAATAAAAATATGAGAATGCAAGCGTCTCAACTTGTGTTGAACACTTTCTAGACCCCTTCCCGCAGTGGGATGGTTGCATTTCAAGGGAGCTATTCCAATGTCTAATATCTAAATAAAATACAAATAAAAAAAACACTTACCTGTATGTTGGTTTCCTCTTGTCTAAAAATGGGGGAGCCATACCACAACAAATTGCCATTCTTTGAGATTTATACAGTCCTTATGTGAACATCTACAGTGCCTACCTTAACATGCAGACATTAAGAATTCCTACAGGAATTACAATTATAATATTTCTGTAGAATTTAAAATATATTTTATGAATTATATAACACAAGTACTTAGGCAATTTGTTATGCAAGTACATACACAATGCATTGCAAAATCTATAAAAAGTATTTTGATTTTCAGTGCAAATTATTATGTTTCATCTTTGCTTAAAGTTATGGTTATACTGTATACTGACACTGTCTGAATGCTGTATCTTCTTAGTGAAGCTGTTTTATTGGCTGCTTAGTGAGAGGTATTGTATGCTGTTGTCTTGCTGACATATACAGAAAAGGGGGTCCTGGGGGTTTGGCTGGATACCAAATGCACCACAGCTGGCTGCTTCACTAATAGA
The DNA here is from genome assembly GCA_016271365.2 of Neoceratodus forsteri. Taxonomy (NCBI): domain Eukaryota; kingdom Metazoa; phylum Chordata; order Ceratodontiformes; family Ceratodontidae; genus Neoceratodus; species Neoceratodus forsteri. Next base: position 19,756,050 of record JADMNL010000025.1, read on the forward strand.
AGTTGAAGCACATTGCTGCGAATCTCTCTATGCCCTCTCTATTCATTAAAGCATGCTTCCTTCCTTTCCCCTGCCACACTATTTTCTTGCTCCCCACAATGGGATTGGAGAGAGTTTGTGGGCTCCTACGCTCATGTCCGGTTGTGCTTCCAGTCCTCTATCATACCTATGTATTCAGCTGATTCCTCTTTTTAAAAATGCTCACTTCAGCTTCATGCCTATTTCTTTTAAAAAACAAAACAAAAACCAAAGTAATTTCCCCTTGCTGGTCCCAGCTCCTGCCAGTGAGGAGAAGATTAATTTAGCCTCCATTATTGTTTGCAACCCCCCCACACACACACTGCACCCCAGTCCTACCTGGTTCCCCTTTGCTTAAAAAATGTTGTGTCAACAATAACAAACACTGACTGCTGACTTTTCTGCACCCCCTGTACCCCAATCCTACCATACCTGGTTCCCTTTTGCTAAAAATAAAAACACTGAATCCACAATACCAAATGTGGACTGCTTACATTTCTGTAGCTTGCAGTCGCTGTCTGGGCAAGTGATTTGCTTTGCTGATCTTGGGAGGACTCACTTAGGCTCTGTGGCAAATTTTTTATTTAAACTCTCTGCAGCCAGTAGATGGGCTAGAATATTTGCTTCTCCCTCCAGTCTAGCTATATGACGCTATAGTAAAAAAATTAAATGTATCCTCTAGGTCCCATTGGCAAGAATACGTGACACTCCCCCCCAGTCTAGCTATATGCAGCAATATATGGTGCAATATTAAATAAATTAACTGTATCCTCTAGATACTATCAGAAAGAATATGTGAAACACTCCCCCATAGATAGAGGAATACTATGATCAGATTTGGGTGTTACCTCCCTCGATAAAAGCCTTTCAGATATAATGAAATCATCACATAGACATGCCAAAGCTGTAATCAGAGTCTCCAAGGATGGGATGTTATCTTGACCAATTGTCACTGAAAAAGGTATTAACTACGGCTGTTTAGTGGCTCCATTTCTTTGTAATGTATATATAAATGAACTGGTGGATGTAAACATTTATGGAAATTGTGCATCTCCTATTATTTGTAACACAAATGGACCATTATTACTTTATTACTATACTATATTACTGAAGGAGAGAATTGTTGAGTATCTAGAGGCCAGTGAGGCACGGGACCCAAGGCAGCATGGATTCACAGTGGGAGGGGTCCTGTCAGCTGAATCTAATAGATTTCTTTGACTGGGTGACCAAAGTAGTACACCAGGGAGGGGCTGTGGACATGGCCTACCTAGACTTTAGCAAGGCATTTGACATAGTCCCACACAAAAGATTAATAAATAAGTTAGCCAGCCTTGGAGTTGGTCTCAGGGTGGTAGCCTGGGTAAAAAATTGGCTGGACAACAGGATGCAGAGGATAATAGTAAACAGAGTCCACTCTGAAGAAAGTGGGGGTTACAAATGGGTACCATGAGGTTCAGTACTGGAACCAGTCCTCTTTAATGTCTTTATAAGTGACATTGTGGAGGGACTGTAAGAAAAAGCATGTCTCTTTGCAGATGACACAAAGATCTGCAACAGGGTTGATACACAAGGTGGGATGGAAAGGATGAGAAGGGACTTGGCAAGGTTGAAGGAATGGCCAAATGTATGGCAGCTTAGATTCAGCGCAAAGAAGTGCAAAGTAATGCACCTGGGAAACAAAAATCCAGGGGAAGAGTATACAATGGGGGGTGAGATACTAAGAAAAACAAAAATGGAAAGGGACCTGGGGGTAGTCATATCAGATTACCTAAAGGTGGGCAAGTAATGTGAGAAGGCAGTAAGGAGAGCTGGGGGGATACTGGGATGCATATGGAGAGGCATCACCAGTAGAAAACAAGAAGTTGTTATCCCTCTGTACAGACAGTTGGTGAGACCCCATCTGGAGTAATGCATGCAGTTCTAGAGACCCCATCTCCACAAGGACATAGACAGGATGGAGGCTGTCTAGGGGAAGGCAACTAAAATGGTGCAGGGTCTGCACCAGAAGCCATATGAAGAGAGACTAAAGGAGCTTAATAAGTATACCCTGAAGGAAAGGAAAGAGAGAGGGGAGACATGATAGAAACTTTCAAGTACCTCAAGGGAATCAACAAAGTCCAAGAGGGTAGCATCTTTCAGAAAAAGAGATGTGCAAGAACAAGGGGACACAATTTGAAGATACAGGAGGGATGGCTCAGGGGTAATGTGAGGACGTATTTTTTCATGGAGAGGGTTGCGGATGCATGGAACAGCCTTCCTGAGGAGGTTGTGGAGTCAAAAACAGTGCAGAAATTCAAGAATGCATAAGACAGAGATAAGGCAATTCTAGTGGGGGGTAGGAGGAAGTAGGCTGTTGGTTAACTAGGATCTGCAGCTTATCCATTAGGTAGGTAAATGGGCAGACTAGGTGGGCTAAGCGGTCCTTATCTGCCATCAAGTTCTATGTTTCTATGTTATGCTGACAGAGCCATTCTGTTACCCTCACCCCAATGGGTCTTCAAAATGTTATTACTATAGTTAGTAATAAAATGACAAGTCTAAAACTAACAGTTACTATGCCAAATACTAAAATTATCATATCTGGCAAACACACTTCTTCTGTACTTTCTTAGATTTTAAGTAACCAGAATGTAGAATTGGTTCCAAATTGCAAGTGCTTGGGGTAAACATAAATAGTAAAAATAATTGGGATAAGCACTGAGAATCATGCAAGACAGCCCAAGCAAAAGAGATTCAAGGCCTTCTTTCATTCTGAAATAAATATGCTATAGAGTCTTTTGATGCTGCCCTTAAAGAGTAGCTGACGCCTTCAGTAGAACTTTGCCAAAACTTAATATTTAGACACAGTCCAGCTTGTATTTCACTTTAGTTCTGTATTTCTCCTCCCTATTATTTATTACTGAGGCCATTTGCATGAAAACAGGATCTTTGCTCCTGAAGAGTTCATCTATTCCTGTTGCTGTCTCCCTATTGGAGATCATAATGTACTGCTTGTTACATCACAGTTAGTCCCATAGCAACAAACTGTGATGTCACAGCATAGGATTATGACTTGATGTAGGGAGTCAGCTATAGAGGCAGATGAACCCTGATGGATATGAATCATATATTCTTGTAAATGTTCTTAGTAATAAATACTGGGGAGGAGGAAACTTTAGAATATATATGGAATGGAAGCTGAATTATAACTAATTATTATGTTTTTCAAAGTTATTTTTAAGAGGTCAGCAGCTCTTTAAAGTGCAGTATTTGATGCAAAAATTAATGTTGTGGTTTTATATGGAGCAGACATTGGGGGGATGTATAGTAGCATTTTATATTAGAATCATTGCAGAATATGATTTGAAGGAATTTTCTTGGTTTGCCAAATTACATACAGAAAGCCCATTTAAGAGCTGAAACAGGGGTTATGACTATACAATATTTTGCACTTTTTACATCATTTCCCTATCTTTGTAAAATCAGAGCTATGAATGAAGAAAGATTAGCATATCTAAAAACTTTGAGACTGGTCCAAATTTGGGGTTGTTCTTTAATATTTCATCTAAAGTATCCCAATGGGTCTTAATGTTAATTATGTCTTGTTGACTGCACATAAGGATAGTTTAACCTATTTAAATGTGCTATTCTCATTAAAGGGTAAAGACAACTGTATGCAAAATGAAATGGACAGAATCATTTACATACTTTTAATTCATTTAAACTGACTGCTTATTTTTTAAGTACTTTGGAGACACCCCTGATCCCCAACTAGATCTCTCCTTGCACATCTCTAATGTGTGTAGGGTTGTTAACAATAAGATTGATATGGCTTACACGTCCAAACACTTCCTCACTCCTGATGCATGTTTTGTTCTTGCTAAGGGAGTGCTCTGCCCTCCCTTAATTATGGGCTCCTTACCTACACTAATGTTCCGAAGTCCCTCTTATCGAAATGGGATATAGTTTATAATAATATTTGTTCTTTCACCTTCTCTGTAGGCCACCTCACACACCATTCTCTACAACAAAATTGTGTCAGTATTCCCCCAGATAATCTTGCTTTTGCTCTGAGATGTTTTGTTGATAAGTTGCTGACAAGTGCCACCCCTTCCATTCTGGATGAGCAGCTAAGGGTTGTTAACCTTGGTTACCCCTTAAGATCCAGTGCCACATCCCTGCTTGCTATCCCAAAAATGTGTACTGCTATGGTAGATCAGGCCTTTGCTGCATGTGCATGTAGGCTTTGGAACTCCTTCAGCCTATCTGTTTAGGGTGTCTCCTCTCACTGCCTCTTTAGAATGTTCTTATGGAACCACCTGAAAGACACCTCTGCCTGCACTTGCATGGGGTGACTGGTTCTTCCCTTAACTAATGTCTAAGGGCCAAGGTATTCCCCCTGGTCTTTCTCATAAGACAAGCAGAGCTCCCTGTGCTGTATGTACCTGCTCTTCACCTCAGGTTTTATGTTGTTACTGTACGTATTTTGTTTGCTTCTTCTGACTTTACTGATTTGTATTATGTATATTGATGTTACCTCTGTGTAGCCAACTATGCTTCTGTTGTTACCTCATGCATTGTATTCATTTGTTTGTACTAGCCTTATAGTAACCTCCTGGGTCATAACAGAAATAGGCATTTAATTGTCTAGTATGCTTACCTGATCAATAAAAGCTAACTAACTAAATAAATAAAATAAAATAAATTATATAAGATAATATGGGTAGAGAGTCCTATTTGAATATTTACACTGAAAATACATGTAGGAAAGCTTTGACTAAAGCTAAATTTTAGGTTACTACTTTGGTTTTCAAACATACAGTGTTGGCACGTATATGCGTAGATGTAATGTGATGGTAAACTCCTCTGTTGTGCACTATTTGTTGCACTGTTCTATTACTGCAAGTGCAAGGAAAAAAATGGATAACTCTCTTGAGTCAAAATGGGAATTTGTCATCTACTATGCAGAGTTAAATTTTTGCTGTATCATCATATAACATGTATGCTAACTGTGCATATCTATTACAGAGGGACAAGGAGCACTTAATCATGTAATGTCTAGTTTGCCTGTTTTTAAAAGATATGTATGTGAGATGTCAAATTGTAATCATATAATGTGCAGCATGTTCCTATGTAGTCTGTTCTTTCCAAATGTGCAGTATGTACTGTATAACAGATATATCTGCTTTACTTTAATTTTCACTATGTTCACACTCACAGCAGTAGTGCAAAAATAAAGAAAACACAAAAATAAGGCCATACCTCTCAACTGCTTGACATTAAAAATCATAGCACTGCCCTTCAAAATTCATAGCAAATGACCAGAATGTGTAGCGATTTCTTATTTTAAAGAATAATATGTATACAAATAGTGGGCCCCATATATTTAGTGTTAAAGGATGTTTCTATTAAGTTAGTTCAATGATTTAATAGTTTGTGTGTCCAGAAATCGCTTTATCACTATTAAGAATATCAGTACACTTTTGCAGAGCAAGGGTAAATTTGAATGTAAAAATCATAGTGCTATGCAAAATTCATAACAGTTGAGAGGTATGAATTAGACAATTGGTGAAACTGTAAAACTGTGTTTGCAAAGTGCTATTTTTATTGAGCTGTGCACAATCAGTGTAAATGAAAATACATTCTGTGATTAATTGCTCATTCAGTATCCAGTATCCTTCAAGTTATTGTGAAGTCTGTACCTGCTGGGGGTAAGATTTATGTTGCAAGTATTCCTACAGTGACATCGGTGCTCCCCTTTATGTTGACACCCTTATGGCAAAGCAGGAAAAAAGACCATTACGGCAACATTTGCGGTAATGGTCTTTTTTCCGTGTTTCACCTTCCCCAGTGTTACTCTCCTCCCCAGACCAACTTCGACCTGGAGTTGGAATACTAAAGTCTGGGGTGTGTGGGGGCAGAGCCCCCCACATGGGGAGTGTGAGGGGCACAGCCCCCCACAGAAAACACCCTTAAAACAGGCAGCACAATAGCTGCGTCATTATTGTGCCGCTCCTCTGGGGGAGGTCGGCATTGTCACTGTCGACCAAACTTGGTGCTTCCCAGTGACATAGCAGTATTTTAGTTTTAGTTTAAAACTATGACAGTGTGCAGCTGATTCAAGCAATTTACTGTACATGCAAGTCTACAATTCCAGCTTCAATGAAACTCTGTATGCAGTCCTGTCATCTGTCACAAAGTGCAAGGAAACTGGACTCCAGGCATCGAGCATGCTTTTCTTTTAGGGTAGTCAGTTTTAAGCCCCTCTTTACACTAGTAGTACCCATTGCTAACTGCTCTGACAAGAATGCCAGCATACCAAGGGGTAAAGTTTTGTTTCGGCACATGTTTAAAAAGTTTGTTAACTGTGATGTTCAGAGGTTAGAGAAGATCAGTACAGCAGGCAGGCAAAAATACAGGGATGACGTTGTTTGTTTCTACTAGGTCCAGGACACAAGAAGTGGTATGAGGATGGAAAAGGTCCATAACAAGAAGAGCTTTCTGTTCTTCTGGAAGTCCCATGTAGATCTTAATGAAATCAAAATAGTGCTTAAGCACTGTGCCAGTTGTACTCCCCTGTTGTTTCCTCATGGGCACAGTAATTGTGGGATTGTGTCATTGCCCAGTCTTTGGGGAACTTGTGATGAGGGTGGCAAGCAAGCATTTACTCCTTGTAGATTACTAATGTGTGGGAGGAAATCACGTTCTATGACTTACCGACACCGTCCTCACTGGCATGAATCATGGGCATATCATCTCAGCTATTTTTGTCGACCTTGCCAAGGCGTTCAACACTGTCTCCCACCCCCTCCTACTATCCAAACTCTCCCATGCAGGACTCTCAGAAACTACCACCAACTGGTTCCAATCCTACCTAGCTGGCAGGTCGCATTCTGTAAGAATTGGTCATCATACTTCTGCCCCCCTCCCCATAACCACTTGGGTCCCCAAAGGTTCGGTCCTCGGCCCAATACTGTTCTCCATTTTCCTGAATGACCTACCCTTGGTATGCCTGCACACATCCATCCACATGTATGCCAATGACACTGCATTGTATGCATCAGGTCCCTCCCCTACAATAGTGGCCTCTAAACTTCAGGAGGACTTCAATGCTGTTCAGCTCTGGTTTCACTCAAACCAGCTCTTTCTAAACCCCAAGAAAACTCTCTCCCTAACCTTAAGCACTAGACAGAGAATCTCCTGACTTCCCACCACTCCTACTTTCCATACCATTGATGGGACTCCTTTGGAGGCCTGCACCTTCTTCCGGTACCTTGGGGTCTGGCTCAACCAGCACCTCAACTTCTCAGCTCACATCGATTCAATCCACAAGAAACTTCACCCCAGCTGGGTGCCGTATATCGTAACAGGGGTTACATCCTACTGGCAACCCGCAAGGCAATCCTAAAAAATTGATCCTCCCTTTAATTGACTATGGTGATGTAGTTTACAGCGCTGCCCCTAAGTCCACCTTAGCAAGACTTGACCCCCTCTTCCATTCCTTCTGCCATTTTGCCCTGGACTGCCCCCCCAATGCACCACTGCAATCTCTACATGTCTCTAGACCTTTCTGCGCTCCAGAATTGGAGACTGATCCACTGTGCCAGCACAACTGCGAAAGTCTGGACACAGTCCCTCCCCCCTTACCTGGAATCTTCCCTCTCAGTTCAACCCCCTCTGCGTATTCTCTCAGGAACACTGACTCCCGGCTTCTGCATGTCCCACATATGTCCACAGCCAAAGGCCAAGCTGCCTTCATTTACCGGATGCCTAAACTATGGAACTCCCTGCCAGCTGACATTAGGCACACAGACAACACTCAGCAGCTCAACCATCTCCTCAAGTCACTTTTCTCCCCCACCTGCACATGCAGGCTGCCTTACCGTGATGCCATATATCCTGCCCCCCACCCTTAATCTCTACCGCATCATGGCACATCGTTAAGAGCTCATAGACCTAGGCACACAGCCAAGTGCATGGAGAAACTGGCCTGTAGCCGATTCTTAATACTATATGTGCTCTTCTAGTGATTTCAGCATGTGGACCGTCATGTGTTTAATATTCCCATCCTTGCATAGCTCAAATTATAGTTCATCTAGACATGTTAGTAGGTTATTTCTCTCCTGCTCTTCCCACATCTATTGTAACCAGTGTACCCACTGCTATCTCTGTAATTATGATACCTGGAGTGTTTTTGTACTGTTAATCCTTGTGTATGTTGCTATATATGTACTTTATAATCCTGTGTTTATTACTGTATATATCCCTTCCCCTTCCCTCCAGGATGCATCTGGAATTGAGCGGTACTCCGCTCAGTATGCCTTTCTGGTAAAACTCTTAAACAAATAAATACATTGCTTTTTTTAAAGGAGCACACCAAAGTAATGGGGAAAGAAGACTAGGGCAAGGAGGGGGATACTAGTCTGATTAGCACACAGTAATGTAGATGTCAGAAGGGCAGGGAGGATCTGAGTATATCGGATAAAAATGACTGTGCATGTGTCAGATACAACAAAAACCAAAAAAGGAGCAGAAGAGCTAACATAGCAATAATGAACTACCTTTACCAGACAGACCTGTGCCATTTATCAGGAAAATATTACTCCCCCTGATGGACTCACAAGTGCAGGATGCAGGCAGTTTACCAACGAAAGGCAGACTGTCATATCAGGAGATTCTACAGGGATTTATTTAACTCCAAAAATTGATTAGCGTTTTGCTCATAAAACTGCTAAAACATTGTGAAAATGCATAGCACTTACCTCACTGTGTTTAACAAACATAACACTTCTAGAAAACCTATATAAATACTTTCTGTACAGTTAGCATTATCCCAAGAACAAAACTGCTAATCAATTATTTAAAGCCCTGTTCTATCATCAGACACTGTGACTCCACTGTACACAAACCAGGTAAAAATAGCAGATTACTTTCATGCTTCCCGGGTGGCAAAATCATTGACATAAAAAACAGGGCCAATAAAATATTAAAGAACTCTGGAGATAATCCTGCAGTGGTGATACATGTGGGTACAGACAATGTGGGGATTGACCTCAAAAAGGATATATGCCATGAACAAATGGACTGGGGTAAAGAAATAAAGAATAGAGGGGAAAGGGAAAGGAGAAATTGTTTAACCAGGAAAGGCACACTAAGCTGAAGCTTTTTTCCAGGAGCTACCCGGTAGCACAAGAAAGTTAAGTTGCTTGCTCAGGGTCCCACAGTATGCAAGTGGGGGCTGTGGAATTCAAACCCAAGTCTCCAGGCTTAACGGTATTAATCTTTGCTCTGCTACCTGTTTCATGCTGCTCCAAAGAAAAGAATAATATAATAATAAGAATAAAGCTCTGCCCTGTTTTAGCTACCAAATGTATAGGCATTAACCAGTGCTATTGTACTTATCCTCTGTATGATTGCTCACCCACATTTATTCTATGTATGTACTGTATGAATGTCTATGTTTTATTCTGACGTGGAGCCTTTGGAAATGAGTCTATGACTCAAAGGGTTGTAATTCTGATTTCCTAAATAAATAAATAAATACGAGACTGAAAAACTGGTGCCTAAATGAGGGATATTCATTTATTGATTCATGGGGCTTTTTCAGTATCCGTAACAACCTTTTCAGCAAGGATGGTTTACATCTTAACAAAAAATGGGCACAAGTACTGGGAAACATCTTTAACAAACATTTAGAAGGTTCCTTTAAACCAATAGTGAAGCGGGACAGGAGTACAAGTATAGGGAATACTGCCATAGAAATATCTGCGGACATAAACCAAAAACTGATAACAAAAGGATACAGGTTGTCAAAATGAGCAAAACTGTCACAAACACATCCTCTAAAAGTAAAAATAAAACAAACATTACTAGCAGTGACACTATTAAATGCTTGCTATGTATTGCACGAAGCTTAAATAATAAGTAGGATGAACCTGAGGCTAGGCTAACAAGAGGAGAAAGTATTGATATAGAACTTATTATAGAGACTTGGTGGATAGAGATTGACCAATGGGGTAAGAATATCAAGGGCTAGTATCTATTTAGGCTGGTCGGGACAGAAAAGTGGGGTGGTGGACTAGCAATGTATGTTTCAATAAAATAATACCTACAGGTATAGCAGATAAAATCAAAACAAGTACAACCCAAAACAGTAGAGAAATAATCTGGTTGAAAATTATGGGAAATAATTATGTCAGCAAAATTATTGGTGCATGCAATAGAACACTCTGTTTGGATACAGACACCAACCTAACAGTTATTAAAGAACTATAACCTGCTTGTGACATGGGCAAGGTGTTATTAGTGGGTGACATGAATTATGGTGATATCAACTGGGTGGAAAATAAGGCAGAAACAAAACCAGGTTGTGATTTCTTGTTAGCATGCAAGGAACTGTATTTAGAACAGCATGTTAACCTGGCCACACATGGAAATAATATAGCAGATATTGCATTAGGATCTGAGAATACCATCATCAGCAACTTCCACGCTACTTCATTTCTTAGGGACAGTGATCACCTATGAACACACTTCAATATAAAGATTAACCAAATAAGTTAGTGAAAGGAAGCACAAAAAATATTTATTTGCAACACTGTGGATACCACTGCTTACATTTGGTAATACTGACTGTCAATCGCTACGGGAAAATAAAACAATTGAAGACTGCTGGCTTAGTATAAAAAGAAACTGTATCTGGCATGTACAATAAACACATTAAGAAAGTGAAGAAATACAATAACAGTGGAGTTAAACCAACGTGACTAAACCACAAAATAATAAAATTATTAAAGAAAAAAAGCAAATGGTATGTAAAACATTTGAAAGCAAGATCTATAGAATCCTGGGAACAGTTCAAGAACATACAAATAGTATGTAGAAATAGTATAAAGAAATCAAAATGAAATATGGAAATTCAGCTTACAGCAACTGCTAATAAACAAAGCAGTAAGCTGTTTTACAGTTACATCAACACCTTAGGGAAAACAGATGCAAAATTGATAACTTTAGTGAATAAGAAAAAGGTTATTATTGAACCCCAAGATATTGCAAATTTCTTTAATACATTATTTTTGCTCTGTTTAGTCTGATAATTGATGCCCAATCAATTCTACAAAACCTTAACCTTAGTAATAAATATACTCTAAGGGAGGAAGACATACGGTACTGGGGAAAATAAATGGTCTTAAACAATATGGTGCCCTGGGACTGTATGGCATAATACCTCAGATGGTTAAGATTATGAAAAACATATCTTTCTTGACTTGTGCATGGCCTTCGGCACTGTGCCACATAGGGCAATAAAAGAAATGTAAAACTCAGCATAAAAAGGCAAGACTGTGGAACAGGTAAAGAACAGGATCATCAAACATACACAGAGGGTGTCAGAAAATGGCTAAAGTATCTGAGGAGGGAGACGTGACCAGTGGCATGCTTTAGGGGTCTGTATTGGGTCCAGTTATATTCCAAATTGTCATCTCCGATATGAACACTCAAGTTATAAATCGGACAACCATATACGCAGATGATACCAAGCTGAGAGGACCATGTGACACCATTAAACAACTAGAAAGTATTTAAATAGATCTTGACGGTGTCACCAAACTGGTATATGAATGAGGTATGTGATCTAACCTCAATAAATGTAGTATATTGCACCTTGACAAAAATCCCATCCCACACCAGTACTTATTATGTAACACTGTTATAAAGCAAAGTGAAAAGGAAAGAGGTCTGGGAGTTATACTGTATTATGCATGACCCACTGGAACAGGAAGATCACTGTTCTTCAGCAGTAGCTAAGGCTAACAGAGTGATGGGTACAATGATAAAGAATATTAATAGTCAGAAAGAAGAAATATTTATGCCTTTATAGAGGTTATATGTAAGGCCATTACTGGACCACAAGAGTCACATTTGGTGTCCCTATAGAAAAAAAGATATAATAAGGGTGGAATGGGTACAAAGGAGGGCAACAAAAGTTATAACAGACTTGAAAGACATGAATTACTCTGCTAGACTGCAAAATCTAAACTTCTGTTCACTTGAAGAACATAGGAAAAGAGGGAACATCTTACTGATGCATGATATATTTGTACTTGCTGTGTGAACTAAGCCTGAAATTTAAAGATGTAAATTCTCTTACTAAATGACATTCATTACAACTTCAGCCTAGTAAATTGAAGAAAAACAAATGACAATTTTTCCTTACACAACATATAATAAATTTGTGGAACAATTTACTCGAACATATTATAATTCATTGCAAAAAATGGCATTCATGCACCAGTTAGGGTTCAACTTAATGCCACAAAAGAAGGTAAATGTGATATTAGGGTTTCCATCCCTAACTCCCCCCCCCACAGGAAAAGGACAAGACCACACAAGCAACCACAGACAGTCATCATCTAGTAAGACAAACAACATATAACTATCTTCAGATGACACAAAAGACATCCATCATCATGGTCCAGCACTTCTGCAGCCATGGATACACATGCACACTTCAACACATACACACCCACTTCTGGCGGCAGATTAAAATGCATGATACCCAACAAAAATGACACAAGTGGGTGTGTATGTTTTACAGTAAGCAGTTGTGTATGTGACTGCAGATGCACAAGCCCCATAGGTGCCACCACTTCTGCAAACAGGTGCAGTTTTAATTTGGGCACTGTACAACAGCAGAAGCACAGGCTACTCAGCTGCTTGAGTTTTTGCAGACAAAGTCGAGAGTGCATCTTTCACAATGTACAATTGTTTCTGTGTCTACAGAATTGTAGGCTTCACAGGAGCCTGCACTTCAGCAAATAGAAGTACTTTTTAAATCTGGTTATGCTGGATTTGTATACGTGGCAACAGAAGCAGAGACCCTTCCTGGATTTGTATATGTGGCAACAGAAGCATAGGCTCACAGTGACCTGTGCTTCTGCAGCCACAAGTGGGTGTGTATGTCTTACACTGTGCAAATGTATCTGTATCTACAGAACTGCAGGCTACACAAGGGCCTGCATTTCTGCAGAAATAAGTGGGTGTGTATGTTTAACACTGTGCAAAAGTATATGTGGCTGCAGAAGTACTTCTGTAGGCAGCACTGTTGTGATCTGGGTATTCTGGATTTGTATATATCTGGGGACAGAGCATTCTGGGTGGAGGCACCTATCCTTTGGAACACTTTGGCACAACATATTAGATCCGCCCACACAGTAGGGCCTTTGAAGACTAATTTAAGACTAATCTCTTCTGTGAAACATTTTCCTGATTGTTTTAATAATTGCTGGAATTTGTGGTTTAACTACTCTTTGTCCACTATTTATTATTTGTTGTGAAGTTTTACTAGTGTAGTTATTGTGAAGTACTCTGAGCCTTTTGGAAAGGGCAATCTATATATAAAATTGTCTTGCCTTGCCTATATGTGGCTGCAGAAGCAGATGACCCACAGGGGTCTGTGCTTCTGTAGTCAGTAGTGGCTGTTTTTGTGTTACACTATGCAATTGTATCTGTGTCTACAGAATTGCAGGCTACACAAGAGCTATTAATTGGACTATCTTAGATTTCTGTATCTGGTTTCAAAAGTGCAGACCCCAAAGGGGCTCGCACTTCTGCAGATGAAAATATTCATGTAGTTTAGGAATCAAGGATTTGTATCTACTGGTGCAGTAGCATTGGTCCTACATAGAGAAATACTATTGTGATATGAGTATCATGGATTTGTATCTGCAGGTACAAGTGTATGTATATGTGTTGAAGTGTGCATGTGTATTGATTGCTGCAGAAGCTGAATGTTGCAATATCACTATCATGGATTTTTATCTGTAGCCAGATGTTGGTGAGTATGTGTTGAAGTGTACATGTGTATCCATGGCTGCAGAAGCACTGGACCATCATGATGGATGTAGCTGTAATCTGGAAACAGTTGTATGCCGTTTGTCTTACCCGATGATGGCTGTCTGTGCTTATTTGTGTGGTCTTGTCCTTTTGCTGCTTAGGAGGTGGGGAGTTAGGGTTGGAAACCCTAATGTCACATTTCCCTACTTTTGTGGTGTTAAGCTGAACCCTAACTGATGCATTAATACAGTTTTCTGCAATGGTTTTCCTTCCTTCTTAAAACATTATTAAATATTGATCACAGCAGACCTTGAGGCTTTAGAAGCACTGTCCCTTATGGGGCCAGCTGTTCTGTAACCACAGGTACACATGTCCATAGCAAGATATCGACATTCGCCTCTGTATGCAGAAGCACAGGCCCCAACCTGCAGTTTTTTGCAGTGAATTCCCTTTTTATTTGAGATAATGACCCTGCACCAAAGAAAGAGTCCATCTGCCCCTCAAGGCCCTGCACTCTGTGTGGCTACAGATGCAAAGGATTCATGCAGCAGTCTGGTGGGTTTGTCAGTGAACATCTATTGGAGAAAGACACATACATCAGTGCCGCTGGCATGGCAGATATTCTCTTTGTCCCCTCAGTATATGAGGATACTGTCTTTAGTGCCACTGGCAAGATGGGTGTTCTCTATCCTCCTCAGCAAAGTAGGACACTTTCTGTCCATGCTACCTGCAGGGTGGGTGTTTTCCTGGTTCCCATTGGTAGAGGGAGAAACTTTCATCGGTCCCACTGTCAGGGAGGTTGCTCTCCTGGTCCCTCTCAGCAGAACAGGGACACTTACATTAGTGCCTTCAGCGTGATGAGTAACTTCCCAGCCCCACCCCCCTGGTAAGTGAAACTCCAGTGTGGTAGGGTTGCCCCACCTGCCTTTCAGCTTTTGCCCCACTCCTCTTATAATTGAGTGTGAGGGGCTATGGAATGGTGCTCCTGAGTGTGCAGTTCCTCTAACATTAATTTTACCCAGTGGGTCAGATTTTCAAACATTCAGTACTGCCACAAGCCCCCGATGTGCTAAACATTTGGCACACGGGGCTTACGGCATTCACTGGCTGACATTTGGGATTTTCCATCCCTTGTGCCTAGTGTGTGCCACTCCTTGAGGACTAAGTAATGGAGCTTGCACCAGCTATTTGATGCAAGCTGCCGTAAAGCACAGAAACTGTCACAATTGCACCTGCTATTGGAAATTCGAGTGCAGTTGCGGCAAAGGGGTTCAACGCACTGCCAAAAAGTCCTGGGCTCAGAGGGGGATGCAACCCCACCATTCGAAAATCCTGTCCCATAAGTGACTATTAATGGCCAACAAACACAACAGCATGATAAATGCTACAGAGGAGTATATGAACAAGGATGAATTTCCAGCACTGAACCCCTCTCCAACTGGGAACCAACAAAAAAAAAGTCAGGGTTAGCTCCCCAGTGATCCCCAAAGATGGGGCAGCAGCCCTCATGCTGTTGGAATAATTTGCACAGCTCCTTGCTGTGATGGTGGCTCTATGGCTGACTGTCTTTGAGGCATTAAAAACAGGTGAAGGAATTTTCTACAGCAAACCAGACAGTATTGGATGCTGAAGCCTGCATTTCAAGTGTAAAGCATGAACTTGAAAAGCTGAAACAGGATAAACTATGAGACTCCTGCTGCATAAAGAAACTTGAGAACAAAATTGGGTCTCAGGAAAATTACTCAAAGCCCTACAATATCCTGCTGTTTGGATTACCAGAAGGTGAAGAAGGTGGTGTTGCACAGCTTTTACTCAAAAATTACTGCTAAATACCTTTGGTCCTCCTCCCAACACTTCAACATACCTGTTAAAGGGCACAAAGAGGGGGCAGCCTAATAAATTAAGCTGGCATACAGGTCTCAGGTGATGATCACCAGGTGGTTTACATTTCAAGACAAAGTGCACATGCAGTAAAAAAGCCTGAAATATCTCAGCATTACAGTATAAGGCGAAAACCATCAAGCTCTTTAATGATGTAAGCCAGGAAAGTCAAAAGAGGTAGCTTTTCTCAGATGTAAAAATTGAGTTACAGAAACTCAACATATGATTCCACATGATACATTAGACAGGTTCAGGGTATGGACAAAATTGGGACAGCTCAAATTTAACACAGAGGAACAGGAAAGCCAGGGCCTTGGGAAAGAATACCCAGGCTCCCTCCCATACCAGTGTGCACTGAAATCTGCCACTGACATGCTGGGTCCTAAATAATCAAGGCATGGATTCAAATTAAGGGATCTGCTTATGTATTTCCTTAGATGCCACTAGTCCTAACTTGACATTTCTCAGTCCACCATGATCCCTGGACTCACTGGGGCATAACCATATCACTGCATGAGATACTTTAAAGTGACACAAGATTCAGGAGCAGAATATCTAACATGGCAAAGTCCCCAGATCTGAGCAGCAACTGCTGCTGAACACCACTGTACAATGCAGAAAAGTGTGAGCCCTCACATGTAGCACTGCAAAAAGACTGCCCTACTTGATTGGCACTATGAATCAACTGGCTTCCAAAAGAAGGGAAGGGGGGACACAAAGCTGCACCAAACCATGAGTAGGTTGACTTGGGCAGTGGAAATGTACGGGGTCTGTTGCCTCCCCAGAGCCCTGTGTTATTTGCTCCATGGGTTAGTGTGGGGACGGCAAAGCCCAAGACCCACAGTAGCAGCAGCCAGTGTCTAATATTCAATGAGAGCTTGGGAGCATGCTCTGCTCAGGGAGGGGCTCTGAGGCACCCTTTTAGACTGTTTTGGTAACCCTATCTTCTGAGATAGAGGAGGGACCGCATTGCTAGTGGGTCATTAGCATGCAGGAGGAGGTCATATTACTGATGTAATGCAACTGCAACCGCACCTGGAGTATGGCATTCAATATTGATTGATTGATGTATTTATTTATTGAATTTTGTTGACCAAGTAAGCCCACTGGGCCCCTTGGAGTCCCTTTTCAGGAGCGACCCGAGATTAGTTACAAAGAAGGGAACACAGTTTAACATCCAGTACAGCATACAAGAGGATGGTAAATGGCAAGCAAAGGGACAAGACAAGATTACATCACTGGTAGGTTAATAATACAGGAGAGACAATAATAGAGTGATAAAATCCAGTAAACAAGATGGAACTGAAACTCATTAAGTATTTATACAGTGATGAAAGCATAATAGATTGGTAACATAATACGTGCTTGAGCTAGTAATAGTAAGGGCTGATGTGATGAGGGGTGGGAACTTTCCTGAGAAAGGATATAAACCTGCTAGAGGCAGTCTATAGGAGGGCAAAGAAAATGGTTCAGGGACAGCAGAGCAAGGTGTATGAGGACATACTAACAAAACCAGTTAGAAAGCACTTGAGGACAATCTGGAGTTCAGTGCTCACGAAAATGTAATGGTGCTCATGAAAGATGCCAAATGACCATTTGGCATCCCTCATTAGCACCATTAAAGTTTCTTAAGCATTGAACTCAAGGGTGTCCTCAAGTGCTTTCTAACTGGTTATGTTTGTCTGAATTGTGGATTTGCTTCCTGAGAGACCACTGACAGCTTCTTCTCCCAAGCACGCTGATTTTTGTGCCAGAATATTAGGACAGAATTAGTTATCTCAACATGTTCTCACTCAGGGTGGTGGGGGGACATGATTGAAACCATCAAGTAGCTAAAAGGTATCAAAAAGATGAAATTGGAGACCTCTTTAGCCATAGTAGGAAAGGGACAACAAAGGTGCACTACTATAAACTGGCAGGGGGAAAGTTTAAGAGGAAGATCAGGAGACACTCCTTCACAGAACAAGTGGTGATAGGGGTGAACAAACTCCTGGAGGAAGTTGTCTCCCTAGAGATGGTTGAGGATTCAAGAGGGTGTAGGACAGGGTGAAAGAGAGGGTAGGGGTCAATGGGGTATGAAAGGGGCAAAGAGGGACTCAAGGTTGATAGGGTGGGGGGCAGAGCCCTTAGTGGTCACTGAGAAGGGGCTCTGAAATTCAAACAGACTTGATAGAGCAGTAGGTCTTCTTCTGCTGGCAGTTTTCTTACATTTGTATGTTTGGACATAATTCAAACAGTAGATAGCAATAAGATGGTACAACCCCTCATAAGGAGTGATGCCTAGACAATGACTATATGTTGAGTGGACTATATCTTCATGCAATTAAAGTGGCTGCAACAATAGGGGATATGACTCCCGGAGACAAAACACTCTGGTTAATTATACCAGAGCAGTCCCTGAGTTTAAAACCCTATAGTAACTTGCTGCTGGACTTGTGGACCTTCCTCCCATTACCCTGCTTGTTTGTGGTGCTCCTTGGGGCCTGGGAGGCAGTTCTGTGTCTCCTCACAGCAGCCTAAAAATGTGGACATGATGCAGTCATTGACTGCAATAGGGCTCTTCTAGAACCATGTACACAACCTCACAGTGGACTTTACTTAATGTGTTTCAAGGTACTGTTATGTAGACTTGTAATTGAATCCTTTTACTGTGCTGGGTCACAAATGCATATCCTGTTATACTTTTTGGGTTATATACATGGGTAGATATGCTGTACTGAAGGGGATCTGAAATAAGGTTCAGGGAGGTGGAAGCCACCCCTTGCTGAACCGAAGTCAGAGGCATGGCACCTTTACTGCACTGGCCTCCCAGAAGTGGCTCCCTCTTCCTGGTATTATCCACTACTAAAACATCCCAGGCCTTCCTCCAGTGTCTGCGTGGGATAATCTCTGACCAAGCTGTTGTCACCCCTGGCCATTTTATTTTATCAACTCCAAGTCTCTCAATATCTTGTGGACCAGTGCCACCCAAAGCAGGGTGACCAAATTCCCCCAGCATGTATGATAAGTAAGTCTGGTGCAGGCAGAAATCCACTGTTCTCCTCCAGCAGTGGTAGCAGCTGCCTCCATTTCAATCCTCTCCTCCCTTGCCATTCGATCATGATCCTCTCCGAATCATGTCCCAACTGGTAGCCCCCGGCCATGGTGAGTGCCCACTTCTCTGCCCAATGGATAAATGAATGGCCGACAATCCACACCACCCTATGTTGTCTGACCCATGTAAGACATAAATTATATTGGTTAAAAGTCATTTCTCAACATATCTTCTATAATCGTGGGAGGACCATCTGCCCACCTGTTGTATCTCGATGAGGGAGCCTCCTAGCCGGGCTACTTCCAAGGCTGCTCCTATTCTGAATGAGTGAGATGCAAACTTCCCCAGCTCCTCTCTGAGGAAAACCATCCCCTTTTTGAGCACTGCAGTGACCTGAGCTGCAGTTACCAGGTCCCCGTTGCTATGCCTAAAGAAACCAATGCCCCCCCTCCCCCGCGGCCTGACTGCCACATAGTCCACTATGGCTGTCACCACTGCTGCTTCCACCTCATTTTTCTGGCTAAGCTCTACCATGCAACCCTTATCCACCTGATCTGTTTTGGAATGCTTTTGCCAAACCGTGGCTGTGCTAGCCGACCACAAAATATCCCGTTCCTGAAGGCCACCCGACTTGCCCCCTTTTCCCTGTGTCACCACCTCCCCATCCTGGAAAGCCCCCTTGTGCATTACTCTAAAAATGGCTGTAAACAAACATGCCTCATATGCTGAGGAACACACACGTGGCAAGGCCCCTGCCAAACCCTCTGGCAAACCCCCCCCATCATCCTGTGTCTATCCAGCCTCCGGCCTTGCAATCTAATCCACCCCTGCTGCATCCTGTGAATGGCTGGTGCCCTGATGGGTCCCCCCCAACAATTCAACTTGTAAACCATGCCAGTGCTAGCTAGGTGTATGCCTATGGTGGCTTCTGACATACCCCCCCCCTCCACTTGTCTACCATATACCTCATGACCTGGGATTCTGTCACTGGGCCACTTACCTCCATCTCAGCCCATCCCCCTGAACCCCTGGAAACTCCTCTAAGCTGTTTTGTAGGCCCTCAGCATGTTTGGGGCCCAGGCGCTCTGGAAGAGTAGCTGGGCTCTGTCCATCCAATCTCCTAAAGGTGTGGGGACACTTGCGATCTCTGGACAGCCGCCCTCAGGGCCAATGCTTGGAACCTGTCCTACTGTAAATGTGAAAGACTGTCAGCTATCTCATTCTTTATACCTTCCACATGTCTAGCCTTAAAGGACAAGTTCAGCTTCATCCCCTCCCACACCAGCATATGAGTCACCCGTAGTACCACCTCTGTTGCCCCTGATTGTTTATTAACAATGGACACCACCGCCATGTTGTCACACGTGAAAATCACTTTCTTGTTCCTAAACCTCTGACCCCACACCACCAGGGCAACTCTGTACTAGCTATGCCCTTACCCCATCAGCTAGGCTAGCATTTGCTCAAGGTCTCTTGCTCCCAGCCTTAGCCTATGGTGTAGTTACCTACCTAGGAGCCACAAAATCCTCCCTCCACAAATGGAACACCACCTATAATAACATCTGCCGCTATGCCTCAGTCTCACCATGGTATAAATACCACTGTCAGCTCTATGCTGACCTAAATTGGCCTAGTCGCTTTGCCCATCGACTCCAGTCCAATGGCTCTCTAATCTACAGGATAGCCAGATCACACCTTCCCCAATTCCTTGTTTCCCTGCTTCAATCCCAGTCCCCCTCATATGGGCTTTGATCTACTGAACAAACCCCTTCTCTATATACCCAGATGTAAAAAACTGCCATGGGAGCATGTGCCTTCTCTCACATGGCCCCAAAGTATTGGAACTCTATACCCCAAGCTATTCACCAAGCTCCTACCCATGCTGCTTTCAACAAACTTCACCGTGATTATCTACGTGCCTCATGCCCCTGCATTTGCTTTAATCCACCTTGATCATCCTTTCTCCCTCTTTCCCTTGTAACTACTCCCCTTTTAGCTCTTCCTTACCTCTCTATATTTGCCCTCCTTTGTGTGTTCTTTCTCTCATCACTCACCTCTCATCACTCATCTCTTTTCTTCTCCTCAACTACATCCCCTCTCCCTTCATCCCTGTCCTTACTCATTAAAGCTGAATAGCTAATTAATGGTACTTATTGTTTTGCTGCATTTAACGTTCTAGTCATTTTATTACTACACTGTTACTCACGTTACACTTGTCTCTCTCTCTCTCTCTCTCTCTATATATATATATATACTTTTGAATTTGTTCAAACTGTGTTACTTGTATCCTAATTTTGTTTAAATACTGTATTTCTCTCAATCCCAAAGTTGATTGTATGTTACTCTTTCCTACTGTGTTACTCATTTTCCATGTGCTGTGTCACATGGTGTGTTTTTTACTCCGCTGTATCCTCCCAGGTCTTGCCTAAAAATAGGCATCTCTATGTCTAGTGCACCCACCCGGTTACCAAAAACAAATCAATAAATAGGAAATGCCTCCAAGAACGTGATGTCCTTCATCAGCCCCAAATCCACCCACCTGGGTGGCCACGCCTCTGAGATCCATTCGCCCTGGCAACAGGCACCCATGCCAAAATCACCAGCAACATCCATTAAGAGTTCAAGATCTGTCCCCTCCTCCCAATGGTCCCTCTAAAATGTCACCCCATTGTATCCATCCAGAAAAACCTCCCATGCTACCAAATCATCCTTCACCCCCCTGCTAAGGTCCACTCAGTGGTGAGGTAGTTTGGCCTTTGCAGACGCCCTGGCCAAGCATCTGATGAACACCCTCCCTGGTGCCACTGCTCAACATGCAAAGTTCATATGCCCCACAACTTGCTGTATTGCCCTGAGTTGCACTCTCCTATGCCCCTTGATCCCCTAGATGAGGCCCTTCAGCCTGGCCACTTTGTCCTCCAGCAGGCAGTAACACTGTTGATCCAAATCCAGTTCTATCTCCAAAAATTCCAACCACCTGCTCGGGCCTACGATCTTGTCCCCGGCGAGAGGAACTCCCAGTTCTCCACAGATTTACTTCAAAAGTCGCGAGCATAGCCTTTGTGTTCTCCCTGCCCTCCCCAATAAATAAAAACTCATCCAAGTAATGGACTACTGCTCCTTGTTTATGCCTTACCTTAAACACCCACTGCAACCAAGCACTAAAAACTTTGAAAGTGGCACATGCCACCAAACACCCCATGGGCATTGCCTTATCAAAATAGTACTTCCCCTGAAACTGAAAACCTAGCAACTCCCAATCCTGCTCCCTGACTGGCAGGAGCCGGAAAGCTGATTCTATATCAGTTTTTGCTACCCATACCCCATTCCTGGCCTTTATCAGGTCCACCACCTTATCCAAAGTGGTATATGTCACCACACTCCTCTCAAGTGCTATGACGTCATTCACCGACTCCCCATCCAGGTATGAAGGCGGTGTATTATCCTGTATTCTCCAGATGCCTTCTTGAGTACTATGCCCATGTGTGAGACCCTAAGGTTCTTAAGCGGAGGGACTTCAAAAGGGCATTCCTCTCAACCCACCTCCCACTCTTTCCTGATCTTCCCCTCCACTATTTCCTCTTTTTCCTTGATTGATGCCAGATTCTTTGTCCCCATGAACTTTCTGGGCCCTGAATAGTAAAAGTTAAACCCCATTGTAAAACCCCTCCCTCAGCATTTTTCCCACTTTGCAATGAAGATAATCCCTAGTCCATGCTGCTACCAGTTTTACTTTTACCAGAGATCTAGCCAGGAGAAAACCCATCTCCCCCAGCATCCCCGGGTGATACCGTTCAGTACCCCCCAAAACCCCCCTCCCACTCTGCCACCTAAAATTGCCACTTTGCCCATTGTACCCTCTACCCTCCCCTGCCCCCAGTGACCACCTCAAGAGGACTGCCCCTGTGCTGGTGTTGAATTTCTGTTACCATGCATCTGACATCTGAAGCTGGAGTGTGCTCCCCTGCACCCCAAGCAAGCATGCTTATACTTGCAGTTGCTCCACATACAGCTTGCCTTGTTGTAGGCCCAGTAGGCTTTTGTCACTGCCCCACCATTACCCTTCTTCTCTTCCTTGCCTTCTCCCCCTGGTGCTGACCAGGTCCTAATCCAGAGCTCTGATAACGTGACATCCCACCTGATGTCCCCATGAGACGCTTCTCTATGCCAGAATTTTTCATCATAGATTAACTGCCCGTACCCGCTCTTGACCCTATAGGCATCCCCAATTATGGCCGAGTATGTGAGGAGTTGTATAGCCAGCTCCAGCTTCTTTTGGAGCATAATCGTGCTAAAATGCGTGAAACCCTCCATCCATGCCCCAAAAGTCCTCCCATTGTAGGTCACATCCTCACTGGTCTTGCCACAATGGCCAAAGCTACAGCCATTTCTGAGTTGCCAACCAGCTTCTTCTGCTCATACTTGTTTACCATATCTTTATCGATGAGGGCAAACATGTCCATGTATTCTCCCTTCCAAATCTTTTCCTTTAGGACTTGGGAGACATGGTCCCCCAGAGTCATCCCCAAGGGCCAGCCATAGCTGGCTTTACTGCCTCCCTGACCCGACCCCCCCACTACCTACAGCCTTTCCCATCTTCTTCTCCTCCTGCAGCTCTTTCCATACTTTATCCACCTCCTCCCAACCTTTCTCGCCCTGTGTCTCCATAACACCTGCCAGGTAGCCTTTAAGGCTACCCTCCACCGACAGGTCAACCACTGGTGCCTTACCCTCCTCCAGCTGAGGCTCACCACTCTCATCCAGGTTGTTCCTGGTCAGCCTCTTGTTGGGTCTCTCCTTCCTGGCTGGTGGCTCCTTCCTCTTGTCCCCTTTTCTCTCCTTCTCCTCCTCTGCCCTTGACTCCTTGTAAATAGCCTGGACCTGTTCCATCAAATCCGCAGCTTTTTGTGCCAGTGCCTCGCTGGCCTTCTGCTTGTTAGCCTTCTTGGGTGCCATCCTGAAATATAAGAGACTAATTAACCAAATTGTTTTTCCCTTTTGCCCCTTGTTAGTTGGGGGGATGCACTGCTTTTACCCCTGCCTGCTAACTACTCAGCATGTCTCTTGTGGTACCTGGGCTGGCCCCTCCCACCTGGAATGAAATCCCCTTGAACTGCACCCCCCTGCTGTGTCTTGGTGCTGTGTCCACGTGATCTTCCACTCTCTCCTCATCATTTTATTTTTTTGCATATATAACCCATTCTCTTATGTGTCCCTTACATGCCCCCTGAGGCATAATCCCCCCCCCCACCAACGGTCCATGGTGGCCCTCACCCATCACTAACATTCATTATCTATATCTATTTTTTTTTATTTTATTATCCAGGCCATCTGGGGGCCATGAAGCCTGCCCAGCCATAGCCTACTTGTTCTAAATTACAATTGCAAGATCTGCTCCATATACAACAACGATCACCCCTGGTGACCTCACCTGGTGGGCCACTGCTGGGCCAGCTGCTGCTTCGTGGCCAGTTCCAAAATGGTGGCCATGGCACAAAATGGTGGCCTGGCTTCCCTTGGGCACACCTGCAAACTAGACACCACCGCCCATTGGGGGTTCAGCTGGCCCGATCTTAAACTTGAGCAAACCTCCTTGTCTTAGGACTGCTATGTTCCCAGAGACTGCCTCGTGCCCTCAGACTGCAGTCCTGGCCTCAAATCTAAAAATAAAAATAAAATGTTCTCTTTTATAATTTTGCCCATAAAAACCCCAGCCAGGTGCTCAATGTGGCCCAACACACCAATTCCTCCTGAGAGATTCAGTAAACCAATTCCCCACAACCTGAGAATAAAATGCCCCCCACCACGTGGCAATGCCTCCTGAAAGTGCTGCTGTGGCCCAAACACACCAGAGAGGTCCTCTGTCCTATCTGGTTCCAGATGAACAAAACCTTATACCCCCTGCAAAAAAAAAACATGTGACACCACTAGTCCTCTTCTGTGAGTGACTCATGCTCCCCGACACATGATCATGCACCACCCTTAGCTTTCGGCTTCTACCCCCCTTTGAGGGGTCCTTGTAGCTTGGGCCTCAGTTAACCATTAAAAACCCTTTCTGGCTGGGGACCCACTGTGAGTCACTACATGCCCCAAGGCCCGTGCCATGCGGGTCCAACTGTCGCCATGTGTACTGCTGCAGCAAAGATGCCATGCCCACACGCCCCTGGGCTGCCCAGAGCAACCCAAACACCAAAAACTACTGCAAATTCCTCTTTTCTGTGGCTGGACCATGAGCCCAAAATGCCTGGGTGGAAGTCACCCACCCCAAAGTGCAACAACTGATTTATAAACCGCTAGTCTACTGTCAGCAGAGGGCACCATGCACCCAACCTCCTAGCCAGCCTAAAAGCCAAAACTGCTGTGAAAACAAAGGTCCCAGCCTGTGCATGAGTCCCAATGGATGTTGCACCAGACCACTGACCCATTCTTTCCAACCACGAGGACTTTTTTAAACCACAAGGAGGCCCGTTGGTGACGGATGCCATGCACTCAGGCCCACTAGATGGCCCCCTCAGTCCCTCTTATTTCAGGGTTGCCAGCAGAAACATTCAGAAACACTCAACCCATCTTGTACTCACCCCCGTGCTTAGGACATACTCACTTGCCAAAGACAAAGAGCTGACCCCATTGTTCATTAACAGAATTAACAGGTGCAAACCATGAAAAGACTGGTAGTACAATAAGCAACAATCATTAATGGTTAGCCAGAAACCAAACAAACTTTCATAATGTCCATGGGTTTACCTGCCTTAACCAGGGTGGCCTGCTGAAAGGCCTCCACTCTACCAAGGTCTGGTTTCCCCATATCTTACCTGTATCCAGCAGAGAATCTACCCACTTTGAGATGCCTTGTGCAGATAAATAGTAAACTACCAACTGCAGTAGAGAGTTGGATTTCTCTCTCTGCAGTGCCTTATCTACCCCTCCATAGCCCTTCCCCTGAGATTCCTTTCCCCAATCAGGTGGGCTATCAATCATCCAGGTTACCTCACCTGGACCTGCCCCCTTTGTGACCTCACTCCCTTCCCCTTTGTGATGTCATCCCCCCCCCTCCTCCCCAACTGCATTTTCCTAGGCATGTCCTGACTTGTCCCCATCCCCCGTCCCCAGCTTCTTACCAGCTAATCCCAATGGTGCCATTGACAACCTGGGCTGCCCTTTAATAGGGCAACCTCTTTTGTCAAATCACCAATTGGTTCCTGGCCTATTACAAGAGCCTCAGAATCATCTTGTTGCAATGTATTGGCACTATGCATTTTTACATGTTGCCCTGTGGCCAGAATTCTAATTTACTGGACTCATAGGAGTTCAGTTTTGCCTTGCCAACAACACCTTATCCCTTTTAAACTTTGGCAGAAACATTTGTGATGATGTGGGATTTTGTGGTCTGCAGTTCACAAGTTGGCATATTGTCACCCCCTCATCTGTCAAGATGGCAAGATACCCAACAGCAAGCATAGTCCCATACCTTGATGATTTATTTAGATTTAAAACAGAAGACGAGTTCTGTTACCAATAGTTGAGGAATGGAGAGACAAATCATCTTACTGAAAGCAAGTGATGAGCTACAGTTGATAGAGAGTGAACTTGCTTTCTGTACATCACACGGTCCTCATTTTTCCAACCTTCTTATTATTTTGTCCTTTTTGAAAATTATAAATATATTGATTTTGTTGTGCAAGGCTATATGACTGCACTACTTCCATGCTAAAGAAAAAAAAATAATAGTTTTACTAAGGTTGATAACACCGAAAGTGTCTACCACTGGGGATGGGATAATTAAATAAGGTTGAAAAAATTAGCATGTGCAGGTCACTTAGCTCAATGTCATCTAATGCATTCCATATTAGTAGGCTATACTGCCTGCACAGACAAACAGACAGAGAAACAATGCTAGTGGGCAGTTGTTGATAATATATTGAATATTAAATAGCGTGATTATGGCTGCATAATCAAAAATAAGCACTTAATTTAAACTCTTGTCACTCTTGTAAATACTTCTTTCCAAAATCCAAGAAGCCTCCTGATGTACATCTCTTGTATATATTGCCTTGCTTATATTGTACACGTTGTATATATTTTGAGTAACTTATATTGTTTGAGTGTACACTTCCTGTCCTTGTAAATGAGCCTGCTCAATGGAGTATTTTTCCTGCCAATAAACTGACTTAACTTGACTAATTTATTGGTCCAATATTAGTTTATAAGAATACATTGATGCTTGCTGTATGTACAGAATAATTGATTTTTACCTGCATTATTTTAGGGCAAATGCCACAAATGTTTCTAAATACAGTCCTGGATAAATTGATATCTGACCCTGACACAACAGAACTCAATGGGTATGTTGTTGGAAAAATTAATATGCTGCAAGTAACACATACATTTTATTAAACTACCCAAGAAAATAATAATATAAATAAAGTACATTTATTCACTCGCTGCTGTAGTTTTGTGTTCTCGCCATCACCAGGTTTGATAGACCTAGTGGTCTCCTTCTGCCATCAACTTCTATGAGCCCTGGTTGTGTGTTTTGTGCGCAATCCTTTAATTTTTCAGATAAAGTTTATGGGTCACAGAAGTTTGATTTCTATTTTTGTCATATTTTATTTATCAAGTTGGTGGTTATATAAAAAAAAAATAAAATAAGCCAAATTAACAGGCTTTACAGTATTATAAATAAAAGCCTGACTTCTTCTAAGGACATGTAGTTTAACAGTTCCAGTCCTGCCCCACATGTTCAAAACATCTGCACATATGACGTAGTAGGCCATGGAAATGTTGAAAATAAATGTGTTTGGGAGGAAGACATGCCCAGAATTTTAAGCCAATGAAATTGCCAGAATTTTCAAGAGTGATGTATTGTGCTGGAATATTCTTGCTTGAAACAAAATCTGTTTTCATTTTTTTTATGCGTAACCAACTCTCACATGCTATAGTTTCTTTTTTATAACTATAGATCCTTCTATTATTTGGTCAGCAGGCAACAAACATGTATAGAAGAAAGCAGCAATCTGTTTTACACCTATGAGGAAATTACATAGAAGGAGGTCAGGTGACTTGCTAAAGTTTATACATTTAGATGGTGGCTATGGAGGGATTTGGATCTGTGATCTCCTATGCCACAGTTTGCTCTTCTAAACTTTGTGCCACACTGTCTCACATAGGGGATTTTTAGAATATTTCTGAAAGGCTTTCATTTTTCAATCCATCTCTGGAATTTCAAGTGTATTTGTGAATATCAGTGGATGGATGGATGGAAGGATGGATGGTTGGATTTGTATATATCTGGGTGTGTGTGTGTGTGTGTGTGTGTGTGTGTGTGTGTGCGTGTGTGTGCATACGTGTGTGTGTGTGTGTTACAATTTGCTTGCCCATCACCCCAAAGTTAGCAACGTGATGAACAGAGATGAGTCTGATTTCCCATAGCTGTGTGGCCAATGCCAAACCTCCATAATGTACTTGCATATATGCCTCATCCTCCCTTGAAAATAAATGGAATGGTGCATTTCTAATATATCCACAACATAGGCTGATTCTCCTTGTAGAACCATCAACAGTAGAACTGACTGCACACGGTCACCATTTCAGGTGTAATGATGCCAGCAATACTTGCTCAGTTTATGGAGTAAATTTATTGTCACCTGCACAAGAAATGCAAGATGACAGCTTGATACAATTCTTTAAAGAGCCTACATCTCAGTTGTTAGACAACAGTGAGCCTGGTTAAAATGAGGTGTCCTCTAATAGGACAGATAGGACTCATGACTTCAGGACATCCTTTTCTACCATATATGAGACAAGAACAATTTGCTGTCAAAGCAGTCAACAAAACTAAACAAATAAAATAAAGCAGTGTTTTTTTGTTTTGTTTTGTTTTCTTCTGGGTGGAGGGTGGGGTCATCGCCAGTAAAGTTCCTTTGGTGAATTGCACTTTGCTAATGAGATAATGTACTTTTTTTAAAGACATTTACTCTTGTTCAGTGGGGGGTTAAGACTCCTTCTTAGTCCAATAACTAAAGACTGCATTGTTTTGAGTATGATTCTCCCACAATTCAAAAAAACCTGGGCATGTGGAAAATGGCTAATTGAAATATATTACGGCAATTACAAATGGAGGTAAACTCTTCTAAATTGGAAAGCATTGGATTTGAACCTGTGCCTTCTACACACACAATGAAACAACTTCATATGAGGATTCAATTATTTTATTAGTCTTGCCCCAACATTTTGCATTTCAATAGGCTTTTTCAAGGAGACTTAGTGCTTGATTTTCTGCAGAATATCTATTCAAAACATAAACTTCAATTAATAATGCTAAATGAGCATCAATTTTAAAAAGAAATGTCAACTGAGTACCTTAAAGCTATTGCTTTTTTGCAAATCTTCACATTACTCTTCAAATGTGCTCTAAAAATGTATAAAAGGATATATTTCAGAAATAAATTAACTAATAGGATGCTAATAGATGCTGCATATTTTAGCACTGCACTATATGCTATACACCCAGTTGCTCACTCCACAGAGGCTAACAAGGTTATACTAAAATTAATGCATTTCACTTTTTAGACTATCAAAAACATAAAGCTTAAATAATATATAGAAAAGTACTATTAAATGCATTCCAAGAAGACTAGTGCTGCATATAAACTTTCTGCATACATTTTTTTGTGATTATAGAAGGTCACTATTGTCACAAACCCACTCAGCAGGTCAGGCCCTCTGCTCCCACAGTGCCAACCTCCGAGCGCAGTATTATGAACAGTTAACAGAACAGGGTAACCTTCCTGTCTGTTTGTGGGTCCGAATCACCTTTGGTCTCAAGTTCTGGAGGGATTCAAACTGTGAACCTTCTGCTAGTGTACCCAAATGTACAGGCTCAGATAATTCTGCTCTTTGGGGAATGCCAGATATCTTTTGCCTACAGGCACCAAACCAGGTATCCAAAATGAACCCTAAAAACTCTATGAAAGACCTTAGGAAAATTCTTACCTTTTCCCAGTTTGGTATTACCATTAAGCTTATGAACAGTGTCAACTTTAACCATCTGTACTTCACATGCAAAAGAAAGAATTTTGAAGGCACACCAGGCAGTTTCTTTAAATATAGATTTACTTAAAAAAGGTAAACAAATATGAAAATGTAAACACAGAACCATATATCACAAAACATACAATCACTTAAAAGAACAAGGTTAAAGTACAAACATAAACCCCTACCACAATACAATTAGACTTTCCTAACTAATGCATTACCTTCTAAACAGTGCTTAAAGTAGATGTTATTTTCCAAGAGCCCGCAAGAAAAGTGTGTCTAAGTGGAAATACAGAACACAGTTTAAACCCTGTGTCTCCACCCCTTCTACGATGCCTTCTAGTTCCTCATTTTAGAATATAAAAAATATACAGACAGGATGTCCTAATCAGGAGGTATATTAAATAAGGTGACATCAGCAAAAACTCATTTCCCAATATGACTTCTCAATGAAGTCTTTCCTTTCATCTAGTGTGGTTTCCTGCTTTTCAAAGACATCACAGGACTATTACAACTCTGCAGTTTTTTCACCTAGATGTCATATAGCTTCTTTTAGCACCAGTTGAAATTCACTGTCCTTCCTCTGAAGATGACATAAAACGGATATTTTAGTTCTTAGCTTCAAAGAAGCACAGCTCATCAACAAGGCCATAAAATGCGACTTCTTAGAAGTTAATCATATTACAGAGCTCTGCTGTTTAACATATATCCTGTCATTTTAACTGAAACCTGGTGGGGGGGGTCATCCCAGGAGCACAGAATGTCTCATGACAGACAATCACCCACTACATTTTTATATTTCAAAATCATAGAGCAATCAGAACCAGCTGGCCAAACATCACAATCCTCCCTACCTAGACTGAATTTGGGGGCTCTATTCCCTGCATGGGATGAGCTTCCCAAATCAGTTCACTCCTCATAGACGCGCGATAAGCCATCGCTTTTCTAATTTGTCACTCTAGCCCTATGTAGGATTGCCATATCGTACCCTTGCAAAGCAAGACTCCATCTTAACAATCTACCATTAGTTTTTCCCATTTGTGTTAGCCAAACCAGGGGGTTGTGGTCAGTTTGTACCACAAAATGCTGGCCATATAAGTATGGTTCTTACTTCTTTAGGGACCACACTATGGCAAGATACTCTTTTCCACAGTAGAGTATCCCTTCTTCCTGGGAAGTAACTTTTTACTCAGGTACACTACCGAGTGATCTTTCCCTTGGTTGGATGTCTGACTCAGTACTGCCCCAATACCCACATTTGAGGCATCAGTCTGAACTATAAATGGTTTGCTATAGTCAGGACTTGTCAATACCTGGAGTACAGCACGGTGCCTCCTTCAGTCTGGTAAAGGTTTTCTCACAGGCTGGTTCCCAGGTAATTTTCTTTGGCATCCTTTTCTTTACCAGGTTAGATAGGCAAGCAGCCAGGGTACTGTAATTTGGTACAAATTTCCTATAGTACCCTGCTGTCCCTAAAAAACTCCTGACTTGCTTCTGCATTTCTGGTCTGGGCCATGCCTGCATCACCTCTATTTTTATTTGGTTAGGACAGAGCTGTCCCCGGCCTACCAAATGCCCGAGGAGGTATGCCACTTCTTCCATGGCCACCTGCCACTTCTCAGCTTTGACAGTGAGCCCGGCCCTCTGTATCCTGCCCATAACTTCCCTAAGGTGGGACAGGTGCTCCTCCCAGCTGGCACTAAAGATGACAATGTCATCTGGGTACACCACAGCGTACTCCTCAGCACCATTTAACACCTGGTTCACCAACCTTTGGAAAGTGGCCAGGGCATTCTTCATTCCGAAAGGCATTGCTTTAAATTCAAATAAACCTATTGGAGTGATGAAGGCTGACCTCTCCCTAGCTCTGTCCATTAACTCTAGCTGCTAATACCCCTTGGTCAGGTCAATGGTTGTAAGGTAGGTCACCCCTCCCAACTTGTCCAGGAGTTCATCCATCTGGGGCATCAGGTGGGTGTCTTATGTCTTGACTGCATTCAGTCCATGTTAGTCCACACAGAAATGAGTAGAGCCATCTGGCTTGGGCACAAGGACTACGGGTGAGGCCCAGGAGCTGTGGGATCTCTGGATTACCCCTAAATTCAGCATCTCCTCCACTTCCCTACTAATGTCCTTTAGGACAGCCTCTGACACTCAATATGCTGTCTACTGTATGGGCGTCTGTGTCCCTGTCTCCACATTGTGCATCGCTAAGGGGGTTAGTTCAGGCTTGGCACTAAACAGTAGGGCAAAGTCTGCTAAAACCTCCCTTACTTCCTGGATCTTGTCCGGGGCCAGCTGGGGAGACAATTTAACTGCCTCCACAGAGGACTCCCACTTGCTTTCTTCCAGCAAGTCCAGAAGGGGGTCTCCTTCATCCATCCCCTGCCCAGAACTGCATACTGCAAACACCATGTCAGCCCTATTAGCATATGGCTTCATCATGTTGACATGATACAACCTTTCTGTCTGTCTTCTGTCAGGCAACTCTATAATATACAGTAGTTCATGTCATTTACCTTCCTAACTGCTTTGTACGGTCCTGCCCACTCAGACTGCAGCTTGCCTTTCCAGACCTTTAAGGACCATGGCTTCCTGACCCACCATGTACGAGTGAGCTTTGGCTCTGCGGTCATACCACACTTTTTGTTTCTGTTGGGCAGCTGCCGGGTTGCTCTGGGCTGTACCCATAAGCTCCTTCAGCCTTTCCCTAAACCTAAGGACATAATCCACTATGGGGGTTCCCTGGGTGGCATGCTTGCCTTCCCAGTTTTCCTGGATCAAGTCTAGGGGCCCACATACTCGGTGTCTGTAAAAGAGTTTGAAGTGGAAAAATCCTGTCGACCCTTGGGGCACCTCCCTGTATGCAAACAACAGGTGGGGAAGATATTTCTCCCAGTCCCTCCCATGCTGTTCAGCAAGTGCTCTGAGCATTGATGTCAGGGTACCATTAAATCTTTCCACAAGCCCATTGGCTTGTGGGTGATGCGGTGTCATGCATCTCTGCACCACTCTACACTTCTCCCACAAACATTTCATCAGGTCCGACATGAAGGAACCCCCTCAATCAGTGATAACCTCCTGTGGAAACCCAACATGGGAGAAAATCCCAAGTAAGGCATCTGCCACTTTGTCTGTCCTCAGTGAGGATAGGGCAACTGCCTCTGGGTACCAGGTGACATAATCCACCCCAGTCAGGATGAATCTCATCCCTGAGGAACTGGGGTATTTAAAAGCCCCACAAAATCCATTACCACCCTCTGAAATGGCTCCTCCACCATGGGCAATGGAATCAGGGCGGCTTGGGTTTTCTTGCCCACCT
This sequence comes from Neoceratodus forsteri, assembly GCA_016271365.2. Taxonomy (NCBI): domain Eukaryota; kingdom Metazoa; phylum Chordata; order Ceratodontiformes; family Ceratodontidae; genus Neoceratodus; species Neoceratodus forsteri. The sequence continues at coordinate 19,789,151 of JADMNL010000025.1, forward strand.
TTCCTATTTCTTGGCATGGGTGACAAGACCTGCAATACTCCTTCACCTGCTTGGGTGAAGTTGGGACAATAAAAATTCTGGGCCAACCGCTGCATAGTGTGCACAATTCCCAGATAACCAAACAAGGGAATATCACGTGCAATCTTGAGCAACTGCTCATGATACCCCTGGGGAATGACAAGCTGCCACCCTATCACCCCTCCCTCTGTCTGCACAGCCTGAGTATACATCAGTACATTTTCCCAATAAACCTTATGTTTACCATCACCTCCTTGTGCTCCGTCAGAGTCTGCCCAAGCCCTCAGCTTCTGTAGACTAGGGTCACTTCTCTGAGCAGCTGCAAACTCCTCACACATTCCCAAGGCATGGGGCAGGTCTCCTTCAGTCTCTAAACTAGGGTCCCTAGCACTAGCATCAGGGCAGTCAGGATCACTGGCATTTCTAACCCTCTGACAATGGGTCACCCCTCCTTCTGCAGAGTAACCCTCTGTAGCTGTGTGGTTAACTGCTACTGGGGAAATTTCTACCCCTTTTCATTAGTCTCCATATCAGGAGACACAGGCTGGGGAACCAGCCTCCCAGTGGTTTCCACAATGGCTTCTATAGGGTTCAGGAAACTACAATTTTCTTTTGCCACTTGGCTATCGGTAACTGCACACAACATCCCCTGCTTGAGATTGTTGCCAAAGATGACGTCCACTGCTAAAGTTTTGGCTACAGCCACCTGTTGCACAGTTCTCCCTGTTCCACCCCAGTTCAGGATAACACTGGTGAGTGGTAATGTTTTCTCTTCACCAGTGAACCCTAGTAAAGTGACATATTTATTGGGTATAAGCTGACCAGGCTCTACTAGATCCCCTTTTGCCAATGTCAGGGAGGCCCCTGTGTCCCTTAACCCTCGTGTCTGTACACCATTCACTGTGAGTGGGTGCAGGTGTTCCCTCATGTTCGCAGGCATGCTTCCTGGGACACACAAACAACCCACTTCTTTCCTAGCCCCATGTTGTGTATTGCTTGTCCTTGTGGGACACTGTCTGGCAATATGCCCAGTTTCTCTACAGACCCAACATTCATTTCTTTTCTCAGAGAAATCTTTTCTCTGAAACCTAGGGCTAACTGGTTTCAGTGGAGGCAGTGAGGGTTTTAGCTGCCCTGAAGGTGTGCTTTTCCCTTTCTATGCTGCCATGCCTGCCCCATTCTCTCTCAGAGCAGGTCTGCTCTTGGCATAGTGATCCAAGAGTTCAGCAGCTTCTTGCACTGTTTTGGGATCTCGGTCCTCCAGCCAGGTTTTCAGCTCTGCTGGGCATGCCCAAAAAAACTGTTCTAACAAAACCACATTTTCAATTTTATCTACAGAGTTTGCTTCAATTCCCCTCTCACCAACATTTTAAAAACTGACGTTGTTTCATGGCTAGCTCCTCGTAGCTCATATCAGGGCTTCTCCTGAGCTTACAGATATTAGGTCTGTATGCTTCAGCAGTTTAATCAAACACTTTTTTTTAAAGTGCAGCTTTAAGTTTACTGTAATCATTACTGTCCTCATTGTCCATTTGACCCAATGTATCCCAAGCTTTCCAGGTAAGTAGCGGGGATAGCTGGAAGCTCCCAGGACTCTCTAGGAATTTTAGCCTGACTACAAACTTTTTCAAAGGAATTTAAAAAGGCATCCATATGCTCCCCCTCTTTAAATCTGGCTATCAATTTGGAATTCAATTTGTAACCCAGTCCTGTAGTTCCAGTTAAACCCAAGCCACTTACCTGCTCTGGTGCGGGTGGTTGGAGTCATAGCTTCTCCAGTTCATGTTGCCTCTGGCGCTCTCGCTCCTCTCGGTGCACCTCTCACTGTTCATGGTCTGCCTCTCACCTTTCTTGCTCCCTCTTCTCCTCTGTGGCTCACTTCTGTTGCTCTGCTTCTCTCTGTTCTCGCTGCTCTTCTCGGTGTTCTTGCTCTGCTTATCGGCGTTCTCGCTCAGCCTTCCTCTGGAACTCCAGCTCCATTCTGCGCATCTCAGTCTGCAGCATGAGTACTTCTGGCTCCAGAATGCTGGTGACCTTCCCCAGCTGCTGTGGCCCTTCGCTGGCACTGGCCCTGCTGTCATTCTCATTGGATCAGGACACCGCACTGGCCGCTAGCCCTTCCAAACTCAAGGTTTGATCCTTTACAGTCACAGTCTGTGACTTGATGCTCTGGGCATCTGCTAGCATCAGGGCATCTGTGAGGTTCTGCTTGGTGGCTCTCACTTTGTACAGGACTCCTCTGTCCTGCACAACTGCCTCAAGAAGTCTACAGTGTGCCCGCTGTAGTTGGAAGCCATCTTCTTCCCTATCTATGACTACTCTAACTTGAACTTTAGAAAAAAAAAATAAAACAGGTAGGAACTTGACTGTAAGCCAAATGTTATAGTTCTGTTTCCTTTTTAAAAATAAATCAGTGCTTTTTTTTGCAAGTGAGCTGTACAGTATCAAGCTGACACACTGAACAATTAAAGCTTATATTATAAAATTTATCAGCACCACTGCTAACCAATCTGTCACAAATGCACTCAGCAGGTCAGGCCCTCTGCTCCCACAGTGCCAACCTCTGAGCGCAGTATTGTGAACAGTTAACTTAACAGGGTAACCCTCCTGTCTGTTTGTGGGTCCGAATCACCTTTGGTCTCAAGTTCTGGAGGGATTCAAACTGTGAACCTTCTGCTAGCATACCCAAATGTACAGGCTCAGATAATTCTGCTCTTCGGGGAATGCCAGATATCTTTCACCTAAGGGCACCTAACCAGGTATCCAAAATGAACCCTAAAAACTCTATGAAAGACCATAGGAAAATTCTTACCTTTTCCCAGTTTGGTATTACCATTAAGCTTATGAACAGTGTCAACTTTGACCATCTGTACTTCACATGCAAAAGAAAGAATTTCGAAGGCACACCAGGCAGTCTCTCTAAATATAGATTTACTTAAAAATGAATAAAAAATATGCAAAATGCAAACACAGAACCATATCTCACAAAACATACAATCACTTAAAGGAACAAGGTTAAAGTACAAACAAAAACTCCTACCACAATACAATTAGACTTTCCTATCTAATGTATTACTTTCTAAACAGTGCTTAAAGTAGATGTTGTTTTCTAAGAGCCCACAAGAAAAGTGTGTCTAAGTGGAAATACAGAATACAGTTTAAACCCTATGTCTCCACCCCTTCTATGATGCCATCTAGCTCCTCCTTTTAGAATATAAAAATTATACAAACAGGATGTCCTAAATAGGAGATATATTAAATAAGGTGGCATCAGCAAAAACTCATTTCCCAATACGACTTCTCAATTAAGTCATTCCTTTGATCTAGTGTGGTTTCCTGCTTTTCAAAGACATTACAGGACTTTTACAACTCTGCAGTTTTCTCACCTAGATGTCATATAGCTTATTTTAGCACCAGTTGAAATTAACTGCCCTTCCTCTGAAGGCATCATAAAATGGATATTTCAGTTCTTAGCTTCAAAGAAGCATAGCTCATCAACAAGGCCATAAAATGCGACTTCTTGGAAGTTAATCACATTACAGAGCTCTGCTGTTTAACATAGATCCTGTCAATTTAACTGAAACCTGGTGGGGGGGGTCATTCCAGGAGCACAGGATGTCTCATGACAGACAATCACCCACTACATTTTTATTTTTCAAAATTATAGAGCACTCAGAACCAGCTGGCCAAGCATCACAACTATATGCAACCAGTAGTATGTGCCCTTTTAAAGTTTACTGTGCAGTATCTGTCTGCTACATTCATTTCTAGAGAGCAAAAAAGTTTGTTTTAAATTTATTTGTGAAACATTTCAATATCTTTCAAAGCAGTCCACAAACAAAGCTTATAAAATGGGCAGGGGCAATCCTGCATCCTGACTGGTTGGTTAGCCGTTCTTTAGAAGTGTCTACTGCACAGCTAAAAACAAGTACTAGCAAGGGGGACACAGAAAAAGTAGAAATCTATGTACCACATAGAATGTTCACGTTTTAAACAGCCACCATTTTTTTCTCCACTGTAAGTGATGCAAACTACATAATGACAATAACATAAAACAGCTTATTTCAACCAATCAGGTCAAAACAGCTTAAAAAAGCTGCCTAGAGTCTCACAGTACTAGTGACAGTATTCTATTTTTTTAAACATTTTTCCTCACAATACTATCTCCCTCACTCCCTACTGCCATTAAACCTTGTCCTTCCTCCAATCAAAATAAACTGTACTTGCCACCTCTACTTTTAGCTGTCTGCTACTTTCCTCTACTGGTTCTTGTCAAAACTCCTCCATTCTCATTTTGAAAACAGCCTTCCCATCTCCAGCGACTCCAACAGGAGCAAAACTTCTATGAATCCCTCAGCTCCTCAGAGTGCAAACACAGCAGCAGTGACCATCGACCATGTCCCTCTGTACTCTCTCTGACCACGTGTTCAGCAACAGCAACTTTTTTTTTTTTTTGAACCTAAGTATCCTTCACTGTCTCTCTCTAAAATGAGGGAATTGCTGTGGTGGTCACTATGGACAGACTCTCGCTCACTGCACTTTTGGGCTGAGAATGTAAGTGGAAAGAGCACATTTATTAAATAATTGAGAACTATTCATTGTACCAGTTACACAGATGAAGACAGGAAAGGTTTTTATGAAACTGATTTATCAATACATATTTACTACCATGCAATCCATGATCAGAGCCATGGAGATGCTCAGAATACAGTACAAGAATGTGGGGCAGAAGGAGAGGAGAGGACAGCCATGATAACCACAACTTTAACCCTAGAGCAACCAAGTCTCCAGTAGGACAAAAGTCCTGAGCTAAAAAAAAATCTATCAAACTAGTGCAACCAGAGGAACTATTTTACCTCAAAATTAAGAAAAGTTTTGACTGTTTTAATATTTTAACATATAAATAAATTTTTTCACACATGTAAAATACAGTACCCCATGTTATAAGCACAATAAGCCACTCCGGGTTGTGCATCAGACAGTTCTAATGCATGTCTAGGGGGCTGGACACACTTGGCCTGCAGCCTTGTGCCTCACTATGCCCCCTAGCTGTGCATTAGAACTGCCTAACATACACCCTGTCATGTCTTATTACTTACTTGAAAAATTCCTAGTACCTGCTTTACCGAAGTCCAGTATTTTATTCCAAGAGAAATGCAGACTGTGAAGCAAGCATGAGCTTTTGCACCTGCTCATGGCCCCATGCATAGGATGACCCCGGTGACATCACACTGATGCTCCATCAGCTTCCTGAATGAAGTCAACGTGGTTGCCATAGCAGCCCGGATACTCCTATAGTTTAAAAGTTCCTCATGATCCTTTTGTACATTTTTTAGAGTGAATTTTATGATTAACATTAAGGGCTGTGATATTTGCAAGAAAGCAGTAGTACGAAGGTATAGCATTGACTTTTTAAGAAAACAAAATTATTTTCAAAACTGATGCTCATTTGGCATTATTTATTGATTTTTTTGTTTTGAATTAAAATTCTTCAGAAAATCAAGCACTGAGTCCTCTTTAAAAAGCCTGTTGAAAGATGAAATGTTGGAACAAGATTAATAAAAGAATTGACTTCTCATATGAAGTGCTTTCATTGTGCATGTAAAAGGCTAGATTCAAACCCCATGCTTTCTAAATTAGAAAAGTTTGCCCTTCATTTGGATTTGCCATAAGATATTTCAATTAGCCATTTCCCACAATCCCAGGCTTTTTTGAAATACTGTTGAAACCCCTTTGGGGGGCAAGGGGTGTATACCTGTGGAGGATATCTGGCTTTTTGTTGTTAAACTTTTTATTCAAAGATTTAGGTAATACAGCATAAAACATCATGCCAAAAATAATACGCATACATACCCAGTAGTATAACATACTGTAGATGTACATACCGTAGTGAATGTCTACAATCCCAAGACATGGAGGGCTGAGGCACCAAGCCTCACCTGCTGTCACAGTAGTGACCCAGGTCCGGAGCAATCTCGGTGCATCAGAGGTCAGCCAGGGAAGGGAGGATCAGGCATCCAGATGACAGCTCTCCTTCTCTGGGGATGGGAGGGGACAACAACCCCGGCTTTCACCTGACCACTAGCGGTGGCTGGGGGATATAGGCAGCTGGGACCACAATAAGAGGGATAGAGGAGCGATGGTCATTGACTTCCTATGCATGGCAGCATGTGTAGACATGTCTGGATGACATTGCACATCCACTTCTCTGATGGGAGGAAACATAGAAAATGACTGGCAGTTGGGAAGGATGATGCCAGCCCCTCACAGGCTCCACACCCAGGCTACAGGGCCCTCTTCTGGAAACCAGATCTGTGCCATCAGCAGGCGGGAGCCACCGACCACCACCATGGGGAGGGAACCCATGAGGGAAGACCAGAACTGAGGTAAGTCCCTTGGATGCTAGGTGACAGGGCTGGAGGGGTTCAGTGAAAGGAGCAGCCCACTGCTGGCAGTGGAAAAAAAGAGCAGAAAAAAAAATTCCAAGGTATATAGTCTATCAGAGGAAAATGCCAGAAAGATAGGACTTAGTGAAGTCATAATGAAGTCATCAGGGTACCATTCCATATAGCAAGAAGCCCAAGAATACCAGCAAGCAGGATACATATCTACTGCATAGTGATAAAGCACTACCAGGATAATCAATCATTAGAGAGAACTATAAATTAACAAAACTATGTACAACAGAACTTGAATGCTATATAGTATGGAAGAGGGCCTAAAGTGCTGAAAAAAATGAATCTGGACAAGTGGCTACAAGACAGTCATTTAGAGATGACCGCTAGAGGAGGCAAGTTAGTTGGTGGTTTCATAGGGATAAATGAGTTACCCAGTTCCCTGCCTAAGGGGTAAGAACAGGGAAGTGGCCTGAGTGTAGGTAAGTATAAAAAGGACTCCAGGTGGAAGAATGGAGGTGCAAGGTATGGCTAGCAGTGTGTGACATGTGGTCATACATGGCAAGGTGTGTGAGTTAATCCAAAAAGTCGGGGGGGGTACTCTAGTAGAGCATCAGTCACATAGGATAGGAGTAGATGCTTAGCCACTACTAGGACTGGGAAAACTCGGTGAAGTTCTGACCCTTATTAAATAAGAACCAGAACACAGTGAAGTTCTGATTTGTTCTGAGTAATTCTGATTTGTTCGGAATTGTTGACAAATATTTGAAAAAATGCGAAAAAATGCATAAAAGTGACCAAAGCCAGTCACATTTGACCCAGAGGCCCACAGGAAATAATTAAATGGCTTATTTGTATAAAAATGAATGTAAAACTGCTAAATAAAAAAGTGATAGCTCACTACTAGCCCCTTCATGGCTGGCCTATAATCGTGGCATATCCTGCTCGGGTCCATGACATGAGTGTGCTGGGAGAAACAGAGAGAGATGGAGAGACAGACAGACAGATTCAAATACCTATATCATAGCACCACCAAGCACTGCAGGCACTGCCAGGCAGCTAAGATTTTTTTTTTTATTAATGGTGCTGTGTGGATATTATTTTGATCAATGTTCCAGTCAGAGCCAAACAGGACAAAGAAATGGATATGAATGATCAGATGAGCAGCACTAAGAGAGCCCACCCACCATACCCATGTGAATAATGCAACTGCTTTGCATGTCCTGGTGTACTGTGGTATATGGCACACTACCTGGTCCAAGAGGTGGTAATCTTTTGTAGTACTACGACTACTTCTACTGAATCTGATCAACACTCTGAATCTTAAAGAAGAAAAATGAAAGACATAGTGATCACCACCACCCAGACAGGTAGCCAGTCACACATCATATTGGTCAAGTGCAGTGCAGTCATAAAAAAGTTTGCCACTGCCACCTGAAGACCTGATGACACACAACACAATTACATCCTTCCTGGTACCACAATTCCTGCCACCCACTGCCAAGTAATTTAAGTATCAAAAATAAAATATAGTAATATAATAATCTCAGCCCAGTTACTGTAAGTGAGATGTAACCAGGCTAGCATAACATGCACACACATATAATAAAGAAATTATATGAATTTTCAATTTAGTAGCATTTGTTTCCATGAAGTAATTGCAGCCAAATATGGGGGATGTGAGAAATATATGAAGAATATTCAGTTTCTGGGTTTCAGGCATCTGTTAAGCCATGCACTGTATGAAAGTTAAAACAGTACAGAGAGGATCAGTTGCTGAGGGAAAAATAGTGGCTAGTAGTAGTAGTAAGGACTGGAGTAAGGACAAAAAGTGATAAGAAGTAGTCGTGACTTGTGAGGACAAAAAGTGATAGTAGTAGTAGTAGTAGTAGTAGTAGTAGACAGCAGTACACTACCTTCCAGATCAGATAATGGTACTAGGTAACACCAAGTAAGTTTATGACATGAAATGCAGTTGCTTGCTGTATTTGGACTCTGAATCCACTGATGTTATGATTTCTTTTCTATTCTGTGCTGCTTATGTGATCGTGCAAGTAATAGTGGCCTGGCCTAGTCCGTCCTGACTTGACTTGTTGCAATGAATTGCTACCGCATGCAGCAGACCCTATTCACAAAAGATTTTCACCACAGGCACAAATTCTTTAAAGTGTTTTATGGATAGGGTCTGCTCAGAGCAGTCAGTGTAAGTTTTATTCCAGTATTATAATTGAAATTAAAATGAGAAATGCTGACTTTGAGAAATGTAAGGCGCTCAGCATTTTCTGGTGTCAAACTGGATAGTATGTCAGTAATGACATTACCAGCAGAACTAAACAATCATTCTGAACAGACACTATTCAGAGGGCAATTCATGTACTTCATTGTAATGTTTACTAAAGCAGGCCACATATTTTGTTTGGATTTCCAGTATTGCAAAGGATCAGCATTCTAGCTGATAATGGGATCTGTCAGGTATATTTCAACAATGGTCTGTGCTGAGGCTGTGTTACAAGAAGCAGATGAAGAAGATGTTACAATTACATCTTCTAAGTGACTCTAGAGCCATAAAGCAGAACCAAGTGACTGAGGGATAGTGCTGTTTGGCAGGTGATGAAGCAGAAGATTTGGCTGCAGTGGCTGAGGAGGAAGAGGGAGAAAATGCCGCAACAGTAGTGGATGGGCCACCTGACGCTGTGCTGTGTCGTGTAGAAGATTCTGAATGTGGTGCTGCTGTTGTACTCTGTTCCATGACAGCATACACCTCATCAATTATTTCTTGTTTGTTTATCTCGAAACAAGTGTCATCATCACTCAATAGTTGCTTTGATTTGTATTGTGAGTTCAAAATTGTTGCTTTAATGTATTACTCAGAATGAAGCATTTTACATAGTTTGTCTTCTTCAACTTTTTTGATCATATGTCTCGTTAGATCTTGTTGTATTCTGGGGGGTAACTTGAAATGTGTCAGCAGCACCACTTGCAGCCTGTGTGATCCTGGAACTGTTTTGCTTCTCTAACTTTTCCCTAATCAGATTCAATCAGAATGTTACCATTTTTATTAGGGGTATCACCTGGCTCAGAATTGCTGTGTTTGCACTAACCTCCCTGGTGATTTCCTCAAATGGCTGGAGCAGGAAACATAGAATCTCTAGCATGGCCCACTGTGGTGGAGTAATATAGACATCTGCATCACCAATTTTATTTTCCAAGGTGTATTGCCTGACAGATTTCTTTTGTTCCAGCAGCCTTTGGAACATATAAAAGGCTGAATTCCACCGAGTAGAAATGTCTTGGATCAGTCTGTGCAAAGGTAAACTGTGCTCCTGCTATATTTTTTCAAACAAGTGACAGGCTTTGCTTCAGTGACTGAAATGAGTGCATTTCCTTTTTGGCAGTGCTAACAAGAGCAATACTCTCCCTGTCATCATCGAGAAAACTGTGAACTATTAAGTTTAAGCAATGCGCAAAGCAATGGATGTGAACAAAGGCCCCCCTCCTCCAAGGCCTTCCTTATGTTGGATCCATTATCTATAAAGCCAACTGACAGTCCCTCTGAAGTGAGCCATTGCTGTATTGGTTTTTGGAGCTCTTCATTGATGTTGTATGAGGTTTGTTCAGATGGAAAATAAAACATTCTTAGAACAACAAACTGAGATGCTTCACTGTCCCCAGTCCCACGTGAATTATCAAAACATGCCCAATGTGCCATGACAGACATGAAGGGTTCAGGTTGACAGCTTGTCCAGATATCGTTTGTGAGATGCACCACCTTCCCAACATCATTGCACAAGACGCGTCTTAATTGTTTACATACGACATCGTAAAGATCTGGAATGCCTGTTGTCAAGAAGTATTTCTACGATGGTATACTATATAAAAGTTCAAGGTACTCAAGCAGCCACCTAAATCCTATATGTTAAACCACGTTACATGGTAGCAAATCAACAGCTATCATATCTGAAATTTTTTTGGTTATTGTAACAGCAACAGGGTGAGTTGAGGTATATTTGGCTTTATGCTCATATGTTTCTGAGATGGTAAGCTGTCTTCTTGAAGTAGGAGGGCTTTTGAACACATGGTCACTTTCAGTAACAGTAGGAGGAGTCCTTTGAATGGAAGAAAGTGGTGGTGGAGGTGTTTCAGTAGTGCTGTGGGGTCTGCCACTGCTTTTATCTATGGGAGTTACCCCTAAGTGTAGTGAGCTATCACTGTCATTTGCTCTTTGAGACTCACAACTGGAGTTCTCAGTAATGTTATGACATCTGTCTAGGTGCCTTTTCAGTGCTGAAGTTCGCAATGCTCCTTTCTTTTTCCCTTGCTGATTGGCCGTTTAAAAACAGCACTTGTTGCTACCAACTCATTGGAAGCACTAATGGAGAAGTGTGACCAAACAAAAGATGATATTTTTTAGTTTTTTTCCCCACAAAGACACAGCACCTCAGTCATCTTTTCAGCCCCCCCCCCATAGATTTTTTTTGGACTGTTCCTTTTGTGTTTTATTCCCGCTACCCCCCTCCACAACCAAAACATTTCTGCCTGTTTCTTCCTCATTTGCAATTTCCATCCCTCCAGTAAACCTTGTGCTGCCTGATCATTCTCTTCTTCTTTATTATTATCCTTGGGTTCAACTTCAGAAGAATTGGAATGGGTGAGGGACTGGCAGTAGCATAGTATGCAATTGTTTCATACCGTTAGGTGATTCTGTGGGTGGTACCTACCAAGCCTTTATTTTTTCAACTACATAGCTTTTTGCTTTACTTGGGACTGATGAGGATCCAAGGCATTCACCTTTTTTTGGATTCAAGCATTCACTTGGTAGACAAAACCCTGGAAATGAAAAAATCACTTTCTGGGGTTTTATTTGGTTTTCCCTTTTTAGACTGATTGCTGTCTTTTGCAGTGCCACTGCTTACCTGAGAAATAGAATGCGCCTCATCAACACTTTGATCCATTTTCTCTTAGTATTCTAACCTGTAAAAAAAGATCCTTCTAACTAACGTGATGTCCTTCTGATGACTCCCACCCACACCCACAGGGCAGTGACAAATTTACTGTCGTGACTTGTGATGGTACACAGCACACGGATAGCACACAGTCCACCACCACTTCCTTCCAAGATTATATGACTGACTCCAACAGTACAGTTAGTTACTGTTAAGTGACCAAATTCAGCAACTGTTAAGTGTGCCTCAAAATTTGAATTGGCGATGCAGACACATCTGGTGCATAGCAGCACACAGCACAGTCCCACGCTGAGGGTTGGTTAATACTTATACACAATGTAATGCGATATACTGTAAAACTAGTGATAATAAGAGGAATAATGGGGAAAGAGTGATGATGATGATGACACTTGTATATACAGTAGTTGTACTTTACATGTGTTGTAGTGTAAACAGCCTGCTACAAGTCACAAAGTCAGATTATCCCCTGGGCCACCCACAGCCAGCAGCACAGGCACAACAACTTGTATGTTGTTTTGTCTGAACAGTATATTTTCATACATAAAATTGTGAATGAACTTTGACAAGTGACTGTGATTCGAGATTGGATGGCACAAGTCAAAGATTTATTTTGCCAGCCTGCTGTCCTTGCCCTGTACACACAGCCACACTGAAGCCAGGAAAAACATTTTTATTTGGGACTGCTGGGACTGTTACATTTCTCTGCCCCCCGAGCAGAGTCTCTCTCTGTCTCTCTCTCTCTCCTCCCACTAGATGGCACAAGTCAAAGATTTATTTTGCCAGCCCGCTGCCCTTGCCCTGTACACACAGCCACACTGAAGCCAGGAAAAAAAATTATTTGGGATTTTCTGTAACTGTAAAATTTTTCTTGGGCCCCAGTAGTCTCTCCCTCTCTCCTCTGGATCTGGAATGGCACAAGTCAAAAGTTTTGCCAGCCTGCCCTTGCTCATGTACACAACCACACTGTCTGAGGCCAAGAAAAGAAAAAAAAAAAACTTTCATTTGGGATTTTCTGTAAATGTAAAATTTCTCTTGGGCCCCCAGTAGTCTCTCCCTCTCTCCTCTGGATCTTCTACAGTGGCACAAGTCAAAGATTTTGCCAGCCTGCCCTTGCTCATGTACACAATCACACTGCCACACTGCTTGCCTTTTGCCTCCCCCTCGGCAGCCACCCAGGCCACCACTATCTCCCCAGTCCCTTTGGATTCTTCCTTTCTCCAGTCCTGACCCATCACTCTCCTCCAACTATCAGTTTCTCTCCCCCCTCACCCCAGTAAGTCTTGTTTCTGTCTCCTAGTTTCTCTTCTCTTCCCTCCAAAAATGTATATAAATATTTTTTATATTTGTGTTTTTTTTTTCTTTTTGGCAACTTCTTCTGGTTGCTGTCTGCTGCAGTGAGTGAGCAAGGTGCTCCTCTGGCCGCCCTCCACCTCTTGTCTGGGCCACGTTGCACAATCAGCATGGTTATATACTGTGAGTGCATCACATGACCATCTTTTGCCTGATTGGATGCCACTGGCCACCTGTACATGCAACGAGCATGCCAATGGCATCCCAATGGCATCAGTACACAAAATAGCACAAATGACACTTCCACAGACCCAGAACCGGACTTCTGCAGTGAATTCCATATTGATCTGGGCCTGTGGATTGCAGGTTTGATCCAGGGGTCTGGATCTTCCACAGAACAGTCCACCCAGCCCTAGCCACTACACTGGCATGAATCACTAAAGCCAGTTCTGTCTTATTAAGGTGTAAGATCCCCTAGTGAGGCCAATGAGGAAAAGTCCTAGCAAGGGGGTACTAGGGCATGGAGTATCCTGGATATGACTTTCTGGATCTCCAACCAATAATTTTTAAGGGCTGGGCAATTCCATAGGATGTGGAAAAGATCCCCATCGGGTTGGTTACACCTCCAGCAGTGATCCGATGGTATAAGATGAGCAGAATAAGCACTGCAGGAGTACGGTACCAGAAGTGTAGTATTTTATTTTGAAGAAGCTGGCTCTTAAGATCTTTAAGTGGGTTACTAGCTGTTTTCCAGCACTTTAGCCATTCTTCCTCAGTAATATTGTGACCCAGGGCCCTAGACCAGTAGTTTCTAACCGGGGTGGTTTGGATTTGAGTATATATTAGTCTGGCTTTCCCTGATTTAAGAACAAGTCATTTAGGCATTGGATGCATGGGTAAGGGGTAGAAAAGGTTCAAAGTTGTTTGAGAAAAGGCTCTAGGGCATTGTGCAACTGTAGGTATTTCCAGAAGTAGGTCCTGGGTAGATTATGATGGAGTTGAAGCCCCTGGAATGACTCTAACGTGACTGATTATGGGATAAGCAGGTCTAACAGGATGCGAATGCCCTGTCACTTGCAGCTGACCCAATTGAGGGGTGACCCACCTACTCAGATTTCAGGATTACTCCATATTGGGGTGAGAGCTGAATGAGCCAGAGGGAGTTACAGCCATTGCTGACCTGTTTCCAGGTGTGAAGAGAGGAGGTAATAGTGAGGGGAAGAGATCTAGGAGGTTTGGTACCTGGGAAAAGATGCACGGGGAGGGGGTGGTTGCTGCTAAAAGGCTAGTCCTTATGGAAATCCATAGTGGGGAGATGGGGCAACCACCATCTAGTCATTTAGTAATCTGGGCTACTTTAAAGGCCCAGTTGTAGCCCTGGAACCAGGGTATATTCCCCCCCAGTGCCAGTGCATATGCAGCTTGTTTCAGCTATATTGGGGCTTGGGCCCTTCCCATAAGAAATAACCAATTAAACTGTCCATTCAGTGGAACCATTTCTGGGGAATTGTTTCAGGCAAGTGAGAAAGTAAGAAGAACAGTTTTGGGGGCGATTATCATTTTGATTGCCTCTATCTTGCCAGCCATGGATAGCTGCAGTGATTTTCACTAATCCAGTTCAGTTTTAACTTTGGGAAGTATGGCGTTGAAATTCATCTTACATAGTCTGTGCAGGTGGTATGTTATCTTAATGCCTAAGAAGGTCAGAGAATCTGGTGCCCATCTGAGTTGGAGTGCAGTAAAAGGTGTTGGTAACATTTGTTGTTCAGGGGAAGAACTTCTGTTTTGGTATGCTTCATCTTTAGTCCTGAGAGAGAAGTAAACATGTGCAGTACATTCATCAAAGGAACAACAGTGGTGTGGACATTGTTAATGAGAACTAAGAGATCATCAGGGTTCAATAAGGTTTAGTACACCTGTTTTCCCATGGTAATGTCAGACACCTCTGAGTGCTGACATACAGCAGCAGCCAAGTGCTCGATGCCTAAGATGAAAAGTAATGGACAGAGGTCTTCAAGTGACATCACCAAAATAAATGGATGCTTAAGATTTTAGCTCTGGCTCCCGATCCATTAAACTCCTTTAATTAAGCGACCAACAGACTAAAAATAATCAATTAAACAAAAGGAGGAGTTCTACACTTTCTACACTTTCGATGGGCAGATGAAAAAAGACACCGACAATAGAAACAGCAGTAGATTACAGCTGATCATCTACACAGAGCATGGAACCAGCCGACTACGATTCAAGAAAGGAGCAGGGGCCTACCCCTAAGCTATCTGTAATACAATCTACAAATGCAACCATGTTAAGTGAAATATAAGACTTCAGAGCTGAAATCCATACACAATATGCAGAGCTACAAGAAAATCTAGCAAAAGTAGAAACCAGAGTCACGGACCTCGAGATGAAAGCCACCAGTACTGACTCTCATACAGATCCTCTCCAGCATCTCATGCTTCATTTCATTGAAGAAAATAAACAACTTCAAGGCAAATGCGATGACCTAAAAAATAAGTCCAGACATAACAACCTACATATAAACGGAGTGCCAGAAGGTCAGGAAGGCAAAGAAATGCCAGCTTTTATGGATTCCTTTCTGAGAAACTCTGCAACTGGATCCAAGTCTTTTCCTTGATGTAGAGCAGGCCTACAGAGCCCAAACATCCTGAAGACAAGCCCCACTCTATACTTCTATGGCTACTAAATTGCCCAAAAAACAAGATCTTCTTTTACAGGCATGGAGAATGAAACAGATCACCTACAAGGGGAAAAATAATTTATTTTGATAATGATTACTCACCAACATTATTAGCAAAAAGACAGGCCTGTGCTCCAATCTTATGAACTCTCTGGGCTCAACAGTTGAAGTTTCAGACTCCATATCATACTCGCCTCATAGTGATGTTCCTGGACATGACCCACATCTTCTCCACTCCAGAAGAAGCAAAACAGGAATTCCAGGCTAGGAAGATTGATGTTCCGCTCCCTCACCGACCAGCACCAGCTGCTGATACACAATCCCTTTCCCGAGTGGTTTGGCTTTCCTCCCCCTCGACAATAACTGAAAAAAGAGCACACTCTCTGTCAGCTATGCAGGACATTAAGCAGCTCCTATGCAGCTTCCAATGCACATCTGCACCATGAAGAGATAAGTATACTGCAATTGTTGCACAACTTTGTTATGTCTTAATTCCAATGACTCGCAAGGTACAGGCGAACTAGCTCTGGGCTTCCCTTCTGGGACTTCTATTTAAGGTAGTCCCTCAATCACTAGAAACTGCATCCCTTTAGTCCATATGTTTCACTCACATAAAGTAAAGGGTGACCATTGTGTTATTTTACTCTGTAAGTGCGGCATTACCACACTACAGAACATACAACAAACTCCCAACCCCCCCCCCTTTCAATCCCACTATTGACTTTTAAGTTTCTTGTTTCCCACTCCACCAGGGCACACCTTAAAATTGGTAAGAGGGCTAGAAATTTAACTCTGTATAGCAGAGTAGGAACTGCCCCCAGTGCCTAGTCTCTTAAAGATATGGATCAATGGCGCTCACTTAGTGTCCCTGTACACTCACTGCAATTTTTTAAAGAGGAAAAGAGAAAAAAAATAACAATAAGAAAATGGTAGAGAGCAGCAATCATATCTCCACCAGCTAAATAGCCAGTAGTGTAACATACTGTACCTGCTAGCTTCTCCTCGATGTCCGCTCCCTGTCAGTCAGATCAGGGGAAAAGAGAGAGAAGAAAGAGAAGAAGTGGGAGAAAAAACAGAGGTGAATATCCATGTCAGCAATCAAGTTGGCAGATACAGCTGCATTCTCCCACCGAATCCCTGCTGACAGGATCTAACTTGGCCCCATAGAGATTTCAGTTTAAAGAGTCACATTGTGCCAGCCAGTCCTTCAAATGGTACTGAGAGCCACAATTGACCTGATAAGAGCCTGTAGTGAGAGATGGACTTAAACATCCGATTAAAGCTACATGCCTCAAATCAAGTTGAAAATCAATATAGGTCTCTGCGGCTTTATTAGTGTTTGTACAGACAAGCTAAAGTGAAATATACACAAGATACCTTAACAGTAATTAGAGGAGTGTTAAATAAGATGGGGTGCCCCCCCCCCATTCTTTAGACTGATTACCTGAGGCAAAACTAGTCACCAAGATTTTCAGAACTTTGGGTATATCAAGAAAAGCAACTTGATATCATTAGACGTGGCTCTTCATATTAGTTTATAAAGTACTATCTGGGGGATTGAGCAGACAACCTTGAAGACTTCAACACGTCAAAGCAATAACAAATCCATTTAAGATCTGTGCTTGGAGGGAGGTAGGTGAGGGGTAGGGAGGGAGGGGAAAGGGGAGAGAAAAGGAAAGAGAGAGAGAGATGGGAGGAATGCACTTTCAGCCAGGTGTGTGGAAGAACAGAATAAGAAGCACATAATATGTAGTATAATACAGACTCCAAAGCCCAAGACTGGGACCTATTCATCCAGCTCCTTAGCAGGTACAAAACCAGGGGGAGAGTGTCCTGATGCTGTCCGCTAAGATATGTAGAGTTACAGTATTATCAGTACTCGATGGGTGACTACCCAATAACTGAAACAACCACCTGCTCTGCACTACTGATCCCTTAAAGGCTAACATATAGTGGCTCTTCTCCCCCAATAGGGAAAACCAGAAAAGAGAAGCTAAACTTATCATTGATGTGTAGGGGGATACCTAAATACTGCCATTTGACTGGATAGGGGCATTCCCTTTCTCTGGGTTAATCACTTGGCTCCCCAAGTAGTTTTGCCCTTTTCTTCTGCTTGATAAACGACAGAGAAAAATGCAGATTCCCAATGTAAATTGAAGTCCCCTAAATCTTACCACAGAAGGATACTCTCCCTAGTTCTTATTTTGCTGAAGCTAGGAAGGGCTTAAGACCACTGAGTGCACCTCATTAGAAGAGGCTGGTGGAACTGCCACTTCTCATGTACTTATATTATTATGCACCCATGCACTAGGAAACAGTCTTGGGTACCGGATAATAAAATCATGGTGTTCCCTCTCAGAGGTGGGCTTCCAGGGAATTATCCCTTAAAATTCACAGGGGTGGTGCTATAAGCAAGGTAATAATTCCTGCATCCTACTAGCTTCTTACGACTGTTCCTCACTACAAAATTTCTGCCACGAAGTTGATGAAACTTAAAGAAATGAACAAAGGACTAAACTTGCCTGGATAAGCAACAACATTATACACTATCATTATTTCGATCTACCTTAAATGAATATATGGAGTAATGTGTAACATCAATAGAAAAGAGATTACCTCTTAACCTGCCCACCCCTTATACACTCTACCCCACTGGAGGATGAAGATTTCCACTGCCCTCCATAAATCAGCTCATGAACAAGAGGTGAGCCTATAGGTTTGATGTAGGCCATCTATAAGTATTCTCACCTAAGTGGCAGATGCAATGTAACACAACCATCTTAGTGGTGGTGTCTCAACCAGGGCATATCGCTACCTTAGACACAAAAGAAGTTACTCCTCCCTATCTCTCAGGTGGAAATGACAGCAGCCCTAAAAAAAACAAAAGCCCAGAAATGGCCAGGCACAGATGGATTCCCAGCAGAGTTCTATAAAAAAAATGTCAAGATGTATTGCTCCCTCTGCTACTACAAACATTCCAAGAGGTACAAACAGAAGGAGTTCCCCCTCCTACATGGAACTACGCAACCATTTCAACCATCCTGAAGCCACACAAGGACCCCTGGCGCCCTAATTTCTTACCGCCCTACCTCCATCTTAAATTGCAACTATAAGCTTTTTATGACAGTATGGGCTAAGTGGTTGGAATCCCTTATGCCAAAACTATCTGACAAAGATCAGGTGGGATTCATTATAACCCGCCAGGCACATGATAGTGTCTGCCACACATTGCTGTTGCTCGAGCACATCATAGCCAGTCAAATACCGGTAGCCCTTCTCAGCCTTGATGCAGAGAAGGCTTCTGACAGGGTGAACTGGCCGTTCCTGTGGGACACCCTGTCTATCTTTGGAATCCCTACTCAAATCGTGTCAGTGCTTCAAGGTATTTACACATCCCCACAAGTTTACTTTAAAATAAATTGATCCCTCACACTGCCTTGACTCTACAGAGAAGGATACACCAGGGTTGCCCTCTCTCCCCTCTCCTCTTCGCCCCATACCTTGAACCCCTAGCAGCTGCAATATGGAACAATCCAAAAATAACTGGTATTCTGCTGGGGGGAGAGACTATAAACTTTCCCTCTTTGTGGATGACATACTTTTGACCCTTACAACCTCAAATGTTTCTATCCCAGAGTTGTGGAAACAGCTTGTACAGTTTGGCAAACTAGTGGGCTATAAGCTAAACACACAAAAGACTGAGGTATTGCTCTATAATTTTACCCCAGTACCTACCCTAAAAACATCTTTCCCTCTTAAATGGCATAAGGGAGCAATAAGATACCTAGGAATTAAATTAACAAAGAACCTCAAAGATTTAGACCTTCTGAATTATGAACCATTACTCAACAAATTACAGCAGACCTGTCCAGGTGGTCACAATTACAATTAAGCTTCTTCTCCTGTGCTGAAGTTGTTCGGCAAAATATACTTCCATGAATTCTGTACTACCTTTAGACCTTACCCATCATGCCAGACCTGTATTACTTTCAATTGTGTCAGCGTATTTTCTCCCACTTTATCTGGAACAGAGCACAGCCTAGACTCCATTACTCGATTCTGCACATTCCCCGATGTAGAGGAGAAGGAGGAGTCAACCTACCAAATATGCTTTGGTTCACACAAGCAGCTCTTCTCCATATTTTTTGCATTTGGATATCCAAACTGCAAAGCCCCTATTGGAAACAAATAGAATTTCTCATAAATGACCTCCATAATGTAGACTTCTGCTTCTTTGGAAACACCTCACAGAGTAAACCCACATCAAAGTTGACAGCCTACACAACCATTGTCATAAACAACTGGATGACAATAGTGTCCCGCCACTTAACATCAGCCCAACAATAGCATATGACAACTGTAACTTATCCCCAACGGACCCCCTCATCAAACTAGCAGGGCTGCTCCTCTCATCACACGGTGCCCAAGAGAGGGATAGGGGTTGTCACTACAAACAGTTTGCCAGTACATCTACTTCTGAGCCTACCATACACAGACAGGCAAACCAAGTGTGGCAACTACCTGACACACACCTGGTGGGACCATTTACCATGACCATCAACCTGGGTCCCTGGGAGAAAATGTTTACTCACAATTATGCCAGGTTTGCACTTCTGGACAGGGGCACCCAAGTAAATCCAGACACAGTGGAAGCAATAACAGTACTGTCCAAATCAGGTTGGGATTCTAGAGTGTTGCTTTTATTCACATATACAGAGAATAATCACAAAGTGAAGATGGACCCCCACAGGGCTACTCCTACTGGTAATGCAGATTACTGAGGTACAAAGAACACACACACACAGCGAACCCTCAGGTTCTGATTTGGAAATTAACACACAGCCAGAACTGGTACACTTCCCTTGACTAGGCACTCATGGCCAGTACTAGGAGACTTCCCCATATTTCATGAGGAATTACTGGTGGCACCCTCAACCACCAAAGAGCACATACAGGCTTACAGAAAAATTCAACCAATGTTTGGGTAAACTATTTTCTTCAGGCACTGGCCAAATGCACTAAATGAAAACACAGGTGCCCAAACTGAACCCAGAGAGGTAAACTGGTTGCTCAAGATGGGGTGTCTCCCACCTTTCGCTTCCAAATTTATACTCAGCCATTTATCTGGTTAATAACACCCTCACAGAAAACTTGTAGATGCTATCTTGAAATGTCTTTCCCATTTAACATACTACATTACAACCCTCTGATGTGTCAGGAAGTTAAAAGTTCTGTAATTGGCACTGTCTGTTCACTAGATCCCAACTTTAGCAGACACTTTTAAACAGAAAACAGTCTAGGTGACATAGTCCCTTTGTCAGAGAAAATGCACCACATGGAATGCAGATGCCCCAGGGCTTTTCTACACAAAAGTTACAGGTACTCACAGAGCAGCTGAATCTCTGGCAGCTTCTACACAGTCCAGACTGGACCAGGGAATTGCCCCTGAATCCTGGAATCCACCCCATCCCTCCTGGGATGGGACACTGTGAAAACCACTTGGCTTGGTTTCCACCACTTCACCACTAGGCTGTACTGGCTCACACTAGGGTGAGAAGCAAACAAAAACACTACTGGTAGCTCTCTGACAGAGCTGAAGAGAAGAGTTGCACTACTTGCAACCTCCTCCACTGATGTCAACTGCAGACTAACCTACTCTAACCCAACATTCTAAAGCTATCTCCCTCAGCTAGCTTCCAGTGTGGCTTATGCTGCTGCGACAGTTCCAAAGTGACATCATCACTCCAGCTCAGCTGAGACTGAAGAACATAGTGGGACACTGTAAAATCCATTTAACTGGCATTTCACTAGCTCCCTTTCCCTGCCTGCCACTGATTCTAATGGGATTCTAGTAACCCCTGGGAACAAGGGGATTACACCCACCCTCAGCCAGAAAAATTACTGTCCCCAGTCATTGCCTACCCGGCAGTAGACCATCCTACCCTATGTGTTACCTGTGGAGAGGGGTGATTAGGCCCTGTCCTACCATGTGCCAGGCACAGTTAGGCAACACTAAGGTCCCAGAGGCCATTGGTTGATGCATCAGCCCCTAAACTATGATCTTGCTATGGAAACCAGTGACCCTGGAAGAACTGTCCAGAGCACAGCCCTAATAGACCAGCACTGTGGCCCCCACAACCAGTCAGGACCACAGCTGTCTATTCCTCAGTCCTCTAGGGAAAACCTATCTGACCAAACAAAAACCTACCTAAACAGGAGAACCTCCCCCCATTCTTGGACACCTGCAAACCGAACACTGGAGCTAACACTATATACAAGCATTACTCTCCCACACTCCCCCACAACTACACCTGTGGCAGGAAAAAGGAAAACACATGTTAACAACTACACAGTACTTTAAAACACTTTAAAGCACAGAGGAACTCTGAGTCTCTCCAATCCTCTTCTTGTCTTCTCTTCTTTCTTCATCAGGATCCACCTGAAAGAGAAAAGACAAAACTCACCCCAAGTCTGAACACGGTACACAACCATAACCCTTACCATCAAAACACTGGAGAATCCCCCAAAATATTTTTTAGAAAAACTAGAAAAGTAGAAAACAGTAGAAAATATCAACATTATGTACAATACACCTTTTGGGGATGAAAGGCCCTAAATGTCCCAGCTAGTGACAAACATTGCCCGACGGCAGGGTCCATGAAAGAGTCTCTCCTGGGCCCGGTGAAGCACAGTTCCATAGTTACTGTTAATCCAAAGGGGAGAGTCTTTGTGGACAGTTCAACAGTCTGTAGTCTGCCAGGTGTAGGATGTGTATTGCAATGTCAATAAAGTAAGAAAAGTCTGGACTTACCAGTCCCTTGAAGAAAGAAAAATGGAACAGCACCTGGATCTCCAGCTGAAGACTCTCCCTAGCAGCATTTTTCGGATACAACTGGTCAAAAATTTTCTGGAAACAACAGGATGGACTCCTGGAAACTGCTGGGATGATGTCATCGTGAGCTGATGTCATCTAGGAGATGGAACAGTGGAACAGAAAAAGAACAGCTGAGCTGATGTCATCTGAAATCCCAGGCAATGAATCAGGAAACAGCTGGAATGATGTCATCTAGGAAGGCCAGGCAATGGAACTGGAAAGGCACACTGCAAGGCTAACAAATCTGGATGCACCTTTGGATCCTGGAATACCAGACTGGAGAAACAACATGGTTACTGCAATGGCTGGATGGCAGCACTGGCTACCACTGCTCTGCTTTCCACTTGGTAGGCATGGGCACATTCACAGGGCAATGGTTACATTGAGAGTAGTACCAAAATGGGTCAGGTGCAAGAATTATTATCCTGTCTGGGCGCTCATAATTCACATTATGGAATGTCTTGTTTCCCTGTTTGTCCATATAACGTACAGTGTCTATGAACAGTGTCCTGCCCAACTTCCAAAACTTGAGTTTGTCTCCTATCACCTTCTCTGACATATCGAGTTGCACCTGGATGCACTTCTTGGTTGCATCTTCCACTAGCCAGGCTCTGGTGTTTTTCTCAGTCTCCTCCCAGACTCTCCGAGGAAAGGTAGGAAAGGACATTCCATAGATCTCGTTTGCCTTCCTATGAACCAGTCTTTCCTCCTTACTAATCTTCATCAGTCTGTGACCTCTGGCCTGGCTTGGGGGCAGCCAGTCCTGGTTCTGCCAGTGTCGTATACTCAAAGCTATGTAGAACTTGTCCCTGACCCCTCCTTCTGGGGGCAGGGCTGTGAAGTCACTAACTTCTTCTTCTGGTTCCTCCAAGGCAAGAGCCTGAAGTTGTGGACTAGGACCTTCAATCTAAAGATACATAGCTCCCTTCTTCTCCTCTTCCTCACTTAGGACCTCAGCCCAGGAGTGAGCAGTCATCCTCACTCCCAAGACAGTCCACTCTTCACTGGGCATGGAGGTAGATACCTCCCAATCTAGGGTTTCTTGAACCTCATCTTCTCCAATGAGGCTAGGACTAGGACCCTTTCTCCATGGATCCACTGATTTTCCCTCCACACTGTCCATCTGCAACACAGGCGTGGAGACATCACGAGGACTCTGCTCTGGCAATACATTTACACCCTCTCCCTTTGTGCCACTCTCTGCTGTGCCTCCCTCAACAGGTTCAACCTGGTGCTGTGTGCTGCTACTTGCAGGATCATGAAGCTTTGTCCACGTAGGAACCAAATGAATCTTAGGTGCACTAGTTAGATCTTGCTTCTCTAAGCACTCTGAACAGTGAGGAATCATGAAAACGTCCCTTCCTGCCTTGAGGCACATTATGCATACTCTCACAGGGTATCCGGGAATCGCAACATGAGGAGGCAAACTTCCACCATAGAAACATTTCTCTATTTCTTTCAGCTTGGTAACCTCTTCAACTATCATAGCCTGGGCATTATCTGGATAGCGGGATGGTCCCAAAGCCATGATGTAGAAAAACACACAAAAGTTCAGTGTTGTTACTGAGTTCACTCTACTTGGAACAGTCTCACAAAATGGCTCCCCTGCAGCTGTGTTTACATTACTGTCCTACCCTGTAATGGCAGCGGTGGCACTCCTGGTGCGTCAACATTCTGCATCTGACTCAAGTCACTGCACATTTGATTTACTGCATACTGATAAATTTTACTCAAACTGAACAGACTGCACCGCTTTTCTTCCTCAGCACATCTATATAATTTTCTAGGACTTTATATCATTAGCTGTCAATCAGTTTTACTTGGTTAAAGTCACTAAACCACAGTATTTCTTGAACAGGATTGCCTGCTTGTTGCAGCCTCTCATACAACGCAGTCTCTCTGGTTGCTCAAAAAATTACACTGTTGCTGAATCCATAATACATGCTCACAGTCTAATGCTCAGAATTCTTGCTTGGTTTTGATTACTTTACACAGTCTTCCTTTGCAAAAACAATCACACTGTTTACACACAGATCCAGCTGGCTTTTGAAAAATCACACACAGTTTGAGCTCAGTTTTGCTAAATGGTACTCACCGAATCAGTAACTGCCTTTTCAATGGCAATTCTCGACCTTCAGCCAATCCTGAAAGGCCTCTGGGTTGAAACGGGCTGGCGATCCCACTGATTGTCCCTATGAACACCACAGTTTCTCCCCAGTTGATTGGGATACAGGTCGAGCCTGATTTAGCACAGAAAAGTCTGTTGCTTTAACTTTTAGAATGTTACAGTCAGCGTGACGATCCTCCTGGCTAACCAGTTCGCACACCACTCGCACTCTCCTTCTCAGAAACTGGGCAGCACTCTGAAGCTGGCTTGGGGGCAGGACTGATTGTAGTCTCACCAATCACTCAACACCATGCAAATAAGCCTTTCTCTCTTCTCATGCTCTTCTCCTTCACGGTGATTGTTGAGCAGGCAAAATTTATACTGTAAAACAACTTTTTTCTTTCAACTGTAACTTCATGACGGGAGCGCCATTTTGAACCATTTTTTATGCCAATTTCTCTAGTGACTCCCCCAGTTCACGCAGCAAGCATTTGAAACTTTCAGGGCACAATTGTCTCTTTGTTTCCCACAGTTCTCAATACTTTTTCCTGTCACAACTTGAAAATTAAGGCTGGCAAACTTTCTTTTTGATGCAGGACAAGGGGCACACACATCCTGTCTTTATAGCTCCTTGGTAAATGTTGGCACAATCACAGTGGCACTTGAACAGCAGGCACACAGTGGCACATACAGATGGCACTATTCTGGGCAAACTCCTTATGCACAAAGCTAGCAGTGTGTCCATTTTGTAACCCACCCCCACCGGCCCCCTTGTCTAACTAGCAGGGCTGCTCCACTCACCACATGGCACCCAAGAGAGGGATGGGGGTTGTCACTACAAACAGTTTACCAGTACATCTACTTTTGAGCTTGCCATACACAGACAGGCAAACCAAGTGTGGCAACTAGCTGGCACACACTTGGTGGGACCATTTACCATGGCCATCAACCTGGGTCTCTGAGAGAAAACATTTGTTCACAATTATGCTAGGTTTGCACTTCTGGACAGGGGCACCCAAGTAAATCCAGACACAGTGAAAGCAAAAACAGTACTGTCCAAACCAGGTTGGGATTCTAGATTGTGGCTTTTATTCACATACACAGAGAATAATCACAAAGCAAAGATGGACCCCCACAGGGCTACTCCTACTGGTAATGCAGATTACTGAGGTACACAGAACACACACACAGTGAACCCTCAGGTTCTGATTTGGAAATTGGCACACACAGCCAGAACTGGTACACTTCCATTGACTAAGCACACACGGCCAGTACTAGGAGACTTTCCCATATTTCATGAGGAATTACTGGTGGCACCCTCGACCACCAAAGAGCACATACAGGCTTACAGAAAAATCCAACCAACATCTGGGTAAACTATCTTCTTCAGGCACTGGCCAAATGCACTGAATGAAAACACAGGTGCCCAAACTGAACCAGGAGAGGTAAACTGGTTGCTCAAGATGGGGGGGGTCTCCCACCTTTTGCTTCCAAATTTATACTCAGCCATTCATCGGGTTAATAACATCCTCACAGAAAACATGTAGATGCTATCTTGAAATGTCTTTCCCATTTAACATACTACATTATAACCCTCTGAGGTGTCAGAAAGTTAAAAGTTCTGTAATTGGCACTGTCCCTTTACTAGACCCAACTTTAGCAGACACTTTTAAACATAAAACAGTCTAAGTGACATAGTCCCTTTGTCAGAGAAAACTGACCACAAGAAATGCAGGTGCCCCAGGGCTTTTCCACACAAAAGTCACAGGTACTTACAGAGCAGTTGAATCTCAGGCAACTTCTACACAGTCCAGACTGGACCAGGGGATTGTCCCTGAATCTTGGAATCCACCCCATCCCTCCTGGGATGAGGCACTGTGAAAACCATTTGGCTTGGTTTCTACCACTTCACCACTAGGCTATACTGGCTCACACTAGGGTAAGAAACAAACAAAAATACTACTGGTAGCTCTCTGACAGAGCTGAAGAGAGGAGTTTCACTACCTGCAACCTCCTCCACTGACTCCAACTGCAGACTAACCCACTCTAACTCAACATTCTAAAGCTATCTCCCTCAGCTAGCTTCCAATGTGGCTTATACTGCTGCGACAGTTCCAAAGTGACATCATCACTCCAGCTCAGCTGAGACCGAAAAACAGAGTGGGACACTGTGAAATTAATTTAACTGGCATTTCACTAGCTGCCTCTCCCTGCCTGCCACTGATTCTAATGGGATTCTAGTAACCCCTGGGAACAAGGGGATTACGCAGCACTCTCCCGCTAAACATAATCAATACCTCTATAAGGAGATGGAATAGACAGGGCCTACAGTTCTATTTTCAACTCTTAGACCACCAAGGAGTTTTACTTTTTGAGGCCCTTACATTTAAATATACTGTAGAATGGGTAATTTTTGTTGTCAAAATAATCTCGCTATGTACGCGGTCCTCTAGCACCACGAACGTATGTTGACAGCATTTTTTAGGTAAAGCAGTCTAATAATCACACATACAAAATGAAATGTAAAAACCCCTACTGCTGTATAAGAACAACCCCAGAACACTTCTTTATCTGATGCTGTGGGTTTCCTTGCTTAGTTTACAGTAGTAATACTGTTTTGCACACAGTAGTCCAGTATCAATGTAACACACAGATAATGTACTGTAAATAAAGTTTATTTAAGTTAAAAAAAGTTTAGAATCAGTTACAATCTATGCGCGCTTGCGCACCTCGCTATCTTCAGGCTATTCCGGTTTCAACTACGGTCTGCTCCACTTCAGTCAAACAATTCTCCTGCAAAAGAAAACAAAAGGAAATAAATAAAAGCCAGTAACCTTTATTTTTATCTAAGACTGCAGTTGTTTGGTTGCATTTTTACCACTTCCTCAGGTTATTCTGTTTTCAACTCGGTTGGCTCCTCTTCAGTCAAACAATTCACCTGCAAAGGAAACAAAAGATAATGAATAACAGCTAGTAACCTTTTTTAACCTGCAGTTGTTTAATTGCATTCTTACCACTTCCATCAAGTTCAAGCTCATTTTTAGTATGTCCCATCTGCTCCAGCACAACCGAAACATCAGACACCTGAAGTAAACATAAAGTATCCCAGTTAGTGTATTTTTTTAAGTAACTTACATTTGTAATTGCCTAATTGCCATTAACTGTGTGCAGGTTGACAGCAGAGTGAGAGCAAGAAAGGGAGCCAGAATGTGTTTTATTGTAAATGCTGACAGACAAGACATGCTGTTTTATAATAAATGCTTACAGACAAGATACCCAGTAATGGATGACAGCAGAATAGGTGATAGATTGCAGACCTAAGTAAATGGTTCACGATCAGGTAATGCAGAGAGGTAAATGGGTATAGTGAGGCAAACATGGAGTAGTAAGTGCAATACTGTAGAACTTAAAAATGAAATGTTATAGGTGCACAGCGGAGCGCAAACTCGGTGACAATCAGATGGCATCAGCGTGAAGTTACATTTGCGTTTTTTAACACTGGAACTTCGGACAATGAAATTTTGTTTGCGTTTCATTTTTTAAGTTCTACAGTAATCTCCCATCAACAGATCATTTCCAATACCTGCAAATGAATTCTTGTATAAATAGTAAAGAGTATCCTTACTCAATTGTAAACCAACCCTTACCCTTACTGATGCAACTTATTACACATGTGAACAACAATACTGTCCCTCACCTAATAAGCCAGTTGACAAAAACTCCTCAAGACCTTTACCCAGAAACAACAGAACATACACTCCAGAAATGGAATCAGGCACTAAACGAAACCATTAACCTAGAACTCTGGCATAGGTCTGCACGTCTTACTCAACAACTGACAGCAGCCATGATGTGGTACACAATTTCCTGGAAGTGTCGATACCATTTCGTTCGAATGCCAGAAGTAGTAGCTAAATTTACCAATCTGGACTGAGTGCAGTGTGAGAGGAACTGTGGAACTACCCCAACAAATCACACCCACATCTTCTGATGCTGTACATTACTACAGCCGTACTAGATGGCGGTGATACTACACATGGAAAACATCTTCAATTTCCCTGGAGCTATGACACCTTCACTCATACTGTTAGCTATTCCACCTCAAAAAGGTCCCTTTAGAGGACAAACAATAAAACTTCTTCTAACCCTGATACTGGCTGCCAAAAAAGCCATTACTCAAGCGTGGTTAACTCCCAAAATCCCTACATTAGGACACTAGTGAAAAATATCAGATGAAATATATGAAATGGAGAGAATGACATGCTCCCTACATAACACACTTCCAATCTTGCATCAGACCTGGAGAAGGTGGGTAATATATCTTCTACAAAAAGACCCCACTTTTGTACCGTAACTTGGCCCTTCCTCCTCCTCCTCCCCCCCCCCAGCTCCCTCTCTACCTCTTTCTCATCTCTCTTACTTTTAAGCTCACCATACTCTCTTCTTTGGCACTCACTGATGTCTCAACAAACTGGAGCTTAGCCAAAGTCTACTCAGTATCTTAATATTCAACCATAATAAGGGAAACTAATGTGCTAGCAAACACTGAAGAGATTTGTCAATCTAATTGCTTATACAACTA
The DNA here is from genome assembly GCA_016271365.2 of Neoceratodus forsteri. NCBI lineage: Eukaryota > Metazoa > Chordata > Ceratodontiformes > Ceratodontidae > Neoceratodus > Neoceratodus forsteri. Next base: position 19,818,082 of record JADMNL010000025.1, read on the forward strand.
CACCCATGTGACTATGGATTTAAGTCTTACTGAAAGTAATCCCTATATTATTTAAATGCTTACTATTAGTATGTATAAAAGATTAGTTTCTAAACAAGTGTTCCTCTTCTGTAATACAGTGAATAGCTTCTATGCCTTTTTGTATATATGTTCATCTCTTCATGTGTGTTGTATTTCTACTGAAAAATTCAATAAAAAATTTAAATACAAAAATAGAAAAGTAAGGGACAGAGGGGGCAACTTGCCGGGTACCACAAGCTAAGGGAAAGGGGGGAGCATTGAGTTGGTAAGAACCTGTGCTGTGGGGAAGAGTATATTGCTTTAATTGCCAATGTAAAGGTGTCACCCAATCCCATGAGGGCTAGCACGGTGTATAGGTAGTTCCATTCGATGGAATCAAATGTTTTTTTTTCAAAATCAATAGCCACCACAGTCACAGGGAAGGGGGAGGAGTGAGCTATGTACATTAGATTAAGTAGAGTTTGGATGTGATCTGAACTAAGCCTACCACAGGCAAAACCTACTTGCAAAGGGTGTATCGAGTGTGGAAGGAGTTCCAGCTGGATGTTTGGCTTTAATTTAAAAGCATTCGAGAAAACTTAGATTGTAAAGGAAGTTTTTAATACTTTCTAGGTGAAATTCAGTGCTTTAAAAGCATTGTTTTCAACTGTAGAACTTTTTTACTTTATAAACCAGTTTCAGGACGCAAGATCCAGAGCAATATATATTTGCAGATATAGGACAAAGTGCACCAAGCAGTTTGCACTTTGTGTTCTATACTGAGGAAAAAAGGGAAACAACTTTTTACTCAGATAAGAGTGGAAAGGGATCTCAGCACACAAATGGGGGACTTTAATAAGGATGTTACACAAAAAATAGAAAACTTCAGGTTTAAGGATTGTAGAATAGAGTGGCATGGGATCACTTTTAAAACAAGACTGCTATAATAGCTGATCTTGTAAGGTCATCGGGCCTGGCATGCATCACCGAGACCTGGCTGGATGATAATGCTGGCCCTATTCTGGCTTCAGCTGTACCAGCCAGGTACTCAGTGATACACCGTCTGAGGCTGGATCGTAGGGGTGGGGGAGTGGCAATCTGTTTTAGAATGGAACTGAACCTAATGGAGGTACCAGTAGGAATTATCAACTCCTTTGAATGTATCCTGGGTGAGGGTGTGGGGTGCAGGATTCTTTTCATTTACTGTCCACCAGGTAATGGGAATGTTTTCCTGCAGGAAGTTGCAGACTTCATTGTCGACATGACATTGGGATCCTCCAGATGGCTGATCCTGGGGGATTTCAATGCCTGGGTCGACGATGAACTCTCGCAGTTTGGTCAGGACTTCCTCCAGCTGATGAATTCACTGGGCTTCACACAGATTATTTCCTCCTCGCCCCATATAGATGGTTATTCATTGGACTTGGTATTCCTCCTGGGGATGGAGATATCTGACTTGGTCGTGGAGCCAGTTGGATGGTCTGACCATCACACCATTGGGTTCAGTTTCTGGGCCCCCCCAGTACGTCAGCCCCTATGGAAATGGTCTGGTACCACCCTTTGAGGGGTGTTACCCCAGAGGGCCTGATGCTGGTGCTGGACCTATTGAGTTTGCCGAGTGAATGCATGGATCCTGGGGACCTGGTTCTTGCCTATAATGAGGCAGTAGTAGGGGCCCTGGATTCTATTGTTCCTGTTTGTGTTTGACCCCTCACTCTTTGCCCCAAGTCTCCTTGGTTTGATGAGACTTGGAGGGAGTTGAGGAGAGTAGGAAGAAGGCTTGAGAGATGTTGTCGGAAGTCGGGTCTGGAGTGTAACAGGCTTAGTTTGATGGACCATTATCGGGTCTATTAATCAGCAATTACCCATAAGAAGGCAGAATTCCTGTCCAGGGAAATTGCTGCTGTGCAGAATCAACCAGCCTAGCTCTTTCAGACCTTGGACAGATTGTGCAATCCACTTTGTCTTCAGATCGAGAGAGCGTTTTCACAGGAACGGTGTGAGGAGTTTGCTCGGTTCTTCACGGATAAGGTTGTCACAATCAGGTCCGATCTCCTCCCAACTCTTTCAAACAGGAGTTGTGGTGGTCAGCAGGAGATGTCAGACACCCAGTTTGTGTGGTCTGACTTTGATCTGCTCACAATCAATGACATAGTGATGATCGTCCAGTCATTGCAACCGACCAACTGTAGTTTGGACCCGGGCCCCACTCGCCTTTTAGTAGGATGTGTGGATAAAATCAGCCCGGTCCTTGCCAAGATAGTCTGGTTGTCATTGGAGAAGGGGATCTTTCCTGATCCCTTGAAGGAAGCCGTGATCCAGCCCCTTCTTAAAAAGCTTTCCTTGGACCTGGACTGTCTGGCTAACTACAGGCCTGTCTCTAACCTGCCTTTTGTAGTGGGTTGCATCACAGCTGGATGGTCATTTGACCAGCCGCAGTGTCTATGATTCTCTCCAGTCTGGATTTAGGAAGAGACATAGTACTGAGACAGCCCTTGTTTGGGTACTAAATGACCTCCTGATAGCGAGAGATCGAAAGACCCGTTCCATCTTGGTCCTTCTTGATCTCTCTGTGGCATTTGATACCATTGACCATGGAGTGCTTTTGGAATGCCTGCGGTTTATCTGTAGACTATCAGGCCCGGTCATTAGTTGGTTTCAATCATTCCTTGAGGGTAGGACTCAGAGGGTGGTGTCTGGGATATTTTCCTCAGCATCGCTCCCCCTATCCTCTGAGGTGCCGCAGGACTCCATTTTGGCACCCATGTTGTTTGCGGTATATATGCTGCTGTTGGGAGTGATTATAAGGTAGTATGGCTTGAGTTTTCGCTGCTATGCAGATGATACTCAGCTGTACATGTCCTTTGTGCCCGACCAGGGTAATGCTGTCTCGGTCTTTAATAACTGTCTCACTGAGATTCAGGACTGGATGACTGTGAGCTGGTTGTGGTTAAACCCGGAAAAAACTGAGGTGTTGGTCGTGGACCCAGGTCGTCGGGGGGCAGGTTTGCTGATGGGATTACCTTTGGGTCTTTGACTTGGGGGGGGCCCAGTTAGCTACCTCAGACCAGGTGCGGAACCTAGGCATCATAATTGATGACGGCCTGACCCTAAAACATCAGGTGTCGGCTGTTGTCAAAACCTCTTTTTACCATCTGAGGAATATAGCCCAGGTGAAGCACTTGGTTCCTGCCGACGATCTTCCAACATTGGTCCTTGCCTTCGTTACCTCCCTCCTGGACTACTGCAATGCCCTGTACCTAGGGCTACCAGGGGTGGATATCTGCCACTTACAGTTGGTGCAGAATGCAGTGCCAGGCTTTTGACTGGTATGTCTAGGACCAGTCATATAACACCTATCCTCCACGGACTGCACTGGCTGCCAATACAGTGGTGGATTACCTTCAAGGTTGGTTTACTGACCTATAAGGCCCTACACGATCAGGGACCTAGTTAACTGCAAGATTTTCTTCATCCCTACTGTCCCTCCCAGCCACTCCAATCCACCGATGAGGGATTGCTAGAGATTCCCAGGGTTTGTTTAAAGACATCCAGGGCCAGATCATTTCATTTTATGGCCCCAACCCTGTGGAATTCTCTACCTCATTGGGTACGAGATTGCCTGACTGTCCAAAGTTTTAAATTAGCATTGAAAACGTATTTATTTAGCCTGGCATATCCTGATTTTTAAGTATATCTTATTGATTGATTTTAGGTTGTTGTTTTAATTTTATGAATTTGATTTATTTATTGTAAAAGCACATTGACTTTGGAAAGCCACTTTTTAAAAATAAAGAATTGCTTGCTTGCTTGCTTTTACACAGTATGTGGGACATCAGAAAATTCCAAAATGACTTAGAATAAATATTGAGCCTAACTTAGGAAACCACACACAGAAGTAAAATAACCATCGGGATGGCATTTGAAACAAAGCAAGTTGTGATTTTATGTATACATTAATTGAAGCAATTGTTAAAGATAAACAAAAAATAGAAGTGGAAATTAAAAAGGAACAGGAGGTTCCTAAAATTAGATTGCAAGAATTAGATTTTTGTCCAATTTAGAAGCCATTAAGAATAAATTATTAGAATATGAAGAAACACTTTAAGGAAAATAAGATTAAGAAGTTTCAGGGACTCTGTTGATTATAGGGACAATAAAATATTAACATGATTCAATAAAAAGTAAAATGTCTATCCACAGGAAACTGGCCGTGATAGCGATTCCAGCTATCCAAGAAACTCTCAACAGCCCTACAACAAAACTAGACAGCCTTTTTTTAGACAAAACAGCACCTCCAGTGCAGGAACAGTGGTAAGGGGAGCAAGAACCCCATCACAATCTGCACAGCAGGCCACAAGCCAATGCTCAAATTGACAAAGATATAGACAAGGAAGGGGGTAGCAGGGGGCAGCAGCCTAGGTCCAAAAGGCCAAAGACCACAACGGGGGAGTGAGGCAGGAATCCACAACTTCCAAGGTAATACTTATTTTCAATCTCAGCAGCATGCCATTAATGCAGAATTAAATATCAGTTCTTGGCAGAGGCCTTTCTTTGATTCCCATTGGGTCTACTGACCTTTTTGAGTTAGAAGTGGACTTACATAGATTCTATAGAACACTTAGATTAAAAGTGATGTTTTCTGAACAGCAAGATGAACATTCTGAGAGAATGTCTCTCAAAAAATCTTTAATTGTCAAGTCTGTTTACAATCCTCCCCCTGATAAAAGTGCACCAGTAGAAACATTTGTGAAATTAGTTGATGAAGAAATCATGGCTCTTTTGAAACAAAAACAGAAATGTTTTTCCTAAATTAAATAATCTTTCTAGGCAACAAAGAGGTGCATTACATAAAGTAACACCCTTGATGCTGTTCTAGTACCTCTTACTAAAATCTTCAACATGTCCCTGTGCCTAGGAAAGTTCCCGTCTCTATGGAAAAAGGCAAGGATTACTCCAGTACATAAAAATGGTACACATACAGCTACTAGTAACTACAGGCCCATCTCCATACTCCCTCTACTCTCAAAAGCCCTGGAAAAAATAGTGGCTGATCAACTTACTAACTATCTAGATACAAAACACCTAATCTGTCAACAACAACATGGTTTCAGAAAAGGTCACAGTACCACCACTGCCCTCCTAGAACTCACCTCCTTTGTTCATGACGCTCTTGACCAGGGAGATCTGGCTGGTGCAGTCTTTGTTGATCTCTCCAAGGCATTTGACACCATCAATCACACCATGCTCATAAACGCCCTTCTCTCTGTCGGCATCTCCAAAGAAACTACTATCTGGTTCTCCAGTTATCTCTCTGGCCGTACTCAGCAGGTGATGATAAGAAACACCCTCTCCACAAACCTTCCGGTCTGATCGGGTGTCCCTCAAGGATCTATCCTCGGTCCGCTCCTTTTCTCACTTTACCTGAACTCATTACCTCAGGCCACCTCTGGGCGTCTTCTCCTTTATGCTGATAATGCTTGTTCTTCAATCGTCCTTATTACCCGCTCTACTTAAGAATCCTTGCAAGGACTCTTTCACTCAAATTGAAGCCTGGTTTTCCTCACACAAGCTTGTACTCAACACAAAAAAGATGAAAGTCATGCTATTCGCCCACCCACAACATAAGCACAGCACTACAAAATTAGCTATACACAATGTGATGGGCACCAAGCTGGAACCTCTTCCCAATTTTAAATACCTAGGGGTTATTCTAGACTCTGCCCTCACCTATCGTGAGCATATCACATCAACCTGCACTGAAATTAACAAAATAATTGGTCTCCTCTATAGGCTTAGGACCTGTCTACCTCCGGAGGCTCTTCGCTTAGCTATCTCCAGCTCCATCCTCTCACTGGTAGACTATGGCATAATTATCTATGGGGCCACCTCTGACACAGCTCTGTCCAGCGTTGAACGTGCCCTAAACAAAGCCTGCAGATTGGTCATAGGATGTGATCGTCTTACGCACACCTGTGACCTCTATCTGCGCTCATCATGGCTAAACTTTCAGGGGAGACTAGTTTATCAGACCTCCCTACTGGCCCAAAAAATTCAGTTGGGCCTAGCCCCCCCAGGCTGTCTTATGCTCCTCCAAAAGAACCTACCGGCTCGCTCCACTAGACACTCGGATACCGCCACTTTCCGTGTCTCCTTTGTAAAGAGGACTGCTGGCCAAAGGTCCTTTTGCTACAGGAAACCACTCTGGATGAACTCAACCCCTGACTCTGTCTTATCAATTCCCAGGCTTGGGCCTTACAAACATGAGTTACTTAGTCACATAATGTCAAACTCCCACTGTGACCGCAGATGAAACTTTAAATGTTAATGCATCATTACTTCACAATTGCTGTCATTCCATTGATTGTGTTTATTTTATTTTTTTGTTCACCTCGGTAGGTTACTGTCATTTTCTGTACCAGTAATGTTGTCTATATTGTATATTCTATGTTATACTGTATTCTAATCCATTTATGTAAGACGTGGAGCCTTTGCAAATGAGTCTCAGACTCAAAGGGTTGTAATTCCTAGACTTTAAATAAATAAATAAATAAATAAAACAAATAACACAAGACCAAACAATTGTTCTTAAAACAGCTGACAAGGGGTGAGGGATTGTGATGCAGAACATGGCACAGTATAAGGAGATGTGTAAGAAATTGCTGGATGATAGAAGAATTTATAATGTTTTGGATATAGATCCTACAGAATCATTGATGCATGAACTTAAAGAGACTTTAGAAGAATATGTGGACATGAACTGGATGCAGGAGTGGGAGGTGGACAATTTGAGGAAGGAGAGTCCCAAAGTGCCCACCTTTTACTGTCTGCCTTTTCATCAGAGTCATAAGAATCTTGTTACACCACCTGTAAAACCAATTGTTTCTGGGCTGGAATCAATCATAGAACCCACCTCATCCTACATTCACTATTTTTTGCAACCACAAGTGGAATTGATGAGTACTTTTGTACAAGATAGCACTGACATGATTAGGAAACTAAGTTCAATTTCAGATAGAGGGATTCCCAAAGACAGTTGGCTAGTCACATGTGATGTGGCTGACCTCTATACACCAGTACCACATTAAGAGGGGATTGAGAGTATGGGAAAGATACGTGATACAAGTTAAGACAGAAAGAGGCCTAGTACAAGACTGTTACAAGAGTTGTCACATATAGTGCTACATAATAATCACTTTGAATTCGATGAGACTTTTTATGAACAAGCACATGGTACTGCCATGGGCAGTACCATGGTGCCAGCATATGCAAATTAATATATGTAGCAGTTTGAAATGACATATGAGCTGGATGAAAATCTCAAGAAATGCAGGCAGTACACTGAGGTTTTGCTATGATTTATTGATGATATATTTTTATATAGATAGGAACAGAACTATTGTTATGGGAATTTGAAAGTTATTTGCCATTCTGCCTGGGCCCTCCCTTCGTCTTATGTACTCCTCAGCCTCTTGCTTCCCATCCTTATCCATCTACCTGTGTGAAGAAGCCTTTGGGCTGATGCCTCCTCCCCTGTAATGTCCATCTGTCCCCTGCTGTCTCTCACCCCAGTAGTATTGTCTGCCTTTATGTGCTGATGGCTCAAGTGACTTTCTCTGCTTCTTTCAAAGTATCACAGGCCTCATCTTTAGTTACCAACACCATTGTTATTTTTTGTAATCCAACATGTATAAGTGCTTTTTTGGTGTAATTCAACATGTATAAGTGTATTTTAATATCCGCATTCAATCCTTTGTATCACCTGTTATATTACCTCTGACATGGAACCTATGCAATAAGCTTGTTCTCAAAGGTATTAATCCAAGATCTCAATAAATAAATAAAATAAAATTTTAATGCATGTAATGTCAATTTGAGATTTACTACTGAATATAGCCAAACAGATGTTTTGCACTTGGATATGAAAATTGTCCTTGAAGACACTAGGATAAATACTTCATTATTTAGAAAACTAATGGACCATACGAACAAATTACTTACCACAGTAACAGTGCTTCTTCCAAGGGACCTCCCAGTATGATTAGACATATGCAGTCAGCTCAGAATCTCTGACTGCCCTGGAGCTGTAGTGATGTAATGTGGAATGTATGCAAATAATGGAACTAGTAAAGCTACATTCAAACTACTGCCTCTATGTGGACTGTGTTCCATCTAACAGTCAGATTCATTTTTGTAGCTGAAAAAATACTAGACTATCCAAATTAAGTATTTCTAACCCAAACAACAATAGTAATAATAATAATACCCACTCCCTGGCAAAGAGAACGGGCCTCCAACAGGATAAAAACAACACAAAGGGAGAGCTAGGACCCCCTAGTCATCTCTGTGTGCATGAAAAACAACAAATTAAGCCAATGATTAATAGCAACATTAAGAACCCCTATGAAAGTATTGCTGAACCTGATACAGGTCATGTAAGAGGAGGTAGGGTAGGAGGTCTAATCATACTAGGAGCTCCATTGGAAGAAACAATATTACTGTGGTAAGTATTTTTTTTTCTTCAAACCACAGGAATCTGTCAGAATGATTAGACGTATGCAGACTACCAAGCAGTGCCTTGGGAGGAAGGTACAGAACCTACTTAGGAAAAAAAGTTCTGCAATACTGCAGTGTCAAACCTTGCATCATTTCTGGACTGGACATCCAGGCAATAGTGCTTTGTGAAGGTGTGGACTGTACTCCAAGTAGCTACTTTACAGATTTCCAGCAAGGAAATATCCCTTGCAGCTGCCATGGTGGCAGCAGTTCTATGAGTGGAATGTGCCCTGAGGCCCTGTGGTGGCTTTTCAGCCCTACTGTAACAGAATTGGATGTAGGACACTATCCAGCATGTGATTGACCTCTTTGAGGCAGGCATGCCTTTTTCCAACCTCACCATAGGTGATAAACAGTTGTGAGTGAGAGTCTCTGAGATCCTTAGTACAAGTGATGTAGTAGCTGAGAGATTTCTTTACATCCAGACTATTAAGCTTCAGTTTCCCTGAACTGGACATGGCTGTGAAAAATACAGGAAGGGTGATGGAATGGTTCAAATGAGACTCAGATAACACTTTGCAAAGAAATTTTCTGTTGGTCCTAAGGACTACCTTGTCCTTGTGGAAGGTAATATAATTAGGATCAGTACAGAGAGCTTGAAGCTCACACACTCTTTTCACTGAAGTAATTGCCACCAAGAAAACAGTTTTCCAGGTGAAATATTTCACATCAGCAGTAGCCATTGGCTCAAAGGGAGCTTCCTTGAATTTGGCTATGCACAAATTCAGGTCCCAAGGAGGGAGTGGTTCTCTAACAGGAGGAAACAGACATGCCAAACCTTTGAAAAACTTTCTGAACATAGGGCATGAAGCTATTGTTCTCTGAGCACATGCAGAAAAGTAAGCAGATACTGCTGCTAAATGAACCCTGAGGGTTGCAGACCTCGGGTCTAAGGCCTGTAGGTGTACAAGGTAGTCAAGCAATGTAGGTATGTTTGCCTTAAGAGGACTGACATGCTTAGACTTGCAACAAATGGAAAATCTTTTACATTTTGAAGCATAAGTCTTTCTGGTTTGAGATTTCCTGGAAACTTTCAGAACCGTAAGAATGTATGTCAGTTTAAATTCAGAAATGTCTGGCTTCTCGTGAACCAGGCCTTCAGGTGAGGAGTCTTGAGGTTTGGGAATACTACCTGACCCTGAACAGCCATTAGGAGATTGTATCTCAGGGGAAGTCAGATGGGTTGCTTGGTGGATGGGGTGAGTATCAAAGGGTACCATGGCTGCCTGGCCAAGTCTGGAGCAATCAGAATCATTGTTGAAGATTGACTCCTGAGTTTGAGAAAGGCTCTCAACAGCAGTAGAAATGGAGGAAAAGCATACAAGAATTTTCCTGTCCAATGCAGGGTGAATGCCTCCATGGGCAATGTGCCCAATGAGGGGGGCCTACATCAATAAAGAGGAAGCTGATGTTTTTTTTTTGAGGCAAACAGATCTATTTCTATAGTGCCCCAATGTCTGAAACTGTGTCCAGTACTTGCTTGTTTAAAGCCCATTCATGATGATCCTGACTGATTCTGCTGAGTGAATCTGCCAGTGTATTGTCCTTCCCTAGAAGATGAATGACGGACAGGTGCATCTCCAGGGAATATGTTAAGGACCAGATTTTCAAGGCTTCTGTATACAGCCTTGAGGATCTTGTCACCCCCTTGCTTGTTGATGTACCACATGGTGATTTTGTTGTCTGTCCTCACCTGGACTGACTGACCACCTCAACTGAGGAGCAAAAGCCTTTAGGGCAAGAAGGACTGCTTTCAACTCTAAGAGGTTGATATGCAACTTGGATTCCTGTGAAGACCAAGTTCCACTGATTGTGAGGTCACCTGTGTGTGTGCCCCCCACCCTAGGAGGGAGGCATCTGTTGTTAGAACCACAGTATGGTCCTGTTGCTGAAAAGGGATGCCCTACCTGAGGTTATCCCTTTCTTTCCACCACTGCAGAGTCAGTAGCAGAGTTCTTGTAACTGGCACAAGCTTTGAAATGGGATCCCTTCTTTGAGACCAATGGAATCTCAAGTGGTACGGAATATCTCTCATCTGAAACCTGGCACCTGAGACTACTGCAGTACTTGATGCCATGTTTCCCAGCAATGCTAGGAACTGCCTTGCAGCTCTGTGCTGACCCAATGCAAAGCAGTTTGCCAGGGTCAGTAAGTTGTTTACCCTCTCTTGAGGAAGGAATACCTTGCCCTGGATCGCATCCAGTTCTGCTCCAATGAATTCCATTGACTGAACTGGTTCCCTCTGAGACTTTTGAGTATTGATGAGGAAGCCCAGAGACTCCAGGGTACTTCGGGTGATGCCGATGGAGTCCTTTACATGTTGGTATGATTCCCCTATGACTAGCCAGTCATCCAAGTGAGGGAATACTATGATTCCAAGTCTTCTGAGATAGGCTGCCACCACAGCTAGGCACTTTGTGAATACTCTTGGGACAGAAGTGAGCCCGAAGGGGAGTGCTGAGAACTGGTAGTGCCCTGGGGCAGAGTGAACCTTAAGTATTTTCTGTGGCAAGGTATGGCTGGGATGTGAAAAGTAGGCATCTTTTGGGTCCAGAGATGCCAGCTAGTTTCCTTTCCTTTGAGAAGGGATAACAATAGCAAGGGTTACCATTTTGAACTTGAGTTTTGCCAAGTGTTTGTTCAGGAATCTGAGATCAAGGATTGGCCGCCATTCCCCATTCTTCATCTCGGTCAGGAAGTATCTGTAATACGTGCCTTTCCCCCTTTGAGGGAGAGGGGCTGGCTCTATTCCTCTTTCTTGCAGAAGTTTTTTTTACCTTCAATTCCAGCAGAATTGCCTGTGCAGGGGTTGAAGGCCAGAATATTTCTGCGACCCTGAAGTTTTGGAAAATGCATGAACTGAGGTCTGGACACTGGGGTTGAATCAGCCTGCCTAGAAGACCTCCTACCACTGCCCCTGTAGTAACCTCTAACCAGAGTGTAATCTATAGGCAAGGAGACTGGGGTATAAGCGCTGGGGTAATACCTTCTACCCCTACCTCCCCTTCCCATGGATCTAAAAGAAGTGGAGGCTCTTTCTCTTGTAGAGTTGTATAGGTGGTTTTGTACTTTTCCATCTTTTTCATGTATGTCTCAGTCTCGTCATCAAAAAGGGAATTGATTTCACAAAGAAAATCCATGGCCTTTAACACACAGTTGGGTAAGACTGGTTGTTCTGAGCCAGGCAAACCTTCTCAAAGACACTGATAGGGCCAACAACCTGGATGCAGTGTCATCTGCATCCACAGCCATGTGAAACTGATATTTGGTGGCATCCAATGTCGGCCTGGAAGTGTCAACTGGATCCTGTGCCACATCACCCAGCACTCTGTCAGTTATTGCTAGTATAGAGTTCCAAAAGGCCTTCTGAGATTGTGCAGCATATGCCATATAAACTGCCTGTCTGAGGAGAAGGGAGTAGGCTAAGTAACCCTTCTTCCTCATGGCATCAGTTTTCCTCAAATCTTTATTAGGGGGATGAGATGAGAGAGGAACATTAGCTCTATCGCAGGCAGCAGCCTGTGCCACATCCTCATGGTATGGGTGAGAATACAAATACTCAGCAGTAGACCTAGCAACTTGATTTTTTTTTAACCTTCTTGTCCATCCCAGGGACAGAGGATGGTGAATGTAGAACTTTTAGGGTGGCTTTCCTAAAAGTCTTGTGGACAGGGAGGAACAATTTCTTAGAGGGAACCAGGCACATTATATCCAGAAAGTCTGCCTCCTCCTCCTCCTCCTCCTCATCTTCCATAGACTGTTGAGAGGGGAGGTCTAAAGTGTCAGCCATTGGTCTGACAAAAGAAAAATGGGATGAAAAATCATCCTGTCCACTAGGATGGGTACAAAAATATTGTTCAGAGGATACCACAGTCCTTCTCAAAATAAACTTCATGACCCCGGTCTCTGGGAACCGGTGATGGGATTGGAACCAGTGAACCCAGGATAGAACCTGCAGTCTGGATGGCCTGAATGCAAGGTTCCCAGGTTTGTGCTACTCCAAATCACTTCCCAGAGAAGTTGCATGACCACTGGATAATTCCAGTAATGCCGTTTTTATTTTCAATAAACAAAAGAAAGGTGGCTCAGCAGTGCAAAATACAGTCACCTATACAAGCACATTAGCCCCAGCAGCTTCGGCTTCTAGCCTTCCTCAGGGGGGCATGGCTATGAGTATATTTTTCATTCATTTTACAGGCTGAGGTTTGTGACATCATGAATTTCATGTAGTATTTCAGCTCAATCCATTTAAATCAACATTGCTAATTTCAGCTCATTGTTCATTATGTTCCAATCACATTTTTAAACAAAAATGATACTTCTTTTCAAAATGAACATTCAAAACTATTCAAAACTAAACAAAAAATAATACAAAACAAAATATTGACAGTCTCTATTATTTGTTCCTAACTAATACAACAACATTCTGAACTGGACCTTATTTCATGTTATTTATTATTGTCAGCCTGAGAAAAATAAATCTCATCCTATTCAATAATTCCTTATATGGATTATATCACTAAGGTATTAATTTGTTCATTGGATTTTATTAAATCTCAGTGTAACCTTTAGTTTAGAAACTGTATAAAGGTAAAGAGGAGAAAAGTGAGAGGTTAAGCTGAATACCAGGATATTCAATCTTTTTGGTGCCCATTGATCCAAAAGATATAGAGATAGAGTTATATACCCATTCACCTGTAAAAACAAGGAAAAGATGAGTCATTATTCAATATTATTTTAACTAAATTTAGCTAATGCATTCTGGGGGGGGGGGTTGAAGGGAGTACAGTCGGGGAAAGAGTTTGTACTACTTGTTCAATTCATATGGAGTATTTCAAGCAGTGTTACATTTTAATCCTACAACATCAATGTATTTTCCTTCCTAAATATGGTTTCAGGTCCCCAGCTTCATTTCAGTCCCCTGGTCTTACTGTATCCAAAGTATAAACCCAGTAACTTCCCCTTTCTAATAGTAGATCCTGACTATTTCCACCTCTGTTCAGATGTTTCACATGTTCTAATCCCATATGCTTGAGTGTGCCTGTTTCTCCATTATGTACTTCAAAGAAATGCCTACCTACTGGTGTGCCCATTCTTTTATTCATGATTGAACACACGTGCTCTTGTATTGTTTCCTTGAGCATTCTTAGTGTCGTTCCTACATAGCGTAAATTACAACCACACCACAGTTTGTATACTGTGAACGTTGTAGTGCATGTGATAAACTCTCTGATTCTTGTCATTTTTCCTCTTGCTGTAGAAATAAACTCCTTTTGGGATCCCTGTACTGACACACATTATAGTTGTGGCATTTATACACACCCGCTGGTATCACTGGGAGCCATGTTGTAGATTCCCATATCTCACTCTTAAATTGGCTATGTACCAGTCTGTCCTTCAAAGATGCTGTCTTTCTAAACGTCACCCCCTAGATGTTTGCCAACCACTTTGCTCAAAAACCCATCACTCAATAAAGCCCCCTGTTTTACCATATGATGTTCCCAATACATCCTGAAATTCTTTTATATTCTGTTGAAAAGGTAATAGGACCATCTTTTATCTGTTTAAAACCACTCTTGTCCTTATTTTTGTTGTTAACAGATCTTCCTGGGTCATTGAGCTCACTTTCTGTGGTGCTTCCTGTAATACAGGTTCTGTGTACCCTCTATTTCTAAATCTCTGTAATAATTTTTCTGACTGAATGGCCTGCAGGGCTTTAGCAATGTCCTCAGCAGACGGCATTTTATTTTTGTCTGCTGGGAGCTCCTTTGCTTCTTCAGCAGGAGACACAGCAACATGTTTGTTTATTTTTTGGCAGGTACAGACTTTGAAGCCTGCTCAGTGGGTCTTTTGTGTTTACTGTGCTCAGATCCCTGATCAGTAATTTGAGGGTCTGAGAAATATTTTGCATATGTCTACTCTTCTCACAATTAGAAAAAATATGACTAGGACCCAGGCACTCCAAACACAAATTGAGGCGATCAGCCTTGGCAAAGATTTGGAAACACTGTAAACATTTATTTAAAACCTGTAGGTCCCATCCTCTTTTTTGGTCTTGCTGGCATGTCAGTTGTCAGCAGACTAAAAGAAAACCCCAGGAAATGGAAAAAATAAAAATCATGGTGTGTTCCCCCGAGGAGAAAAGGAATCACAATTAAATAAAACTTTTTTATATTTGTAAAAATACTGTTGGTTCCCGAGAGAAAAGGAATCGAGCACAAAATGGGGAACTCGCTCCTAAAATATATAAAAATAAGGAGCTTTAAGTTAAATTAATTGAGTTAAATAGCAGTTAGGAACTGCTAAAACAGAAATAAAACTGAGAAGACCTTGGTTCCTGGAAACTGCAAAAGAGCCATCAGGAGCCAAGACCCCTCCCCCACCACCACCACCAACTAAATGTCTAAAAACACTAACTAGAGGCAGTGAAATGACAAAATAGTAAAATTACAATTTTTTTTAAAGAAATAAACAAACTTGCAGTGAAGTTGCTGAAGAAGACTATTCAGGGCATCTAGTTGTCTGAGTGGAGAAAATGAATCTGACTGTTAGCTGGAACACAGTCCACCTAGAGGCAACAGTTTGAATGTAGCATTCTAGTTCCAGTATTTGCATACATTCCACATTACATCATTAAAGCACCAGGGAAGTCAGTGTTTCTGAGCTGACAGCATATGTCTAATCATACTTTGAATACTATTTTATATGGCACACACTACCATTTGCCTAGCTTAATTCAGAGCACACCCTACTCTCAGTTTATGAGGGTTAAAAGAAATTGCTCTGAGGTAGAGGATTTGGAAGAGGTAAAGAAAGACACAATCATGAGGTTCAGAAACAGAAGGTATAGCCTGCAGACATTACAAAAAGCCAACTGCACGTTGGCCATCGGACACATGAGGAATTTCTGACTATGAGGGTTCCAGCAGAGCCTACTGATTGTATAGTGGTAGCAACTCAGAATAATCACAAATTTGGTGATATTAAAATAATTTTGAATAAACAGTGGCACATTATTAGCAGGTGAACCAAAAGTGTCAGCCCTTAAAAACAGACCTGTTGTGGCTGCTTAACAAGTTAGGAACATTAAGGATAGATTGGTGCATTCACAATTCCTTAGAGAGTCTGACAATAGAAAACAATTACTTTTGGGCCCCCTGCAGCTGAGTGTGTCACCCTGTGGGAGGTGTTCAGTATATGGGCATACAAAAAAGAAAGAAAAAAATATTCCAATATCCACATACAGGCAAGGAATTCTTGATTAAATATTACATAGAGTGCAATACATGAGGGGTAATTTATGTACTACAGTGCCCTTGTGATCTGCTTTATGTCGGTAGGAGAAGTAAAGCATTAAAAGTAAGGATACAGGAACACAAGGATGATATTAGAAGCCAGAATGTAACATCACTAGTTGCTATGCATTTTAAGGAGGTAGGGCACCAAGGGGTATCACTCAGGTTCTAGGGCCTGGTGGTAGGCAGTGAGCAAACCACTGTGGGGTAGAAATTATACAAAAATTTATAGATAGGGCAGAAACAAAGTTGATTTTTGACTTTAGAGTATTAGAGGCCAACATAGGAATGAACACAGAAACAAATCGGGGGGCATGCTGGTAACTGTGGGTGGGTGAATAGCAGAGACAGAGTGCAGGATTCTCAAAGCCAATGAAAGTCCTACAGCTGTGTGAAAAGCTTGGCACAAGTGGGTTGCCACTTGTGGAACTGCAGTTTCTCCTGCAGCTGCGGTATTCTCAAAAGTGGAGCCAGTTTACAACCGGCTCCAAGATTTATGACAGCTTTTTTTTAAATGTAATAAACTTTATTAAGAACATGAATAACACAGCAGAACCAAATAACTGAACATTACAACTATACATCCCAAATCCACATCCCACCCACCCATCCCAACCTGGTGGAGCGACTGATAAAACAGGGAAGATACATTCAGAAGGAGCCCATCAATTCACTTGAAAAAAACAAACAATAAACCACTCAAAAGTCTTATCAAAGAGAACAGGGGAGCAAAACCTGAAGTAACCCACATATATAATAAAGATTAGAGATTACCTAAGAAAGAGAAGCCTAAAGTGTATACAAATTATGCAACCTGCTCAACCTCTTACCGAAGGATGTGGGTCTATTACGATGGCTGGCAACTATATGCTCAACCTGAAGGTTAAAAAGTAACTGTTGCAACCAGTCCTGATAAAAGATAGGAGACTGGTCAAGCCAATGACGTAAAAACTACCTTTTTAACAGATAAAGAAATCAGAGCCATATGATATCTTCTTTCTTTCACAGAAACCGCACTGTAGTCACCAATTATACAAATCTCTGTAATGAAAAGTCCACTAATGCCTGAAAGGGGATCCACTCACGATTCGATGAAATACCAAAGAGGGGCAACCATAAAACATGCCCAGAAAATGTGCATAAGTGTACCATCTGATTGATCACATCTAGTACATTGAGGGGAGGATAAACTACCCATTTTAGTAAGCTTCATAGGTGTGAAATATAGATTATTGAGTATATTAAATTGCATGAGACACAGCCTATTTTGGGAAATATAAGTGCATAAATCTCCCCAAATCTTCTGCCACCGGAAAGACTTGTAAGGGAAATGACTATCCCAATAGGAAGATTTCCCATCCAACTCAGGAAAAAGTTTAAGAAATATAAGGGAATATACATTAGCAACTACATGGAGCTTCAAAATGATATCTTGAATAGATTGGAAAAACTCTGATTGATTACCTTCCTAGTGGCCAACCCTAAACCAGTGTATTAAAGTGTGATGCAATTGAAATACATTAAAAATGGCCATGGTACCTAACCGACAGGAAGCCACAATATCCTTGGAGGACCCCAAGATCCCTTGGTGGAGCAGGTCGCATACTTTAGAATTAGCCAACTAGGGGAGCCAGGCACCACTTACGAGCTGACCTCCATTTTTAAAATTAGTATTCCTAAAAATCAGTTGTATGACATCTCTGGTATAATTATATCTCATCATGGAACACAACTGAGGGTGTACATGATGTGAAATGCCTATAACAGAGTCTCTCAGGCCCCCAGGGAGGGATTTCAGAGAAGTATGAAGCAAATAAAGGGGGGGGGGGGGGCAATCCAGCCCTCTGTATAAGTTCAAACTCCAGCTCCCAACAAATAGGACAGTAAGTAGAAGATTGGTCTGGGGGTACAGAGTAAGCCAGCAGAAATACTTACTGGCATGGCTAGCCAAGTAGTAATTTGTAAAGTGAGGGAGCCCCAAACCACCACAATGCCAGGGGTCAAAATTAAGTTTTGTGGCCACTAGCTACCAGGGCTAGTGGATGGGAAAATCCACTAGCCCCACAGACTTTTCCACTGGCCCAGCCAGTGTATATATTGAAATGTTACCTTCTCCAGTATGAGCCCTCAGGGCTAGTTAAAGGAAACTCTTACTAGCCCGACACAAAATCTACCAGCATTTCGCTAGAGAGCCGGTGCCAATTTTGACCCCTGAATTCTTGGGGGCAGCTGATTTTTTTATAAGATCTCCTCGGAGATTTGCCCAACCAAAGGAAATCCAACAGGAGGCTTTGGATTCATTGAGACCATTTGAGGGGGATCCATAAATGAATGTTAATAGGACAGAATATTCTTGGAAGTATGTTCATATTAACAATGTTAATTCCCCCAAAGGGAAAGGGAAAGGGGGAAGGACCCTCCATCTATTAAGATCTTATTGTATGGTGATAAGTAGGTCCTCTAATGATTTATGACAGCTTGTGGAAGGTTTTTCCCTGTAGGTGTGGAAAAATGCTATGGCTGGTGGGACCAGGCATAACATCTCCTGCAGCTGCAGTGGACTGAGAATACCAATCTCCACAGCTGTGGAGATTTTGGTGTGCAACTAATGCTGTGGCATGGGACTTAGCTCCAAATAATTTTAAGAGTTTGGCCCTGAGTTCTTATATGACAAAATTGGAGTAATTGGTTTTATATATATATATATATATATATATATATATATATATATATATGTATGTATATATATATATATATATATAATAGATAACCCACTCTTAAGTGTGCAGTTGCACTCTACTATACGCATGCCTTGGTGTGCGTCAACCACCCAAGGCGTGTGTATATCAGAGTGTGACCACACACCGTAGAGTGGGTTATCTATCTTATAAAATGGCAAAATTGTTTTTTAGGGAGGTAAAATGGCAGGTGTGTCATCGCTCTCTGATAGACACATAGTCATGTGATGTGTTTTACGCAATCAGAAGATTGGATTTGGAGCTACTAGATCTATTATATACATATATACATATATATATATATATATATATATATATATATATATATATATATATATGGGATACATGATGGGCAGGAGTGGGATATGGAAAATATTCTATGCCTCACGATGCAGGAGTGAGAATATTTGCCATATCCCACAAACTGCACATCATGTGTGTGATTTATACAATAGGTGCGGAAGCTTTAATTTGTTTTGTTTTATCTTGTTTCGGTCTGTTGCTATAAGTTACTGCTGTGGGTGAATGGGTATGAATGGGGTTTATATATGTTGTGCAATTGGTCGTTGTGTGTGTGAGTGAGTGGTAATAGGTTGATGAGTGTGTGAGTGTGGTCTGTGGTTGGATGATGTGTTTTGGTAGGTGGGACATGTCCGGGAGGTTTCCTGTAGATACTGTGTGTGATTTTCCTTTTTCCCTATATTTTATTATGTGTAGTGTTTAATTTTTGTTTTATGCTGCTGTGCGTAACATTTTCATTTGTGGTTGACTTATATGTTATTTGTTTTGGAATGTCTGTAAGAAGCTCCATGGGAACTACAGGTAAGAGAGCAGTTCTGATTGTGTGAGTTGCTTTAGTTGTCATTGAGACATTCAGCTTTATTTTTTATTGAGACTGACAGCAAGAATTATACAGTTTCAGAGTATATCTCATGTAAGTAATACCAGTTTAAAGAGGTCATGTTGCTGTAACGTGAAGAAATGAAATTAAGAACTGAAGGCTTCAGTGTGAAAATATGTGTGCTGTGCAGTTCACTGGCATGTTAGTCAGAGTCAGACTCTGTAGACAGATTTTCTTTATGTTTGTTATCGCAGAGATCATAAATGGGACCCAGTAGGTTTACAGTTTGGATGCAGTGTGAGAGACTGCATGACCATTCAGCAGCTTGTAGTACAGAAATGTGCTGCTTTAGGTGTGTGCCATTTGGTGCAGTGAGGACTGTACTGCTGCAGGCTTCTGGCATTTGTGAAACTGCAAGCAAAGAATGAAGAATGCAGACCAACTGCTTAATTAGGTACCTCAACCATTTCAGTTTCACATTTAAAAGAAGTTCTAACTTACATTGGGGACATACTGCTGGAGTGAGAATGTTAGCTGATGATATAGCTACAGTATGTGTAAATTAAATATTTTCACTGCAGCTATGTCATCAACCATTTATCTCACTGGGGTGAGAATACATGATTTTATTGTCAACGAATGCAACACACCCCTAGTGTGTGTGGGTGTGTGTGTATGTATATATAGGGGATACATGATGGGCATGAGTGTGATATGGCAAATATTCTCCTTCCTGCAGAGTGAGCTCTGGATATCTCACGAGTGTCGAAGGCACGAGTGAGATATCCAAGCTCATGATGTAGGAGTGACAATATTTGCCATAGCACACAATCTGCCCATCATGTATTCGATATATACAATAGGGCCAAGAGTTTTAGAAGTTTTGTTGTGCTCTCTTGTGTTCTGTTCCTGTTAATGTGTTTGCTCATTCTGTGTGTGAGCTTTCCTGAATGGGCTGGCAGTGTTATAAACTCTGAGAGACACATGAGTGTGTTTTGCAATGCTAAATGAGTTAGTTTTAGATAGGAATGAGAAACATATTTTTGTGAAGCTGTATTGTTTAGCAGTCTGGCTGCAGTGAAGTTAAAAGCATCACAGTAATTGTAATGAACTGAGAGGCAGAGTGTCAGAACAGCTGATACTGTTTTCAGTGGTAATTAAGTTAGCTGCAGGCAGAGTGCAGAGTGTTCTGTGAAATTGTACTCTTTAGGATTCTGGCTGCAGTGAAGTTGAAATTGTCAAAAGTAATTGGATGAGAATCAGAGTTTGAGGAACAAGTGAGAGTGTGTTTCAGTGGTAGCTGAGTTAGCTGCAGGCAGTAGTTTAGACTGTTCTGTGAAGCTGTGCTGTTTGGAATTCTGGCTGCATCAAGTTGAGAGCATCACAGTAATGAGCTGGAAGTTGGGGGTGGATAGGTGTGTTTTGTAATGCTCACTGAGTTAGCTGTAGGCAGCAGTGAGACCTCTCAGGTAGTTCTGCATTTGTGTCTATGGTAACAGCACAGGTGTTTCTTTCATGCTGAGGGGAAAGCTGCCTAGGGTGATGATATCAGTGACCTTTTGTGACCTGTGTGTGTAAATGTCTCATATCATCACAGTAGAGCAGAGGGTAAAAATATCACACTGCAGTGGATGATACACTGTTTTATCTCACTCACCCCTATTGTGTGTGTGTGTGTGTGTGCATATATATATATGGAAAATATCAGAATTCAGTTTCTTCCCCTTTCTGAAAATGTAAGATTATTTCTCCATTTTTTTCTGTACAGAATATGCTATATGAATATCTGATAACCTCACTCCCTCAACTAGCAATATTTGGTGTGTTGAAGGAATTGTTATATATGTGTGTAAGCATTTTATCATGAGTTGTGCAGTGGATCCCATGCTGTTTAATCATCTGACACTTCAGAACATTGATTTGATCTTTAAAAAAAACTCATTTGAAATATGTCTCTTATGATCAAGATATGCTATGGCATATTTTATATATATATATGTGTGTATATATATATATATATGTTTGTATTTAATTTGATTGTTGAGACCAATTTGTGGGAATTGTGAGAGTAATATCCCCTAACTTTTTTTTCTGTTTTTTTTCATGGGGACATGCAGGTGAGGCTCGATGATGACGTACTGACCATCTCCTCCATCCCCCTTTGAGGGGATCACATTGCATGACAGAGGGTGTGTTTTTTTTCATGGTTATGTCAGTAGCTACAGGAAGCCCTAATCCCCCCCAGAGGGTGCCGACACGAAGGACTGAAGTCCAGATGGGAAGCAGTGTGGCGACATGGCTTCTGCCAAGTGCCTAACAGTGCCCTTCCCTCCCGATATCATCAGCTGATCAGATTGGTGCCCAACCCTCCCCCGGAGAGGAGAGCTGCCTAACGATGGCTCAATTCAGCCCCTCCCCCCCTGCTGACCCCTGACAACCTGGGCTCATTCTTGAATCCAGGTTGCCAGTGCAGCATGAGGTGTGGCATCCAGTGCCTCAGCCCTCAGCACCACTGGGTCAGTCCCTATATCCTTAGGTTTTGTTTGAATACTAAGACTTTTAAAATGCAGAATTGGCAGCTGGACATAGGCTCTGCAACTCAGTACCTGCTCGTGAGCCATCTCCTGGTCTCGCATTTCTGTCTAGAGACTAGAATGTTCTGATTGCTACAGCAACCACGTTGGTTTCATTCAGAAAGTCTATGGAACATCAATATGACATCATTGGGGTCACACTGAGCATGGAGTCATGAGCAGGTATGAGAGGGAATGCTTCAGTCAGTGGTCCCCTTAATGTGAGATGCAGGACTGCTGTGAAGCAGGTAATGAGTATTGTTCAAGCTTTGTTTGTGAACTGCTTTGAAAGATATTGAAAAGTTTCACTGAGAAATTTAAAACAAACTTTTTTGCCCTCTAGAAATGATACCGCACAGTAAACTTTAAAAGAGCACATACTGTACTACTGGTTACATATAGCGACTGTCTAATCACAAAAAAAATATATGCAGAAACTTTATATACAGCACTATATTTTTTGGAATGCATTTAATAGTACTTTTGTATATATTATTTAAGCTTTATGTTTTTTGATAGCCTAAAGAGCAAAATGCATTCATTTTTGTGTAATTTTGTTAGCCTCTGTGAAGTGATCAACAGGGTGTATAGCACATAGTGCAGTGCTAAAATATGCAGCATCTATTAGCATCCTATTAGTTAATTTATTTCTGAAATATAGTTTAGAAGTTCCTCATGATCCTTTTATACATTTTTTACAGTGAATTTGAAGATTAACACTAAGGCTTATGATATTTGCAAGAAAGCAGTAGTATTAAGGTACTCCATTTATTTTTTAAGATAAAAACATTTATTTTTAAAATTGATGCTCATTTAGTATTATTAATTGAATTTTTTGGTTTGAATTAATATTCTGCAGAAAATCAAGCACTAAGTCCCCTTTAAAAAGCCTACTGAAAGGGAAATGTTGGAGCAAGATTAATAAAAGAATTGACTCCTCAAACGAAGTGGTTTCATTGTGTGTGTAGAAGGCACAGGTTTGAATCCCAAGCGTTCCAATTTAGATGATTCTCCCACAGGCCATATACTGTCAGCTAGAGAACAAGAGAAAGAAAAAGATAATGATGGAGAACAAAAGAGACAGACAGACAGACATGAGAGGGGGACAGACAAGAGGGAGAAGGAGAACATTTTTTGTTGCTTTATTTCTCGCCACAGTAAATAAAAAAGTATATAACTGACAGTTCCCATAAGATTATTAGAATCATTTTTTTCATCTTTCATAGCAAAGAAAATCTTGTAACATGAATACATGACTCACACTGGTTGTATGAGAAGTAAATGGGGGGTGTGTGTGTGTGTGTGTGTGTGTGTGTGTGTGTGTGTGTACGTGTGTGTACGCGTGCCTGTATTTGTGTCTGTGGGTCTGTGTGTAGGTAGTAGTTTTATCAATCCTACTGCAATGTTCCATGCTTCTGATGTTATATGCTGATCATTTCTCCTTATACAATCATATGAGATTGGGTATATTGTACTTTACATGAATGGTAAAAAACAGATAAAGCATTTTATGGCCAAAATGTTATAAAATTGAGCATTGCTCATAGTGTCACCTATGTGTACACAACTCACAAATTATGGAATGTGGCAGTTCTTTCATAAGTGTTTTCTTTTTCTGTTATATGGTAACATCACATAGTAGAGACAGAAGAGACAGTTGATCATTCTTGTCCCAGTCTTTAGCCATACAGATGTGGCTATACTCAGTAATGCTGCCATTGCCAATATTTGTTTTGTGCAGCAGCCACATCATTTATTGGATTATATTATGTATATGTGTGTGTGTGTGTGTATATATATATATATATATATATATATATATATATATATATATACAGTATATAGTTAATACTGGATTTAGTTTATGTGTTGGCTGTTCCTCCATCAAGCTGGACCCTGGTGATGATCCAGCCATAAAGACTGCCTTCAGGTAATTTTTCCATACAATTTCCCCATAGGGAAGGGCCTTTGTGTGCCCCCCAATACACAAGGATTTCATAGTACTGCATATGATGCCTGTAGAGTTGAGATGTGTCTTAAGGGAAAGTGGCAACTGTGGTTTAATGCAAAGAAGTGCAAGATCACGTACATGGGGAAGAGAAACCCTGAAGCCACCTGTAGGTTGGGAAGGGAGTTGCTGGCAATCACAAGGGTAGAAAGAGACTTGGGCAACATCATCATCACATATAACCTGAAATCATCCAAGCAGACCACTAAAGCAATAGGTAAGGCTAGAGGGATGTTGGGGTATATTACTACGGGTATCACAAGTCATAAGAGGGAGGTAATAATTCCTCTTTACAAGACACTGGTTAAGCCCCATCTGGAGTACTGTGTGCAGTACTGGAGGCCACACCTTCACAAGGACATTAACCAAACTGAGGCAGTCCAGAGAGGGGCAACCAAAATGATGCAGGGACTGCATCAGAAAACATATGAGGACAGATTAATGGAGCTCAATATGTATACCCTAGAGCAAAGGAGGGAAGGAGATGATATGATCGAAATATTCAAACATCTTAAGGGCATTAACAAAGTGAAAGAGTCTAACATGTTTCAACATAAAAAAAATAGCAGAACAAGAGATCACAGCATGAGATTAGAGGGAGGCCGATTAAGGGGTAATGTGAGGAAGTTCTTTTTCACAGAAAGGGTGGGGGATGCATGGAATGGTCTACCTCAGGAAGTAGTAGATATGAATACAGTGAAGGGCTTCAGACAGGCAAGGAATAGATATAAGGGATAAATACAGATGAGTATGACTAGATAGGCTATTCACAGAGTAAAGGCCTATGGCACATTTGTAAGGTAGACAACATGGTCAGACTGGATGGGCCTTGCAGTCCTTATCTGCCATCAACTTCTGTGTTTCTACATTTCCAAAGTAATGCAGTAGACAATCCATGCAAAAAACTATAACACAGTGCCCCAGTTCCATATGCTGGATTATTCCTAATAAAAGAAACATGGAATCACGGGAGACAACTGATATCCCAATATGTGCAGATAATTTGATGCAATTTTTGAATTCTGTTAAGATATCAGATTTGCCTGACAATGTGGTGATATGGTACGATATGCTGGCATTTGTACTAATGAATTGCATTTTAAAGTGTTGATAAAAAAATGTAAGTTTAAAACAGGTTTAACCTGTACTGTTGATAACATACAGTAAGTGTATTAACATATTAATTAAGAATATTTTCAATTCATTCATCCAAAGCAGTCAATTTGATTATTAATAATTGCTGTTATTGCATAAGGATTATACATTTGATTCTGATAAACTAGCACTGGAGTTTACTTGCAATGATGCCGTACCCTTGGGTGACAGGATTTGTTGAAGACTGCAAAACTGATGGCAGTTAGGTGCCAGATACCCTAACTAATTGGGAAATGTATCACACATTATTCACAAGTAAGACCCTGTTGTTTCCTCTATCACCAAGGTTGTGGACAAACAGAGATGTAGCAAACCCACATACTCACACGCACACAAGGTAGTCACGGGTGGGAGGAGGTTGTGCATAACAGTAATATTTGGGGATCCACAATTTTTTAATAATAATTGTGTGTATTCTTGTCACTGAGATGCTGTGACACATAAATGGTTATTCTGTGCATGTTATGGGTAGGAGTCTGTGGCAGACTTTGACTGTTTCCCCACATGGTTTATATGTAAGTAATAAGCCACAATAGTGTGTGCATTAAAGGATTTTAGAAAATGTTTTTTTATTTCCTGGCATCTGATTGGCTAGCACCCTGGCCGGGGGGGAGGTACATTACCTTACAATATATGTCCAGGAAATAAAAAGTACCATACCAAGTACCCCTTCACCCACTCAGGTATTCTTTTGCTCATCCTGCTTCCCCATTGGCCAAACTGAGCTCTGAATTTGAAATCGTCACTATTTTTTTATATCAGTTAGCAAGTGAGACATCTGCTCCACTACCACACACAATGGCAGTCACAGCAGTTGTCTAGTTTAACAAAAATTAAACAAAAAAGTTCAACAAAAGGAAAAAATAATGTCGTGGAAAAAAAAAATCAGTTGTGGTGCGTACCTTACACTACACCACACTGATCACCAGCACCGTGTCTTAGTACAGCTCCCACACAATCCTCTGACAACCGAATCCCAAATAAATGTAAAGGGGTATGTTCTAAAAAAACATAAGCAGAAAGAAACACAGTGCAGGTTTTTATTCTGCAGTTGGGGAGAAAGAGAAATTAGCATTTCTTCCAAATGCATTTATTTCCAAGGGCAGCACTTTTCTGACCCTACTCTCATGCTTCCTTCTCCAGACAGCAGACTGCTCTGTTCCTTAGTGAGTGGCCCCCACTCTACCAACCTCTCAGTTTCCTGAACTGAGTAGTTTACTTTTAGTAAACAGTTCCACTTTAAAAAAAATCTCAGCACTTAAAAGACATCTGCTTGCTGTCAAAACCCACTCAGCAGGTCAGCCCTCTACTCCCAAAGTGCCAACCTCTGAGCGCAGTCTTGTGAACAGTTAACAGAACAAAGTAACCCTCTTGTCTGTTTTTGTGGGTTCGAGTCACTTTTTGTCCCAAGTTCTGGAGGGATTCAAACTGATAACCTCTTGTTAGTGTATCCAATTGTCAGACTCAAATAATTCTGTCTTCAGGAGCTAGATGTATTTGCCTACAGGCACCTAACCAAGTATTACAAAATGAACCCTTAGAACTCTATGCAAGACCTAGAGAACTCTTCTCTGTATCCCAGTATGGTACCACAATAGGCTCATGCACAGTGTCAACTGTAACCTTATAAACTTCAATTATAAAAAAAGAAGTTTCAAGGCATACCAGGCAATTTCTGTTTTTAAAATATATATCTTTACTTTAAAATAGGTTAAAATAGGAAAACAGTAAATACAGAACAAGATATCCCAACACATACAATCTTAAAACCAAAATAGGTTTAAAAGTACAAATTCCTACAACCCACACACTCAGACTGGTCTTATCTAATGTATCCTTACTTTCTTAATCTTCCAGTGCGCTGATATTCCTCTTTCTCAGTCAGAAAATGAATGCCTCTCTCTGACTCTAAGGTCTGCTCAGTATACTTAAAAGCAGTCTTGAGCCAGCCTTCTCTCTGAGGTCACCTAACTCTGCCTTGGTGTATTAAAATTTATATTTTATAACACAGGATGTCCTAATAAGATATTTAAAAAAATAGGTGACATCAGTGAATCTCCTGTCTTCATGTGACTCCCCAAACCAGTCTGTGATCTGCTTCACACAGACATCAAAGTCTCTTTGACATAATTACTGGCTTCCTCTGACAACGCTCCAAACAAATGCATATGTCCCTTTCCTCATGACACCTACTGCAAATCAAAGGATTTCCCTGAGGACGTCACACAATAGGATATATGAGTTTCTGGCTTCAAAGCAAACTGACAAAGCTAATTGCATCCCAGATATCCAACAATTATGGACAATTAGCATTAGTTACATTGCTGCTGTATCATTACCCCCAATGATAGCTCACAAATCCAGATATAAACCAGTCACTACTGCAATATAGTGCAAATAAGGCATCTTTCAACAGTGATGACAAACATAAATTGAATAGAAGCAGACAAGTAGGTGTGAAAGAATGTTAAAGAGATTCATAATAAAAGAAGCACATACTGTATACTGTAGAAAGGAGGAAAAGTAGGAGAAGGGTCCACATGGAAAAGAATGGCACAATAGGGTAGGCAACAATCCATCCCACATTTAGGACATGACAGCAGGGAATAAACAAAATCCCTAATAGCTGAAACAATATTAAAAAAAATGCATTGTATATATTCCAGGCTGAATCAGCCTAATTTAAAAACAGGCTGTACAAGTATATTGCCAGTAGTGGTAATTTTAAATACTATTTGTAATAAGCAGGAGCTAATTATGGGCAACTGCTTTTCAGCTCCTTAACACCTTAGTGAAATGAGCCTCTTTGGCTCTTGTTGTTGGGATGCCCCCAGTACAGTGTTTATTAGGGACAGGTATGCAGTTTGCAGTTCTGCTTTTATTGGTGGTTTACTTAAGAAAGAGCATGCTTGTAAGGGCATGATGTGGTCTGAGTTAGGAAGCCCATATTTTTGTTTTAAATTGTCTAATTGATATTACTGAGTCTCCTCTTACAACTTGTGGGGCACATTAAGCCCTTGTCCAGTCCTTTTCATAGCTTTTTTACAAGTATTTTGATGCCACCTGTAGTTTGCCTGGTCAGTGACCTGGGCAAAGGTTGTAACATACTGAAAAACAAATTTGCTTATGAAACCAAATTAGGAGGATGACTGGAGCACAAACACAATAGAGGAATGATGCTGCATGATTTAAAACAACTAGAAAAGAGGGAATTTGACAATAATATGGACTTTAAAACTACAAAATATGTTGTTATCCACTTTGGCAATAGCAATCTACAACAAGAGTGCAATCTTAATGGTGAATTGTTTAATGAGGTTACCAATGAAAAGGATTCGCGTATATTGATAAATAAATTCAAATTTAGTGATCATTGTAGGCTTACTGCCAGCAAAGCAAACAGTTTACTGGGATGTATAAGGAAAGCCTATGTGAAGAGTGAATCCATCATCAGCCCCCTAAATAGAACATACATGCAACCTCAAGTTGACAACTGCTTCCAAGTTTGGGATCCATACCTTGAAAAGGATATTGAATTGATGGAAAAGTCACAATATCGTGTCACTAAATTAATTCTACACATCACTAACAAACAATATGAGGAAAGAATGGAATACCTAAGACTACACACACTTGGGAATCATAGGTTATGAGGTGATTTAACATTTGTCTGTTTAAACAGAGACGCAGAACTCAGGACTCAGATGGAGTACTGATATAAGAATTATAATCACAACCTTCGCAAACACCACTACCAACCTGAGAATAGTGTAGCCAAGAAGGAAGGCAGGAGGAACTTTTTCACCAATAGGGTGGTAAGGATGTGGAATACCATGCCAGAAGAAATAGTTACATTCCCAAATGAACATAAATTCAAAACAAAACTAGAAGCTTTCTTGACAGAGAAAGGAATCAATGGATATAATCACTGGAAAGTGGGGGACAGTCCAGATAGACATTTAGGCCCAGATATTCAAAAGGGTTGCGCATGGCACAACAGTGTTGCACCATGCACAACCCACTGATGCACCCTGATGCAATATTCAAAAGGAAAAAGTGTGCTGCACAAATCCTGATGCGCCGGAGCGCATCAGTAATGTATGCAGGTGCAGGTGGGGGGGCGTGACCATGCATACCCTGCACAATCCGATATTCAGCCTGGGATGTGCAGAGCCATGCATGCGCAACCCCTACTTGCACCAGCACAAAGTTGATCCAAAAAAAAAAGGAACAACTGATGGCCACCCACAGGTGAGCTGCCGCATTGCAGGGTACAACACTGCAGCTGCCACCTGTGGGTGGCCACCCGAGCTCTGGCTGCACCTGGCACCCCCCATGCCCAATTGCAGATATCTGGAATGTGTATTACGGTATGGGCTGCATGCCCATTGGTTCACGCTGTGGACCAATGGGCGTACAGCCCTACCAACAGTGTCAGTCGGCGGGTGGCAGGGTGGCAGGTGGGTGGGGTGCTGCCGCCCACCGCTGACCGGGGGAGCGGGGTGGTGGGATTCAGTGGGCAGGGGGGTGGGGGGTCCACTGGATCACCAGGGATTTTGGGGATCTAATTTTATTACTAAACCCACGATCGGGCAGGCAGGTCCACTGGACCACCAGGGATATTGGACAGATTATTCATTTTTATTACAAATGCCCGTAATCAGGCAGACATCGGTACACTGGACCACCAGGGATATTGGAGGGATTATTTTTATTTATTACAAATGCCCATGATCGGGCAGACAGCGGTCCACTGGACCACCAGAATATTGGACGGATTATTCATTTATTTATTACAAATGCCCACGATCAGGCAGACATCCAGGGATATTGGAGGGATTATTCATTTATTATTACAAATGCCCACAATCGGGCAGACAGCAGTCCACTAGACCACCAGGGATATTGGACAGATTATTCATTTATTTATTACAAATGCCCATGATAGGGCAGACAGCAGTCCACTGGACCACCAGGGATTTGTGTTTTGCATTTATTTTAATGCAGCCCGCGATCGGACTGTGGAGCACATTGCCGGCTGCAGGGGGCGTCGGTCCCCCAACGGCTGCTGCCAGGTAGGGTGCCAGGTGCAAGTGGTTGGGGATCGGCGTACCTGCATGCAAATGGGGCCATAATGACATGGAAATGGCCCCATTTGCACCTTGCATACATTACGGCCCCATTTGCATGACAAGTTTTGAATATCGCGGTTGCTGTGCATAGCGCAATGGAACTTGCGCTAGCGCATCCCCATGCTCCACTCTTGCACATTGCACTGGCACAATGTCACTGCGCCATGCACACTGCAGGTGGCCAGAGTGCGATATTCAACGATGCTGTGCTGTGGCACAGCTCCGATGAATATCGCCCAGTCCACACTCCTGCACAGCCAAGTTGCACTACACCCAAGCTTTCGCCACAGCCTGGCACAGTTTGAATATCTGGACCTAAATGTTTAATTGTCTCATAAATTCCTAATATTGCTCCTAGTATACCATCTGGGTTTTTTTTATTTGTTTTTGTTTTGTTTGACTGTTTTTTTTGTTTTGTGTTTCTTTTTTGTATTGTTACCAAGTCCACTGTCTAGTATTAATAAGTTTAAGGAGCTCTCCTTTCATCGATTTTAAGTTAACCCCTTTAAAAAGTTTTCTGGTCAAACATGTTTTTGAATGATTTTAAGGAATTCTGTATGAAGAAAATCTAGTGCAAAATTAATGTTGGCCATTGTATCAAGAAACAGCCAATCAGTATTGGCTAAATCTGACAAGAGAAAACATATGGCAGTACTATTTTAGAGCAATTTTAAAACCAAGATTCAGTGAGTCTGTGCTTTTCCAAGGATCCATTACACCAATGGAAGAATACTCTTGATGGTCACTGCTCAGACAAAGAGCCAAATTTGTTGACCCTATCAGTCCTCCTCACCATGAACCAATCTTTGAGATAATTTTTTTTTGTTATTTATTCTTCAGTCTTGTTGGCTCATTTATGATTTGTTTAAGATGTGCTGTATTTATTTATTTATTGAAATGTTTCACCAGGAAGGTTACACTGAGCAACAAAAGCTCATCTCACGGTATGTCCTTGAGGAAGAGGAGTGGGAACAATAAGTAATACAACAGGATACATACATCAGGAAATAGCTTAATAGCATATAGACAGACAGTACAGGATTACAACCAACAATAACTGAAAACATTTCTAGACTAGGATACATAGAGCGAGACTGGTGGGAGGTATAGTAATAAGGTACTCAGGAAGGGGTGATACAGGAGAGGTGACAGAGAGTGCTAGGTTGCAAGAGGGGTTAGGATGGGGGGACATATTTGGTCCAGCTGAAGGAAGGAGGAGGTATAGACCAACAGCTAGACAGGGCCTCGCGGGGCTAGGTGCAGTTGCAGTTCATCACTAGGTAGTTTGCTAGGGATGTAGAGAGAGAATAAGCTGAAGAGGAGTGGTGGATTTGGGTCTGTAGTTGATTCCAGAGCTTAGGTAGATGATGGGAGAATGCCATTTGGCAGGATGTAGTATTTCTGTATGGTATATTCAGAGAACAAGAGTCATCACATTGGAGGGTGTAATTGGAGGGGTGAGGGGCAAATAAGGAGGCAGAGAGGTAAGGGGGGGGCGAGCTTAGCCAGAATTTTGAGGTAAACTTTGCTGTGTGCAAGTTCTCCTGTCAGCAAGTGAGGGAAAATTTAGAGAGTGGTAAAGAGTGCAGTGGTGTGTCAGACCAGGGGCATCCAAGGCAAACCAGCAAGAAGGAGTTAAAGAGTGGTTCCAGCCTGGATAAGAAGGATTGAGAGGCAGCTCCATAAACAACGTCACAATAGTCGAAAGTTGACAGTATCATTTTATGTACCAGTTTGCACCTAGCCAGAGGAGGTATACTACCCCTGTTACAGTAGAGGGCCCCTAGCTTAGGCTGGAGTTTCTTTAGAATGGCATCAATGTGGATGGAGAAGTTTAGGTACCTATCCAGCCAAACTCCGAGGTAGCGGAAGGAAGAGGTGTCTTCTAATACAGTCCCATCAAAGGTGTAAAAGGTGGGTAAGGAGTGGAGCCTTGCCAACCTCTGCCTTGTACCAAAAGTCATGGAGACTGTTTTCTTTGAGTTTAGGAGGAGGTGGTGCTCACTTAGCCAGCGTTGTACATTGTTGAAATCCAGCTGGAGCCTGGCAGTGACATCAGGGACTGATTTGCGAGTTGTGAACAGTACAGTGTCATTGGCATACATGTGTATGTTAGTCAATAAGCAAAACTGAGGGAGATCATTGAGGAAGACTGAAAAAAGGAGAGGCCCAGTACCGATCCCTGGGGGACTCCCGTGGTAATGGGGAATGGGCAGGAGATGGCATCCACCATATGGACAGATTGTGATCTGCCTGACAGATAGGACTTGAACCAATCAGTGGCATTAGGGGAGAGACCAGCGGACCTGAGGCAGGACAGGAGTATAGGGTGGGAGACCGTATCAAAGGCCTTGGCCAGGTCAATAAAAATAGCTGAGGTTATGAAGCTTTTGTCCATGCCCGTGGCAATAGTGTCAGTCAGCCGTAACAGGGAAGTGGCGGTGGAGTGGTGTTTTCTAAAGCCAGATTGGAATGGAGTGAGAAAGGAGGAGTCAATGATATAGGAGGAGAGTTGTTCAAGTACTATGTGCTCCTGGAGCTTAAACAGAGTAGGAAGGAGAGAGAGATAGGATGGTAGTTGCTAGGGGAGGAGGGATCTCCCCCTTTAGGGAGCGGTAGAACTGTAGCGTGTTTCCAAACTGTATGGACAGTGGAAGAGACAAAGGAGAGGTTTAGCAAGAGGGATATCGGTTAGGCGATGGCAGGAGCAGACAGAGTGAGGAGCTTAGGGTCCAGGCCATCTGGGAAGGAGCCTTTGGCAGGGTTAATGGACTGAAGGGCTTGTAAGGCAGCAGCTGGGGAGATGTGGGTGAAGAAGAAGGGGGTAGAAGGAGAGGGAACTGGAGGAGTAGAGGAAGGGGCAACAGGGAGTGGAGGCAGGCTGGTGTCATCCAGGAAGGGGGGCAACCGGAGAACTGCATGGGCGTCAGGGGGGTTGCTTGGAGCACTGCAGCACAGAACATGAAATGGGAGTTAAAGCAATCAGTGAAAGCCATAGGTTCTGAAATATCTGAGAGATTTAGCCTAAGAGTAGGAGTGGGGGGCTTGGTGGAAGGGGAAAGGAGGGACTGGACAACTTTCCAGAATCTTGAAGGTTTGTTTGTGCCATCTTGGAAGTTAGCCAGGTAGTGTTCAGTTTTGGCCAGCTGGATAGCTTTGGTACACTTGTTTTGAAGCTTCTTGTATCGTTGGAGGTCCCTGGGGCAGTTGGTTACCTTGTGTTTATGCCAAGCAGTGTCCCAGGCTCTTTGACAGGACAGGAGCTCAGGGGTTACACAGGGTAGGTGGTTTCCTCAGACTCTGGTTTTATGCAGTGGTGTGTGTTGGTTCCAAATGTGAAGGAACTTATCACAGAACAGTTAGAGTGCAGCGTTGATTGAAGTGCAGAAGGCAAGTGGGGATCAGTCAGTGTTGGTGAGGTCACGATGAAGAGGTAAAGTGTCAAGGGAGGAGTAAGTGCGGGTTAGCAGGATTTTGTGTGGTATCTTTTGCCTATGTATTTTGCGCACCACGTATACGGGATGATGGTCACT
The DNA here is from genome assembly GCA_016271365.2 of Neoceratodus forsteri. Lineage (NCBI taxonomy): Eukaryota > Metazoa > Chordata > Ceratodontiformes > Ceratodontidae > Neoceratodus > Neoceratodus forsteri. Next base: position 19,851,913 of record JADMNL010000025.1, read on the forward strand.
TAGTGCATCAGGTAGGAGGCCAGCAGCCTTGACCCTGTGGGGATGCGACGTGAGGACTAGGTCCAGAAGGGAATGGTTATTAGTTTCATTGTTCAGGTGAGTAGGTGCCTATATTAGCTGTGTCAAGTTTAGTGACTCTATGTAGGAGCGAGTTTTGGCTAATGTGTTAGAGAGACAGTTGATGTTAGGGTCACCCAGTATGTACAGCTCACCTGAGTGGGCAAGGGTCATTAGTTTCTTGATCAAATCCATGACTTGGGAAGGGGGTTGGCCCGGACGACAGTAAACTCCTGCTATAAATAGAGGGCAGGAGTAGGGAAGCTTCAAGTTGAGGAGGATAGCTTCATGAGAGGAAGGAGAGGTGACTTTCAACACAACTGAGTGCTGTAGGGAGGTAGAAACACAGATCACCACTCCACCACCTCGTCCGTGTCTGTCCATCTGAGTTAGAGTGACTCCAGGAATAAGGACTTCTTGGTCCAGGATATAACCCAAGAACCAAGTTTCTAAGATGATGACATCAGGTTTATATTCGAGGACCATGACCAGCAGTATAAGTAGTTTGTTGATAAGGCTGCAGGCATTTAGGTGGATAATTTTTAGGCCATTCAGGAGGGCTAGGGGAGTGGAGAGTGTGAGACAGGGGGTAGGGGAGTTCGTTGAAGTGGGACCAGGGTTGGGGTGGACATCACCAGCAAGCAGGAGGAGGCGCAGGAAAGCGAAGAATCTAGCTTTGTGGTATTTATGAGTTGCTGAGTAGCACTGAACATGGCATCCAGGTAGTTGTACGCTACAAGGAGCAGTTGAAGATATTTTGAATAACGTGATCAGTAGGTCAGGCAGGCCAGTAAGAGAGGCGCAAGGTTGCGATGAGTAGTGCGGGTAGATAGTGTGGCACAGAGTCAGGGTGTAGGGCAGTGTTCCAATGTAGTTTATGGTGGCGGCTTCAGATTGAGTAACTGGATATGTAGTCTGTGAAGCAGGTGTAACTGCTGGCCCTAGGATGGTGCAGCTCAATAACGCCAAGAGTAGGTGATGTGGGTATTGCAGGCACATGCTAGTGAGTGGCATAGTGGCAGGAGATAGGTTTAGGTGCCTGTGAGGGTAATGCAGAGATAGCGGTAGGGTGAGCAAAAGGTTCCCGTGTCCCCTCTAGGGGTGAGAGAATATAAGGAGCCAATGGGAAAGTAGGCTGTTAGTCATTTCAGCTCATGTGACTTGCTACAGTATAAATAAAATAGTTGAGATAGGGCGGGAGGGGAGCCGGCGTGGAGTGCCGGCGGGGCAGCAGCAGTACCTCTTCAGGTCTTGTGGCTGGGCTTGCGGTCTCAGGTGGCAGCTCCAGGGATGCCGTCTGTCCAGGGGCTGAGTCCTGAAGATACAGCAGAGCTGTGAGTCCTGGTCAGGGGCAGAATTCAGCTGCAGGGGAGAGAGAGAGAGAGAGAGAGACAGGGAACATTTAAGAGCAGGCCAAGGGCTGCGGCAAAACCCAGCAAGAAGTGTAGAACAAAGAAGGGTTTTAGGTGCCAAAGGGGCTGAGTAAAAGACAAATATTAAGTAACGGGCTGTATGTCATTCAGGACATCCATGAGAGTGGCAGTATCAAACTTTAACCAGATTAGGGAATTAGTCTGGGACAAGTTAGTTGGAGTGTGCAAAATCAGCGAAGTGGAAGAAAGATAGGGTTAAATTAAAGGGACCATTCTCGAGGCAACAAAATCATATTTCAGGAAAGTTACTAAGAAAAAGAAGTACAAGAGACTAGTATGATTCTCTGAAAATGTCAGAGGTAGTGAAGGCCAAAAAGAGGACCATCCTCAGGTACGAAGAAAAGCAGAGGAGATGCAGAATTAAGGGAGTACCAATTAAACACTGGGGAGGTTAAGAAGGATGTCAGGGACACAAACGTAAACACTGAGCTGTGCATTGTGGAGGGGGTCAAGGGTGAGGACAAACAGATTTTCAGACATAATAGGTAAAAAAGAGAAAGACAGGAGGACAAATTGTTAGGCTAACATAAAAACAAAGAATCTGGTGACATACAAAGGCTGATGGCCCATCAAGTTTGCCCATAGTTTGTGTTATCTTACACTCCCTCCCCCTTTTCCTATCTTTCTCCAGCAAGTACATGTTCTGGGCCTTCAAACACTCCTTGCATTATCTGTCCTACTGCACCTGCATTATTTTTTTGACCCTTCACTGCACTGACTCCAGTCTATCAATGTCCTTTCTCAGGTGAGGACTCCACAACAGGGCAAAGCATTCCAGGCAAGGCCACATCAGTGATCTGTTGAATAACAGTATCACTCCCCCCCCCTTACTGTCAAATTCCCACCATTGTCACCTCAGCATACTATATGCCTTGCTATAGACCTTGTTGTACTGGTTGGCTTGCTTTAGCAAGTCATTGATGAAGATTCCCAGATCTCCTCTTATGAAGTGGCTAGCTGAACCCCTCCCACCCAGTACTCCATGTGTGAGTTTTTATTCCCTAAGTGCACCACCTTGCACTTCTTGCAGTTGACTCTCAACTGACCACCTCTCAAGCCATTCTAGATCCCTCTGAATCTCCCTATCCCCTTCCTTGCTATCCACCCCACTGCAGGGTTTTGTGTCAATGGCAAAGAGCTACATCTTACCCTGGGTACATTCCCCTATGTAACTGATGGACATATTTAATAGAACAGGTCCCAAGATATAGCCTTGCTGCACCCCACTTGTGACCCTCCATCCCAGATTGGACCCCAATAACCCCCATCCTCTACTGTCTTTCTCCTAACCAGTTTCCCACCTAGTTGACTAAGCCCTTCTCTACTCCAAAGACCTCAAGCTTTTCAAGCAGCATCCTGTCTGGCACTGAATCAAAGGTTTTGCTAAATTCAAAGTACAGCAAATCCACCACCTGGCCTCTGTATACCACCCTAGTAACCCAGTCTAAAAACACAATCAAATTTGTCTGCCATGAACTTCCCAACACAGACCCATGCTGCTTGCTGTCATGCAGCCAATTATTCTCTAAATAGGCCAATGGTCTTTCCATCACAATGGTCTCAGTCAGTTTTTCTATGATGGAGGTAAGGCTTACCCATCTGTTGTTGCCTGGATTCTCTTTGCCCCCTTGTGGAGTGTGACTATGCTCCCTGTTCTCTAACATCCTGGCATTGTCCCCAACTCCAAAGAGTTATTAAATAGCTATGACAAGAGTGCAGATAGCTCAGAAGCAAGTTCTCTAAGTAACGCTGAGTGTGGCCATCCAGGCAGGGGGCCTTGTCCATCATAAGTGCCGCTAACTCTTTCCCTACTAATTCAGCTGTAATCACCACCCTCTCCATTTCCTGTGCCCCCTATGTGACTGCCTTGATCACATTTTCTGGTAGCGGTCCATCATTCTCTACTATAAACACTAAGCAGATATAATTGTTTACAGCACTGGCTTTCTGCTCATCATTTTCCACCACCTTTCCCCCCAAGCTAGCCGGCCAATCCCTCCTGTAGCCTTTTTTTTCTCCTGAATGTATCTAAAAAGTTTCTTTTCCCCTTCCTTCACACTCTCAGTGATACAATTCTCCATGTCTGCCTTTGCCTTTTTTACCTCTTCCCTTGCCTCCTTTAACTCTGCCTGATATCCCTTCCATTCGTTCTTCCCTTTGGCCACCTTGCATGTTATGAAACCCTTCCTTTTTTCCTCACTGCCTCTCACACCTCATAAGAAGACCAGATTGGTTTCATATGCTTGTTCTTTTTTTTTTTTTGTAATCTTCTTGGTGCAAGAATCTGTCACCAGAATTTCCCCTTGATCATTCTCCACTTTTCCTCTACCCCTTTGATCTGGTCTACTCCCACTAAATTTTCCCTGACCCTTTCTCTAATCTGGGTACAATCTGGGTAAGAAGAAATTCAGAATGACTACTTAAGCTCAATATACTGCACACAAAGGATGACAGTGGACCTCTGCCAGACACAGTGCGAAGACTACTAAAATGAGGAAGATGGTATTTACAAGTGAAAGGGTCAGAAAAGGGCTTGCATCTCTGATTTACAAGTGAAAAGCAAGGCGTTCAACTTGGTGCCTCACAAAAGATTGCTGAAAATGTTTGCAGATCTAGGTGCAGTGAAAGACATAGGTAAGTGGGAAGTTGGTTAGAATGCAGACAGCAGAGGGAAGTGGTTAATAGAGTAAAATCCAAGGAGAGGGAGGTCACCAATGAGGTACTATATCAATTCTGGATTTTTCATTTTCAATATGTTCATCGTAAAATAGGAGAAGGGATTCAAGGCAAGATGTGTCTCTTTGCATATGACACTAAACTCTTTAGTAGAATAGACAGCAAAGAGGGCAGATAAGAGTTCAAGAGAACCTAAAAAGGTGACGAGGTGGTCCAAGATTTGGCAGTAATTCAATGCCAGAAAGTGCAAGGTGATGCATATTTATATCGATTGATTGATGAATTTATTTATTAAGTTAGTTACTTGTTTCATTATTTGTTTCAAGAGTTTCACCAGCAAAACATTCTGAGCTAAACAATAACTTTAAAGAGATTCACAAAGCAAAGGCAACTCATTTTCAGGAAGCCCTCTCTTCTTCCTGGGGTTCTGGGCATAAGTTTTGGGAAAACATTAAAGTACTTAATGGAAAAACTGCATCCCCTCCACCATCTCAATCTGACATTAATGGTACCACCTCACAGGACCCTATGGCTATAGTTAACATCTTAAACTCCTCCTTCTCAGACCTTAGCAGCATCCTCTCATCTAATTTCTTTGACCCCCCCACCTAGTCGCCGCCCCTCCCCACCCCCTACTGATACCCCACTCTTCTGATTCAGGACTATTTCTCCCCAAGAGGCCAAACCCTACTTATCTAGAGTCCTGGGTAAGCCTCAGCATAGTAGGGACACTTTAGTCCTAAAACTCCTTCAGCTGGCTCTGGATATAGTCCTTGTCCCTTTTATAAAAATTCTTAACCTCTCTCTCTGTCTTGGCCAGTTCCCCTTCCAATGGAATGTGGGTGTCATCATGCCTATCCCTAAAGGAGGGGACCGCACCTCTCCAAATAACTACCACCCCTTCTTTATTCCTCCCACCAAGGCCCTGGAGAAAATTGTCTCAGACCAGCTCACTGACTACCTGACTTAATATAACCTCCTTTGCAAAGAACAGCATGGATTCAGGAAGGGGCACAGCACCTCAACTGCACTGCTGGAATACACTACCTTCCTACACAAAGCCCTAGACCATGGATACCTAGTCGGATCTGTGTACATAGACCTGACTAAGGTGTTCGACACGGTCAGTTACCCTCTCCTACTAGAGACTCTCCTTGCTCTGGATCTTGCTTCTGAACCCATCTCCTGGTTTGAGAGCTACCTAAGTGGTAGATCACAGCATGTCAAAATAAACTCCATTCTATCTGACAGTCTGCCGGTTCACTCTGGCATCCCCCAGGGATTCATACTAGGGCCACTTCTCTTTGGCCTCTTTCTAAATTCTCTCCCAAAAGCATGCTCTGGTCAAATGCTTCTATACGTGGATGACGCAGTAATTTTCTGCAGTCACTGTGATGCCCCCCCCCCTTCAGCATGCCCTCCAGAGTCTTTTCTCTGAAACTGAAACATCGTTCTCTGCCAATAAACTGGTGTTAAATTACGAAAAAAACAAAGTCTATGGTCTTCACTCATCATCAAAACAAATACAGAGGCATTCCACTGTGCATACTTAACTGTCAAAACTCACAGCTAGAACAAGTGACTTCCTTTAAATATCTGGGTGTTGCCGGCCCAGTGCTGTAGAGGGCTGAGGCGCTGGTGCCTTACCTCGATCCATGCTGGTGACCCGGGTTCGGGAACAGACTCTGGGTGCCAGGGCACAGCAGGGGTCTGCAGGGTGCTGAGAGGATTGAGCATCTGACAGACTGCTCTCCTCTCCGGGGGTGGGATCAGGGAACACATCACTCAGCAGCAGCCCCCAGTGTAGACTGAAGGCACTGCCTGAGCATGCACTAAAAATGGGAGACATTGAAAAAAATTGGGAAAAATGGTGCCTGAAGCAAGCGGCTTGATGGCTGTCTGCGGTTTTGCCGCGGCACCCACCTGGGTCCATGTTCCATGGGGATTTGGGGGCTCCCTGTGGCCCCACTGTGGGGGGGAAGCCACAGGAGTCTGGGTGCCATGGTAGAGGCAGTCGGTGGCTGTATGTCCCCGAGCTGGTTGCGAGGATGAGGTAAGCGGAGTAGGTCGGTGGCCAAGGAGTGAAAAAGTGATAGCTATAAAAAAAAAAATATCTGAGTGTTACCCTTAACTCGTCACTAAACTGTCATGAACATATCCATCATCTTAGCTCTGCTGCAAATGCCAGAATTGGTCTCCTTTACAGGAACAAATGCTGTATGCCTCCTGCAGCCCTCCATCTAGCGGTTACCTCCTCTTTCCTTTCCCTATTGGATTACAGGATCATCTCTATGGTGCAGCTGACAATACTGCACTTCACAGAATTAAGGCCACCTTGAATAGGGCCTGTCGTCTTGTCACAGGGTGTAATAGGATGACTCACACTGTAACCTTTATCGGCTCTCCAACTGGCTCAACTTTAAGGGCAGGCTGAAATACTACACCTCCCTCCTTGCCAGGAAGATTGTCAATGATCAATCCCCCACTGGGCTCCTTAACCTCATTCAACATGCACCATCCACAAGGAATACCAGAGGCTCAGCCAAAGCCACATTGCTTGTGCCGTTCTGCAGAATGTCCTTGAGGAATGTGCCTTCCACTATAGGGCTCCACTCTGGTTAAATGATCTTCCCCCTGATACCTCATCTGTCTAGAACTTGGTCATTTCAAACTTAAACTCAGAGAGGCACTATTCACCACCAGTACCTGTGACTCCTCTGAGCTGTCCACTCGCATAGTCGCCCCTCTTTTACTAGTGTACCAAGCCAAACTTCTGTACCTTCTGTCCCCTTCCCTCCTCTCTCCTCTCCCTCAACTCTGATTAATTCTTCTGATGTATTGTGCCTTTATCTTAAGTATCTGTTTTATTGGCTTAGGAAACCTTGTATCATCCTTGAAATTTAAATGTAAGCATTAGCTTAATTTGCTTGAAACCTTTGTACCATGCTTGACTCTGGGTTGTTTTACCCTCCACACTCAGATGAAATACCTTTCAATGTATTGCTCATTACCTTTGTAGCATACTTGACTCTGGATTGTTTTACCCTCCGCATTCATTTGTAATATTTTTCATTGTATGGTCCATTTCTCTTGTTTTGTACTTCCATGACGTGGAGCCTTGGCAAAGGAATCTCTGACTCAAAGGTTTGTAATTCTGATCTCTCAATAAATAAATAAACAAAATAAATAAATAAAAGAATGTGCACAAGGGTGGGGTGCAACGATACTAAATCCATTCAAGATACTGAATAAAAAATCATGCACTCACCACCGTATTTTCAGAGCAGTATGCCACTCACAGCTTTTCAAAAAAAAGTTGCCCACTTATTTAAGGTGCAGGGTGAAAAAGGAAAGTATTCTGAAATGCATCAAGGCATTTTTTTTTACTTGTGCCTGCACCTTAAATAAGTGGGCAACTTTTTAAAAAAATCTTTGAGTGGCGTACTGCTTTGGAAATACGGTGGTGAGTGCATGATTTTTTGTTCAGTATTATTCTGAGATAAACAGCTTATTTCCAGATGTGTCCTGGGGGAAGAGGATGTGGAGAGTGCAGTAATAAGTTACATCAGTTATGGTATAACAATAACAATAATAATAATATTAATAATCACAAGCATTTGTTAATGGCAAATGTTCATTTGCATGCTGTTGTACTGGGTCCTGGTTGTACACATTTTTACTACATGTTTAGCTAAGATAGACCAGTTGAGATATAATATGTCACTTGCAATGGGGGTTCTGATTTTACAGTTTTATACTGCATTTACCCAGGATATTAGAGGTGAGATGAGATATTTTATTTTTAGTGTGGTTGTGCATTTATAATATATTTTCTAGGACCTCTTAAATGCCACTTCTTTTCAGTGGGGTTCTGCTGTAGGGTCCTGTTTTTACACATTTTTACTATATATTTATCCAGGATAGACCAGATGGGATACAATATTTCATTTTCAGTGGCGTCCTGCTTTGACACATTTTTGTGCTACATTTACCCAGGATAGCACAGCTCAGATACCATCTTGCTTTTAGTAGGATCCTGTTTTTTTCCAATTTTTACACTGCATTTACACACAGGCACAGCTCATGTGAGCACAGCTAAGGAGCAATATATGATTTTTAATGGTGTTATGCTTTTGCCCATATTTATAATGTATTTACTCAGCATAGCCCAGCAGAAAGGCAAGTTACATTTCTAGAGGGATTCCACTTTTACAATGTATTTTTTCCAGGATATAACAGCATAGATGCACAGTTCAGTGGGGGCTTTGCTGTACTGGGGTACTGCTTTTACACTTTGTTACTATATATTTACCCAGGACAGACCAGATGAAATGTAGTATCTCATTTTCAGTGGTGTTCTGCTTTTATAGATTTTTTAGATTGTACTTACCCAGGACGGGACAGTTGAGAGGCAATATTTGATTTTCAGTGAGCTCCCACATTTTCACCACAAATTTCCAACGTAGTCATTTTATGACCTGAAGTTATGATCAAGACAGGTGGGATTTTTTAAATCCCACCTGAAAGGTGATTTCACAGTGTGACTGCAAAAACATGTTTCAGAGAGGATTTGAAAAATGACACCTGTCATGTTCATGAAGTGGGATAACGCAAGAGATAGGTTGAATTTTAGAGGCCAAAATCTACAAAAATAAGGCTAAGTAAACGCTGGAACAATTCAATTTCTCTTCATAACGTAGTTGATTTTTTTTTCACAGTTTGACTCCAGAGTTTCAACATAGGCCCCAATATTCAGAATGCACCTGGCAATGACGCAAATGGTAGCACAGCACAACCGAGGTGCAACGCAGCAAGTAAGGGAGAGATTCAAAAGAAATGCGCCATGGTTCATCACCTGTGAATATAGCACAGAATGTGCCGGGTGCATATAAAATGTGCTGGTGCATCCCCCAGACAGGTAGGACCGGGAATGCTCCAGCGCAACCATAGCTGCGCTGTGTGCAAGTCCTGGATATTCAGACTTGGACATGCAAATGGGGCCATAATGTATGCAAGGCACAAATGGGGCCATTAGCATGTCATTATGGCCCCATTTGCATGCATTGTGCAGGGCAGGCCAGCAAAATGCACCTGGCACCCTGCACAGCATGTGATGTGGACAGAGGGGGTCCTGGGGCACCCCCTGCCCTGTAAATGGTGATTGCTGTGAAACATGACATCAAATCATCCCTGGCAGTCTAGTGGCACCCCCCTCCCTGCCCGTAACCCCGAGCACCATAGTAATACATAGGTCCATTCCCCTGGTGAACCAGTGGTACCCTCAACCCGGCCCATAACCCTGATCACCGTAGAAATGTAAACTCCCATTCCCTTGTGGTCCAGTGACACCCCCCTCCCCACCCATAGCTGCGCTGCCCATACACTAAACTGTATCAATCCCTGGTAGTCTAGTGGTCCCCCACCCAACCCATATCCCCACTTGCCGATCATCCAGGATAGCACCCCTTCCTGGTGATCCAGTGGCCCCCTACACTCACAGGCCCCATGCCTACCCAGCACCCCCATCATTGGCAGGCAGTTGCAACCCCCCCCCCACATACTGCCTGGCCACCTGCCAAATGACATCATACAGCATGAGCTGTAATCTCATTGGCCCACACTGTGGACCAATGGGCTTGCAGTGCATACTGTACATGTCACACACAGATATGTAAATAAAGTGTCATTCATTCATTCACATATTATTTTTTATATATACATTTATTTATTCACCCCAACCAGAAAAACTCTCTCCAGCATCTACCCACCCAGCTGTCTAACTCCCTCCTGTGGCAACCTCAACTACTCCCTCACTGCAGCCAGGCTATACCCCAGTATCTAAGCCCCCATGGGGAAGGGCTTCCCTATCCTCCCCAGGGCACTCTATCTTATAGTGTAGTGAGCCTTGAGTCATAGTGCGGGGCCAGGGAGAGTGAGGAGCCCAGCAATGGGAGTGCGGAGCTGGTGGCAGTGCCTTCACCTATCCTCTGGAGTTTTTTTTTCTCCATTTTCTGTTTCCCCCGATGATCGGTCATGCAGTGGTGTCAGTGGCACGAATGCCGCCACCCGCCACAGTACCTCCCTTCGCAATGTGTAGTGACGCAAACTCGGCATTCCCCCTGTCTTCTACCAGAGGTCGCCCCTATGCGAGGCATCCCCTAGAACACACCCTGGGAAGAGAGAGCAGTCCTCAGGATGCTCAATCTCTTCCCTCCCTTCCCCTGTCGACCCTCGATGGCCAGGGCTCTTTCCCAAACCCGGGTCACCGGCATAGCACGAGGTGTAGCATCCAGTGCCACACCCCTCAGTGTCACCGGGCCGGCTTCATTCACATATTTGTGTGCGACATGTACAGTATGCACTGTGAGCCCAATGGTCCACAGTGTGGGCCAATGGGATTACAGCTCATATTGTGCAATGTCATTCAGCGGGCAGCTGGGCATTATGAGGGTGGGTTGCAGCTGAGTATGCACTGTGAGCCCATTGGTCCACAGTGTGGGCAAATGAGATTACAGCTCATACTGTATGATGTCATTTGGGGGGGCTGGGCAGTATGCAGGTGGGTTGCAGCTGCCCGCCGATGATGAGGGTGCTGGGTGGGCACTGGGCCTGTGAGGGTGGGGGGGCATCACTGGACCACCAGGTAGGGGTGCTATCCTGAATGATCGGTGATCAGGGATATGGTTGGGGTGGGGGGACCACTAGACTACCAGGGATTGGTACAGTTTAGTGTATGGGTGGTGCAGCTACGGGCGGGAGGGGGGTATCACTGGACCACTAGGGACTGAATTTCTACATTTATATGGCAATTGGGGTTCCAAGCCATGTGGGGGTACCACTGGATCACCAGGGATTGGGTTTCTACATGTGTACAGGAATTGGGTTACGGGCGGGGAGGGGGGTGCCATTAGACCACCAGGGTACATATGGGTATTTGTGGATGGTGTTCTGGATGGGGGGATGGCCACACATGGCTGGCAGTTGCTGTGCTGTTCCATGCAGTACAGCAGCCCACCTATGGCTGGCCAGCATTTGAGCCTTTTTTTTTTCAGGCTCAACTTTGTGCTCCAGTGTGCAGTGCATCTCAGGGTTGTGCCAGCATATGTGCCACACATCCTGGGCTGAATATCATGATGTGTCATGTATGCATGGGCATGCCCCCTTCAGATGCACCACATACATTATCATTGCACCCTGGCACATCGGGACTTGTACTGCGCAAGTCCCCCATTTGAATATCACCCCGGGGCGCAGTACTGACCCTTCGAATATCTCAGCCATAGTGTTTTTATGACCCCATGTTACATCAAGGCAGGTGAATTTTTTAAATCTTGTCCTAAAGGTGGTTTCACAGAGGGACTCTGAAAACATGTTTCAAAGGAGATTTGGAAAATGATAACACTTGGGGTCAAAATCTGAAAGAATCATAAAGTTATGAGTAAACAATGAAAAAACTAAATGCTTCATTGTAACTTTGTAACTTTTTAAAATTTTGACCCCAAATTCTCAAAACCATTTTTTTTATGACCCCATCTTATAATCCTGGCAGGTGGGATTTTTTTAAATCCTATCCAAAAGGTTACTTCATGGAACAAATGCAAAAATCTGTTTCAGAGGAGATTTGAAAAATGTACAACTGTCATGTTCATGAAGTGGGGGTAACAAGCGGGTATGTTGAAAACTGGGTGTCAAAATCTGCACTAATTGCAATATTATGAGAAAACATTGAAAATACTTCAATGTTTCTTCATAACTTCGTTGTTTTGTGACATTGTTACCCCAAATTTTCAACACAGCCTTTTTATGAACCCTCCTTCTGAAATTTATAAAATACTGGCTGAAACTTCATTTTCCAGCACAGATGGCCAGGCCTTGAAAAACGTACCTGTCACACTCATGAGGTGGTGTGAAAAAATAGCTATGTTGAAATTTGGGGTCAAAACAATGAAAATTACCAAAGTTATGATTGAATGTTGAAAAATGTCAATGTAACACTGTTGTCTTTTACTATTTTGACCCCAAATTTTCAACATAGTCTTCTTATGACCCCACCACATGAATTCAGTATATGAAAATGTTCAAATCCCACCTGAAAGGTGAGGAGTCCCAAAAAGGCCATTTTGAAAATTTGGTGGAAAAATATTAAAAAACAGCCAATGTATGAGTATACGTTCAAAACTCACTGAAAGATATTGACTGCAGCTTACCTGATATCCACTGTTCCTGGTCTAGCATTGAAGAGTGAAGACATGTCTCTGGTCCAGAAAGGATTATGGCTTTGGACACCTAGTAGGAAAATAAGGAGATGGGGTGGGTGGGATGGTGGCTGCTGAATGGGGGGTTCAGTGGAGGGGAGGATAATGGCAGCAGGGGACGGCAGCGACTGACATCAATGGACCATTTTCTTTTTTACAGGATGCAAAAATTAAAAAATAAAAAAGTCATTGATGGATGATTTTCTTTATTTCAGGTACCAACACTGGGGAAGGGCACCCTAGTGTCGGGGTTCAAATTTATAGGGCACTGGTAGTGATGGGGAGGTGGGAGGGATACTTGACAGAGGATGGGATTGTTTAAAAGGAGCACAAGAAGTGACAAGGAGGTGGGAGGGATATTGAGGTTGGGGGAGGATGAGGTGCAGGCTGATCATGGTGCCCATCAGCTGCTTACTGGGTGGCATCATGCAGATCAAAACAAAGAGCTGCCCTGTGTTACAGGCAGCTCTTTTCTTTGAACTTCACAAAGTTTCCACCCATCAAGCCCAGAAGAGTGTCATGATCAGCCTGGCTGATGATCGGTCTGACACTGCCGAGCCCACTGCAGACTGCCTTGCATTGGACTGCCAGTGACACACCTCTCAAATCTATCATAGCAATATAGTAGACAATTCAGAGGAAGCACAATGTACAAGTAGTGCAAAACATGGAATATCAGTAGCAACAGTTCACCAAAGTGCAATTGGCAGCAAAATGAGGGAGAGAAGGGACATTGTGAGTACAATGGGGACAAGTCAGGGGAACACCCAACCAAAAAAACAGGTCAATGGGGGGGAATAATATGGAGGGAAGAGCAGTGGGATTAGCCTAGGATAGGCAGCAACTACAGGACTGAATAGTAAAATCACAAAGGAGGGATTTTAATGACAGGTAAAAGGGAACATCCAAATCTGGAACAAGAACCATAGGGTGGAGTATTAGATAGAAGGGTTAAGCTAGGCATCCATCTGGAGAAAAGGGACCTGGGAGTCATCTTAAGTGACTTACTTAAACAATCTAGCCAGTGTAACAAGGTCTACAGTATGGCAACCTGAATATTAGGATGTATTCCAGGGCTGTCCAACGCGTGGCTCGCGAGCAACATGTAGCTTGCCAAGCCATTTTATGTTGCTTGCCAAGCCTCGAGGAAAAAAATACTGCTTTTGCGCTGTAATTTGCAGGAGTGATTCTCTGTGTGCAAACCGCAGCCTTACAACACAAATTGACTGCAAATCATCCATTTCCCTCTATGGTGACCTTTCTTGGGGGAGGACAGCCACGCTGAGTTCAACGCAGGGGAAGGGTACCAGCAGCAACAGTGGTGCAGCTAGTTTGAATTTGACGCCAGGAGGGAACACTCCTCTGATTGGACAGAGGAGTCCCTGTTGTAGTCTCCGGTGCTGAAAACTGTCTGTTTCTCTCATCAGCGAGCTTGCTTGAGGGAGGACAGCTTCACCGAGTCCATTAATCTATGGATCGAATGAAACCCCTGCATCAGCTCCCAGTTTCAGCATTGATGATAACATGTAATATTGAAGTTAAAAATGTTTTTTATATTAAGTGTAATGCTAAGCTGACCATTAAAAAAAGGGGGGGCATTTAATCGGGCTGTTTATCAGAATATTATGGCATAAGTTGAATGTGAAAAAGCTTTTCTATTTTTTTTTTTTTTATTTGGCAGACTTGCCATTGCTGTCATGGCTTCCATTCACCTATCAAAAGAAATAAAGAATATATATATATATATATATTTATATATATATATATATATATATATATATAATATATATATATATACATGCACACACACACACACACACACACACACACACACATATCTATAAATACAGTATATGTGCATAAATATATATGTATATGTGTGTGTGTGTATAATTATGGTAATTATGGGACATCGTGTGTGGCGCATGTGGGGACCGTCATGGGCCACATGTGGTTGTTGCTCTTGCCTTGCCACGGAAATTTTAATATTGCTCCTGCCCCCAGAAAGGTTGTACACCAGTGATATATTGGAAGGGGTTTTGATAGCAGGAGGAAAGAGGTATTGCTGCCTCTCTGTACAGTAGATCACTGGTGAGGACACACACAGAAACAAAGAAACATAGCTAATGACAGCAGAAGAAAGATCAGTGGTCCATCCAGTCTGCCCGAGTTCCCTATTTAGTCCTGGGACCTACTCTCCCTCCAGGGCCTTTGCCCTCCCCATCGCCCCATTCACATCCCAGTTTCTACCACATCCAGCAACCACTATACTCTTCATTCTGTCCACCCGTGCTTGAAACCACTAATGGTTTTAGCACTCACCAACTCATCTGACAGAGTGCTCCACAGCACTAGCACCCTTTCTGTAAAATAATACTTCCACATGTCCCTCCTGAATATCCCTCCTGTCAGTTTCCACTCACGTTCATGAGACCATGAGCAAGTATTCAAGCTAAAAAAATGTCCTGCAGTCCAGCTTCTTAAATTTCTTTTAGGAACTTGAAAAGTCTTTATCATATCTCCCCTCTCCCCTTCTGGTCTCCAACAAGTACATTTTCATTGCCTAGAGGCGCTCCTCATAGGACTTGTCCTGTTGGCCCCAAATCATTTTTGTTACCCTGTGTTGCACCATCTCCAGCATATCCCTATCATTCCTGAGGAGAGCATTCCAGAGTTGAGTGCAGTACTCCTAGTATGACCTCAATAAAGATCTATATAGGGGAAATGTTACTTCTTCCCCTTCTGCTATCAATACTCTTTCCGATACATCCCAGCAAGCTGTATGCCTTGTTGGACTGATTGAATTGTTTAAGGGAGCCAGTTATGATAGCTCCAAGGTCCTGTTCCTCAGCCATAGTGTTGAGTTTCACCCCAGTTATCCAGTACTTTCTCCAGGGGTTCTTGTTCCCTAAGTGCATAACCTTGAACTGTTTGGTGTTGAATTTCAACTGCCAAGCAGTAGACCACCCTCTAGTTTTTCTAAGTCACTTTATATTTCCCTTATTCCCTTGTCGCTATCCACCCTCCCATGAAGCTTAGTGTCATCTGCGAAGAGACACAACCTGCCCCAGATTCTCTCACAAATGTCACTGATAAATATATTGAAGAGGACCAGACCCAGGACAGATCCCTGCAGTATCCTACTCATGACCTCCCTCCCTCTCTTCCAATTTGACAGTGTTGACCACAACCCTCTGATGCCTCCTCTTTAGCCAGTTACCTACCAAGTCACACCCAGATCCTCCATTGTTTTCAGCAAGCATCTATGAGGCACCAAGTCGAAAGCCTTGCTGAAGTCGAAGTACAGCAAATCCACAGCATGGCCCATATCCAAGTCCCTCATCATCCAGTCAAAGAAAACTATCAAGTTAGTCTGACATGACCTTTCCTCTATGAATCGGTGCTGTACTATCCTGGAGATGGTTGCTGTCCAAGTACTCCAGGAAGTTGTCTTTGACCAGTGACTCCATCAGCTTCCCTACAATACAGTAGGACTAATAGGTCTGTAGTTCCCTTCTTGTTCCTTGTCCCCCACCCATTATGGAGTGAAACTATGTCCATCAACATCTAGTCCTTCAGAACTACCTCTGTCCTTAGTCAGCTGTTGAAAAGACCTTCCAGGGGTTCAGTCAGTTTCACTGCCAGTTCCCTGAGTAATCTCAGCTACAACCCATCTGGTCCCAGGGTCTTATCTATCTTTAGGGCTCCTAGCCCCTTCTGCACCCTTCCACTTGTAAATATTGGCTGCCTCATATCTGGGATCCCCTTAGAAGCTACTTTGATGCCACTAACCAGTAGATGCCCACTGTCCTCCCTAGTGATGCCACTCTCTGGCAGATGCCCACTGTGACTACAAATCACCGAAAATCAAAACAGCGATCAGCACATTAGATAGACAGAAACACCAACCAGTGCTCACTTTATATATAGGAGGTGATTTCTAATTACTTTTTATGTGGGGGGCTATGCCCCCCACCACCCCAAAGCCCCCACACACCCCAATTATTAAATAAAAGACTCCGGGGGGAGTTTGACAATTGAGAAAAAAAATTAACTCCAACCTGACAAATAAATTAAAATCCCACAGTCCCTCCCAAACCTGGGGCTACCACACACACAGGCAGTGCTCCTACACTCTACGCCACACTGCTGGATCGATTATATCTTCACAGTTTCCTCCTTACATATATCAGTACCTCAGTCCCTACCTTGCTCATCCCTTCCACAGCATTGCTATTACTCCCAATCAGTGTTTAGTCCATGTCACTCAATTTGAACTTGCCTTTAATGAGTCACTCATATTGACTCACTCATTTTCACTTGCTCTTATCTCGAAATACCCTGCTTTTGCCCCCCTATCTTCTTTGCATCCCTCTTTTCTCAGTAAATATTCTCCTCATTCTTCTGCCCCTATATTTCTTTATATTTGTGGATGGCCATTCTCTTGGCCCTCACTGCTTCCCTTGCTGAGAACTGTAACAGTCTCTTAAACCTGTTCTTTCTGATTACCATTCTCATGCATAACTTAGATGCTCCAAGAATGGCCCCCTTGATTACCCCAATCTCTCTTCTACCCCACCTACTGTATGTTGTCCATCTCAACTAACTTTTCTCTGACCAGCTCCTTTAGTCAATTGAACGTCACCTTTCTAAAATCAAGGATTTCAGCTCTCAGCTGGGGTTTTCTGGACCCAAGGGCCAGTTAAAACTAAATAGGTTCATAGGTTCATAGGCGGTTTACATGATCGAGGGACAAGCCCATTGTGATCATGCCACTTAGGCTAAGTGGGTTACAAACTTGGAGTCCTTCATATATATATATATATATATATATATATATATATATATATGAGTTGAACTTTGAATTGGATCAAATTTACACAGTTCACTATATCATAAGGCAGAGAATTCCAAATTGGAACTATTCGTTGAGTAAAGAAGTTAGTTCTTTTCGTGGTTCGATTAATAGATAAGAATAGCTTTAGGTTGTGCGAACGGGTTAGGACAGTTGTACTGTTCCATTTTAAGTGTAATGTTTCAAACAAATATTCATCTCTGGTTGCTTTATAAAGCAAACAGAGATCCCCACGTATAGATTTATATTCCATACTATACAAATTGAGCTGTTTGAGTCTTTCTTCATAAGACAGACCTCCCATACCCTTTATATTCTTAACAAACCTTTTTTGAACCTTCTCCCTGGATATTTTGTCACCCATCTGTGTAGGAGCACAAAATGAGGAACAATAATCAAAATTAGCTCTTATAATGCTAGAGTATAAGGGAATCATTATTGATGGTTCTCTACTTTTAATATTTCTAAATATACAGTTACTCAATCTTGAACTTTTTTTAATGGTAAAATTCAGGTGTTCAGTAAACTTTAAGTTATTATTAATAATGACACCCAGATCTCTCTCAGTTGTAATATCCTTCAGGGTATGGTTCTCAATGTAATAATTTGCACATATATTATTACTTCCAAAATGCATAACCTTTCATTTACTGATATTAAATTTCAATTTGTGAAGGTTAACCCAATCAGATATATAATTTTAAGTTATCTTGTAAAATAGATATAGACTTAGGATTGTTAACAATCCCACCCAGTTTGGCATCATCAGCATATTTACTAATCCAATTGCCACACTTAGTATCCATACCAGCAATCAGGATATTAAATAGCACAGGCTCCAAAACAGAACCCTGCGGGACTCCACTAGTAACAGTGGTCCATGGAGAATAAAAACCTCTTAGAACAACACGCTGTCGTCTATTGGATACCCACTTCATTATCCATTGAATCAAATATTTATTAAGATCTAATTTAACTAAGCAGTTGAAAAGTATGTCATAAGACACAGAATCGAAGGCCTTTTCAAAGTTCAGATAGATGACATCCACTGGCAAACCATGGTCCAATGCTTCACTCACGGGATCAAAAAAAATCTATCAAATTGGTCTGACAAGATCTACTGGGTTGAAAACCATGTTGAAATATATCAGTCAAACCTTTATCCATAATATGAGTGTTTTTTTTACCTAAAATTAACCTCTCCATAATTTTACATATGGTAGAGGTAAGGCTAATAGGTCTATAATTATTTATTTCCTTTTTGGATCCAGATTTATGAATAGGAATGACTATTGCATCACACCAATCTTTAACCACAATACCTTATGTAGTGATTCATTAAATAGATAGGTTAATACACCCGCCAGTTCATATGAAAGATTTTCATAAAATGGCTGGAATTCCATCAGGACCAACGGATGTGGAAGTTTTTAAAGAATCTATAATATAAAAAGTTTCAGCGACATTAAATTGAACTACAGAATCAGAGTTAAATGGTTTTATACATAGGAATTTACCCTTTTTTTAAATATGCTAGAAAAATAACTATTAAATTCATCAGCCATGATTTGTTCATCACTGATGTCAACATTATCAATTTTTAATGGTCCAACTAAGGTAGGAGAAGTTTTGAAAGAACCAATATAATTGAAAAACCTTTTCCTGTTGTCATGATGTAAATTGATTAGACTACTTTCTACTTCCTGCTTAGCCCTTCTAATAGAGTTTTTTACCTTTTTTGCTTTATTCATAAATTTAGACCAATTCTGTTCTGTGGTATGTTTCTTATATTTATTGTAGGCTTTTTTTTTTGCTAAAACTAACCTTTTAATTTTAAATGGAGTTTTGATTGTTGTTCCCCTATTCTCACAGCTCTAACCACCTCTGAGTTGGTGAGCACCACATGGAGAATTGCAATCTGCCTGGTGAGTTCCTTAACTAGCTGTGCCAGTAGACCGTCCTGGAAGGCATCTAGCAAGGCCTGACTTCTGGTGCTCCTGGTCACTGGAACATCACCATCTATGTCTGGCAGGTTCAGATCACTCATCAGGGACACTGGTTTACCGGGATTGAGAAAGGGCATATTCCATTTTGCACATTGTGAAAAATGATATTGTCACCGATGTCTGCTAAGCCAAAATCCGGTTTTACTGTTGTTTGGTTTTGTGTACTTTATTTAACAATTTTTAACTCTGCTAACATGCATTTTTGCAATTTTGACCTCCACTATTACACATCCTTTCATCCTTGTACCAATTTAAAGTTATTTTAGGTACAAGATGTGATGGCAGCAGCAACACTACAGCCCACATCCATAAGGTGTGATGGAAGCAGTACTACAGCCCCCATCCCTCTGGTGTGATGGTAGCAGCAACAGCACTATGGCCTCCCTCCCTCAGGTGTGACAGAAGAGGCAGCACTGTGGCCCCCATCCCTTAGGTATGATGGCAGCAGTACTACATTCCCCATCCACCAGTGGTGATGGTAGAAGCACTACAGCCCCCACCCCTTCAGTGTGATGGCAGTAGAAACAATGCAGATCACATCCCTCAAGTTTATGGCAGTAGTGACAGCACTATGATCCCCTTTCTTCAACACCCACACCCCACATGCACAAGTTACAAATGACTTGGTCTCTTTTCTTGTTAGAACTCAGATGTGAATTAATCTGAACCATCACCACTAAAGTGGACTACCTTTGTTTTTTTCCTATCTATAATTTAACTACCTGAATTGGATTTCTGCCTGTGACACCACTGACCAGGGTTAGGGAACAGACTTGGGTGTTGGAGGGCTAGCTGGTGGGTGAAGGCTTGAGTGTCCAATGACCACTCACCTTCTCCAGGGAGGGAGGGTGGGTTCATGGCTCAGCATTTTCTGGCCACTGGTGGAGGCCAGAGGCACAACAACATCAGCCCTCACTGCAGGAGGGAGCGTGACAGACATTGGCTTGTGCCTTGACATCATGTGGCCTGTCAAGAAAATGGTAAAACACCCACTGGCCAACCGAAGGATGGCTGTTGGTCCCTCCATAAGCTGGAAGTCACAGACATGTGTCTGTTCTGACCCCTGCCATGCCCAAGATACACAGGAAGCTCTTTGGGGCAAGTCTCCTCCCCTGGTAGCCTCCCACGGGGTAGGGTCCCACTCAAAGAAGGGTTACTTTGGGTTACCTGGTAGCACAGCAGTAAGGGGCAGTGGATGGTGGTCAGACTCAGCAGCAGTGGTAGGGGGCCTTGGCAGGCCTGAAGGAGTGGATGGCCAGGGGTTAGTAGAGCAAAAAAAACTGCTTGAATTTGCTTCTTTGAAATAAAGTGTCTTCACCTAAAAAATCCACAAGTGATTAGTGGAGGACCTTCAAATGGATTCATGCATCTCCCAGACATGTGGATGCTTTTTTTTTTACTTGGTGTCCATGAAAAGGGTATCTCCCATTTTCATGTCTTTGTTCAGATGTGAACTGAGCACACTACTCTGCCCACCAGCATCCATACAGCCCTGGGGTCTTACCTTCTGTATATCATTGACTGTGCTTTCAAAATCCACTGCCAAACATAAGTACTCTTAAATACTTTACATCTGCTTTTTGTTGAAGCAGTCTATCAGAAAACTTTTTGTTGTCACAGAGACTGAAACAGCAGGTGGGGGAAAAGGTGCAAATGATCCAGTTCACCTAAATGGGGTGCTAACTGTGAAGTCTTTTCATAAGTAGTAAGGCAGTTTCTTCTTTTTGAACATACTTTCATTCAGACTAGTTTTCATTCAAACAACCGAGGATTTTGGATGGCCCTACTGATTATAAACTTGAATAAGTTAATTGGTAACAGTAATCCTGCATTTAGCAATCTACAACCTAGATGCTTATATGCAAAGAATACAATAAAATCCTGACTAAAATCTAAAAACAAGCTTATAAAACAGATAAAATGTGTCTGAACATTTATCTTTACCTATACAAAATCATTGCAGCCCAAGTGAAATGCAGGTAAAGTACATTTTACCCTGACTACTGTTCTATGATGTATTAAATATATATTGATATTTTTTTATATTCTTTGTAAAGCAGGTAAGGCCCACTAGGCAGAACTGTCTGTTTTAAGGAGTGACCTAGAAGCACTGGGGAGGTTAAGTGACTTGCTTGGAGTCACACAGTATGCAAGAGGAGGTTGTGGGACTCAAACCGAAGTCTGCTGGATGTACCCAGTTCAATCACCATTTGTTGCTC
The DNA here is from genome assembly GCA_016271365.2 of Neoceratodus forsteri. Lineage (NCBI taxonomy): Eukaryota > Metazoa > Chordata > Ceratodontiformes > Ceratodontidae > Neoceratodus > Neoceratodus forsteri. Next base: position 19,873,414 of record JADMNL010000025.1, read on the forward strand.
TAACCACTAGGCATGGGTGCTTAAATTGAATGGCTGATTGCAAAAAAGCAGTGTGGGTGATTTCCTTACTGACTCTATATGCAGCAGAGCAGAAAGAATGCAAAGCACAGCAGCATTCATTTTAAGATGCTGAAATCTGGGTTGGCCAACTGGGGCTGCGGTAGCACTATTGCTTGCTATGCCAGCGACCCCGGGTCAGAAGCAAACTCGGGTTGCTGGAGGGCTGGCCAGGGGAGTAGGATCAAGCACCTGGGGGACTGCTGTCCTCCTCCGGGGAGGGTGGGCTGCAGATTCTGCTTCTTTGCCACCACCTGTGTGACCATAGGTGGTGGTGGAATGGTGCTGCAGAGTGATCAGGAGGGGAGGATGCTAGCCAGGATCTGGAGCAGTGGCATGTCTCTATGTGACCTACCTCCTTGGATCTGTAGTGCCATTGCCCTCAGGGACAGAGACCAGAAAACCAGGAACAATCACCCCACATCGGCCACTGGCAGAAGGGACCCAGGTGCCCCAGACTTCATAACCAGGCTCCATGAGGGACCCACTGAGCTGCCCGACACACACTAAGGGAGTGTGGAGTGGTGACCTGGGGTACCCTCCCTTCCCACCAGGGGGGTACAATCCAGGCAGGATAGGGGCAGGCCCACAGGAGCTCCTGAGCATTACCTGGGGGTGAAGCTAGGGGATACCCAGCTTAGGGATCTCTGAAAAGTGGAGACTGATGCTGTGAGAAGGGGACATAGAAAGAGAAAATAAAAACAATTTTAAAAGATACTGAAATCTCAGAGATTCTGTGCAGTGACATGCAATTTCCATGAGGCACCGGTACAAGAATTCAAAATCCACAAACCAAGCAGGATTCCGTGATTGTTACCGGTGTTGCAGGTAAAAATGGAAAACCAGGGTCCTTGCTCATCACCTCTACTTCCTCCTTTGCTACACCTCTTTCAAGTTCTTTCCTCTGCTCTCTGTCTCTCTCTTCCCCTTGCCTTGGAGGTCTATAGATTACCCCCAAGTGCAGTTTCTTGCCTGAGGCTGCCATGCGTTGCACCCACAGCGACTTTATCTCCCTATTACTATCCTTGATGACTCATCTTCTGCCACCTTGATGCCATACCTGTAAAAAGGGTCACTCCTCCCCTCTCCCCATTCCTCTGTCTCTCCTGAACATTGCATATCCAGGGACCATCAGGTCTCAGTCATTATTTTCCAAAGCCCAGGTTTTGTGATGGCCCCAGGGTCCACATCTCAGTGTCTGCCATCAGCACCTGAAGCTTTCTGATTTTGTTATCCAGGCTTCTGGAGTTTAGGCATACCACCTTCCATCTAACCCCAGATTCTATTTTGCTACTAGCCTTGTGCTTTGCTTGTCCTCTCATCTTTTTATTTTTCTTTTTGTTTGTACAATTTGTGCTCCTTCTCATTGATGTCCCTTATCTAGTTCAGATAGGGCCACAGCTCTCTTTGTATGCACTGTGCTGCTAAAAGCCCCCAAATGTGGGGGAGTACTAACTAGGATACCCTTCCTCTCACCTGCCACTGTGGTGACCCTAGTCCCAGTCTCCACCTGCAGTCAGTTTAAATGTCTGATATACCTGTAGATATCAAACATCACCCCAGTACATAGGTCTTGTCTCTTGTCATGTGAAGTCCATCGCCCTTGAAGAGTCTCCTGTCCCAGAAGTCCCCCCAATCCCCCCAAAACTGGTACCTCTTCTCCCAACACCATCCCTTAAGTCACCCATTAAACTCCTCTGTTACATCACTTTATCCTATCCTGCTTCCCCTCCCAGCCCCACACAGGAAGGACTTCTGAAAAGACCAGGGAGATTGGGTGTGCTGCCAATTTGTTCCTTAGTCTATGGACATTCTGCTTTACCATCTCCACTAACGGTTTGCCAGATCATTGGTACCGAGGTGTACTAGCACCCCCACTTCCCCCTGCTCCCTCTCCACCATCCTTTCTGTCCTGTCTAAATTCCAGAAGACCAATGCATCTGGAGGCAGTAGACTTTCCCCCTTCCATCCAACTCCCCTCTACCACCCTCTCTACCCCAATCATGGAGTCCTTGACTGCAAAGACTCACCTGGCAGACTTGGTCCCCTTGGATGCTGTCAAGTTGTCCTGCCCTCTTCCATCGACTAACTCGGAGTTCCCTTCAGTGGAGTCAGGTGCCTGAGCCTCCTCTAGGGGTGCAGAGTGGTTCCTTGTCAGAATAGTGATGGGCTGGACAATCTCCTTCTGGCTACCCCTGCCCCCCCACCACTCTCCACCCCCGTGGACCATTGAGTTTTTAGGGGAGTGAGGATGTGGGAGGGTCTAGTAGAGCTGATGATGCAGCTGTGATATTTCTACCCCTGCCGCCACAAGCTGAATCTGGAGCTCTGCCATGGTCCTGCAGATAGGTAGTGCCCCCTCTTCCAGAGTATATCCTGAGAGAAGAGCGCCCCACAGACACCATAACTGACTTCTTCCCCTCTGAACTCCATCCCTGTGTAGGCATATGAAATGAGGCTAAACTTAGCAGATGTTGATTTCCAACACAGTTTATTTTACAATGTGTGGTAGTCACCTGGACAATGATATTAATCAGAATTCAGCAAGATCATCAGGTAAAGTACTATACAGCTGACTAAATTAAATTAACACCTAGAGCATTGTGCTGAGCTCTGGAGTCCTCACCTAAGGAAAGTTATAAAGAGGCTGGAGGCAGCACAGTGTAGGGTAACCAAAATGATTCCTGGCCAGCAAGACAGATCCTATGAGGATTGGCTTAGGGCACAGAACATATACTTGCTGGAGGTCACATTAGAGAGGAGCGATATGATAGAGACCTTCACGTTTCTCAAAGGAGCAAGATAAATTATGAAGAAGTATTCAACAGGAATAGTTGAATATAGAACACGGAGACATGAGTGGAAGCTGGTGGGGAAGGGGAATCAAGAGGGATGAGATAATGTGTTATTTTACAGAGAGAGTGGTTGAACCATGGAACAGTATGCCAGCTGAAGTAGTGGGCACCAAACCATTAATGGTTTCAAGCACAGCTGGGGCACAGTTAAGGGCTAGAAATTATTCAGTGGGGGTAGCAATAAGAATGGGAACATGGGGCAGATAATGTAGACAACCGACAACACCCCCTCCGCCAAATAAAATATGTCTCAAAGTATGTTTGTTATGGGCAGACTGGATGGACCAATGATCTTTTTTTGCTGTTATTGTATCTGTTTCTATGTTTCTGTGCAGCAACAGCTATCCCACTCTTGATCATACCTCATTTGGCTACCACCACCTCTGCCCTCCATTTCTCTGCCAATCTTTCCTATAGCAGCTCACTCGTTTTCCCCAAATCAGTCCTTCTCAAGTCTGCAACCTTCATTTTGAAGTTGGAATGATGGGCCCTCAAGTCAATCTAAAACTACACTAAATTGTGACTACTGGACACCAATGGCTCCATTACCCTGATATCCCCAATGAATTCCACACTAAAGAGTACCAGGTCCAGGATAGCCCCCACCATGTAAGGTTCCTTGATCCATTGCACAAAAAAGCAATACTGTAGCACCTCAACCAGTGCTTGCCTTCTGTCACTCATGTCTTGACCACATGGACCACCCAGTCTACATCTGGTAGATTCAGGTCTCTCATTACTAGTACCCCCCCTACAATTTCCTAGTTTCATTCCTGAGTACCCTGTCCTTGTCCTTCATTTGACTTGGTGGGCTATACACTATGCCCATCCATATATTTGTTCCCCCAGATGTCAACTACATGCAGGACTGACTATACATCCCCCTCATCTCCCATTGATGTGCCCATAGTGGCCTCTTTGCTCAATTTTCCCTTACCCCTCTGCCTGTCCTTTCTGCTGATAATGTAGACAGGGACAACAAGGTATCACTTGTAATTGTTAGAGGTCAAGGTTTCAGATATGGCAATTAAGTCTAACTGAGCCCCCAACACTACCACCTAGAGCTCCTCCAGTTTGTTTCCCAGGCTGCTGACATTCAGGCAAGTATTTTTACATGACCCACATTTGTCTTACACACCCTGCCTTCCTGCCACCCACCATTTGTCCCTAACCCTTGGTCCTGTCACCATTGTCTTACTTACTTACTTACTTGATCCTCTTTGTCATTTCTAGTCTGATCTTTTCCCCCATTACTGCCACATCTCACATTCATTATCCCTCCCTTCTGGCCTGCCTGCTATGATTTCTGTTCCCTTGAACACCACCTTGCCACACAAGTTGACTGATTTCCCTCTACTTCCTGAATACCCCTGTTCATTGGGCAACTGGTAGCTAGATGTCCTTTTCCTGAATACCTCCTGAGAACCACCTAGCCCCAGTCTCCCCAGCAACTTTTAACACACAGAAATATATTCCTCAAATGTCTGATCTGGTGCCCATGTCACTCTCTCTGTTTGATTGAAGGCAACCCAGTTTAAATAGTCTTTTATGCCACAAAAAATTCCCCAGTCTACCAGAAAATGAAAAGCCTCTTTAGCATACCACTGTTTTAACCAGTTGTTAAACTGGTAGATTTTTAGATTTCTTGCCTCCCCATTCTGTTGATCCACATATTCCACAGCCATGATATTCAGACTGGAATCCAGCTCTCTAAAACTAGCCTTTGCTTCGTCAAATGAATTTATTGCTGAGTCACTGATCCTTAATTTGACAATAATGTCTGACTTCCTATCCATTTCCCTAACCAACCATTCTGTGTCTGTCAGGAGGCTGCTTTATCTGTTGGCTTGTCCACTGTGCACTCTGTGTCTCTCAGACCTGCTGTTGCCCCTCTTGGCCTTTGTTACTTGCCAGTCCATATCCTGTATGTGTGAGTCTTGACTTTATGAGGACTGTAGGTATAGGGGACTCTGGCCATGTCTCTAGGTATGTTTGTGTTGGTGTTTCTGCCCCTTTTAAGCCCCCTTCATTAAAATATTGCCACTATCTAGCCAAGTCTTTTGGATATATGCCACTGCTTCTCCTACGATTTGAAAGGCACTTGGGACCCCGTTTCTTTTTTTGACAGTATTGAAATTGATATGGGATCCCCAGCACTTGAAGGTGTATCTGAACCTCTGTGAACTCTTTACAGCATTGTAAAAGATCTGGAGAAAGATGTAAATCATATGTCCTTGCCAGGAGTGGGCCCCTCTCCTGAGCAAGGGCTAAAATCATTCTTTGTGTGGTAAGTGTAAAAACTTGACGACGATCGACCTGGGGTGGCTCCCTTGCTTGTGGAAGCTAGAGTTCTTTGGGTCATCTCGATCTCATGGGCCAGACACTAGAGATGTCAAAGCAGTTTGGGCAATTCCTTCTGAAGAATTCCCGATATGCCCCTTTGTTTGGCCCCCTCTGGGAACCCAATAAATCTTTGAGTTATTTCTTCAGTTCCTATTTTCATTATTCTCAGCTCAGTTTCACAGCAGTCTGATTAGCTATTCGTGTTCTTGTATGTGGCTCTCATACCTGGAGTCCTTATTATCTGTATTTACCACAAAAAAGATCTCTGTGTCTCTGGTAATATTTGTGAGGTCATGTACTTTTCCCTCTAAAACTGTGACTGCTGACTTAAAGTTGTTTATCTCTTTCAGGACCATTTGACGGAGGCTTTTGTTTCAGTCACATCCATGAGGGGTGGTTGAGCAGGAGCCACCACCGTCGCTCAAGCTGAGGTGCTGCTGACAGTCCACCACAGTAGTTTGGCAGCTTCTCCTTGAAACAAGGTAAGAGGCCTGTGTGAATTTGTATTTTGTTTCAACTGATTTTTACTGAATGGATGATGTACAGATATTCATATGAAGGCTCACTCTAAGGGACGTGATGCCTTGCCTGAATGCATAGCATATCTTGAAACCGGAGCAGCAACACCACCCACTCCCAACAATGACACAATGCAGAGCAGATCTCATTTGCAAAAGTACCTTTTTATTTCACATAATTCTTTGTGCAAAAAGTGCTGGTATAAACATTAGCATCTCGAATATAGCTCCCATTGGAATTAACCATTGTACGTATAGATGTTATGGGTTGAAATCTCGGCTAACTGGATTTTCAACAAAATAGTGTAGCAAATGGAGAGAGAGCTCTCAACTTAAGCTATCATCCCGTTCATGCCTCATGCATGTCCTACCTGTCTCTTCTTTCTGAAATTAGTTTCTGCAGGTCCTCCTTTAAGTGTGGGGGTAATACATTGCACCGCATCCCTGGCACCAGTCTTCCCAACTTTTGCCTACTCTGCAGGGGGGTCATTCTACTGTTGTTACATCTTTTATCTTGGGACAAGAAATTCCCATCTGTTGTAGTATCGTTGCTGCCTCAAGTTCTGATTCAAAAGTTTGCAAGTCCTTCTTAGTAAAAAATCATAATTTGTGCAGGGAAGCTCAGTTGTATCTTTATATTATATTCCTTGTCCTGCTTTATAATGTCTTTTGCTGCCATTCATTTGGCACTTGATGCATCTGGAAAATTTTGCTTAAGGAAAATTCTTTGCTCTTGATACTGGAATCTTTTTAACTTCCAAATGCCCTGCAGAACCTAATGGCAGACCGAATATTCCACCATATAAATGACCAGTAATAATGGCCTAGCTGTGGAGTCTGTCGGTTATAGCCTAAGTGACCAATGTGCTCTTTCTATTTTTAGAGCGGTTGATGCAGGTATTTTAAAAGAAGTTCTAATTCTAAGTATGACCATCACTGTTATCATCACAAAAGCATCCTCTTCACCCTCCATTATTCACCCTATTGATGTGGAAGTTGCTGTGATGGCTGATATTTTTATGTTAACCAGGTTTGGCCTGGAACATCCTCTCTCTTTAATAAATATATTAGAGCTTGGTCCTGAATTTTGTCTAAGTTGGCCAGGCTGCATACCACATTCTCTGTGGTGCTGACCCATTGTCTATATTTCCTGTGTTGATTCTAATAGCTGCAATGTAGTACTCTATTCTATTTATAGCCCATAGCAATGTGCTGAACTTGCTAAGTACCATGTCTTGCTCCATTACTGATTCATAATCTTTCTCCACATCGAAGTCTTGAGCCAGGGAGGTTGGCCGGCTACCCATGGTTGAGCTGGTCTATCTAAGTCCGTCTTGCTCTTCAATTTAGCTGCATTTAAATTAGCCAGCGAGGAAGGTATAAAACCAAGGGAAGCAGCAATTGCTCCCCACAGATTATGGAGCAGCAGGGATGGAGGGCCAGAAGGGGATAAATTCACCTAGGACAGGGGCACAAGAAGACAAGGGTGGGACAAGGCACAGGACAAGAAGGATATAAATCAGGGAAACAAGAATAATGGAGTAAAGGAGACAGATAATGAAGATGGCAAAAAGGGAAGAGGTGGGTCACAGAGAGCTTTGGAGAACAGCACAGGTAGAAGCAGGGAAGCAGACAAGGATGGAGTAAGGTATAATGAGCCATGTGCACCAATGCAAGGAGTGGAGTCTGGGGAATAAAATTCCAGACCTGGAAGCTATCATGACTGAAGCTAGTCTGGGTTTAGTGGACATACCAGAGCCACAGCTGGGACATGGCCATGTCAGGCTACTCACTGTTCAGAACAGACAGGGCAGGGAGGGGGGAAGAGGGGTTGTACTATATGTAAGGAAGGGAATGAAGGTCATGGAGGTACAGGAGCATTCAGTGGAAGAGGAAGGGCTGGAGGTACTGTGGGTCATACTGAAGACAGGCACTGGGGCCACTATCCATACGGTGTGGTATATGGACCTCCAGCATAGGATGAAGAGTCGGATAGCACAGTAGGGGAAGCCATCATCAGTACGGCAAGTAAGGGGGAGGTGTTTATAGCTCTGACTTCAGTATTCCAGATATGGTAGCTTTGGCAAGGAGCGGGGCCATCTCTGACTCACGACAAGAGACTTTTGTGAGGCAGCTAGCCAAAGAACCCACCAGGGACAGGGCAGTGCTGGACCTGGTGCTTACAAACAGGGACAGAATGGCAATCACCACTGTGGGCAGTCACCTTGGTACCAATGATCAACATACAGTGTGGTTTCACATTGAGACAGGAACAGAGGCTAACAACACCAGGACAATGGTCCTGGACATTAGGGGCTGAGATTTAAAACAAAATGGAAAAATGTCTCAGAAACTGCCTCATGGGGGGGGGATGCCATGGAGGGGCAGAGGAACAGTAGTAAAAAATAAGGAAGGGTATAATTAAGGCAAGCAGCCTCTGTGTAAAGAAAGTGAGTAAAAGCTGGAAAAAGAGACCATTATTGCTCCCTAGGGAAGTGGTTAAGTTGGTAAAGGAAAAAATGGTGGCATTCAGGAAGAATAAGGAAATGCAGAGGGAATAGGACAGGAGGTTTAACAAGTAAAACAAAGGGAAATTGGAAAGGTGTGAGGAGAGCAAAAGTGCAGCAAGAAGAAAGCATAGCCAAAGTGGTTAAGATTTTCTTTAGGCATCTTATGTGAGCAGAAGAAAACAAAGGATGGGATAGTGAGGATAAGGAGGCTGACAAGCTGCCATCCTAAACAGGTTTGCACTTCTGCTCAGTCTTCACAGTGGAGGGAGGGGGAGCACTGACCACCAGGGAGCAGCAGGAACAAAGATACAAGTATGGGCACAAGTCCATTTTCCAAAGAAAGAGTCCTGAAGGGACTTATAGCTCTGAAGGTGGACAAGGCTGTGTGACTGGATGGGATACATTAAAGGATAGTAATGGAATGCAGGGAAGTGCTAGTTGCCCCATCTGACGGTCTTATTCAACAGTTCACTGGAAGCAGGTGTGGTTCTGGACTCCTTGATCACTTCTCCATAATGGTGTCTTTTTCCTTCTGCTTTTACTCACTTTCTTCACACAGAGGCTGCTTGCTTTAATTATGACAATCTTCCTTTTTTTTTTTAAATCCCCCCTTCTAATGTCCAGGACCATTGTCCTGGTGTTGTTAGTCTCTGTTACTGTCACAATGTAATGTGGCTCTACATAAGAGCAGCAGCAGGGAAGAGGCTAAAAGCTATAGGCTGATCAGACTCACTTCAGTGGTGAGGACGTTAATGGAAATCCTGATAAAAGAAAGGCTAGTAGAGTATCTTTAACCCAATGGACTGCAAGACCACAGGCAACATGTATGCACGCGGGAGTGTGGGGGTCATGCCAGACAAATCTAACTGATTTCTTTGACTGAGTAACCAGGGAAATAGATCAAAGGAGGGCAGTGGACGTGGCTTATCTGGCCTTTAGCAAGATCTTTGATGCTGTCCCACACAGGAGACTTATTAAAGTGATTAATTAGATTAGAAACTGGTAAATGGATAGGTGTCAGAGGCTGGTGGTTAACAGTACTCACCCTAGTGATGGGAGAGTGACCAGCTGAGTGCCACAGGGCTCAGTGCTGAAACCAGTCCTCTTCAATGTCTTCATCAGTGACATTGTAGAAGTACTGGAAATGAAGGTATGCCTGTTTGCAGATGATATAAAAAAGTATGTAAAGGATGGACACTCAGGAAGGGTCAAGAGAATGCTCAAGGATCTTGAGAAACTTGAGGAGTGGTCAAGATCATGGCACTTGGGGTTCAATTCCAAAAAGGTGCTAAATCGTGCATCTAGACCATAGACATAAGGCAACTGAGTATAGGATGGGAGGGAGGTAGTTATAGTCATTCTGCATGAAATGGACCTTTAGGTTATCATTGATGTCCTCAAAGTGACAGACAGTGTAACAAAGCAGTGAGTAAGACTGGTGGGATACTGGGGTACATGGGGTATCTCCAACAGGAGGAGGTAGGTGGTGTTGCTGCTTTCCCAGGTGAAACCCAATCTAGAGCATAGCATCCATTTCTGGAGGCTGCACCTCAGAAAGGTCATAGACAAGGTTGAGGTAGTCCAGAGGAGGGCAACTAAAATAGTGCAGGGTTTGCACCAAACGTTCTGTAAGCAGAGATCAAGGGATCTCAACATATACACCCTGCAAGAGATGAGAGCAAGAGGAGATATGATAAAGATCTACAAGTACCTTAAAAAGCTCCTGACAACATTCACCTTGTTTGGGGTTTCTGACACCCTGAGATCAGTTTTAACAAGGGTAGCCAACATTAGTCTTTAAAGGATCATTTATACCCCCCTTTTTACTGCAAACCTCATACCACTCACGATCTATATAGTTTTCCCGTGTTTGCCCGATGCTGCCAGGCTAAACCATACGTGACATAATTTGTAGGGCTACACTGAACCACTGAGGAGAAGAGAATCTGTGGCTTTCATCCCCAGACCCCCGGTTACTCACACTTGTAGTTGTTTTCCTTTTTAGATCATTATTGCTGCAGGTAGCAGTCGTTATGTTCCTGCAGTGGGGAAGCGTATAAAAAAAAAATCTGGTCGGAAATGGTGTTTGCTGAGCCGCAGTCTCAGCCTGTCTGCCCCTGTAGGCTGCCACTTTGTGACAGTATGTGAAGTGAATCAGCAGCCTGTTACAATTTTGCATGTGATTGCAGGAGATTTTGTGTGAGGGAGTGGAGTTCCTTTATTTCATTAAAATGCGTTCATATGTTTGGTGCCATCCACTGTCAGCTTTTCATGTCAGCTGGCAAGAAACAGGCACATAAATAAACTTCTGTAGTAACAGTAACATCCCTTCATTTGATGGCATTAGGTATCACTATCTTGCCAGCTGACATGAAAAGCCAACACCGGATGGCACCAAACATACGAGCGCATTTTAATGAAATAAAAGAAATGCAGTCCCTCACACAAAATCCCCGCAATAGCATGCAAAATTGTAACAGGCTGCTGCTTCACTTCATATACTCTCACAAAGTGGCAGTTGCATGGGGCAGACAGGCTGAGACAGTGGCTCAGCAAACACCATTTCCAACCAGATTTTTTTTTTTATATGCTTCCCAATCGCAGGAACGCAATGACTGCTGCCTGCAGCAATAATGATCTAAAAAGGAAAACAATTACAGAGTGTGAGTAAACGAGGGTCTGGGGACAAAAGCCACAGATTCTCTTCTTCTCAGTGGTTCAGTGTAGCCCTACAAATGACGTCACGCATGGTTTAGCCTGGCAGCATCTGGCAAATGCGGGAAAACTGTATAGATCGTGGGTGGTATGAGGTTTGCAGTAAAAAGAGGGGTATAAATGATCCTTTAAAGACTAATGCTGGCTACCCTTGTTAAAACTGATCTCAGGGTGTCAGAAACCCCAAACAAGGTAAACGTTGTCAGGAGCTCTTTAAAGGTAAACAGGGTGCAGGAACAAAGTCTCTTTCAAATGAGAAAGAGCACCAGGACAAGGAGGCATGTGATGAAGATAGGAGGGAAGTTTAAGAGGGATGTGAGGAAGTATTACTTAAGTAAAAAGGTACTAAACACCTGGAACAGACTGCCAGCAAAAGCGGTGGAGGAGAAAACAATGAGGGGCTTCAAGCATGCATGGGATAGACATAGGGGAATATTAGTAAACAGTCAGGGAGGAGGGAGGAGAGAGGGTCACCAGAGACCCATTAGGGTCTACGGAGCAGTGCTTGGCAATGAACATCAAGGCAGACTGATGGGGCCAAGCGTTTCTTTTCTGCCAACAAATTCTATGTTTCCATGCCTCTATTGTCTGTGCTGCTGCCTGTGTTTGCTGATTTCAAGTTTAAATTCTTGACATCCTTTGTAATGTTAGGGAGTGAGTGTTTTACCTCATGGTTGCAGGATTGTGGTAATTTTAAACTTTTTAGAGGCCCATGAGGTCCGAGTTAATCCCCCAGTTGGCCATTTTCCCTGTGACATCACCAGCAGTCAGAAAACAAAGCTCTTAAAGGAGATAGGAAATAATTTTCACATAATTAAATGTCCATCCAATTTTCTTTCAATGCCAGTTATGCATACTGAAATGCTTTGACCACTTTTTGATAAGTAAATAACCTAGTTTTGGGGTGTCCTCAGATCTACAGAGTTCCACTTTCCTCACCAGCTACATTCCATGACATCAGTAATATCATTATATTCTATGCATCTGAACAGCCTAGAATGGTGTTATTGATGTCTTATAAACTGGCATGAGAAAATATAGACATCTTATTGGCCAAGAGACATCAGCTGACCGTACATTAAATCTCTTTATAAAATGGGTAAAAGAAATCCTTCACCCCGATTGGTCAAAAGGCGGGTCCTTACCTGTCAACAAACTGAAAGGTGGCACTACTTTCCTAATACTTTAACATCCATAGGTGAAAGGGCAGCAATATAATTGAGCAACTGATATCTTCCATTAGTCCCTCTGCAACCAGAACTGATCTTCCATTACAAACATGGCTGCTACTTTTACACTGTAAAAACCTTCAACTGGGCCCTAAAAATAAAACTACCTTAAATAAAAAATAAAACAAATTCATTAAATGTTATTTCCATGATCATCACACTCTCCTTACACACATAAACACATTAGAAACATTAAGTATTGTTTATAGTTTTCATTACAACTGTTTCTTTACTAACAGTGAAAAATGTCCCTTCTGTCTTTACCTGCTCATCAGGGAAACCTCTTCTGCTTGCCTTGACAGTGAGATAATTGAGTCACTGGCTCTAAAACAGGCCTTTGTTGTCTGTGTGTACAGTATGTTGGGAAGAGTAACATTCTACCAGCAGAACTGAGCAGAATTTTAAAACCCTGTGTTCCATGGTAAACATTCCATAATAAACATTCTGTGTCTTCAATGAGGGAAAAAATAGAAAAAAAAAACAGGATGAAGAAAGTAGGCAATACAGTAATACTTTATAAACAAAAAGAAAAGGTGGGAAAACACAGTTACAAAGGCAGATCCAAACTGCTCAAATAATACATTGCTGTCCCTCCAACTCACATGTTTAGCATTTTTTCAGTGAGTTGCTGTTCAATCAATTTTACCACTCCTCCACCCAAGTCTGGGGTCTATTTTATCACCATATTTAAATAAAATAACATACTATTATTAAGTCTATAATAATGCGTCCAGAGTTTTGTTTGATTGTTATAGAAATAGTTGTTACCCATTTTCTAAGAGCAATAAGATACTTCAGGGTGTGGGTTGTTGATTGATAAAAGCAATAACCAGCTGCTGTAGTCACTCAGCGCAAGTGTCTCGTGCCTAACAACGCACCTGGGGGTGTGCTCTTATCAATCAATAACCCACACCCTGTCGTGTCTTATTGCATTCATATACACACAGTCATCCTGGTCCTAAACCACGTCACACAATAAGCAAATCAGTCCTCCTATAACCAGAACTATCTTCCATCAGTCCCCATACAACCAGAACTGATTTTCCATCACAAACATGGCTATAACCCTTACACTGTAAAAACTGTCAACTGGGCCCTAAAGATAAAACTACCTTAAATAAAAAATAAAACAAATTAATTAAATGTTTTTTTCATGATCATCACACTCTCCTTACACACATAAACAAGTTAGAAACAGTAAACATTGTTTATAGTTTCCATTACAACTGTTTCTTTGCTGACAGTGAAAAATCCCCTTTTTATCTTTACCATGCTTATCAGAGAAATCTCTTCTGCTTTCCCTGACAGTGAGATAATTGAGTCTGTGGCTTTCAAAAAGCCCTTTGTGTGTGTGTATACAATATGTTAGGAAAGGAACATTCTGCCAGTGGAACTGAGGAGAATTTTGAATCCCTGTATTCCATGGTAAACATTCCATGATAAACATTCAATTTCTTGAATGTGGAGAAACACAAAGAAAAAAAAATGAAGAAAGTAAGCAATACCATATAAACAAAGAGAAAAGATGGTAAATGACTCAACCTGTTGTTTAACTTTTAGGACAGAGCAAGCAGTTCATGATGCTGTCAGTGAGTGTGGAAGTTTTGAACCATGCTCATGCTTGCAGCATTGGGGAACTCAGAAGCCACTGTTATGGCTTCCTTTTAGTTTTGTCTACAGAGTGAGGAGAATGAAATAAAGTAAGGGGGCTATGTGTCATACTTAGAATGAGAATGACAGCATTTGTGAATTGTTGTGGCTGTTAGGGGAATATGAGGCATAAGTAAGCAAGGAGGCACACACTGTATAACACTACTTTAATCTACCACCAATAGGCGGAAGGACTATTTTATGTTAAAAGCACAGATTCACTTACATTTTTACTTATTTAAAAATGTGTTTCAAAATAAAAAAAAATGCTTCTAAAAATAAAGGGCTATTTTATAAGTGCAATAAGACACTCTGGGGTTAAGCATTATGGTATGATAACTGCACTCTTAGGGATGACTTGCACTCGGCCTTTGGCCTCGTGCCTAACTATACCCCTAGGAGTGCGGTTATTACACCATAATGCATACCCCATCGTGTCTTATTGCTTACATAGAATGTTCAGTCAGTATGAAAAGAGAGACCAGCAACTGCTGAGGAAAGAGGAATTCAGGCGAGTTACAAAGACAACAAAAATGTGATTATTAATTTAACAAACAAAGTTAAAAACATGTCAGAATATTGTGTACACACTAAAAGAACAACTGGAAGGCATCTAGAGGTATAAAAACTGTCTCATATCACCTTTAAGTCAGTCAGTCAGTTTTGCGGCAATATGTTTTTCATTCTCAATGTAAATAAGAACTGAGAACTAAGAAATGAAGTTTGAAGTTAAAATATGGAATATAGAATGAACAATTAACCAAAACGGTGACCTGGGACAGTTTTTATATGCATAAGACTATTGGGTGCATGATGCAATTTCTTAATCAGGCTACAGTCTTTTTCCAGTCTTTATTTGGATGAATGTCTAACAATTGATTAGTTTTCAAAATTCAAACAGTTCATCCCAAGTGGAAAAATGTCTTGTTATGGAAAGACTTCAGTGTGGGTCAACCTATGTATAGAGGGCCCCAACACAGCAGGATGGTGCAGGACTTGCAACAAGCCCTACAACAACCCCGATCTTTGGCACAACTGCGCCAAATGCATCTTTCACAACTGCACCCAATTCAGCAACATTTGGTGTGGTTGCAGCAGTTTCTTCAGTTTATGGCAGCTTGTGCCAAAGCTTTGGCGCAAGTCCCGTAAACTGGCTCCCCATTGGCAGACAGTTAGACCGGGGGGAGGGGAACTGGTCTAACATGGTGCTGCTGATGCAAGGCACTTGCACCGGAGGTTGCGGCTGACACCCATTGTGAATTTCAGTTGCCACACTGATCACTACAAGTTGGCCCTTGTGATTGATCCTCCAGTGCAAGTCCCTTGCATTGCTCTAAGCCTGATCCTGAATCAGGCCCAGAGAGTTTTGCTGTGAAGGTGATATGATGATTTGTGAATACCATATTTTTGTTCATTTTTAATACATTCCTTTTCATTAGCAGAAGCAGTATGTGACAAGACTGTTGAATAGAATGGCAGTTGCAAATGTATTTTTGTTCAGCTAAGAAAGACAGTCCTGTACTTCCTTGAAATTAACTGAGTAGGCTTTGTAGAAGTTATTTCACTGGGAGGAATTGCTCCTACAATACAGAAAGTACACACTGCAGGACTTAAGACCAAAGTGTACAAGGAATGTTTACATTGCAGTATTCATGACTAAGTCTAAAGACTGGAAGAAGGCTGCTGTTTTTGACAGAGGAGAACTTTGGTTTCAGAGCAAGAAACAGAGTCTAGAACTACAGATTTTTTTACTGATAAATCACTTCTATCTCAGCAGGAGGTAGTACCTGTTTGGATTAAGCAAACAGATACTTTATTAGAAGAAGGGGGTCTCATTTAAGTAAAAAAAATGAAGAACATCACTGTGTGTTTCTCTGAGGAAGGGGGCTGTGTCAGCTTAATTTACTGAGTCAGGAGCAGAGGGTGAATCTAATTGGGGGTGTGGCTTAGGAGCTTAGGAGTACAAAAGCAGGTGTCTGCAACTACAGCTTCCTGCTGTTTTTGACAGAGGAGAACTTTGGTTTCAGAGCAATAAACAGCAGTCTAGAACTACAGATTT
This sequence comes from Neoceratodus forsteri, assembly GCA_016271365.2. Taxonomy (NCBI): domain Eukaryota; kingdom Metazoa; phylum Chordata; order Ceratodontiformes; family Ceratodontidae; genus Neoceratodus; species Neoceratodus forsteri. The sequence continues at coordinate 19,889,350 of JADMNL010000025.1, forward strand.
TTTTACTAATTGCCCTCCTTCCCACCCCTCCACCCCTCCCATCCTGAGCCAGTTCTACTTTTATAGCCACTGGATTTGACTGACAACAGGAACTTCCTGTTTGGCAGTTGGAAGGGAAGGGTCACTGAGACATTAGTTTCATCAACCTTAAAGGAACCTCAAAAAAAAACAACTCATCCCCCCCCCCGGCCGCTGGAGATCTGAATCCAAGCACAGAAGAAGAAGGAGACTACTGAAGACTACAGGAAGTTCCTGTCCCAGAACAGAAAGAGTGAGAGTTGTAAGGTCACATAGGCGGTAGGAAAGTAAGTGTAAAAATACAAAGAGGGAGGAGACAGTAAGCATACAAAGCAACAGAAGAGGGGACACAAAATAAGTCAAGATGGGAGTGGTGCAGTGCAATGGCTGTTGGGCAGCAGTGTTCTGGGAGACATTCTGGAGGCTGTGATGCTGCCCTGTTTGCAAGCACCTCTCTGGTCTGAGGAAGGAGGTTGCCCATCTCCAGGCTGACCTGGCTAGGATTTGTGAAACCTCTTCCCCCACCCAGGGACCACCTGGGCCACCACTGTTACCTCAGAGGTTGCCAAGAAAGAGGAGCAGTTGGACCAAGGTGGGCTCAGGGTGGGGGAGGGTGGTGGAACAGAGGTGCATCCCTCCAGTTGTACCTCTCCACAATTCATATGCTGTTCTGGTAAAGAGTGGTTCCTCTATGGAGGCACCTGCAGTGGAAACCAAGGAGGATGCTGGGAACCTCCACAAAGGAGACTCACAGGAGGGTGGCACAAGACCCCACAGGGGAAGAAAACAACTCCTGGTGGGGGACTCAATCATTAGAGGGGTAGAAGTGGGGGAGGAAGGGGATAGGAAGGTAAGGTGCCTGCCTGGTGCCATGGCTAGGAGGGACAGGAAGCGAATCCTCAGGATCATGGGAGCAGCTGCACGAGGGAGGGAGCTGGATGTCATTGTCCATCTAGGGACAAATGACCTAGCTCTGAATGGGATCAGAGCAGTGCAAGAGGAGTTTGTGGAGTTGGGGAGGGGCCTTAGACAAGTAGCATATACAGTAACCTTCTCAGAGGTGCTGCCTGTCTATGGCAAGGATGATGCTAAGATATTCCACACCATGGGATGCAATGAATGGTTGAAAAACTGGTGTGGAGTTCAGGGTTTTGGCTTCATGGGGGACTGGGGAGCTACCTAGAGGGATGCAGGCTTATACTGGAGGGATGCAGGCTTATACTGGTGTGATGGTCTGAATATGTCCAGGGGGGGACCAGAATCTTAGGTGACATGTTTAAATGCTTCATTGGCAAGCATTTAAACTAGCCAAGGGGGGGCACTGAAAAGGAGCAGGGAAATCCCATCCTCCCCCACAAAACACAGTAGTTAGAGAGGTAAACACCAAGATAGAGAAGTCAGTAGGGAGCAGGACAGGGGTAAATGCAGAAAAAGGCAGTAAGGACAGGAATGGGGCTAAAAGGGGTAAGGCAATAAAAAATAAATGGAAGGTGATGAGTACCAATGCCCGCAGTCTGTGTAACAAGCTCCCTGAACTAGTGGCCTTGATGTAAGAGGGATGCCTGGATATTGTGGCAGTCACTGAAACATGGTACACAGAGAACCATGACTGGGATGTCAACATACCAGGATACACAGTTTACAGGAGGTACAGGGTGGGTAAAAGAGGAGGAGGAGTAGCTCTCTATATAAGCGAAGGGATTAAAGCAACAGAACTAAAGAGTAAACAGAAAGTTGATAAGTCACTATGGGTCACCCTGGAGACAGGAAATGGCACCACAATCTGTATGGAAGTTGTGTACAGACCCCCATCTCAGGGGGAGGAAATGGACAAGGAAATGATAGAAGGCATCCTTAAAATGACAGAAAAAGGGGAGATGTTGTTGATGGGGTACCTGAATATGCCAGATGTTCATTGGAGTACATTTGCTGCAGGCACATCCAAGAGCAGGGTCATTCTTGATGCCCTACAGGGGGCATGCCTCAGACAGCCAGTGTTGGAACCCACTTGGGAGGGAGCAGTCTTAGACCTGGTACTCTCAAATGGGGAAGGAGAAAGGATCTCAAATTTAGAAGTGGGTAGCCATCTGGGAACAAGTGACCACCAGACAGACTGGTTCACAATAAACACAGCCATAGAGTCAAGCCATACAAAAACAAGAGTATTGGGCTTTAGGAATGCTGACTTTGGGAAAATCAGAGAGTGCCTCAGAAAAGTACTAGCAAACAGGCAAGAAGGAGGGGTGGAGGAACAATGGGGACTAATCAAAACAGCCATCACAGAGGCAACAAGCCTTTGTGTGAAGCAAATCAACAAAACAAAATGAAGGGAAAAACCACTATGGTTCTCAAAAGAGGTGGCAGAGATGGTTAAGGAGAAAAGGATAGCATTCAGGAATCACAGAAGGAGCAGGACAGAGAACTTTATCAATTAAAGCAGAAGGAGGCAGGGAAGGCAGTCAGAATAGCAAAGGCACAAACTGAGGAGAAGATGGCCAGCTCTGTTAAGAAGGGGGATAAAACCTTTTCTAGGTACATTAGGAAGCAAAGAAAGACCAAGGGAGGAATGCAGAGACTTAATAAAGGGGAGGGAATGTTGGCAGAGGGTGACAGTGAAAAAGCAGGGATACTGAATGAATATTTCTGCTCAGTATTCACAATGGATGAAGAGGGTGAGGTACCTAAACCAAACAAGAGAGAAACTCTGAATAGGGGGGTCAATACCAGCCCATTCACAGAAGAAAGGGTTTTGAAAGAACTCTTGAAACTGAGGGTGGACAAAGCAATGGGGCCTGATGGGATTCACCCTAGAATTCTAAAAGAATTAAGGGTAGAACTAGTAACACCACTGACTACTCTCTTTAACAAATCATGGGAGGATGGGGTGGTACCTGAGGACTGGAGGAGGGCAAATGTGATTCCACTTCACAAAAGTGGGAGCAGGGCAGAGGCAGGAAACTACGGACCACTCAGTTTGACTTCAGTGGTAGGGAAAATGATGGAATCACTTCTGAAGGAAAGAATTGTTGAGTACCTAGAGGCCAGTGGGGCACAGAACCCAAGGCAGCATGGTTTCTCAGCAGGAAGGTCATGTCAGATGAACCTAATAGAGTTCTTTGACTGGGTGACCAAAGTAGTAGACCAGGAAGGGGCTGTGGATATGGCCTACCTAGATTTTATCAAGGCATTTGACACAATCCCGCACAAAAGATTAATATACAAGTTAGCCAGCCTTGGAGTGGGTCCCAAGGTGGTAGCCTGGATAAAAAAACTGTCTGGACAACAGGACGCAAAGGGTAATAGTAAACAGAGTCCACAGTGAAGAAAGGAGGGTAACTAGCGGGGTACCTCAGGGTTCGGTACTGGGACCAGACCTCTTTAATGTCTTTATAAGTGACATTGGAGAGCACCTGGAAGGAAAGGTATGTATCTTTGCAGATGACACAAACATCTGCAACAGGGTTGATACACCAGGTGGGGCGGAAAGGATGAAAAGGGACTTGGCAAGGTTGGAGAAACAGTCAAATATGTGGCAGCTCAGACTCAATGCAAAGAAGTGCAAGGTAATCTGGGAAACAAAAACCCAGGGGAAGAGTACACAATGGGGGGTGAGTTAATAACTACAACACAAATCGAAAGAGACCCAGGAGTACTTATATCAGATGACCTAAAGATGTGCAAGCAATGTGAGGAGGCAGTAAGGATGGCTGGGGGGATACTGGGATGCATAGGGAGAGGCATCAACAGTAGAAAACAGGAAGTTGTTATCCCTCTGCACAGACAGTTAGTGAGACCCCATCTGGAATACTGCATGCAATTCTGGAGACCCCATGTCCACAAAGACATAGACAGAGTGGTGGCTGTTCAGAGGAGGGCAACCAAACTGGTGCAGGGTTTGCACCAGATGGCATACGAGGAGAGACTAAAGCAGCTTAATATATATACCCTTGAGTAAAGGAGGGAGAGGGGGGACATGATAGAAACTTTCAAGTATCTCAAGGGAATTAACAAAGTGCAAGAAGGTAGCATCTTTCAGAAGAAGAGATGTGCAAGGACAAGGGGGCAAAATTAAGATAGAGGGGGGACAGCTCAGAGGTCATGTTAGAAAGTATTTTTTCACAGAGAGGGTTGTGGATGCATGGAACAGCCTTTCTGAGGAGGTTGTGGAGTCAGGAACAGTGGGAGAATTCAAGAATGCATGGGACAGGCATAAGGCAATTCTAGTTGGGGATAGGAGGAAGTTAGCTGTTGATTAACTAGAATTTGCAGCTTATTCATCAGGTAGGGAAATGGGCAGACTAGGTGGGCCAAGTGGTGCTTATCTGCCATTAAATTCTATGTTTCTATATTTAAGTAAGCAATAAGACAAAACAGGTCATTGGCTGTCAGGAGTTAATGCATGCCCAAGTGTGTAAGGAGGTACAAGGTGCTTGCGCTGAGTGCCTTTAGAACCGGGAAGTGTATTAACACACACAACCAATGATCTGGAGTATTATATTGTACTTATAAAGACAGAAAATTAATTTTAAAACCAAAAAACGTCATTTAAAAAAAATTTAAACAGGTATTTTCTTTTGTTAACGGTAACTAGTAAAACGTATCCTTTTCCACTTGTCAACCACCTGTTGTTTCACACGTTCAGTAGATGGAATGCTTGTTCATTATGGAACGCAGGAATTCTAACTGCTGCAAAATTCCTCTGGCAGAATGTTTACCCCTCCATCACACGCAACAGAATGTCTTATATGGAGCTACAGTAAGGTCTTAATGTTTCCTGAAGCAGTGTAAGCAGTAGAAATTGCCCGGGCAAGCTGATAAGGTTAGAAGGTAGATTCTTCATCTTAACTAAAGAAATACCAAGAATTAAATCTGTGAACTAGTACTTCATTTTTTAAGTTTATGTGTGTGAGGAGGGTATCAAGAAAGGAAAGAATGTTTATTTTATTTATTTATATATTTTTTTTTTAATTTAAAGGAGTTTTACTTTTTAGGGTCTAGTTGAAGATGTTCAATGAGTAAATGTGGTAGTCATGTTTGTCCTGGCAGTGAGACATGAGCTGAAGTGCCTCATGAATTCTGCATATAACTGGCCCACATTCAAAATCTTATGTCTGAACTTGAGCAAACCTGTGCCATTTCTGATTTATTAACATATGGGTCTCAGAACTTAGTTATCCAATCAAGAAGCAGGACATTTCTAATCCATTTTATGAAATATATCATGAACCATGTATTATGGGGGAGAATTCATCATCTCTACAAGTTGGTATAATGTTCTGATAATTTATATGGGCACACTGCCTTCTTTCATACCAGATGCTTAACATCTGACTTAGAATGTAATGTGCACAAGGAAGGTACACACTGCAAGATTTATGACCACTGTGCGTATAAGAAAGTATATACTACAGGATTCATTATGATCAAAGTTCAGAGGCAAGGAGTACACTTCAGAAATTATGATTAAAGTGTACTAGGATGGTTCACATTGCAGGCAGCATGGTCAAAGTCTTCAAGACCTGGCACGGCAAGGTAACTTTATTTGTACAACGCAACTCCCTGAAGGCTTGGAGCACTTTACTTTTAAAATAATAAATCAAGTCATAAACTAGCACAAATATCATAAAGCAATAAATGTTAAAAAGCAGCTGATACCTCTGGAACAATTTTAGGAAGTATAACATTTAGACAGAATTCAGCTTGTATTTCATAAATAGTGTATAGATTTTCCTCATCATTGTTCATTACTGAAGAAATTTTCACAAAAACAAGATCTTTATCCTTTAGATTTCATTTGCCTGTACAGCTTATTCCCTACTTGAAATCATAATGCTCTGTTTTGATATCACAGTCTGTTGCCATATGAATAACCATGATGCCACAGAGTATTATGTCATCAGATTGAGAAGAAGCAATAGGAGCTGATGAACCTGCAATGAACATCTATTCTATTTTCAAGTATATGACCTCAGTAATAAATTATGGAAATAAGAAACACAGAGCTAATGAGAAATATCATCTGCTCTGTGTTCAAATATGTTTTTTTTAAGTTCTTCCTGAGGTGTCAGTGGCTCTTTAACTACAACACTAAGACAAACAATATCTGGAAGACCAGACTTATGATAAGAGACTTTGGGCCAGATATTCAAAACTTTGCACTGGAAGCAAACCATTTGTGCAGGGTTAGCACTGGGTTAGCGTGGGTCCAATATATTCAAAAGGTCAAATAACATGCACAAACTGTGTTAGTGCCAGCCAAAATTATAATGTATGCAAGGGGCAAACTGAGGGGGCATGTACATGAATACAGGCGCAATGCTATATTCATGAATAGCGCCGTGCAAAGTGTTTTTGCATGACTTAGTGCAACACTTTGCACGGTGCAAATTACCGCCTAGGAAAAGGTAGTCTTAACTCTGGGCTAACCAGCTTTGCATGACTTTGTGGTGTTGTGTGGCTTTGTGCAACCCTAACCAGTAAGTATGACACATAGAAATAAGCAAGACATAGAGGAAACATGCTGCTCACTGATGGCATCCCTATGATGTTATCATCTGCCACCAGTCCCAGCCATGTCAGACAGTAAGTGGTGACCTGGCTCCCAATGGACACCATGGCAGTGTGGCCATACAGCACATACCTGCAGATCACCCTTCTGTGGACACCAACAGATGCCAGCACACACATGCAGCACTGTGGGTATGAAGGGTGTTGAGGGGAGGGTGTACAAGTGGTCAGGCTGCACCACAGATTGGGTGTGGCCACAATGCTGGGATAAGCTATGCAGTGCACATGGGCCAGTGTTGGGAATACCCCAACATCAGTGTGCCTGTCTGATGGTATGTGCCCCCCCAGCCACATACCGCATATATGTACAGACACTACAGCACACACAGCCAGCTGTGCATATGTCACTGTGAGCATCCCATGCCAGTGGTGCAGCATCTGTGGGTCACACAACAGCATAACTGTAATGTCCACTGTCAGTAAACACCTGCAAGTTGGACCTATCATTGTGCACAGTGCAGTGGACATCACTGCCCTACACACCATAGGCATTGCTGTGTCCCTCACACTACTGGCCCCCTTACTACTGTAGTGTCTGCTGTGCACTGTAGCATGAACTACAGTTTGACAATTGCATGCAGCACCTCCACCTGTGCCTGTGCTGTGTAGTTCCTTGGGGCACAATATTCTATGCTGTGCAGTACAAATGTAGCCTGCAGCTACCACCATGCACTCTCAGACTGACCTACAGGTGGAGCTGTAGGACATTGCAATAGCATTAGGCAAAGTGCATGTAAATCACATCATAATGAGATGCTAATCTGGATGTTTGCCCACAGACTACCTAAGTAGGCTCATTTGCATGTCACTTTTGAATATAGCAAAGTTTTGTCCCGGGCAAATGTGATTGCGCCAGGCAAATGGCTTAGCTCCTCGCTAAACCTGTACAAATGTGTTTGCTCCGTGCAAACATTTTGGAAATATTGTACATTTTTGCACAATGTAATTTCACATGTGCTACTGCTTGCAGCTTTAGTGACTCCACGCCTTTGCTAGCACACACACACTGGCCACATAGTTTGTCTCTACCTTCCTTCAAGTCGCTGTGCACTGGGATGCTGTTGTGGTTTGCACTTCCTGGTTGCTATATTCAGAGTTGTCTTATTCCTGGGCTATGTTTGCACTGCACTCCTAGCCCAGTTTGCCCGGTTTCCTTAGCATGCTATACTCAGCAGGTTTAGCACCAGGGCTATCCCTTTTGAATATAGTGGGCTATTGGGTCCGGGCCAATTTAGCACACTGGGCAGTGCTAATTTAGTTCCAGGGCAATGTTTTGAATATCTGGCCCTTTGAATCTAAATGTGATGATACTACACAGAAGGACAGCAAGTGATGATCAGCTTCTACCTTTTGATATTGTCAATGACACTAACTTTACGTCATCAATGGACATTAATTGGTATTAAATTAACAGCTAAGGAGCAATTTACTAGAGGGCACACTAAACAAAACCTACAAACTTTAGAATAAAAAAAGCATTTCTTCACTCATAGAATTATATGTATGTGAAATTATGACACAGACAATAAACTGATTTTCCAAAACAGATTGCTTTGCTAAATAACGGGCCAACACACTTTCAAAATATTGAGCGACTGTAGGTGTAAACCTCCCCAGCCCTCCTTTGTAACTAGTGACCTACTCACACTCCACAGTCAGTCTATAAGACTTATGAGTGACAGCGACTGCCAGGCAACACCCACCTAAGCCAATCTACTGACCCCTACCTGATACCCCTTCCTGAATGTCTAAAACTTTATTACAGTTCTTTTCCCTTTAAATATACTCTATGTCTATGCAATCTCTGTTACTATTAGCATTCAGTCAGTTCACCTTTAAATGTAACAGACCAAAGTCTGCTAAAATCTGAGGTGACTTTCCCCAAGTTTATTTGAGCTCAAGTCCCTTTGCAATATCCCTGCTAAATAACGGCTTTTCCAAATAAATGTCACTTAGCAATGTCCATTCTTTTAATATAATAAATAAAACCACAGTTCTTATCTGATGTTGATGCTGAAGCTGGAGATGAACAGTAGACCTATGGCAGGGAGAATTCAATAGAAAGATGATGTTTATCTTCACTGGACTGGAACATCTTCACTAGCAATGCAGGTGCCTCAATGCAGTAGGCAAAAGTTAACCTTTTCCTGGACTCACTCACTGCCCTACTGTACTTGCTCTGAGTTGAGGCAACACCCAGTTAACTGAGCTTTACTGGAGGCCAGTTCCCTTTAGTTCCTACTGTATCTACAGGCCTCTATTGGCTGACCAGTTCTCCCTCTGGTCAGGTTTACCCTGCTTGCTCTTCTTGAGAAGTCTGTTTGATCTCCCAGACTCTGGACTGCACAGCCTCTTTTAAACTTCTGAACATTCTCAACAAAATAATTTCCAGGTCAATTAGAAGCTAAAATCCTTTTCCTTCCCCAGAGCCCCAATTAGCTTCTGTTCCTCTTGGAAATCTGCAGCAGTATAAGCTACTTTGGGATGTTCAGTTTCAAGCTCCTGAGGAACTGCCTTTGGCCCCCCACCTCCACTTTTTTTCTTCAAGGAACAATTTCCAAAACTCTGTGAAAGTTAATGGTTCTAGGTGATGTCAAGCATCCCTGCACTTAGGAACCCAAGTGTATAGGTTCTGAAATATGTAAGGTGTGAATCCTCTTGCCTTATTTCAAGATGCCCACCACTGGGGGGGATTTGTATACTGACAGTTGGGTGAGCCTATGTTGGGCAACTGGTCTAAAGTAGTGGGGGCTGTGTGCAAGCTGATTGAGTTGATCTATGACTTGCCATCTGGGTTATGTAGTGGGGCATATAATAGCCTTGTGGTATCTTACAATATTCTGAGGAGTGACTTCTCCATCCAATGACTGAGTATGAGCCTCTTTGCTGTGACCGGTACCCCTTGCAGTCATCGCTTACCCTGGGACATTGCCTCTGGTCTCTGGTTGGTACCTTTGGTGAGACCTAGCATTAAGAGTGCGGGGGTGAGGAACAAATCTCAGCTTATTAAATTACAGCACATTTATTGGATTCCCCCTAGTACTGCTGCAAGCTCAGACATTCCAAGAGCAAATTTATGATGTCTGATGCCAAGAAACATCCCCAGAAACTATTTGAATTAGTCAGTTGCCATTTGTGGCATTTCTGGGAGAGTTCTGTGCCATTGGTGCAGGATGTTGAATTGGGCAAAGCGGTTCTTACTGTCTCTTAATGCTAGGTGCAGACCTTTCCAACATTTATTCCAGGAAGATGGAGTTATGTTGCAGCCAAGTTCTGCACTTCATTTGGTCTGTTGTGGTTCACTGAGGTCCCATTTGAGTCCAGTCTGTCCTCTATATATCTGGATGACTTTAGGGGTATGTCTAGTAGCTGCGTACAGTAACATTTCCAGATCATTTGGGCCCCAAAATCTATACTGTGGTCTCAGAAGATGGCCTAATACTTGTCTGAGTTACAGATACTGCCAATGCCGCTGCTTCTCCAGTGAGAATTCTGACTGCAGTTGGACAGAGGTCTTTAAAAAACCTGTTATCTCATCCAGAAGGTGAAACAAGATCATACACTCTTTTGGTGGGACAGGATTTCCAGGCTATTGTGTTGCCTCCTGTTTTGAAGGCAGAATGGAAAGGAGGGTGAACTCAGAATATACATACTGTATCCCGCTCCCCAAAATTATTCTTGTGGATTCTCATGTGTGTTCATGTTTGTGCCACCCAGCATGTTTTAATCCTGACAATCCCTATGCTTGGCATGTTGTCCAGGATTGCTGTCCCAATTGAGCCGAGGACTTACTCGAGTGGGGGGGTTGCTGGATCAGAAGTGGGATGAGAATCAGAACAGGCTGGGCATTTTCCCAGCACCCACCAAGCCCTGGGTCAGTTTGATCTGGTGCAGAGGAAGAAAGAAGAGCAATCTGGGGGTGGGGGAGATGCCCATGGGCCATGTAGAATAGACATTAGGGGGTTGTTCCCCTACTTGCATTTATTTCATCCCAGGGAACCAGTGCACTCCGCTTGCTCCCCAAAGTTCAACTCCCGCTATTACTGAGTTCCTCTCCTCCTCATGCACGTTCCAAAAGAAACCCCCTGCCTTGTATGCTTCCCATTTAGAATTCAAAATTGTAATTTCTAGGAGCATTGTTGGGGACAGGGCATATGTGTCCAAAGTGCTTTCCGGCTTTCTAAAGCCTTTACTAATGACATGTGCCCATCCCTTCATATCTGCAGAGGTGAGTGAGTGGGTGGGTGTTTCTTCCATGTTGCTGCTACCCATGGCCCTATGTCTATGGCATCAGTGAAATGGGCGAGAGTCAGAACCTTCAGTAGGCATGAGCCTCGTCATGTCTCCCTATGGTTTCTACCCCTCGCAACTTGTTGGGCGGACCTTGAGTGTGCACATTTGTGCAGGACATTGGTGGTCCAGCATGATGTTAAGTCTGATGAGCCCTACTCCACCACATCCCCTCCCTTCCAAGTACCATTTGCAAGCTCATGTTTGTGAAGGCACATCTCAGGAAGACACTCTGTCAGGCTGATGTAGCAAGGTGGGTGGCATTTTCTCTCCTCAGTGTGTCTTACCATTGCCCTGTGCCTAACTTGCATTAATCCTAATGTTGAGGGAGGGATAACTTAGTGTTGGCATGTCCCTTGGGCTGAGTCACTTCTGCCAAAGCTTCTTCCACTCACACCTTCACGCTAGCTCGTCAGGCCAAGCTGCAGGTTGCACATTCATGCTATGCAGAGACCTGCCTGTTCAAAGATTCCATGGAGTGAGAATGTGGCAGCCCCGTGGTGATGCATAGGGGAGGAGTGAGGGTGGGAATAGCAAATTGGGACATAAAGCAGACCAAGGCCTACCAGACAGTAGGTTTTTCTACATGCTAGACAACTGGCAGTTCAAAGGGATGACTTCAAATGCCTAACTTGACCCATCGTCCCTTAACTCTACTAACCCCATCGCTCACTCCACCCCTCTGCCCACACTGGTGGGGCCATGTAGGCAAACCAGGTGTCAGACTGCTCCCTGTCAGATTATCAAACAAGCATGATCTCAGACCTTAGGAGCAGCAGGGAGAGTAGTGAGGGGGAGCTAAGAGGGGCCCATAGAGCACTGGTCCTCTGCTTCCACTAAGGGGGATATTCAACAAATAAATACTTGTAATCCCATAAAGCAGGGGTGTGGAGAGGGGAAGTCTAAGGTATCAACATTTCCATCAAACATTCATTATAAACAGTCTCAAAATCTGAGAAGCAACACTACTGCTCAGTCTGGATGATCTAGCTGTGGCTGGCTGTGACTGTCTTTCTTGCTAAGTCCTTTGGCCAGTTCATGCTCTCTCTCCTTATCCCATTCAGACCTGACCTCTCCTCCAGTTCCCTCCACCCCTGGGCTAGCTGCCACTCGATCTGCCCAGAATGATTCATCCTTGTCCTGTTGCTTCTGTGAGGATGCCACTGGTGTCTTAGTAGGTGAATCTGGGACTGCAGTGTCAAGGGCCAAAGCTGCTATCTTACCTGATCTCTTTGGTGCAGGTTCCCTCATAGAGTCTGAGTTGGTGACCCGAATCCCTGCTTCTGTCCCAGTACGATGGGTCATAGTCAAGGCAGCCAGGCCTCTGCTACTCTTTGCCTCATAAGTTGGACTGCTTAGCCCTCAAGGCTGGGCAATCCATGAGGTCACTGCTAAGCTGTTGCAGGTGTGAGGGGAGTGCTGTAAATTCCCTCCCTGTTTAGGTGGTTCCCCTTTTCCTGCTGGCTCCTACCCATGTCCACCTGCTACAACATGGGGAGTTGATCAGGACAGTTCTTTGCTATGCAATGACCTGCTTCCTTAGGTGTATGGAAGGTGTGGAGGACCACATTTTTAATTATGCTGAGCTTTGCAGGGTACTGAAGTCTGTAGGAGATGCTGATATCCAGTACTACACACACAGGAGGATGTGCTCTATACAGTAAAGGAGGTACCGCTGTTTGTGGACAAAGCAAAACTAAGGAAAATAGATAAATAGTGCACACCACCACTTATGAAGATGCCACAAAACGTTGGGAGTTGGCTCTATTATACAGCACTTAGATCTTAGATGTTATTTAAATAATCCCTTTCCAAATACTCTCTATGGTTTGCAAAAATTAATTGCAATTTTGAATATAAATACTATTTGGGTATTCTTAAAGATCCCTTATTAAGAAATGCCTTTATCAAAGCTAATCTAGAATTATATGAAGGCAATATACTTAAAACTAAATACAACAATTTACCAAAATCCAAAGAAAACTGCACATGTATCCAAGGAGTGGAAGAAGATATGACACATATACCATGGATATGGTCATGGTAGGAAAAAACAAGAAGCTATTGTTTTGGCCCCTTTATGAATTGGTCAGATATAAACCAGGATGATTTAACTTATATTTTGTTTAATACAGAGGATGAGTACACTGTCAAAAGTGTTGCCAAGTGCCGGCATTTGATATATAAAATAAGGAAGAAACAACTGCAATAAGGCCCCATGTGAGACACAGAGGTGAAACTGTGATTATACCTTTGTTGTTATGATATAAAATGAAAACATTGTATTATATTTAGTAGGATATTGTTTTTAAGGGTTCTGCAATGCCGGTTCGACAACACTTGTGTTGACTGGCATCTCAGCGATGGGATTTGTGTCGACCACAAGTTGCTGTCGACATAAATTCGGTTTGTCTCCCGGTCCTATTTTTACAAAGGGGGGCTTTGCCCCCCCGAATCCCCCATGTGGGGTCTCTGCCCCCCGCATCACCCATACTTAGGAGTATCAACTCCAGTCTGAGTTGATTCGGGAAGGGGGTGCAGGACCAGGAAACAGTGTGCCCCTGTGTCAGGCTCACCAACACAGTGACCTATCGGCAACATGTCGATTTTGTCGACGGGTTGGTAGGTCGCTGTGTTGGTGTCACCATCAGGTCGGCGTACCATTTTTAAGGATGCTGTATTTATTTGTGTTTCTAATGACATTGTATATATGTTTTGTATTTTTATCTTGTAAAAGACTGATTTTATAGTCCAACAATAAACAACTACTACTACTAAATAAATTAATTTCTTGAGCACTTTACATTTGTACAGTGTGCACCATTTATCTGTTTCTTTCAATGTCGGGGTCCTGCAACACCTTTTGGCCCTATTGTATCCCTTCCTTTGCTGTGCCAGCTCCGTGAAATAGTTAGTCAAAATGTAGATCCTCTGCCTTCCAGTAAATTGGCCCTCTTGCCAAGGATTGAATCTTTTCTTTGTTCAGAAATCCTATGAACGGGACAAGAATTACACGTGGTCTGTCTTCTGACTTGGGGATTTGGTCAAGTGTCTGGTATGCCCTTTTGGTTTCATGGGCTGGCTTCCAAGTGTGTTTTAGCAGTTGTGGGAGTTCTCTTTGCAGAAACCTGGACACATCCTAATGTTCTGCTCCCTCAGGGAAGCCAATGAACCACAAATTGTTCCTGAGACTCCTATTCACAGTGTTCTCTGCTCTCTCCCAGAGTAGCCGAACTAGTTTTTCCAGCTTCTGGACATGTGATTCATGTCAGGTATCCTTGTCATCAATAAAAGAAAGAAATGTCTCTGTGTCTCTGGCTTTGTGCTGAAGTTCCTGTACTTTCTTCTCTGGGGGCAAGAGAGCTGGGACCTGCTGCAACAAACCCTTGATCTCCTAGGTATCGTTCAAGAAGACTGGAGCTGCCATTCCCTCTGCCATCCTTTCCATGCAGCCTTTCTCACAGCCACTGAAGTTTTCTTTAAATATCTTCACTTTGAGACTATCTTTCAAGGTGAGACTTCTGAAGTTCTCTAGATCGACTTTTTGATGTCGAGTGAGGGTGGTTTGAGTGAAATCACTTATGATTTGACTGTGTTATTAATGGATTTGTGGTTGGGTGGCACTGAACTGCTGGGTGGCACTGAGCTGCCATCTCAAGCTACCAACCCATCTCGGGGCTCGTGCATGCACCACCATATGTAGATTTCCAAGTTTTCTAATCAAAAGTGAAGTCCAGCTGCCTGCAGTGTACAGGAAACAATGATGTGTTCTGGCACGCAGGCCTGTCATAAAATGGAGTGCTGTCTGGTAGACCCCATCTAATTTGAACAGATGATAAATTGGGGTGCTTCTGTAAAGGATATCAGCATAGTCTAGCAAGGGAAGGAAGACTGCCTGAACTAGGCTTTTTTTTTGTCTCAGAGCTGAAACAGAATTTGTTCTGATAACAGAACCCTAGTCTCTGGTGCAGCTTTTTATGAAGACTACCAATAAGTATGGTAAAGGAAGTCTGCTATCCAACCACATACTCAGGTACATTAAGAACCCTACAAATTCCATCCTATCACCCAAAAGAGTGGTAATGCCTACAGAAAAAGAGAGGGCAGATACTGTTTGGGAGAGACTACTGTGTTCTTTTAATTGTCACATTTAAAAGAAGTTTTGAGGCACACAGACTGATTAAGAGTTGATCAAATGTACATTTATTTTTTCAATTGTTTAACCAGGAATGGCACACTAAGCTGAAAGCTTGTTCACAGGTGCGACCGGGGAGCACAGGGAAGTTAAGTGACTTGCTCAGGGTCACACAGTATGCAAGTGGGATTCAAACCCAGGTCTCCCGATTTGCAGCTCAGAGCCTTAAACCACTGCACTACACTGCCTCCCTACATTGGAGGTCATGCATAGCCACAGTCAGGCTGGGATTAGTAACATACAAAACAGTGTCATCTGCTTATTGGTGTAGCTTAGTGTACAATGTTTAACCCCAAATCATTAGTATAAATCAGAAATCAAAGTGGTCCTAGTATGGATCCTTGTGGCACTCCTTAGCAGATGTGGGCACAAAAGAATGACAGCCCTTTCAGCTTTAACTGCTGTTGTCTCCCAGAGAGATACTCACAAAACCACGTTACCGCATCTATTACCATGCATGGTGGTGCAAGAAATCCGTGGTTTACAGGAGGAGCCTTGGGAGCATGGTCTCATATTGGTTGTGCTGAGGCTCCTGACAGCCTATCCCATTGCATGCTCTCGGCAGGGTGGCAGGACACCCAGAACAGAGAAAATGGAGGTGCAGGTTTAGGCAGATGAAGTCTCTGCCTGCCCACCACTTCTACCGCTGGATCCACGCTACCATCCTTTGGGAACACTACCGGTCTTCACCTCTGCCTTGGGTTTACTGCATGTCTGTGGGGTAGAAATGCTGAAAGAGCTGAAGGCATACCCGGCCCTGGGGGGTAACCCGGGGGGACAGCAGCATAGTGGTGTGTCATGGGTGGGCTGGTGGTCCCGATGGGTGGCTGTCAGGATCTCAACCAGAAGTTATATGGTCGTCAGCAGCAGGTGGAAGGAGGTCCTGATCTGGCCCGAAGCCAAGAAGGATAATGTTAAAAAAAAAAAAAAAACAACAGCATCAAAAATCTTGGAACATTGTTGCATTAGTGAGTTTGCGATCAAAAGCTGTAAGCTGTTCATTAGTAACTTTCACTACAGCAGTTGAGATACTGTGCTGAGCTTAAGAGCCTAAGTCGGGGTAACATAATATTACATTTGTTAAGAAAATTTCAGAGTTGCTCATTCACACATTTTTCTAATAATTTTGCTTGGACTGGAAAGATGGAAAAAGGCCAGTAATTGCTTAGGATGGCCTTATCACCTGACTTAAAAAGCAGGGTTATGTGAGCAGTTTTCCACAGCAGTGGAATTTCACAATGTGCTATCAACAAGTTAAAGGGACTGTTTATGGAAGCAGTTAGGTAATATAACCAATTTTTAGGAACAACAGTTCACGATTATCAGCACAAGCACTTTTTCTGAGATCAAGGTTCAGAAGAAGTCTTTCCACCTGCCATGACTAAAAACAATAGGGTGCCTTTGTATGTTGCAGAGCCAGCAGCTCCAAAGACAGGCACAACAAAACAAAGGATAGAGCTCGCCAAATCTCTCAACGTCTGAACTTGTTAATCAGTATCACAGGCCATCCAAATGTGGCACAAGTTATAACTGTGGCAACCTGATTTTGTTTATTCTGCACACCAGCAACACATCTCTCCCATATACACACTCAAGTAAAAATAACTGATATTATAACATGGGATAGACAAAGAAAGCCAATTGGTAAGACAGCATCACCTGACCATGTATTAACTGCTAGTAAACACACAGTTGTTGTGATGCTGCCTGAGTCGATATCCCAGGGCAGTGTGGCACTCATTATCAGCTGCCAAAACTGAAACCAGAAAGGCAGCCATTGTACAATTGTGGGCAGAGAGTGGTACAGCGCAGCAGCTGTGAAGTGAGAGACAAACCAGGGATGTGACAGGTTGTTATTATTGTTTTTGTTTGCTTTATTTTGAGGATACCTGTCTCAGTGCAGTTTCTGTTCTTTGTGGCTGTCAGCTCATGGTGCAGTGGCAGGGAGCAGCAAACGGTGCTGCAGAAAAGACAGAGGCAATGCATTTTATAAATGCTTTTCAAGGTTATTGTTTTGTTTTGTAACCTCAGAAATCCACCAGTAGAGTGCAGGCTGTCCTCCGTTACAGTTAATTACAGACCAGTTTGTTGCAACCAGTATTGCAATGTTATTTGTAGACTGCATGCTGTCCTCTGCTACCACGGGCCCCCCCCCCCCAAAAACAGTTGCCTCCCCGTGCTTGCAAATGTGCCCTCTGTAGCTAGTCAGTGGAACAGAAAGTGAGTAATAGCAGGAGACAGGGAAGTGACCATGCCCGTTCCATAATATCCCAAGAGGCATAGCCAGCAACAATGTTGTTTCCCCGCTGGTCCCCTCATGCAGCATGTGTCTCCATGGATAATGTGTCGCCATCCTTCCTCCTCCCCTGCATTCTGTGCCATGGAGTCAGTGTTAGGGATCTGTTTCCTCTCTCCACTCTGCTTTATCATGCCCCGCCAGAAGCGACCAGCCCAGTATGTGGTAAAGTGCAGCCGCTACTCGTGTCAAAGGAGCCTGTCACATGTTACGCTATCCCCCCAATGATGTACATGACAGAGTCACAGTCCCACAACTGCATAAAACAGACAGTGTGACACGGGACAGAGGGTTCCATCCTGCAGAAGTGGGTGATGCAGTCCTGCAAGTTGTCCTGAACTGTGGCCGGAAGTTCTGGCAACATGCCCTTGGTTGGCTCCCCCCCGATGATGTGGGCTCCCTGTGCTCCGCTCAGCAGAGTGACAGAGTGGCAGAATGATTTCTGTGCTGTCAGTCATGCCCTGTGTGTGGTCCTTCCCCCCCATCCTTTGGTGGGGACAAAGTAGAGCGAGAGAGACACTGACAGGTAGAAACACACACTGTCCTGTCCATCTCTGTGTACAGCTTTGCAATCACATTGAAGATGTTCCTGTCTATGCTGCAGTTTCCACACTGCTGACTGTGAACACAGCAGAGAAGAGAGCAAGAGAGACAGTAACACCAAGCAACACAACACTGTCCTATCCCTGTGTGTCTGTCTTCAGCTTACAGCCATGCAGACAGTGAAACATTCCCCATCTGTGCTGCAGTTTGTGCATTGCACAGTGCACTACTTGTGTCATGGAAGGACACATGCAAAATATTATCTATTTTGTCCTAAAAAGCACAATTCTTTGTATGGTAGAAGATTCATTGTTACCCCATGTTATAAGTGCAATAACTCACTCCAGGGTATGGGGTTATTGGGAGTTAATCCACACCCCGGGTATTGTGAGAGCATTTGGCCAGCAGCCTTTTGCCTCACAATGTACCTGGGGTGTGGATTAACTGCCAATAACCCCACACCCTGGAGTGGGATATTGCTTGCTTATCAAAACGAAATGCTTACCATATATGTATGAAACATGGAAATGTAGACATTAATGGCAGAAAAAAGGTTATATGGCCAAATCCAGTCTGCCCAGCAAAACATAAAGGCTGATTTATTTATTTATTTGAAAATTAGTAACCAGGAAAGGCATGCAGAGCCAAGGCTCATTTCCAGGTGTGACCTGGAAGAAAGCTTGGATGTGACAGCCCAAGTGACTATTCACTCTTTCATTCTCCCACTCCTCAAACTGCCTTCACCAGTTCCATACATCTGTCACCCCATATTTGAATCATCCCTCCACTGATTTAGGACAGATTCCCTTGCCAGTTTGCGCTACCTCTCTACCACCCTTTCTGTGAAAAAATATTTCCTGACATCTTTCTTATATTTCCCCTCTGCCAACTTCATTGAGTGCCCCAATACCTGAACTTCAACTCAGTGTGAAAAGCTCTTAGTTATCCACCCCAGCTGAGCCTTTCTCAGATTACTGCATGACAAAAGGGAGTAACTATCAATGAAGTTGCCTTGTTTGTGCCCACCACTCCCGGCACACCATAGTGCTATTCCTTGTGGTGTCAGTGGCTCGAGTTCAGGAGTGAGTGCAGTGCATCAGAGGATTGGCCAGGGGCAGGAGAATCACACAACCAATGGACAGCTCTCCTTCTCTGGGGAGGGAGGGCTGCAGCACCCAGCACAAGCCTGACCCCCAACATCAGCAGGAGCAATGAGCTACAGCCCAGCAATGAGCCAGGACGAGGCTAAAAATAGGCAGAATTGTCTAGTCATACTTTCCCAGTCAACAAAAACTAAATAAAAAATAAATTACAGATCTGGGGTGCAGGAGCAACAGCTGCCAATGTCCTGCATGCGGGCATGTGCACGCTGATGTTTTAAATGGCACTGGACCACCACTCCTCCAGAGGAAAAAAATAGAGGAAGAAACATCTGGCTGGAAGGGTAAAGGCCTGACCCACTGCAGGTCCTGCACAAGTGATGTGGCACTCCCCACCAAATGAGTACCCAATCCATGCCCGTTAGGCCTCCCTGCCATGGGAAAAGGGTTGGCAAAGAGGGGAATGAAACAATAAGAATACTAGAAGCAGGATGACTGGTCTGGGAGGGTCAGACCTGGAAGGAGCCCAGCTAGATGAGGAGGATAAATAGACAAACAAAAAAAACTGCATTGTTTTCTGCAGTAGCTCTGCTGCAGAATGCTGCAGTATTGCATTACATCCTAGTGGGCTCCACCATGTATGTTGCTTTCATATCCATATCCTGTCTCTCAGTTTGCTTCTAGAGTGTACATGTTGAGTTCTTCCAACCTCTCCAAGTAGGGCTTCTCTTGTTTTCCGTGAGTCATTTTGGTTTCTATTTATGTCCTCTGCACTGTCTCCACAGTGTCCCTGTCTATTGTTAAGTATGGGATCCAGAATTGCACACAGTACTCCAAATGTGGTAAAACCAGGGATCTGTACAGGGACAGCATCACCTCTCTCTTCTCTAACTGCTACCCCCCCCCCCCCCCAAACATATCCCAGCAGTTTGTTTGCCTTCCCAACTGCCCAGATTCACTGTCCATATACTTTCATTTTGTTCGTAATTATCACCTTGATCCCTTTCTTCTATCATTCTCTCTACCTCTGCTCCTCACATTATGTATTCTGATCTTGGGCTCTTGGCACCTACTGTATGTGTATTACCTTACACCAGTTTGCAATTAAGCAATAAGGCACGACAGGGTGTGGTATATCATGGGATATCGTCACGCCTTGGGTGGCTTGGCATGAGGCCGCAGGCTGGCACACCTGAGAAGTGACGATATCCCATGAGAACCACACCTTGGAGTGATTTATTGCTATTATGAACTGAGTTTCAAGTTTTATAAATAAAACAAATAAAAGAAACAGGTTTTAAAATGTTTTATGAATGAGTTTTGGGTGGTGTAGGAGTACATTTTGAAAAAATAGTTCTCAGACAAGAGAGCAAGGAGGCTGGTGGAGCTGGAACTTTTTGAAACCGTGATGATGTAGCCCGATATCATCTTGGCTTCAAAGAGCTCTCGGCCAATCAGATTCCTCTATTTATTTATTAAATTTTGGTGACTGGGTAGGCCCACTGAGCCCGGAAGGTCCCTTTTTCAGGGTGACCGTCCTCAATTCATAATATACTATAACTGCCACATCCTAGACCATTTCTCTAGTTGCTAAATCCTCTCTCATGGCCTTAACACCCTCCTCACTGTCTATTCTTCTGCAGAAATTTGTTCATACAAAGGTTAGTGAAAGCATGAAAAGACAAGTAGCCCACAAATGCTGCTCCTCTGCTATTTTATTTTTTATTTGAAAACTGGTATCCGGGAAAGGCTCGCTGAGCTGGGGCTTGTTTCCAGGTATGACCCAGGGGAAGGGTTTCAGAAAGAAGCAGCGAAACACAAATACAGTGCATTTCAATGGTGCATAAAGTGAAGATACAGTACAGTATTAATACTGCACAGGGGAAGCATAGGTTCATATTAAAGTGCAAATGTACATTCCAAAGTAGTGCAGTTAATTGGAGCGAAAGGAAAAATCAAAAAGTTATTGAAATGGAACATTGGCATATGTAATGCATTTGGTAACAGATTATTCATGGTGAGGCAAAGCTCTGAGCAACCAGAAGTACTGAAGGGCCCTATATGAGAAACATGTACAGGTAGGAGGTGGGAGGACTTTCTGCAGGTGACTAAAGGCACCAGGGGAGGCAGAATGTCAAAGAGAAAAGGGAATCTGGTTCCAGAGTGCTGGAAGACAATAGGAGAAGGTAGATTGCCCAGCAGAAGAATGGAGTGAGGAGTGGAAAAGATTCTTTTATCCTTGGACTGTAGGGAGCATGAGCAGGGGATGACCGTACTATTTCAGTGGTAGTAGCTTATTATAGAGTTCCCCTCCATGTGTTTGTCCAGTTTTCATTTAAAGTCACTTTTGTTTTTTGCTGACTATTAAATCTAGAGAGAGAGAGAGACTATTCCACATAACAATTACCCGTTGGGTATAAGAACACTCTTCTTTTCAGTCTTGAAAGTAGTTCTTTTAATCTGGAGCAGATGTCCACTAGTCGTACACTGATCTTTTTTAATTCTATTTTTAACTGATTCATCAGGTTTGAGTCAGCAGTAATATCAAAAAGTAGCAATAAATCCCCTCTTATTCTATATTTTTGTAGGGACATCAACTTGAGATTTTCTAATATGTCCTCATAACATTTCCCCCCTAGAGCAAACAAAAACAATTTAGTTGTTTTCCTTTGCACCCTTTCTATTTCCTGTATCCTGTTCTGTTTATAGGGGACCCATACCTGGGTTCCATAATCAAGGATGGAATGGAGATATGACCTATACAGGGACCTATCACCATGGCATTTCTACAGTAAATATTCTTTCTGAAAGATAACAGTACCTTATTAAAATGTGCTATAACATTTGAATAGTGTTTATTAACATTTAATCTGTTAGTAACTATGACTCATAGATCCTTATCAGAGTGCACTTTTTAAAATTGGTGTCCCTGAAGTGTATAGATATTCAGGTTGTTCCATATCCCCATATGCAACACTCCACATTTATCGTAATTATAGTGCACTCCCCACTGGTTAGCCCAGATACCCACTCTGTCCAGCCAAATTGTAGTTTCATGAGATCTTCAGGATGGGAGCAGGGCCCTCCAAATTTCATATCATCTGCACATCTTTCACACCATCCCTTCAAACTGCTATCTACATCTCTAATAAATATTTGGAAAAGAATAGGACCCAGTACTGACCCCTGTGGTATACTGCTGGTAACCATCCCCTTGTCTGACAGACAACTGCTGATAATGACCATTTTGGTCCTGTTCTGTAACTAATTTGAAATCCAATTAATCGCTGTTATAGTGAAATCTAGATCATTTTTTTTTTAATTATAGAGATCTGAGGCACCTATAAAAGGCTTTCCTGAAATCCAACAGAAAAGTATCTACCGGTATACCCTATCTAGCTCCCTTCTTACATTTTCATAAAAACACAAGAGGTTTATCACACAAGATCTGTCCGTGACAAACCCATGTTTATACATATCAGTAACTCTGTGATCTTTAATATGAACTGTCAGGTGGTCCTTAATCAAACTTTCTAGAATTTTCCCTGCAACTGAGGTGAGGCTAATAGCCCTGTAATTTGTGGTTTCTGAACATGGGCCTGTTTGAAATACAGGTATTGGGATGTGTGCTGTTCTCCATTCTGAAGAGACTAAGTTTTCAGTTAAAGATTTGTTAAATAGTAACTCTACTGGTTTCAGGATCTGCCTCTCTGGTAATTTAAGAATTTTTCCCAAAATGCTATCTGGTCCAGGAGAGAAGTAGGGTCTTAGAAGGTTATTTTTTTCTTCAGTTTAGGCCTCAGTTATTAAAAGTTGTTGCCTAAAGCTTGTATCTGCTGACTTAGATGGGGTAGTGGTACATTATTTGCCTGCAAGAATACAGAGCAGAAATAGCTGTCAAATTTCTCAGCCATTTTGTGATGAGGATTTATAGTCTGTTCGCCAGTCTGTAGTAAGCCTATTGAGTTGCAAGTTTTTTAAGGGAGTTTATACACCCGTAAAACTGCTTGATATTTGATTTGTTAGTACCGCCTGCCAAATTTAACTCCATCTTCTTTTCTAATTAAAAATATAGTTGTTTCAGATTTTTTTAAATTCATTCCATGTTTCCGAGTTCCCCGGAAGTTTGTGTTTCTTAAATGCTATATTTATTTATTTAGTTAGCTATTTATTTTGTTTCTTTTTTTAGTTTATGGCCTGTTTTATTTTTTAGGTTAACAATTTGGCATATGCCTCTTGTTTTTGTATTGTTTAATTATTGGGGTATAGCAAGATACTCTGTCATCTGTGAAGAGGCAGATCTTTCCCTAAATCCCCCTTGTTTCAGATGAAGATATTACAGAAGGCCAGTCCCAAGGCTGATCCTTGTGGCACCCCACTGGTGCCCTGCCTGATCATACTTTCCATTGAGGACAGTCCATTGGATTCTCCCACTCAATCAATTCCATAATCATCGTTTGATCCTATTCCATACCTTGAGATCACACAGCTTTTTGACCAGGCAGCCATATGGGACAGAATCAAAGGTTTTACTAAATTCTAGGGACAGTACGTTAACTGCCTGACCCTTGTGAACTCATGCTGCCTAGCATCCTTATGGCCAAAATTCAATAAATAAAAAGTGCAAATAAAGCAGACAGAACTACCGGCAACCATAATAGAAGGAGAAATACTATCATAACTTATTGTAGAATGGGTGTTGAAGCTCCCAGCTTAAATGTGAAAAATGCTGTCTGACCAGTTGGGCTAAACCCCAGAGTAATACAGAAGTGTGCTAGGGATCTGGCATGGCCTATATAGGATCTAATTCACCATTCAGTAAAAGATGGGAGTGTTCTGAGTGCCTGGAAGGAGGCCTAAGTAACACCTTTTTAAAAAAGTTTAGTAAGAGCATTGCAAGTAACTATAGGCCTGTTAGGCAAACTTCTGTTACTGGATCTGTAAACTTACTGAATCTATTCCCACACCACCTGCACTGGCCTTACCTTGCACTTAAACCTTTTCTATGCCTATGCAACCATGCAAGGCAGGCTTTTCAAAATTATCTGCCTAAGATGCAGCTGCCCCATAGTCAAAGCAAAAATTCATCCAGTCCTGCTAACAGCATCTCAGGTCTGCATCCAAAAAACAGATGCAATTGCATCCAAACTGGATGCAACTTGCAATGGCATCTGCTGTTTGCCAGAAATTGTGACTTTTGTAAATGGATGCAACTTCTGAAAACAGCTACAAGGCTGCCTGGACACAAGTGGATGGATACAAACATGGTTGCAGCAGGTATGTGTATCTGCATCCAGTCCTTTTGAAAATACCCCATAATGCCTTGCAAGATGTACACAGTTTCTAACACTATCTATATCTGTAACATGTTTGCCAGTAATCAGAAGTTTTGCTTTATATTATAAACAAACTCTGCTCAACAGTTTTTATCCTGAATAAAATGGAATTGAATTGAATTGAAGGAGGAAATGGAAGATTATATGATATCAAAAGGGATTAGAGCTAATACACAATGTGGTGTTTGAATAAAAAGGACTTAGCAAACACACCGGTGAGTGGGTCTATTTGTCTCCATATGTGTGGTTTTAGTTCCTTTGAAGTTATGGAGCAAGATCCCTCCCAGTAGCTTTCTGGTTTATTTTATAGGTGCAAGGTGGACCACACTATCCAGTATGAGTGGTCACTCCAAAAAAAATGTTCCCCACTGGAAATTGAACCCAGGCCCTCTCCCAACTATTGTTCTGGTGCTCCACCACTGTGTTATCATTCTAAATGATGGGTCAAAAGGTTTTAGACAGAGATGCATGCTAACAACATAAATTGCAGTGAGATAAAAAAAATTGTTTGACACAAATACTAGCAACATAAAGTTTAGATTGAAGCAAAACATGTTTGCAACTATGAATCAAATCCAGGTCCCCTACCAACCACTGTCCTTTGCTATGCCACTGTGCTATTGTTCCCATGGTGGGACAGAAGGTTTCTACACATAAATTCATGCTAACAACTTAAATTCCTGTAAGAAGAAAGTTCCTCACTAGAAATTGAACCAGGTCCCCACTCCACTACTGCCCTGGTGCTCTGCCACTATGCTATTATTCCACATGGTGGGAATGAAGGTTTCTAGACAGAGATGCATGCTATGGGAAAGCACATCCTGCATTGAATGCAGATCTCCCCCCCCCATACACAGCTCCAGTGGAGTTTTATAATGAACTCTCTGCCAACTGTAAGTAATTCCTCCACCAAGCTGGATTCAAACCTAGACAAGCCTCAAAACCTCAGTCACAACTAAATTTATTGCAACATAAAATTATAGTTCAGTGATCTGAGAATCTACTTCAAACCTTGCTGAGGCTCTTTTATTGACATAAGCAATGACATCTAATAATTTCTTTCATACTACATTAATTGTAGTGAGAAAGAAAAACATGGGCTGTACTTGGTATCAAACCCAAGCTTGTGTAGGTTTGAAACATTATACCAAGCCCTTATCACTGACATCATCAATGAAATCATGCAGTCAAATTACTCAGAGTGAATGTAACCTTAAACATGAATAAATGCAGAAAAAAACATGCATGTTCTGGCCCTTAAAAAATTAAAAAGTCCCACTCCACAGCCACTACTCATTATAAAATCTCTGCGCCAGTGGAGATTCTTATCTTCAGCCTGTGCTCTGCACAGGTGGCAGGTGCAGCTGTGTGAGATGTTATGCCTGGTCAAACCAGACATAACATTTTGGCTCAACTGCACCAATAAATGGCCACACGCTGCCATAAATAGTGGAGTCAGTCATAATCTGGCTCCAGTTTTAAAAATACGATGCCTGCGGGAAAGACTGTGGCTCCACAAGTGAAGCCTCACTTGTGTCAGTTTTTACCTGCACCTGTGCTGATTTTGGAGATTTGAAAATCTGGCTCTATTAACAATTATTTTTTTAGCATTATACAAATCTTTAGTAGTAAATTCCAAGTTTTAAAAACTGTCAAAGGAAATGGCTATCCAGTAGTATTTCATAAATTATCAGTCCCAGTGTATAAATACTAAACATCCACCAAATTCAGTACAAAATGATAGCAAATCATCACAGGTGCCAAGAAGTGATGAGAGATAAAAGGAGAAGAACACATTACAGAATTGTATGTACAAAAATAATTTACCTACACAATTAATTTTCACAAAAAAATGTTTTCTTCTTGTTCAAATGAAAATAAGAAACAATGAAAAAATATTTCTTGCATGTGAATAAATTTATGCAATAGGCATGGACACAAAAGTCATTATATCAATCCATTCATTTTCACATATATTGTATAAATGCTGTGACCCCCCAGTTAGCACTACTTTCCCACCAGCACTACAGCATTTAACAATTTTCCTCACAAAACCTTACTGAGTACCCACCCCAGCCACCACCACTGCTCAGCTGTCTTACTGTTCCTACTACACCATGCCTTCCCCTGCTTTTGTGGGCAAGCATGTCTACTACATATTCTCAAAAAATGTACCTTTCCCTTGAGCCTTGTCATGTTTCCTTCTAGCAGTGCAGAACCAGTTGTGTCCACGGCACCCCCTCTCTGATCCACATTTCATGTAGTGTTTCCCTGCTTTGCCTATGGCCAGTAACCAGCCTGCCCACTAGTTCCTGATGTTCACTTCTTCCTTTCCAGATCCAACAAGGATTATTCAACAGCTCTTCTCTCCATGGCACAGCAAACGACTGCAAATAAAGAAAAAACATTTTTCTAAAATGAAATGGCTGAACTGCACACAATGAATGAATGCTACAAAAACAGATGCACTCCAACTTGCTCGATCCCTGACCGCAATTAAACAGTGCCACCACTGAAAACAAAAGGGAGGATCAACCAGATAATACAACTAAAATATTAAATTTTTAAAAAATTAAACTACATTAACTGTAGCGTCAGTTCATAAATGAAGATTTTGTTCAGTGGCAGACGGCAGTTACAGTCTCCATAAATCATTTAATAGAACTGTTTCAAAACACTAGTTAGGTGCATAGCACCAAGCCCTTTAAAGGGCAGGTAATTGTGGAATATGCAATGGAATTATAACCTTTTAGAACTTAGCCATGTGCTCCTGGACTATTAATCCACAGCATAACTGGTTAATATTTTGTTATATGTTTACATTTTGGACTCCCCTTCTATTGGGGCAAAGTTGGAAGATATGAATATCCTGAATAGTGTGTCATATTTAGTAATGAATGCCATATGTTTCCTAACTGGAAACGATGCTTTGTTTTGTCATGTAAAAATGAATAAAATATAAGTTTTAAAAAATGAAACTACATTAAGAAGCAGGAACCTAGCTCCCTTGCTTAGCGAGAGCTATCACCACCATGTTTTCAAAACTGTTAAACCTTCCCTTGCACAAATTTGACCAAATGAAATGGAACACTGAAAAGGAGAGATGTATTGGCCTTAGCATCTGCACTAGCATCCCTAGTAAACTACACTGAATGGTGTACTGATAAACGGCACAGCACAAAAAGAACTCTCTATTTTATATTAAAAAACTGGTAAGTGAAATATATATAAATAAAAACTACACCAAAAAATCAAATGCCTATTGCGTAAATGGAATATGCAATGGGGAACTTGTTAAATAAATGATTTATCTGCACATGAGCTGTTTGCCCTCACATCTAACACATGGCCTATACCACTCATGAACTTACTAAAAGTCAAACTGCTCTTGTACAGATACATCATCTATTTAACTCATCCCCATTGCATATCCCTTATATACAGCATTTATTTAATGGACTGGATTTCAAAGACTTGTAGCACAGTTTTGCAGCAGTAGCACCACTTGTGCAAAACCTGTAAGGCCACAAAAAAGTGGTCTAACATTTTGAAACAAGTACCTCAAGTTGCACAGCAAAAATTACACATTCATCAAAAAAAACTGCTGCACATGTAATTTTTCTGTCATAAAGTATGCATGCCAAAAATGCTTTGAAATGTTTAAAAATCATCCGCAAACATTTTGGTGCATTTGAAGTGATGAAGCTGCAGCAGAACAACTGCAACACTTGTGTAACTTTAGATTTAAAAATCCAGCCCTGTATGTCTAACACATACTAAATTTATTCTGAATATTTATATTTATGCAACACTTGTGAGGATATTGAATGGCAATTATCAGTGATAGTTTTGCTCACGCTAGACCTAGATTGAGAATATTACAATATTCTCTTTCTAGGTCCGCATGAGCAAAACTATTCACACTATAGGTGCTATAGGTATCTATGTTCCTATGTTACTATAGGTGCTGATTGATTAGAGCCAGTGGCGCAAGCATCACAGTCTCACTTTCAGTGCTCTCAGCTGACTCACACGCCTGCTGTAAACCCCAACGCAAATCAGCACTCTCACATTGAATTACTCAGTATTTCCACTTCAAAAATAAAGTATTCAAAAGCACCAAACTCCGTATGCTTTCAAATAAAACATTTTCATGGAAAACTGTTCTCCAAATACTTTGTCAATCTTTCCTTCCCTCCACAAACCCAACCTCACCCTCTCTACCAGCAGCCGGACTTCCCTCTTACCAATGCCATGAACATGCCACCTTTGCCCAGCCAGTGCCACACCAAACTCTGCTCTTGGGACTCTTCGTCCTCTGCCAGGTGCTCCCGACACAACTGAAATGGAAGATACACTGACCCACAGCATCAGTGAATACAAGATGTGAGTGCAATCCGCTCAGTCATCCTAAAAAGTAAGCAATGAAAACCTTATTTAAAAAAAATAAATAAAATGGATTACAAATAAAAACAAAATAAACAAGTCTTTCATAAAAGAGATGTGTCATAGCTCCATTGGGGAATATCAATGATATTTTCTCCTCATGTATCTTGACCTTTGACATCTTTCATGGCTCCACCACTCATGATGTCATGCAGAAAAATATTACTGATATTCCCTGTGAGGCCATGACAAATCCCTTATACATGCAAGAAATGTTTTTCTTCTTGCTTTAATTTCTTATTTCTGGGCACAGGTGGTGATTTTTTTGTTACTGAATCTGGTGGAGGCTTAGCATTTTGTACATTGGTATTGGTAATTCATGCAAATCTACCGGTCAGCCAGTTACTTTGACAATCTTTAAAAATAGGAATTTTTCATAGAAGATCAGGATAAAATGTTGAAAAAAAACATTTTGACACTGTTATTTGGCTCTATTTATGAACAGAGCTGCTTATGCAAGAATGTAATGTAATATGGGTGTGGTGATGCATACCAGGCAATGTGAGGAAAATACATGGCTTTCACCAGGAGCTGCATGCACAGAAACAGAGGTGCACAACGGCACACATGGGGTGGAATCAGGGTATGGGAGGGACTGAAGGAGGCAGAAATACCTCTTGACCCTACCATATAAGGTGAACTACCTACAATGGACATATGGCCAACTGATGCACATGCATGGAAGTTAATTTATGCATGGAAACACAGGCACAGAATACACAGATGCTGCCAAGGGAGGCATCCCAACAACCAGACCTCAGCCCCTGGCTGGGATGATGAAACTTCATAATCCATCACAGACTGTAGCCAATGACCCAGTCACAGTGGTAGATGTAGAAGGAAGGCATGTGGGGGCTGTCCTGTACGAGGTCCTCAAACATCAGCTGCAGAAAGTGTAAGGAGTATGACCTTTTCCTTTCATGAAAAATTCATGCAAGAAAAATACTTTGCTCCATGCAAGAACATTCAATGCCAACATCCTGAGATGCAAGGAAAATTGTGTATGGAGTTACTGCACTACAATATTGCATTTACATCCTGATATGAGGCTAGAACCTACAGCCTTCTGCATCTAGAGACAGGCATGCAACCTACTGAGCTACTGACACTGTACTGTTCAGGTGTCACGCAAAAAAGTATATAAACAGATATACAAGCAATAATATTGATAAATTCTCACCTATTTCTTGTATTTTAAAAAATAAATTTCTTCATTCTGCTACCAATAATTTTTATTTCAATGCACAAGGCCATTTTTACAACCTTTAGAGTGGTGGCCACACCATTATTGATACACACCTGAGGTCATAATATAGCATTCTACTTGTGGCACTGCAGTCATTGCCATGACTAATTTTGATGTACCTGTAGAAGGATATGAATTCAAGTGGGGAATAAGACACAAAAGTAGATAAACTGTAAAGGATTAAGACTAGGAAAGATATATGTAATATTATCTGAATAGTAACTAAAAAATACATTTTAAAAACATTTTTACTGAGGTGCATGCAGCTTTTTACACTTCAGATTGTACCTAAAGAGTTCTATGAACACTACAAAGACATGCATTCTAAACAGTAAGTATGCAGAGTAAAGCAATCCTCCTTGCACAATTCTTGCATGGTGTCATTCATCCTTACACACTGCATTTTATACCTGCATGTTTGCTGATTAGTTTAAGCACAGTATTTGTTTTTGCACTAGTCTTACAAACATGTATACATATTTATAAGAATAGTACAAGGAAAATATTCCATGTTAAACTAGTCAAGAAACATGCAAGTATAATTATTTTGTACTACCCTACATTTTAAACTTGCAGAGTTCTTGACTAGTGTTAAAACTTATATTGTGATCTTGCAAAAACCTCATAGTACGATATATGGTTAGGGCTTATTGTGTATGGAAAACAGTGGTTTTCCAAATCTTGTTGTAGGACAGTTCAAAGTTCAAAAAAAATTTGTTGTACTATCATTTTGATGTTATATTGATAGTACAAAAATGTTTCTGCTTTGAGCTGTTACCCGATTGGCTGAAACAGTGCTTATCAAAAAATAAACATGAAAATGGTGGCATCGCTTAGTGAGCAGTTGGGCGAGCAGTTCATTAGGGTAGTTTGGACACGAAGTACCATAGTAGGCTTCATGTGTCCAAACTATCAATTTGCCAGTTTTCTTTTCTTTTTTTTTTAATCACTGGCATAGTTAAGGGGTCAGAGCAGAGTGGCAAAGCAGTGAGGAAGACTAGTATCTTCAGGGACAGGACTGCAGCAGAACGGTAATGTAGTGAGGACATGTCTGGGAGCAAGACAGAGCGTGAACACAAGGTATGAACCTTGTGAAAGTAAACCTTATGCTTTTCAGGGAACCATATACTATAAAAAATAGTGAATAGGTGACCATCCACACTAAGGCTGCAATTCCATCTCAGGAGTCGATGACATCATAGAGACCTCTCGAGCTTCGCTCTTGAGGTCTCTAAGATGTCATCAACTCCCTCGATGGAAACACAGCCTTGCTGTAGATAGTCATCCATCCACTATTCAATATGTGCATACTTGCAATAAACTTGCATTTATTCATACAAGAAATGGTTCTTGCACAGTCATGCAATTGAAGGTAACTGCTTTTTGTTATGTTATTCTTACAGATCCTACAAGATCAGTCATAATGCTTACATTTTTTTTCAATAAGGGTAAGGAAAGAAACCACTGTGGTGACAAAAAGTAATGTGGAAGCAGTACGGGGAAAAAAGGAAGGTATTTATTTGGTATAAAAGGAATAATACGGTACTGCTGGGGGATGTAAGCATGCCAGGAGCAGACTGGAGTACTATGGCATCCTCCTCAGCCAGGGAGCAGCGACTGCTGGATGTCTTCCAGGATGCACTTCTTACCCAGCTGGTAACCGACCTGACAAGGGAGGGTAGCATCCTGGATGTGGTCCTGTCAGACAGAGAGCTCATCAGGGACCTTGAGGTTGGGGACCCACTGGTGGGGAGTGATCATGCTATGGTCTAGTTTTCCCTAGTCCTGGGGGGGATTGCTTAAAAATGAAGGTAGTTGACTTTAGAGGTGTGGACTTCGAGGGTATGGAGTGGATCCTCAGGGGTTACCTATATGGGATCAGTATGGGTATAGACACTGAGAGATGATGGGAGGTTATTAAAAAGGGGCTCCTGGAGGCCATCAAGGCATGCACGATGGAGAGAAGGAAGGGGGGGCAGAGCCAGGAGGCCAAGCTGGTGGATGAGGGAGGTCCAGGAAGCAGTAAGGGAAAAGAAGGCTGCCTATAGCAGGTACAGATGTGGGGGTGTAGACAAGGGCGAGTATTATTTAATGGCAAGGAAGGTCACCGGGGGTTTGGTCGGCTAAGGCAGGGGTGGAGAGGTGGTTGGCACAATGAATCAGAAGGGGGGGAAGGGTTCTTCAGGTATATCAGGGAAAGGAGAAAAGGGAAGGGGCATATGGGGAAGCTGAGGTCAGGGAGTGGGTGGGCTGAAGAAGCAGGGGAGCAGACTGAGGTACTGAATGACTTTTTTGCCTTGGTCTTCACTGGGGGGGGGACGGTGGGGTGGCACTGCATGGGGGTGTCGGGGACCGACAGATGGAGGGGCCATGGACATTGAGATCCCCATCAAGAGGGTGAGGGAAGCCCTCTAGGCCCTAAGAGTGGAGAAGGCACCAGGCCCAGATGGTATACATCCCAGGGTGCTTAAAAAGATGGCTGATACCCTGGCTGCACCCCTGGCGTACCTTTTCAACTCCTCCATCCAGTCTGGGTGGATGCCACAGAACTGGAGGATGGCCCACATTGTGCCAGTACATAACAGTGACTTGTGGGAGGAACCAGGAAATTACAGGCCGGTAAGCCCGACGTCAGTGGTAGGCAAAGTAATGGAGAGCATCTTAAAAGAGAGGCTGAAGGGGATTCTGAGGGAACGGGTCCAACTAGACGATTGACAGCATGGCTTTGTTAAGGCAGATCATGTCAGATCAACCTGGTGGAGTGCTATGATTGGGTGATGAGGGCACTGGATCTGGGCAGGACAGTGGATGTTCTCTTTCTGGACTTCAGCAGGGTGTTTGACTCAATGTCGCATTCCTGGATGTTGGAGAAGATGGGGGAGATGGGGGTGGGGGTACAGATGGTCAGTTGGATAGGAAACTGGCTAACAGGTCATTTACAGAGGGTGGTGGTTCAGGGTGAGGTCTCGTCCCCCGGGGAGTTATTAGCAGGTCCCACAGGGATCAGTGCTGGGTCCATTCCCGTTCAACATTTTTATCTCTGATATTAGAAGTGGTATCAGGAGCGAGATGGGCCTATTTGCCAAAGACTCGAAGCTGGGGGCGGAGGTGGAAGGGGAGGAAGGGGGTGTTGGTCCTCTAGAGGGACACAGAGACTCTAGAGGGGTGGTCACGCACCTGGAAGTTGAAGTTTAATACTGGGAAGTGCAGGGTCCTGCACCTGGGGGCAAGAAATCCAGCTCATGTATATACTTAGGTGGTGAGATACTAGAGGTCTCGAGGGGGGAGAAGGACCTCTGGGTGGTGGATGCCAAAATGAACAACTCAGAGCAGTTTAGGAGGACTGTGGCCCAGGCAAATAAAATGCCTGGGTGCATAGCCGGGGGATTACCTCAAGGAGCCAGGAGGTAATTCTTCCACTGTACAATTGCCTGGTTAGACCGCACCTTGAATACTGTGTGCAGTTTTGGTGTCCTTATTTAAAGAGGGACATTGCTCTCCTAGAGAGGGTCCAGAGGCGGGTGACCAAGATAATGCAGAGCCTAGGGGACATGTCCTATGGGGAGAGACTTGGGGAACTTGACCTGTACTCTCTGGAGGAGAGGGGGGACAGTGGAGACATGATTGAGGTCTTTAAATATCTCAAGGGGATAAATAAGGTAAGTTGGGATGGGGTGCTTCAGCTGAGGGAAGAGGAGTCCACCAGGGGACACTCTATAATGCTGGTTGGAGGGAGACTAAGGGGGAAGACATGGAGACATTATTTCACCAAGAGTGTGGTGGATCACTGGAATGCACTGCCCATGGAACTGGTGGCGGTAGAAACTGTGGACAGGTTTAAGAAAGGGTGGGATAGTTATAAGGGGAGGCTGCATCTCAGTACCCCTGGGGGATGGGAGTGAGGGGCCCTGTGGGATGAGATGGGAGTGCCGTGGCACTGCCTTGTATGGGCACTGATCTCGGAGCAGGCTCAATAGACCAGAGGGCCTAGTCTGCTGGCTTCTCAGTATGTTAGTATATAATAAAATGGAGGAAGACCAAGAGGTTATCTGGTAGAGGGTATCTGATATAAGGACAGGAATCAGGAGTGAGATGAGTCTCTTTGCAGATGACTCGAAACTGGGGGCAGTGGTGGATGGGGAGGAGGGAGGTGGCCCTGCAGAGGACCTGGAGGCTCTGGAAAGATGGTCTAGAAAGTGGAAGCTGAGGTTCAATGCAGGAAGTAAAGGTACTCCACCTGGGGCCAGAAACCCAGGCCAAGTGTACACCCTGGGGAAATACTACAAGTCTCAATGGCTGAGAGGGACCTGGGGTGGTGGTGGATGTCAAGATGAACAACTCTGAGACTTGTAGGAGGGCAGCAGCAAAGGCCAACAGGATGCTGGGATGCATCACTGGGGATCACCTCCAGAAGGAGGAGTGATACTTCCTCTGTATAACTGCTTGGTGAGGCCGCACCTGGAGTACTGCGTGCAGTTTTGGAGGCCACACTTAAAGAGGGACATTAACCTCCTGGAGAGGGTCCAGAGGAGGGCAACCAAAATGATTTGGGGCTTGGGGGACAGGACCTATGAGGAGAGGCTCGAAGAGCTAAATATGTACACATTGGAAGAGAGAAGGGACCGGGGGGACATGATAGAGGTCTTCAGGTACATGAAGAGGGTAAATAGGGAGGAACAGTCAGGGTGCTTGAAGGAAGGAGGAAGGGGCCACTAGAGGGCATGGGTGGAAGCTGGAGGGAAGATTCAGGGAGAAAGGAGGAGGTGCTACTTCACTGAGAGGGTGGTGGAGCCATGGAATGCACTACCTAGGGGCTGGTGGAGCAGAGACAGTGGAGGGGTTCAAGAGGGGTGGGACAGGTACAGGGGAAGGGTTCAGGAAGCAAAATCCAATGCAGCAAGAATATCCAGAACTGGGAAGGGAGAAGCCAGAGAAGGCGAGGGGGACAGCAAGGTCAGCACCCAGGGTGGGGGCTGACCAAACGAGCAGACACGAAAGACCGTTAGGCCTATTCTGCTGGCATTTTAGTATGTTAGTATGTTAGGTTATACCAGGAAAAAATGAGACTGACAAACAGGAAAGTGATGCAAGTGATACAGGCAAAGGTGGATGTAGAGCTATACCTTGTGGAAGGGGTTATGAAGGGTGAGAAGGCTTCTGTTTTGCTATATATAAGATCAATGCAAAATCATGGGAGACATGATCAGGCTAAAGAAGGGGGAGGAATGGATAAAGAATGAGAAGGTTATGGTGAATCTATGGAATGATTATTTCTGTTCAGTATTCATACGAACACTTGAAATGCCAGC
This sequence comes from Neoceratodus forsteri, assembly GCA_016271365.2. Lineage (NCBI taxonomy): Eukaryota > Metazoa > Chordata > Ceratodontiformes > Ceratodontidae > Neoceratodus > Neoceratodus forsteri. Next base: position 19,924,696 of record JADMNL010000025.1, read on the forward strand.
AGAAACAGGACGAAATGGTCTATCGAATCTGTTTGCGCAGCTAACCCTTCACCTTGCAGCTGCCCCACCCTTCCCATCCCCTCACAGTCCTTCCCCCCCTCACTCTGTTCCACCCCCTCTTGAAGCAGCTCAGCATCCTACATGAAACCACCTCCTCTGATAGTGTTCCACTTGTCTACCACCCTCTCCGTGAAGTAATGTTTCCTGATTTCCCTCCTGAATTCACCCCCTCCAACCTCAAATGATGTCCTCTGGTATCCTTCCCTCTTCTGATCTGGAATATCTCTCCTGTATTAGCCTTGTTTATCCCCTTCAGGTACTTAAGGTCTCGATCATATCCCCCCATCTCTTCTCTGCTCCAGGGAATACATGCTAAGCATGTTCAGCCTCCCTTTTTAGGATTTCCCCTCCAAACCCTGGATCATCTTAGTCACCCTGCGCTGCACCCCCTCCAACAGTCTGATGTCCTTTTTCAGGAATGGGAGCCAGTACTGCACGCAGTATTCCAGGTGTGGCCTGACCAACAACCTGTACAAGGGAAAGATCACCTCACGCCTTCTAGAGGAGATCCCCCTTGCTCTGCAGCCCAGCATCTTGTTGGCTTTCGCTGCTGCCTTCCTGCACTGTGCCGAGTTGTTCATAATCCCCATTATAATCATGCCCAGGTCCTTTTCCTCTTTTGTGTCCCCTAACTGTACCCCTCCCAGCTGATAGCTCCTTGTCTGGTTCTTAGCTCCAAAGTGCACTACCTTACACTTCTTGGCATTGAATCCCAGCTGCCATGTTTCTGACCACTTCTGTAGTTTAGTCAGGTCTCCCTGCAGTCCCTTCCACCCCTTGATGTTATTCATCACAGCTCCCATCTTGGTATCATCTGCGAACAGACTGATCTTACTCTGGGTCCAATGTGAGATATCTGCTATGAACCAAACAGCACTGGTCTCAGCACCGACCCCTGTGGTACCCCACTTGTTACCGCTCTAGGCGATGAGAGTTTCCCCTCCAACACCACCCTCTACTGTCTGCCTTTCAGCCAGTTAGTGATCCATCTGACCATCTTAGTACCCACCCCTACATATTCCAGCTTCCCCCCTAGCCTCACATGTGGCAAGGAATTGAAGGCCTTGCTGAAATCCAAGTAAAGGACATCAACTGCATGGCTATTGTCCAGCTCCCTGGTCACCCAGTCATAGTACTCAATCAGGTTTGTCTGGCAGGAACTTCCTGAGACAAACCCATGCTGTTGCCTGTCCTGGAGGCCATTGTCCTGCAAAAATGCCACCAGCCTCTCCTTAAGGATGGTCTCCATGAATTTTCCCACACTTGACATGAGGGTCACTGGTCTGTAGTTACCTGGATCATCCTTTGGTCCACCCTTGTGAATGGACACCATGTGGGCTAACCTCCAGTCCTGTGGTATGCATCCTGTGTGCAGAGAGATATTGAACAGGTCAGTCAGTGGTCCTGCCAGGCACTCTGCCAGTTCCCCAAGTACCCTAGGGTGAATGCCATCAGGCCCCAGTGCCTTGTCCACCCGCAGTGCCCTCAGTCCTTCCAGTACTCTTCCTCTGTAATATCACCATCCATCACCCCTCCCTCCCCACCCCACCACTCCCATCAGGTATCTGTCCCCCACCATGAATACAGAGCTGAAGTACTTATTAATGTCTCTGCCTGCTCCTCCCCCTCTCTACTCACCCCCCATCCTTCTTAATACTCACTATTTGGTCCCTGTTCTTCCTTCTCTCCTCAAAGTGTCTGAAGAAGTCCTTTTCTCTGTCCTTCATCCCTTTTTCCAACCTCAGCTTTCTGGCTGCCTTGGCGGCTCTCACCAGCCTTGTAACCTCCCTGGACTTCTTCGTATACTCCTCTCCATCTTCCCCCCTCCCTCCCTGATCTCTTGTATATCTGAAAAGCTCCCCTCTTGGCTCTCACCCCATCCATGACCTGCTTGGTCAGCCAGCCGGGCTTCTTTGCCCTTTCCTTCTTACTCTGTACCCTAGTACATGTCCCAGTGGCCTCTGCCAGCCCTGCCTTAATAATACCCCATTTTTGGTTGGCATTCATGGTTGGTTGGATTCCCTCTAGGTGACCTATGAGAACTTCCCTCATCTTTTTGAAGTCTGCCCCCCTAAAATCAATCACCCTGGTACCCAAACCTCTAGATTGCTTCCCCATTCTGAGAGTGAAACACACTGAGTGGTGGTCACTCCCAGCCAGTGGGTCCTCCACCTCCGGTTCCCTTACATCCTCGCCATTCGATAGCACAAGGTCCAGAGTCTTTCCCAGCCTAGTTGGTTCGTGTACCACCTGCACCAAGAAGCTATCCTGAAGTGCCCCCAGTATAACCTGCTCCCGAGCACTTGTGGTGGTTGGCATGCTCCAGTCCACCCCAGGCAGGTTTATGTCCCCTCCCCACCAAGTTCCCCTCCCTGCAAACCCTTCTAATCTGCTCTGCCAACTCCCTGTCCAGCTCCTCCTCTTGAGCAGGTGTCCTATACACTACGCCTATCCTCAGTACCCTGCCCTTTGAATCCTGAAACTGTGTCTACAGAGCATCTGTTCTGCCTTCCTCCCCCCCATGCACCTTATTCCCTTCCTTACATAGATTGCCACTCCCCCCCCCCTTTCCTGCTTGCCCTGTCCTTTCTGAACCACTTGTATCCAGTGACCATCATATTCCAGTCCTGGTACTGTGTGGCCCAAGTTTCTGTTATGGCCACAATGTCTACCTGCCCTACTGCCAAGAGGGCCTGTAACTCGGCTGATTTGTTCCCCAGGCTCCTCGCGCTCAGTGACACTAGCCTCCACTCTGCTCCTTTCCCTCCCAGAATTTCCCCCCCTTTTGCCTCTACCCTGCTGCCCTCCCCTTTAGCTTGGGGGGTAGGCTCATCTCACTCCCCTTCCTGGGAACCCTGCCTACCAGCTGTCCACTTGCCACCCCCCTTCCTAGTTTACAGCTACCCTTGTTGCTATGTACCCCTCTATCCCCCGCTTCAATTCTGCCTTTCCCTCCCTGCTCATGTGTAACCTTTCCCCTGCATACAGGTCATTGTTGTCCCAGGTTCTGCCTCAACCCCCTACTACCCAATACCCCTTGGTATTACACCATTCCCTCAGCCAGGTGTTGAACTCCCCTATCCTTCCCTTCCTCGCAGTACTTACACAGGGTACTGGGATAACCTCTGAGAAGACCACTGATTTGCCCACCTCCTCACACAGCTTCCCTAGTTCCTCGAATCTCCCCTTTACTACCTCCACCATCTCACCCCGACAGGTCATTCGTACCCACGTGCACCACAGTATGTGGTTTCCTCCATCCCTTCCCTGTGCACTTGAGAATGGACTGTCCTGCCCTGTCCGCCGTCAACCTGGGAGTAGGCTCGACCCATATTAGACTATGTCTTTCCCCCTTACTGCCCCATCTGATCCCCTTTAGTAGGAAATTCGCCAGCACTAGCACACCCCATCCTCTTTCCTTGCCCCTGCCCCCACCCTTTTCCCAAGGTCTCCATTACCGGAGCATGCCACGTCACTAACTCCCTCCTTCCCCCCTTCTGCTCCCCCATCCTGTCACCTGCCCCCTTCACTGCTCCCTCCCTACCCTCCACATCCCTCCCTCTGCCCTTCCCCCCTCTGCTCTACCTCTGTCCTCTGTCGTCCACCCCACTAGCAGTGTTTCTTTCCTCCTCACCCTTGTTTCCCTCCTCTGACAAACTCCTGTCCCTTGTAGATTTCCCTCCCCTGCCCCCTTCTTCTCTCCTCCTGAGATTGTGCACCCCATCCTCATCCATCAGTATTGCCTGCACAGCAACGCTATTACCTGCCCCTCCTTCCTGGCTGCGCTTTGGCTCCTTCCCCCTGCTTCTGGCTTTCCCTCTAATGCTAGAACCCCTGTTTGGTCCATTACTGCCCTCCCTGCACATTCTTTCCCTTGAGACCCTGTTCCTCCCATGTGATGTCCTCTTGCTATTTCCCCAATGAGATGCTGCCTCAAGACCCCAACCCCGTTCCTCATCCTTTCCAACACTCTCCTAAGACATAGCACTTCCTCCTCCAGCCTCCTCAACCGGGTACAGATTGGGCACCCTCCTAGCTGCCATAATATGTTCATCCAAACTACAGCCCCACATCCATTGTATCCCACAATTCTATCTGTGATACCCCCCCTCTCATCCTGCCTCCCCTCGTACCATCCCTCCTTATGCTGGCCCCAAATGCCCCCACCATAACCCTCCCACCCTCTGGTGTGTCCATCTCTGCCTCACTCCATCCATCTTCCTCAACAATGTTCTACCCCTCGAGATACCACAATGATTTCACACTTCTTGCATTGCATCCCTCAGAGCTGTCTATGGCCTGCTATCTATATCTAAATAAGCCTTATCCCTTCTTTCCTATCCTGCGCTGCTTCCTACAGAGCAATCTATGCACTATCAGCAGTGTCCCTACAAACTTTAGTTTCATGACTAGAAATGTCCCTCCTTCATGAAAGGGTTACTGAGATCGATGGCACCTGTCCAACCGAGTCAGTGCAATGTTGGACTGGCTGCTACACTAATGTGCCAACAAGCTTACATTCAGTCCTGTCCCATGTCACCCCAGTTCACCCCCTCCAATCAGGAGGTGGCAGCCCACCTATAAGTGGAGATTAGCATGGGATGGGAAGGGGCCTACCCCCGCTCCCTCGTGAGACAATCAACCCCAGCCCAAGGTAGTAGCCATTCCTTGTTTGGCCTCTTATGCCCTACACCCATTACATACACTAAAAATCTCCTGCTAAGTCAATCCCCCTGCTACTGGCTTCCTAACTTATGCACAAGAGCATATAAAAATCAAGCACTTCTCTGCAGTGGTGCTCCTGGCATCCTCTGCCGTGCTCCCATTCATTCCTCCTTGCTTCTTCTCAGCTCTTAGGGTCCCACTGCTCCCCTGATGGCTCAGATCAGGAAGGAAAAGTAAATTCAGCACAAACAAAAAAGTTAAGGTACTCCGGCTCATCCCCCCCCAGATGTGCTCACCCTGCCTGGCTAACAGCGCTATTCTGCCCCTGTCCCTAGCCAGCATGCTGCACTCCCACCCCCTTCCGACCCAATCACGGGTGGCACAGTAGTCACACGCCGCACCTCCACTCCCTCAATGCCGACTGTGGTGCAGGAGGACAGGGTGCTTCTGCCAGACTGAAGCATGGCAACTAGCAGGTGTTAACAAGGAACCCATAACCGAGGAGAGAGTTCTGAAGGCACTTCATGCACTGAATGTGAGTAAATCAATAAGACCAGACTGACTGAACCCAAAGATGTTAGGGAAGTGGAGCAGGTCTTGGAGGGTTCAGTAACAGTTCTCTTTAGCTGTTCTTTAGAGACAGGAGAAGTACTAGAGGATTAGAGAACAGAAAATATAGTCCCCCTACATAAAATCAGGAGTTAAGAGGAGCCAGACAACTATTGACTGGGCATTCTGATGTCTTTAACTGCTGGAGTCTATAATTAAGAAAAGGATAGGGGCATTCCTGTAAGCCAATGTCATGCAGGATTCTAGACAGCACAGATTGACCTATGGGAGGCTGAGCCAAACAAACATGACTGAATTCTTTGATTGGGTGTCAAAGCCATGAAAAGGTCAGGCAGTTGATGCCTTGTACCCGGACATCAGCAAAGCCTTCACCTCTATCGCACAAGGGAGATTGATAAAGAGGTTAAGCAACCTTGGGATGGGGGCCAAGATTACAGGGTGGCTAAACAAAACTGGCTGAGAATGAAGACCTAAAGGGTGACCCTAAATAAAGAACACTCAGAGGAAAAGGGACGTCACAAGAGGGGTACCCCAAGGATCGATTCAGGGGTGGTTCTCTTTAACATATTTGTTTGTGATACAAGGGAGAGTGTGAAGGGAAAGATATGCCTCTTTCCAGATGACACTAAGATCTGTGGAACAGTGGGCACTGAGGAGAGAATATTTGAGAAATCTAGAGAGGTGGTCAAGGGTGTGGCAGCTGAAAAGTGATGTCAGAAAGTGCAAGGTAATGAACATAGGGGCCAAGAACGCAAGAACACCATACAGAATTAGTGGGATGGTACTGGAGAGCACATCATAGGAGAGGTACCTAGGGGTGTTAATAATGGAGAGCATGATGGCATCAACACAAAGTAGTAGAGCTGTTAGGAAAGGCAAAGCAGTTGTCTGATTTCATAGGGAGAGGGATAACTAGCAGAAGGAGAGAGGTAATACAGCCCCTTTAAGCAGTAAATCCCTGGTTCACTCTTACTTGGAGTATTGTATGCAGTTTTAGAACCCACACTTCAGGAAGGACAGAACCAGTTTTGGGGCACTACAGAGAAAAGCCACCAAAATGGTTCCGGGGCAATAGGATAGGTCCTGTGAGGAGTACATAGAGTATCTCAACATGTTAGTGGAGGACAGTAGAAAGAGGGGCGGCATGATAGAGATATTCAAATACCTCTGTAAATTAAACAAGGTACAGCAGTAAGCTGTTCACAGTGAGTGGTAACACAGGTAACGGGAGTAACTCCCTGAAATTGGTGGGGGGAGGTTCAGGCAGGATGTCAGGAAGTAATTTTACAGAAAGAGTGGTGACAGACTAGAAGAAGCTTATGCAGGAAGACAGCCAGGTGGAAACAGTAGGAGGGTTCAAAAGGGGATGGACTGGCACATGGAAATAGTGCACAAGAGTTAAGACCGGGGTGGAGTAAGGTGGACTGACAGAGGCACAGTCCTAAAATTGGAGTCTTGGGCAGAATGGATGGGTTGTTAGGCCTTTATCTGCCATCATTTTCTGTGTCAGTTTCCATGTTTCTGTTTCTCAGGGGACTGAATGGGGATAGAGACTGACATAATCTCTGTCCTCTCAACCAAAAGAAGTAGTCCCTTCATGATAGTGTTGGGGCACATTGGTGAGACTGTGTGTGAGAGGACGTTTGCACTGGAATTTGTTTCTGTTGTGCTTGTCATGTTGATTAACAGAGGGCTTCAACCTGCAGTGCTGTCAATCCAATTCCTTTCATGAATACTAAAATATTTGCTAAATTAAAAATAACTACATGGTTAAAAACAAAACAATATTCTTTTTTTTTGCGATATGTGACTTACTCCCTGGAGAGGGCATGGGACCTGTCCTTATTGTACTAGCAGATAACCTGCACAAGAGTTATGAAACTATTTAATGTGTCATATTCCTAAACAACCTTCTTCTGTCTCACAGATGAATAACACTACTGAGGAGATAATGTCCCAGGCAGCCAGCACCCAGATGCCAGTTTCAGGCAGCCCAGATGTGCGGTGGCTGCAAACTGGTAACTTGACTCATCTGGATCCCAGCACTTTGCTCTTGAATGGTTCCACCACAGTACCAGCAGCTACCAACTCCACCATAGAGGAGACTCAGATTTTCCTGACCACACCCGCTGCCCAAGGGATCTCAGGGTTCTTTGTCTGGATGGCCCTGCTTCTCACCTGCCATCAGGTAAGTATGTTGCATGGTGTGGGGGAGAGAGAGAGACACACACAGAAGAGCTCTAAATCCATTCATAAACTAGTGGTTTTCAAGATTAAACTCCGGGCAGGGCACATTTTCTTGAACATGCCTGTTCCTGTGCAACAGATATATTATCTGACCAGCAGCACTTAGCACACATGTGGGATTTCTCCATGAAGCATATGGCATCGACAGGATGTGGGAAGCATGGAAACATGGTTTTATGTTTCCAACATTCTGTTAATGCCATATGTACCAGGGAGAAGTCACACATGTGTGCCAAACTCTGCTGGTCAGGTATATAATAAAGAAATAATGCCCGACATGGAGGGTGTTATGCAGGGATAACATCCCGCCTTGGGTGGTTGAGCCCGAGGCTGCAAGCTGAGGGTGTCCAACACCCGAGAAGGGATGTTATCCTAGCATAACAGACACCCTGGAGGGCATTATTCCTGTTATACAATGGCTTGTTGTTATATACAGGATAAAAAATAATCTTAAAGAATGCTGCTGTTTGTTTCTAAAAATATTTTTGTTTGCTAAAAGAAGATGTAAAAAAATGCAAACGCAAACAATCAGCTGGGATGTTATGCCAGGATAACATCCCTGCTGTGGTGGCCAACTGACCAATCAGAAGCCAGGATTCACTCTTGCCATTGTATAATAATGTTCATGCTGAGGTAATTTGGAACATAAAGTGGCACTGGGGCACATGTGAACTGCTCCCTCACTGTCAGTGGTAACAATCAATATTCCCTTCTGAAAACAGTTTGTCCAACTCTTTGTGTTACTATTCACTTTATAAAGTAACATATTCCAGATACCCACAGTTCTTTGTGAGTAAAAGTACTTTTACAGACTTGAAACTGTTTGGTTTAATCTGTTGATTGTACCCCCCTTTTATATGTATTGTCATATCTGAGTGCAATACTGAGTTCAGATAATAGGTTACTGTATTTCATAAGATTGTACTTCAGCAATAGACTCACTCTCGACCTCTTTCTCTCCATTGACATACACTTTTTGGTCTATTGTCTGTGTACGTCCTACATTCCAAACTCCTTGTCATTTCTCGTCGATCTTCTTTGCATTCTTTCAATGGCAGTGATATTTTCGCTGGTATAGAGAGCCCAGACTAGGGGTTCTGAAATCCAAATGTGGTTTACTATATGCTCTATACAAGGGGCAATCACTTTAGAGTTTCTACAATGTATGTTCCTTTTTATACATCCTACATCTCTGGCTGCCTTTGTCACAGTGCAACTACATTGTCTGTTTTTAAATAATTTGATAGGATAATGCCCAAGGCCTCTCTGATTACATCTCTCTTAGCCTTTCTGTAATATATAATAATTTGCTTTTGTGTTCCTAGGCCCCAATTGTAATACTGAACATGTCTTTGTTACATTTTATACCCCACATCTCAGGCTGGGAAACCATCACCAAGATGGCAAAAAACATGTAGGTGCTGCTACAATAGTTGGGGACTTCAATCTGCCATATGTGGATTAGAGCCTTCCAGCTGCAGCTTCAACAAGAAACTGGGCCATCCTTGACTCTCTACAGGGAGTGTTTCTCAGGCAGCTAGTCAGCGAATCCATTAGGGACAGGGCAGTACTGGACCTGGTGCTTACAAATAGAGACAACATTGCAGACACTATAATGAGCAGTCCGCTAGGGACCAGTGATCACTGCACAGTGTGGTTCAGCATTAAGATGGGAGCAGAAGCTAACCATATAAGCACAAGGGCTATGAACTTTAGGAGGATGGATCTTAAAGGAATGGAAGACTGGTTCAGAAATTGCCCATATTGGGAAGACTGCCAGGGAGGGTTAGAGGAACAGTGGGAAAAAATAAGAGAGGGCATAGTTAAGGCAACCAGCTTCTGCATGATGGAAGAAAGCAAAAGGGGAAAAAATACCATTAAGGTACTCTATGGATGTGGCCACAGTGGTGAAGTAAAAAAAAGGATGTCATTCGGGAGGTACAATGAAACACAAAGGGAGGAAGACAGGGGTGTATGCCACCTAAAATAGAGGGAAGCTGGTAAGGTAATGAGGGGAGCAAAAGTGCAGAAACAATAAAGGATAGGCAGAGTGGTAGTTAAAGTGGCTATAGAGAATACTGGATGGGCAACTATGTACAACCAGTGTGTTCTGCCACAGAGGGGTTCTGATTCCCCCTGACCTTGAGAGCAAAGCTCAAGAGGTCCATGGGAATCAGATCTCTGAGGTGAAAAAACACACTGGTTGTGCATAGAGTTGCTCATCCTGTATTTTTTATAGTGTATAGTATTGTATGAAATATGTGTGTGTGAGTTATTTTACTTTCAAAATGAAACTGACTTATGCAGTCTCTAGAGGTCTAGAATGCTGTTCTACCACAACAGGGTAGAATCACATTCCATGACCTTTGAACTGTGGTAGAACAGCATTTTGAAAGGGATTGAATTATATACAGAACAACACTCCACTATACACTATAAGACTTTCTTCAGGTATGTAAGTGAGAAGAGGAAACAAAAGCGTAAGGAGGAACTGTCAGGATAAGAAGGATGGCAGAGGGAGACTATGTAGAAAAGGATCTAGTAAAAGCAAACATTCTGAACCAGTACTTATGCTCAGTCTTCACAGTGGAAGGATAAGGGGTATGGACCAGCTGGAATGATGGGGGGGGGGTGAACAAAGTCCTTTTTCACAGAAAGAGTCCTGAATGGACTTGCAGCTTTGAAAGTGGACAAGGCTATGGAACCAGACAGGATATACCCAAGGATACTAAAGGAACTCAGAGATGTGGGTTCCATGCCAAAACACCATGCCAAAAACAACAGACAATTTCAGCCCAGCAATATGAGCCCCAGTAAAGACAGCAACTGGAAACTTCAGCGAGGGGTCAGAACAGTGAAAAGCAAAGAAACACCACGTAAAAGTTTACAAATGGTGGGCTTTACCCCCTGCACCCCCCACATGGGGGGAGCTTCACCACTGCACCACGCCTTACTTAAATATACATAAAGACACACTATACAACATACAAAGGTATCACAGTTCTGACACCTCTCTGACATTTCGAATCATTGTCTTTCATAGCGCTTATATTGATGGGCTGAAATTGTCATCACCGTTTTTGCCACACTGTTTTGACACAATACGAGAGAGGTGCTTATTGCATCACAGACTGCTTTATTTAACAGCTCAATGGAAACAGGTGTGATTCAGATGACTGAAGAAGAGCAGACATGATTCTGGTTTGCAAGAGTGGCAACTGGGAGGAAGCTAGAAACTATAGGATGGTTAGCCTCACATCAGTGGTGGGACAATGAATTGAAACCCTGTTAAAGGAAGGGTTAATATAGTAGCTTGAATACAGTGGGCTACATGACCAAAGGCAGCATGGATTCATTGGGGAGGGGGTCTGAATTCTTTTTTCAACTGGGTGACCAGGAAAATTGATCAGGAGAGGGCAGTTGACGCAGCTTATCTGAAATTTGATAAGGCCTTCTACACTGTGCCACACAGGAGACACGTGAAGAAACCGAGCAGCCTAGGTGTGGGATCCAAAGTGGCAAATTGAGTACAAGACTGGTTAATGGATTGACGAAAGAGGGTCCGAGTTAATGACACTTATTCTAATGAGGGGAGGGTGATCAGCAGGGTGAAATAGGGCTCAGTACTGGGACTGGTCATCTTTAATGTCTTGATAAGTGGCATTGCAGAAGAACTGGAATAGAATATATGCCTTTTTACCAGATGACACCAAAATCTGCAATAGGGTGGATACTCAGGAGAGAGTGGAAAGAATGAATAGGGACCATGGGAAACTCGAGGAGTGGTCTAGAGCATGGCAGCTGGCGTTCAGTGCCAAACAGTGCAAAATCATGCCCCTAAGGCATAGGAACCCAGGAGCTGAGTATAAGATGGAGGAAGTTACTGACACTCACTAAGTAAGAATGTGACCTTAGAGTGATCATAGCTGGTAATCTCAAAGTGGCAGGGCATTGTGACTATGCAGTGGGTAGGGACAGTGGGATGGTGGAATGCATAGGGAGATGCATCACCAGCAGGAGGAGAGAGGTGGTGTTACCTCTGTACTGCTCGCAGGTAAGACATCAAGTGGAGTATTGTGTCCAGTTCTGGAGTCTGCACCTCAGAAAGGACATAGAAAGGGCAGAGGTAGTCCAGAGGAAGGCAGCTAGAATAGTGCAGAGGTTGCATTAAAAGCCCTATGAAGATAGACTAAGAGATCTCAACATGTACATCCTAGAAGAGAGGCGAGTAAGAGAGGACATGATAGACACCTACAAGTGCATCATGGGGTTTACAAGGTACAGGATTGGGGTCTCTTTCAAATTTAAAACAGCACCATGACCAGAGGGCATGCAATGAAGCTGGAAGAGGGAAAGTTTAACAGGGATGTGAGGAAGTGCTATTTCACTGAAAGAGTGGTGGATGCCTGGAACAGACTTCCAGTGGAAGTGATGGAGGTGAAAACAGTAAGAGGCTGCAAGCATGATGGGCTAGGCAAAGGGGAATATTAGTAAATAGGCAAAGAGGGGAGACAGTTGCCTGAGATCAGTCAGTGTCTGTGGAGACATACCAGGCAGGGACCATCTGGGCAGACTGGGGGGGAGGCAAGCAGTCCTTTTCTGCTGACAAATTCTATGTTTCTAATGTTGCCAAGGGCGCATATAAAATATATTGTAAGTAAATCAAGGCAGCTCATTTGAGTGTTCCCTTCACACCAACCAACCATGTCTATAGAATAAAAATTCACTCCCAGTTTCCATTCCTAGCCCTTCATAGGCAGTAACATAAGTAGTGCTAGTGCCCCTGGTCCATGATAGGGTCAGTATAATAAATTTTGTCCACTCAGTTTGGTTCTTTGCTTCCATCATTGCTGTCTGCATCCTGAGGGGCATGGAGCTAATTGCTCACTGAGGGGACAGATTAGTGACTGTGGGGTGAATGGGAACTATAGGTCTGCAAAGTTGGCTAACCTCGCATCTCAGATTAATTTGCAAATTTGCCGCAGTTTGTTGAAGTTTATCCACCCTGCAAAGTTCTAATTCACCGTATAGGGCTAACTCTGTGAATGGTAAATTTAGTAACTTGACCAGCAAAGTTGGGCCCACAGGTGAAGTTTGCAATGTACATTAGGACTGGAGGTCACATGATACTGAAATGAGCTGTATGCCATGTGTAGGCTGAATTGAGTGGAGTCTCATGGAAAGAGTTGGAGTTAAGTCTGTACCCTGAAGTTCTGTGCACAAAAACCTTTTCAAAGCACTTTAAACATGGAGCATTTTGAATAAAACCACTTATAAAAGTGTCTATAGTGCCTAGTGCAGCTAAATTAGTAATTTGTTTTGGTGCTTTTTCAGATTTATTTAGTTTAAAGTAGTGGGTTTGTTTTATGTAGTAAAGTAGTGCAGTGTTGTGGAGGGGGGCTGTTTTAGAGCCCTGTCTGTGAGCACTAGTGTTGTTTTCCTCAGGGTTTCTTCTTAATTATTATTCCTATTTTCTGTGATTTGTTGTTTTATTTCTGTAGAACAATGTTACATGCTTTAGTGAATTATTTTAACCAGTCTGGTGTTACTATACTGATTGCAGTTATTTTGTTGAGTTATTGAAGTTACAGTTTTACTGTAATACTTACAGTAACTTTTCAATCAATCAGTCAATTAATCAATCAATCAATCAGTCTTTATTTATCCAGGCAAAACACCATTGAGACAACTCATTTACAAGGTGGACTTGGGTCAGGTACTGGTACAACTACAATGCAAGAATAGGAAATATGATACAAGGCACGTAAGGCAAGAGATACAGTGCTTTAATTAGGTTACAGAATACACGTGATATACATTAGAACACACGAGGGATACATATATACAATGTATAAATAACATACAATAAAAAAATATACAATTCCTACAGTGGATAAGATCATATGGGAATGGGAGTTTAACTGTCGGAAGGAATACCATAGCGATTAATTAGTGAAAACAGTTGCAGGATTCCTTAGATATCCTTGCAAAAAGATTTTTAAAGTGGGGTATTTTCACTATTAGTAAAATTGTTAGGGTTTTTTGTGTGTTATTCCAGAGGACAGGGAGAGAGTGACTTATGGCCGCTTCACCAAAATGCGTTTTTACCTTAGGAATAATGAGGGAGGTATAAGAAAGCCTTCTTAGTGGGTAGCTATTTGTCAGGTAGATAGGAAGGCAGTCAGAGATGTATTTAGGAAGCTTATTGGAGATGGCTCTAAGTGTCTAAAGGATTGCATTTTTGTGGCATCTGTAACTAAGAGAGCTCCACCAAACCATAGAATAAAGGGTGCAGTGGTGAGTGGAAATGGTGCATCAGTGATGACTCTAATGGCTCGATGGTAAAGGGTGTCAAGTTTCCATAAGGCCATACTAGGTCCATATCCATATAGGATATCAGCATAGTCCAAGAGTGGTAAAAAGGTGGTTTGCACTAGTCGGATTTTGGCCTCCTGTGTAAGTAGATGCTTTATCCAGAAGAAGATACCTAGCCTCTATCTTAATTTTTTAGTTAAATTCTCAATATGTTCTGAAAATGATAGCCTATCATCAACCCATACCTCCAAGTATTAAAAGTTTGACACAGATTCTAAGGGCTCACCTAAAAGCATCCAAATAAGAGGGATTGTGGGAGTGCCCTTGGTTTTGTTTGTGTTTGCAGAGGGAGCAAAGAGCATAGCCTTAGTTTTTTTAGCATTTAATAACAGCTTCAAATGCAGTAGGTTTTCCTGCAGTCAGTTAAATTCAAGCTGGAGGTCTTTGTAAGTCAGTTCAGGTGTAGGCTTGTCCAAGTACATCACAGTGTCATCAACAAATAGGTGAATCTTAGCATCCTTGATTCCATCTTTTAAGTTGTTAATATAGATGGCAAATAGCAGTGGTACTAAAATGGACCATTGAGGCACTCCTCTTTGTACAGTTTTCAGCGTGGAGAGATTGCCCTCCGCTTTGACTTGTTGACAGCGATTGTTAAGATAGTTAGAAAACCACTTAGTAGCCAGAATGTCTACTCCAATGATACACAGGGTGGTCAGGAGCTGGTCATGGCCCACCATATCAAAGACTTTGCTAAGACCGAGGAATAGGGAGCATACATACTTTTTGTCATCTAATGCCATCTGCCAGTCATTGGTGACCTTAGCATGCATGGAGATTGTACTGTGGTGAGGTTTAAACCCAGATTGTACCATGTTAAGTAGATTGTGATTCTCAAGGTGTTGCCTGAGTTGTGAATTCACTACTTTTTCCAATAGTTTGGACAAGATAGGAAGTAAGGAAATTGGGTGATAATTGTTTAGGTCACTGGTATCACCAGACTTAAACAGTGAGATCACTTGTGCTGTTTTCCATATTGCAGGGAGAGAACCCTGTGTAAGGGACAAATTAAATAGATGAGTAATTGGGGCAGCTAAAGTATAATATCCTAGCTTTAGCTAGTAAGGCTCTATTTGATCCGCACCAGGGCTTTTCCTTGTGTTGAGGGCCAAAAGGAGATCCTCAACTTGCTTAATAGTGACAGGGTGGAAGATGAAAGCTGGTTTAGGATTTATTAAGCTAGGATTGAGCCATTCAGGTTTCTGAACACATAGCTGTGCTCTGAGATTATTGGTCAGCAAGGAGTTGAAGGCTAATCCTGCTGTGGCGAAATGGTTGTTAAGAAGTTCTAGAATTGATTGTTTATCAGTGGTGGAATCACCACCCACAGTGATTTTTTTGGAGAGAGAGTGTGCTGGAGAGTAGCCTTCAAGGTCCTTTAGTGTTTTCCAGAATTTCTTTGTGTTATTCAAAGCAGTATCAATTTCTGCTTGCAAATACCTTGCTTTCTCAGTTCTAGTGAGCTTGGTGCACCAGTTTCTAGCGGCTCTGAAGGCTGTCCAACCAGTTGTATGTTTAGTTTTTCTTGCCTTTTTCAATAAGGAATCCCTGTTCAGGAAAGCAGCTTTCAATCCAACTGTGAACCAGGGGCACGTTTTCCTTTTTGTCCTGATTTTTACTAGGGGAGCATGTTTATCTAAGACCCTGAGCACTATTTTATGGAACTGCTCATATGCGATATCCACGGTTGGTGCCAAATAAAAGTTCTGCCAGTCAGCATATTGGAGGTCTGAGCAGAAAGCGAAAGGATCAGAATTCCTCTTGCATCTCTTAAAGATGTACTTAGAGGATAACACTGCTTTAGGAATGGACCTCACACAGGCTATTGCACAATGATTACTGATGTCATTAAAGAATGCACTTGCATGGGTAAACGTGGGGTTTGCTAACTAGTATTATGTCAAGCAATGTGCTTTTCTCTGGCTTTTCAACATTAGGCCAGGTGACTTCAGATATGATTTGTGCAAGACCAAAATTGTCACATAAAACTTTTAGGGGTTTGGATGCTATGGAAAACCAGTCCATATTGAGGTCACCCAAGAGTATCACTTCAGAGGACAGGGAGTCTAATACATCACTCAGATGCTTCAGCACTTTAACTCCTGAAGCGGGAGGCCTGTAACATCCAATGATATGTATAACTTCCAAGTACCCCAGTCTTGTGTGTCTTCTTGACCCTCATCTAGAAACATGCGCTCCATGATGTATTATTTTATTTCTGTAGCATAGTTTGTGTGTCTAAGTGAAATATTTTGCTCACTTAGGGGACACTCTTATATAGGTAATATTTATTTGGAATATATATTTTTTTTAATCATTTGCAAGTGTCCTCCTTTCTTCATGGTCACGTTAAAATAAATTATAATTTTCTATAATCGTTTTAAAAAATATGCATTTACTTGCAACAACTCCAACACATCTATTTAATCTAAAAAGAGGTGGCAGAAGCTCTCCATCTTCTTTCATGATCACTGTCGCATTAAAATTTAAAAGTCACGGTCACGTTGAAATAAATGTAATTTTACTGAATCATTTTAAGAAAAATATATTTACTAGCGTCGACTCACCCACTGTTGCAGTGCATAATCTGCAATAAAGCAGCAGTGCATCAGTGTGGTGAAAATTTTACCTATACTTTTCATTCTATTTTAGATTACCCCTTTTCTACTGACTTGTATGATACCCTTCTTTCCACAGTTTGAGTCTGCTTTAGTACTTTTTTTTTCACCACTGAAAAAATAAAAGGAGCGCTCCTTTTAATATGGCTCAGACCAGGCTTTCCCTAGTATTTTTAGCTGTTTTTGTACATCAGTTGTTTAGAAACACTTCTGTTGTGACTAAAATGAATTGTTATGCAGCAGGCAGTGTTCCCTGACCGTATGGAACAATAGGTGTTCAAAAACAGCTGATAATACTGACGAAAACCTGGTCCAAGTCATATTAAATAGAGCGCTCCTTTTCTTATTTCAAATGTGGAAAAAAAGTACAAAAGCAGACTCAGATTGTGGAAAGAAGGGTGTCATACAAATCAGGAGATAAGGGTCAATCTAAAATAGCATAAAAAAGATATAGGTCAAAATTTTCACTGTATTCATGCACTGCTGCTTTAAAATCACCAAACAATATTAAATCTGCATCACTCACACTGTTGCAAATTTCCTGGGCTAGGATGTGAAAATGTTTAATTTTTGTTTTTGGAGGGAAGTAAATTACTCCAATCATAAGGTCAATTTTCAACAGTTTGACAAAGATAGTCAATTCTCATAATGCTCTTGGACATAATTGTTTCAAAATTGCCTAGTTCTTGGCACACATAGAGCGTGAACCCTCCACCCCTTAATTCCAGTCTTTCCTAATATAATGGTATCCTGTTAGGCTTATTTCAGTATTATCCACCTATGATATCAACCAGGTTTCAGAGATGCCTATAATTCCCAGTTTCTCTTCTTTTGCCCAAAGTTTCAAGTCATCCATTTTATTCGCTAGACTGTGGGAGCACGATATTCAAATGTTTGCATGGGTGCAAATGGGTGTTTAACTGGGTTTTGCCCTGGAGTGTGAAATACAAAAAGGGTGGTTGCACAGACAAACAGGGTTAGCACCCATGCAAAACATAATGTATGCAGGTGGGCAAAGGGAGGGGCGGAGATGGAAATATCTGCACAACCTCATATTTAGTGAATTTGTGCTGTGCAAAAGGTCTTAGTATGGTCCATTTGCACAGCGCAAATACCACTGAACAAAACCCCAACTTATTCTGGGCAGCCCTAGTGTTTGCTGGAGTTACTGCAGCCAACAACCACATTGGTCAGTGGGGGGAGATCACCTGCCCCACCGGTGGTCTGTGGTCACCCATCCAATTACCATTCTGGTACCCATGTAGGGAACTCCTGGTGCCTAGTGGTGCCCCCCCACCCTCCAGTCACCAGCCCGTATAATACAGAATGCTCCCTGGTGCCTAGTCTCCCCCCCCCAGCCCTCTCATCGCCAACCCATAGAATTTAGAAGGAGTTCCTGGCATCTAGCAGTCTCCCCTATGGCACCAATCACCCACCCTGCCTTACCTGCATTGTTGGTACTGTGAGAGCCCAAACAGTGACCAGCCCAGCCCTCCTTACACCTCCTCAGCCAGCCGCTGTATGCAATGCCAGAGAGTGCACACCCTATATGCTGTACAGGGTGCTCATCCTCTACTGTACAGTAAAGGATGCACACCCTGTACAGCACATAGGGCACACACTCTTTGGCATTGCATATGGCAGTCCACCAAGGAGGTATGAGGAGGGCTGTGCTGATACCGTATGGGCTCCCATAGGGGTGGCAGAGGGTGGGTGGTCAGTGTAGTGGGGGGGACTGCTAGACACCAGGGATTCATTTTGTATTCTATGGGCTGGCAATTGGAGAAACATAGGACAACTAGGCACCAGGGAGTATTTTGTGTGATATGGGCTGGTGATCGGAGGGCTGGGGGGGATGACTAGCACCAGGGAGTAGGTTTTTATTATATGGGCTGGTGATCAGAGGAAGGGGGGACCATTAGGAAACATAGGTTATTTTTATTATACAGGATAGTGACTGGAGGGAGGGGGGACCACTAGGTACCAGTGACATCCTTCACTCCATAGGACCGAGCAATGGGGGAGGGGTGCTGTGCAAACCTGCCACCTCTACCCTTGCAAATAGGCCCATAATGAGCATGCAAATGGCCCATTAGCACCTTGCATGCCCAATGGTCTAATTTGCATGGGTACCTCTGAAAACAGCACACAGCCCTCTGGTGTTACCCACTCTGGTGGCTTTATTCCAAGCACAGCAGGGATCCATGTTGGGACAGCACTACTTGGCTTAGCACAGTGCCAACTTGGCCCTATATTCAGTCAGATAGTGCTAGTGCACTGTCCGACTGAATGTTGCATCCTCTGACTCCTGGGCAATTGCAAAGTGCAGCAAACCTTTGCACTCCACTTTGCACTTTTTTGAATATCTGACCCCTGGTGTTGTCATGGCCAATTTTTATTTATTGTTGCCTGACCTTCCCTGGACCCAAATTTAATTTGATGTCACTACTTGACTTCAACATCCAAAAACATAGTCCCATAATATTTTGAAAACCAAGCATCTGTTAATCATAAGCTGCTTAACATTTTTACGTGCAGCATATTTTTTCCATGCTGTGCTGAAATAGTTGTATCCATTATTTTTATTTTGATCCCTACTTATACATGAATTAGTTACTGATACTACACTTATTACATTGTTGTGTCTTTGAGTATTCAATTTAAAATGGCTATGGTTATTAACTCTGCAATTACTATTAAAGCTAATCCAAATAGTAACTGTTTACCCCTGTCATTACTGCAATTGTTCCCTGCCATGGAGTTTCAAAAATATCTACTACAGTACTAAATACAGAGATTAAATGTGTTTTCAATTGACACGCCCTATTCTTTACATTGTAGTTTATACACAACAGTTTTAATGCAACAGTAAATTACACAGAATCACTCGGTGTCTGAATCGTGTCAACATTTCTGGCCTCAACACCAGCTTCTCCAGTTGTTTCCAACAGACTTGAGCTACTTCGCCCCACTTTGCCTGGTGGCACCTGGGAGTGAAAACAGGATGAATATAGCAAGGATTGTTTTAGTCATAAGGGGCTCTCTGATTAGAGGGGTTGGAAATGTGGTGGAAGGAGGGGGAAGGGAAGGGAAGGCAGAGTGGTCATATGCCTTCCTAGTGCATCAGCCATCCAGGATATGGATAGAATAGGTAGAATTGGTGGGGAAGCTGAGGGTGCTGGTACATTTGGGTACCAGCAGTATGCCAACCCAGCTTACGGAAATATTGATGCACAACTTCCAAAGGCTTACAGACAGATTGAAGGTGTAAACTTCCCTGTCCTTATCAGAGATCCTCCCTATGTGGGGTTGTGAGAAATGGATGGACAGAATGAGAAAGGAGGAGATTGAGGAGTGTAATGGGTGGTTGAAAGGATGATGTTAGGACAATGGGTATCACACTGTAGGGGGCTTCTGGGAGAGGAGGCTCTTTAAAGGTGACAGCCTCTCCTAACAAGATAAGGGACCAGTGCATTGATGCAGAAGTTTGGCGTCTACACTGATGAACAGTTAAACTGACTGCAGGGGATGCATAGGCTGGAAAACCAGTGGAAAAATGAGAGCAAGTGGGGAACCTAGCTAAGACTCCCCCAGAAACGTGGGCTAGGAATACAGCACAGGGAAGCAGCAAGGCAGGCATTCATAAAAGGTTAAGAAAAGTAGACAGTGAGGAAGGGCTCACTAAGATAGCAAAAAAACACAAACACAGGAAAATAAAGAGGCTGAGGGGGAGGTTCGATATAAGATGGGAGGGGTTTTGGTGCAAGATGGAAAGTGATCTGCATTACTGCCATGAGACTGTAAAACAAAATTAGTGAGCTTCAGGAAATGTGGCAGATGTGTGTTTGAACTTTCTAGCCATTATGGAAACTTGGGCCATAGGAGATAATGACTGGGACCTGGTGGAGACAATGCACAGAACAACATTAATTCTGTTACTGAATCCAATCATCTAGTGGGGAAAATTGGCAATCCTGTCATTAAATATTGGCTGATTTTGCTGAGTGACTCAACACTAGCATCCCATATAGGGAATAAACCTGGAGTCTCTTTTAGTAGAAGCCAACATGTAAGGGATAAACTGGCAGTGAGCCAATTTTCAGGAACTAGCTCAAGATCCAATACTTGGTTGCCCACAAAGCCATCTGGAATGCATAAATATGGGAACAACAGTCTGTGTGGTCATTGTCAGCAAGGGAATGTTTTTCAGTTGGAAACATGAAGAAGAAAAGTTGACATTCGTCAGTTAGTGTGTCTCCATTTTCATAGTTCATGCTGTATGGTGTGACTATAGTACACTGAAAGAAAGGATTTAGGAGCATATCAGGGTCATTAAGAATGTCAACCTCGATAGTCCTGTGACGGAACATTTTTTAATTGATCAAGACAGTGACCCTTGTGGACTTAGGTTCATGGGTCTAGAACAAGTCAGGGTTGGGACAAGAGGTAGTAATCATTTAAGCAGATTACTGCAATGGGAACATTTTTGGATCTTTAGCCTTCAAGCCTTACAACCAGAAGGCTTAAACTCTAGCTTGAATTTGAAACCTTATTTGTAAAATGTGGCTATTATAGTTTACTAAGTATATCATTCAACTTGTCCAGCTAGTTAGTTATTAGATAGTAGGTATTTATAATTTCATCCTGCCCTCCTACTCTCCTCACAGCCTCCCTTCCTCCCCCCACCATTGATATGCAATGTATTATCTAGCTGGCACACTATTTGGAAAATGGTGATATCCTATGTCTCTCATATTTGGACCAGCTAATCATTCATTAGGTATTTCTATTAACTCACTGGGCCCTGTCCAAACTTCCACCCCCCTGATGGTTTATTTATTATTTGGATAAGGTACGTGGGGCAAAAAAGTGGGGAGGTCAGTTAATCAGCTATTTTTTTTTCTGACTCTGCACAGCTTCCACATTGGGTAGATTCTGAACTAGTTTCTGATACTCTGGAAGGGGAGTGTTCTCGAGCCTGACTGTTCTATGCCCGTGCATTAGATCTGTCTAACGCATGGGTAAAAATAAGTTGTCAGAACCAGCACACAGTATGTTAAATAATTCCTTGAGACCCTGTACAAAATTTAAGAAGACACAAAAGCCTCCATATGTTTAGCTTTCTGAGATTTTCTAACCCTTAGATCCTCATCACATAGCAGCAAACTAAACAAGCATTTCTCAATGTCAAATGTTTGCTTGCTGGCGTTGGCATTGGTGGGAGGGTGCCTTTGGGTCATCAGGCATAATGGCCATGCCATTTCACCACACCCTACCCTGCAGACACCAACAAGTGTCACGGAGTGCCTTGAGTCTTTGGCCTTTATGCTCACCCCATTCCATCAGGAAATATGGTGAGATGGGTGCAGTATAGGAGAATGGGGTGAACTTTGGGGCCGAAGAGTCCAAGGCACACCTCAATGCCTCTCACTGGCTGCAGGTTGTGGGTGGGGGTGGAATGGTATGAGCATTACAGGCGACAATCCCAAGTCACACACCTGATGCCTGTCAGTCTCTACAGGGTGGGGTGTTATGGTCGGAAACCCTTGCGCCTCAGGCATTCATTGGTATTTTCACTCCAAATTTTCAACATGGGTTTTTTGTGACCCCCACCTTATGAACAGTGGCAATATCAGTTTGTTAGCCGAAAGCTGATTTTGCACAGTGACTACGGCATTTGGCACCACAGGTGTGAAAACACATTTTGAATAGGATGTGAAAAATGACAGCTGTACTGTTCATGGGAAGGTGTAAAAAATGGCAATGTTGAAAATCTGCAGTGAAAATAGTAAAAAAAACTGGTGAAGTCACGAGCGTGCATAGAAACTGCATAGCGCATCCTTAATGTAATTAGTTTGGGATTTTTACAGCGATTGTCAACACAGGCATTTTGGGACCTCCGCTCATGAACAGTGTCACCGTCATTTTCTTAATCTGTCCCGAACAGTGATTTCCCACAGCGACCACGCATTTCTGCGCAGAAAGTGTGAAAACACATTTCAGCCATGTTGTGAAAAATTACAGCTGTACTGTTCATAAGGAAGTGTGGAAAAATGCCAGTGGTGAAAATCTGGACTGAAAATATTACAAATTCGTGAACTTACGAAGGTGCATGGAAACAGCGCAATGCTCATTCATAACACAGTCATTTTAGGCCGGCCCGCCGGAGCGGTGGGATTTCCGCTTGCGACGCCGGCGACCCGGGTTTGGGAATGGACCTGGATCATCGGAGGGCGGCGGAGGAAAGGATTGAGCGTCCGATGGGCAGCTCTCCTTCTCCAGGGGAAGAGTGCGGGCAACATTCGGAGCGCTGGGGACTCCTGGCGGAGGCGGAGAACTCACGCTGCTGACGCTCAAAATGGGAGGAGAGCGGGGCAGATGCTAGCATCATTGCATGTCCCGCCTCCTCGGGAAATAAAAATGGGGCAAAAATCCCCACACCTAGCGTCTAGATGGCGCTCTGCCCCAGGAATGCCCTGATTGGCCACCAGAGCCGTTCCCCCAACCAGTTACAGTTCTGCGGCCCGATATAGGGGGTCGGAACCTCGGCCCCACTCTCTGGGGGGTAAGCCAGGGATGACCGGGGGAGTTGGCGATATCCGGTGGCTGGGGCTCCAGGGGTCCGTGATCAGAGTGGAGGGATGACGAGAGGCGTGGGGGGGGGAAAGAAGAAAATATAAAAAAAAAAAAAAACACAGTCATTTTATGAATTTTTGTCACCAGATTTTCAACATAGCCATTTTAAGACCTCTGCTCATGAACAGTGTCACTGTGATTTTCTTAATCTGTCCCAAATATTGATTTTGCACACCAACTGCACCATTGTGTGCTACATGCGCGGAAACACATTTTGGGGGAGATGTGAAAAATGACATCTGTACTGCTCATAAGGAGGTGTGGTCAAGTGGCAGTATTGAAATTCTGGAGTGCAAATATTAAAAATTCGCAAACTTACGAACATGCGTAGGAACTGCGCAACGCATGCTCGTAAAACAGTCATTTTTGGGAATTTTTTCACCAAATTTTCAAAATAGCCATTTTAAGACCTATGCTCATGAACAGTGTCACTGTGATTTTCTTAATCTGTCCCAAACATTGATTTCGCACACCGAATGCACCCTTGTGCATTACATGTGTGGAAACACATTTTGGGTGAGATGTGAAAAATGACAGCTGTACTGCTCATAAGAAGGTGTGGTAAAATGTCAATGTTGAAAATCTGGAGCGCAAATATTAAAAATTTGTGAACTTATGAGCGTGCGTAGGAACTGCACAATGCAGACTCATAAAACAGTCATTTTTGGGAATTCTTTCCAAATTTTCAACATAGGGTTTTGGGGCCTACCTCATGAACTGTGACACTGTCATTTCGTGCATCAGTCCCGAAAGGTGGTTTTGTGCAGTGACCGCAAAATCACCTTTCAGGACTGAATAACAAAATGACAGTGACAGAATTCATGAAGTGGGGTCCCAAAAACCCCATGTTGAAACTTTGGTGAAAAAATTCTGAAAAATGCCTGAGATATGCATCAAAGTTGAAAAAACCCTATGCATTCCATTATACAGCTTACCGGCACTTCCTCAGTTTGTGCTCAGCTTTGAAGAGTGCAGATGTGTTCCTGGTCCACCGAAGATCATTGTGCCAGACTCCAGAGGTAAGTATGGGGTGAGGGGGTGTGTGGAGGTAGGATGCACAGAGGGAGGGTGCTGGTGGAGGACGGGGTCAAGACAGTCAGCAAGGGACTGTTTTTTCTTTCTAGGTTTTTTTTCCTTTTAGGAAGATGACACGGGACATTTGTCATGCTGGTGTGGGCTCCCAGCATGGCAGCTGGAAGTTTGTTTTGGGGGGCCAGCAGAGCCGATGGGGAATTGGGCACCCCCGTCAGCCATAGAGAGGTTTGCCATGCTGGGGTGGGCTCCCAGCGTGACACCTGGAAGGCTATTTGGGGGAGCCAGTGGAGCCAACGAGTTGGGCACCCCATCACATCCCACAGATTGTTGCCATGCTGGGGTGGTCTCCAGCGTGGCACCTAAAACTCTGTGGGGGCACAGTGCAGCCAAAGGAGTTGGGCACCCCAGTCAGCCATACTGTGTGTGTGTGCGGGGGGGGGGAGCACATGAGCATGCTGGGGTGGGCTCCCAGTGTGCTACTTGTTGGGGGGAAGGAACTGTCTATGACAGCTCTTTCACTGCAGTGCCGACGTGTAGGCACTTTGCATACTGCTGACGTCAGTACGCAAATTGCCTACACGCCGTGGTTATTTCTTTCAACTGTACACCACTGCATTTGCAAACACTGTCATAGACAGCTCTTACATTCAATGGCGTGGTGGGGCCGCACCTGCAAAAGGCAGCAGGGCATTGGAAGTAGGGAGGCACACCTACGAATTCTCGTATGGTGGCACTATGTTTCTTGCACATGCGTGCAAGCAAACATAAAAATTATAAATTAAAGGATCCAGAATTCCTCCTGCTATCTGTACTCTTTTTTTTAACACAGTTTTACTACTTACTTCCGGTACGAACTGCACTCTAACACCCCCCCATGCCGCCGCTTGCTCGCTTACATGCTTCTGAAGCCAGAACACTATTTTGCTATAATCATTAGATTTCAGCAGAATAGTACATTTAAAAAAAATACACCAGAAATCATTGACAGATAGTAGGACACCTACTGCTGATGGCTTCTCATAAACACCTGGTTACTTCTGCATTTGACGATCACACTGACATGCTCACACTCCAGGTTCCCCCTCGTACTCAGACTCTCTATGCACAGTGCTTGCCAGTTCAGAAAAAACTTGATCTCTTTGACTGAGCACAAAATGTTAGTACTGGCACACTTGAGCATGATTCCATTCCAGTGGTCTTCCTTTACATGAAATCAGTACTGCATCTGATTTCACAACCGGGCCCATTACCTTGCCACACTTTCTCCCCATAGTGCTCTCTCGTACCCCCCCCCCCAACATAATCACATTAGACAAATTTAAAAACTACTGAAAATTAACAAGGAAATGTAACTCACCCCCAAACTGAAATAAGTGCCTGGGGGGGGGGCGCGGTTACACAGAACTACAGTGAAGATACTACAGCTACAGAGGCTAGAGTTGGGGAAATGTCCAAAGTAAAAAAAAATGCATGAAGCATAATGTAGGTGAAGGAAATATTTTAGGTAAAATAAAACCAAGCATTTTACTTTTGAGGATTTAAAGCTAATAGTTTTAATATTTCTATGAATGTAAAATACATAGACCCATTTTACAAGCACAAGAAGACATTCTGGGGATGTGCATTTGACAGTTCTCATGCACAGCTATGGTCTGAGCCATGGTTAAAGTGTAAGAAAAACTAGTGCTCTTTCAACTCCCCTCTTTTTTTTTAACTCTTTCACCTTCTTCACATCCATGTTGTATGGCTTCCAGAAGAACTGCACCACTATTTTGTCCCTTCTCAACTTTTTCTAAAAAATTGTTATTGAAAAATGTCATCCACTCTCATTAGCTTTACTAACTCTATCATGAAGGAGCTGGATCAGGGCCTGGTGACATCTGTCATCTTTGTTACCCTCATTAACCCATTATACCCATTAGTGCCATATGGCATCAGAACCATCCATTGCTTAACCTGACCCAAAATGGCCGCATCGTATGGAAAGAATTAAAGCATTCATCACTGTTACCAACCCTATCTTAGGGGCAAGTCTTTCTAACCCTAGGGTCCATGGGTTCCAGTTCTACCTGTCTAACTAGTGCCAGTCACTCTATATAGGCAATAACTCCTCTGCTCCCCTCACTGTTTGGTCAGGTAGTCCTCAGGGTTCTGTCCTTCATTTAAATTTTTCTTAACAACTTCCCCAAAGCCTTTATCTCTGTACATAATGACGTACATGGATGAGATTGTGTTCTGTTCCTCTTGACATATGACCCCAGAGTGTCATGTTAGTCTCTAGCATGAGTTTGACAACATCCAGTGCAGGTTCCTGGCTAACCAGATATCTTTGAGTGTTAAGAAAATATTTTTCAAGCTCTTTGGTAGTACACAGTGAATTGCCTTGCTCTACTCAACCCCGGTGGTGGTTTGGCTAAGTTGTCTGTTCCTTCCGGTAGCTTGGCTTATGACTAGACCATCACATAGATTTTAACCCACCATATTGATTCCACCCATAGGAAACTTGTCCTTAAGCTATAGTACAGTATCTGCACTGTATCAGAACAAGTCTTGACTTCCTTTTTGTCTACCAGGAGCTCATTCTGAAAATAATCTTCTGATGTTTGATTATGTGAACATGGTCTACTGTGCAGCTCCCAAGTTCTCCCTGGCCAGACTTGACACCCACTTTTACACCTTCGTTCATTTGGCCCTGAACTGTTCTCACTGTTGGTCACATTACTCTCATCTATCTTTTAACCTCTGTCTGACAAGCACTTTTCCCACTATGACTCCTTCAGAGCATTTTTCTTGTGTGGCTCCCTCCCCTGTTCTCCTTCCTCGCCCCCCTTCATGATCACCACCACTCAAAACCTACTTATTCAGATCTTTTGATTTACTTTGCTTCACACTCTCCTGCTCTAAATCTTTATTTGGCCAGGCTGCAGTTTCATACTAGTTTGTATGTCTGTGGAAAAAAATGTCCCCATCTCTTTATTATACTCATTTCTAGTTTTCTCAAATGTTCACCTTCATGAATTCAACACTCACTGCTGCTCTTATAACTTGTTCTCACTGTGTTCCTTTCCCCATTGTGTTAAGAGCTGCTCAGAGGTGTGGGTGCTAGTGACAGTTCGGAAACCTCTGTCAGCAAAAGCCACGGCACTCACCACTCAAATTCAAAAAAAAAGGTAGTCTAAACCAATAGTACGGTTTACCCATTTGTATTATGCAGAACAAATACAGCAAAACCCAGCATAGCAAGGAGCAGGTAAAGATCATCATATTTATACAAAAAAAGCCAAAAAATAACCCATTCACCATACTCAATTCCCAAAAAAAACATAACGTTAATTCCAGCACATACAAATAACATATATTACTGCCCTCCATCCTATCAGTTGCCGTAATTGCTGTAATTCATATAGTATACTGCAATAGAAAACATTCTAAATAACTATACATATGGCAAACTATGAGGATGGACCAGAGAGCATTTAAAAAAGAAAGCACTTACATAGAGGCCTATATCTGAATTTAATCAGTAGAAACATAGCTTTTCAAAAATCAGATAGCCCCAAGCATAGTGTTAAATATGAGAGGAATGGGGAAGAGGTGGGGAGGAAAAACAAAAAAGGCAGACAAGGAAGTCAAACTAACTAAGGTAGGTCATTCATGACAGGCAAAACAAAGTGACATGGTAAAACTGCAACCAAGTTGGTATGTGTTATTATAGCCTAAAGACAAGTGCCATTAGACTGATCTCTGACAGAAACAAAACTGAAACAAAAGTAAAACAGACATTCAGTTGTAGGATGTATACTTAATAACTGCAGATCCAACACTGGCCAGAGCCTAGGAAGACATCCCACGTCTTGCTCACAACAAGAAGTAGTAATGAGAACAGGGAGGTCCCACTAGCTATGGGGGTGGTCACTGATAACTAGGAATTGGTATTGTATGATGCAGACACATAAGTATACACACAATCAAGGTTACATGTATTGGTAATCTGCAGGGCATCCCTTAACAGAGACAAAGTTACCACTTCATTCCAAAGCTGTGTAAACTGATCTTGTGTGGCCTTAAAAATACTCATTCCTTTTTCAAGGATTGAGAGCAAAACTAGCATGGCCTGGTAAAGGAAAAAGAAGAGTGAGACAGACCAATTATTAAATCAAATACCAAATTCATATATTTATCATCTTTAAGCTAAGAAAGGCAACCGTTCAATTTGTTCATTCAAGCCCTCATCTGTGTTGTGAGCCACCAATCTGTAAATCCAAAAGGACTCCCTTTTGTTGAGAACCATTTCCCTGTTGCCACCTCTGGAACCCAGTCTCGCTCATTTCAGCCCTACAAAAGACAACGTATGGTCCTCTTTCCTCTCTGCATTTTTTGATATGCATGGCCAGTTCGTAATCTATATCTTCATTCTTTGCTGCCCTAATGTGGTCTCCTATCCTTTCTTAAACATCCTTTTGTACAGTATCTCCCACATAGTATTTACCACATGAACACATGGCCATGTATACCACAAAAGTCGTGTCACAATTAATGAAAGTGGGGATACTTATCGTCTCTTTAGTCTTAGGATTTTGAAACTCCTTACACTCATGAGCATAGGGACAATATTTGCATCTCCCACATTTCATGCAAGCTTTCTTTTTTGCAAATTGAGTAAACTTTATTGAACTTGATTAGAAAGAGTGAAACAATGAACATAGAAAGGATAAAACAGCAAGTAGTATACAGACCAGTAATGAGTAATCCTTTCACTGAGCAATATATCTATAGGTTGGTGACAAATGCACAAAAATTAACGTCATGCAAGCTTTTGGCAGTGGTGGTAACCAGGTCCCTTGTTTATTGGTAGGCTGTACTGAATGAACCAAACAATCTCTCAGATTACTAGCTCTCCTGTACACAAGTCTAGGTGGAGTTTTGGCAGTCTTCCTCAGTCGGGGTCACTGCCCAGCAAAAAACAATTATTGTTGATGATGTCCCTCACCTTCCAAGCTCTAAAACTGTAGGTAGTGACAAAATTAATCTGTTTATGACCCTGTTCCCTCTCTCTCTCTCTCCCTCTCTGTTTCCCAAATTGTCCCACTCTTTTTTAGCAAGAGGGCACTCCCTGCTTTTCTCATCACTTTTAGATTTAGCCACATCAAGGCATGTTTTACTGTAGCCCCTTTCATGGAACCTTTTTTCCATGTCTGAGGATTCCATTTCATATTCCCTTTCACTACTGCAATTACATCTAATGCGTTGATACTGACTTCTGGGGATGTTATCCACTGTGTGACACAGATGGCAGCAACTTGCCAAGAGAATGGTATTCCAATCAGTGGGCTTCCTATAAAGGTTATTTCCCACCCCACCATCCTGTTCTTTGCATATTTTTACATCCAAGTAGGGAATCTCCTCCCTACTACTGTGGTATGTAAACCTGAGGTTTTTATTACTTTCAGGTAGGTATCACCCATATGAAAAATATTTCATCAATATATCTTTCCCATACCTTTATTTTTGGGGAGAAAGGGTTTACATACTCATCTCAAATGTATGTTTCTTCCCACAGACCTAGGCAGAGATTGACATAATTGGGTGTGAAAGTAGCACCCATTGCCGTTCCCTTCTCCTGGCTGTAATACTGACCCATAAATGTAAAAGTATTGCTTTCTAGAACTATTTTACACATTTTTTTATTTATTAAAATTTCGGATAACACCTTTGAGAACAAGCTCATGTCATAGGTTCCATGTCAGATGAACAATACATATTGGGAAAGTATGAGATGGAGAATAAACAAAACAAGGAATTATACAAGACATTACAAGAGTGTGTAACTAGAGAAGTTCCAATACATGTGGCATTGTACAATATATGCCATGGTGCATATTTGATTAAAACCTGGAATTCAAAGGGTCATATTAGAGGGGGTGGGGTCTTATGAAATGACCATTTACAGGAAAATGAGAACAGACTCAGCCTATTATCTAATTATCAACAAGGTAAGGGATGGCATCAGCCCAGGGGCCTCGTCAGAGGTGAGAAGGTATGGGACAAAGCATTTTAAAGTGAGCAAGGGAACTCAGGAGATATAACGGGGGGAGGGGGGATAGAGGGAAAGCCATAGGAGGGTGAGGGGAAAAAGTGCAAGGGATCAAGATGAAATGTGAAGGAGAATGATTAGCAGCTTATAACAGTTATTTACATGCTGAGAACAGTTATGCATAAGGTCAGGATAGCATAAGGTTAGAATAAGTGCTGGTTACAAGAAGGAAGGTTATTGGAAGCAGTCACCACTGGCATCAGCAACTAGCTGTTGCTTAAGTTTAACCTTGAAAAGTCCAAGGTGGATGCTGAAGTGATGTCATGGCGCAGTGAGTTCATCCATAGCAGGGCACGGTAGGCAAAGGACCTTTGTCCCAGAGAAGTGTTACAGCAAGGTATATTAAAAATCTGACTAGTAGAGCTTCTGGTGCAACAACGGTTGATAGTGGGGGTAATAAACTTTTGCACTCCGGGGGCATTTTGCCTAAGCTTACTTTTTTTTGGACAGTAAACATGTTTGGTACATGAGTCTACCTTTGAATTGGAGCCAGTTAGCCTGAGCGTACATGTCGCAGGTATGGGACAGACGGGCTGAGCCGGTAAGGAGTCAGCATGCTTTGTTGAGTGCAACTACGATGCGTCAAAGGGTTGTTTCAGTAGCTGATACATAGATCGGTAGGCCATAATCAATAAGCGAGACAAGAGAGCTTTGAATGGCCAGGTCAAGAGCCTCTGCAGTCAAACATTGCTTATGCCTATAAAGTTACTCAATGCGGGTGTTAACAGCCTTAGCAATGTTGTCAATGTGATAGGCATAGATCATCGTACTGTCAGTAGTAATCCCTAGATATTTAAAGAGCTGAACTAGCTCCAGGGGAGAGCACTCTTCATTGGTGATAGAAAGAGGGTAAGTTCTGTGCCTATTTTGGGAGCTGGAGAACAGCAGTTTTAGTCTTCTTGTAATTCATAACTAACTTGTGCTTATGGAACCATCTTTCTACAACTACGAAATTGCTCTGTAGCCTAGATTCAAGAACCTGAGGGTCTGGATCACTGGTAAACAGGACAGCATTGTCAGTATATAAAAGGATGTGACCCTGACAGGAGTAAGGAAGGTTGTTGAGGAAAATGCTATATAAAAGAGGGCCCAAGATGAACCCTTGAGGAACTCCAGATAGGACAGGCCTGCTATGCGAGAGGGTGTTACCAATCTTCACCTGCTGTGTACGGTTGTGCAGGTAACTTTCAAACCAGGCTACGCTGTCACAAGCAAGGCCAGTGGTGGTAAGCTGTTTTACCAGGAGGGCATGATTCACTGTGTCAAAAGCTTTGGTTAAATCAATCAAAGCAGCACCGACCAGGTGTCCTTGATCTAAGGAGTCGTGAATAAAGCCTGTGAACTCCAGAAGGGAGGTAGTGGTAGTATGACCATTTCCGAACCCATGTTCCACCAAGAAATCTGTATCAGGTCACACATGTTCACCCCTCTTGTTCAAATAGTATCTCAGGGCTCTAAGTCCTCCTACGTGGGGGATGTTGGTATAAAAAGATTCTATATGTAATGTTACCAATAGACATTCATTTCTTACATGTTCAGCATCCAATATGTTTAGCATGTCCCCAGTGACTGCTACATATGAAGGTAACTCTAGGACTGATTGTTTTATATTATCATCCATGAACCTCACTAGGGGTTCACGATGTTCCCAACCCCCGAGATAATGGGTCTCTATGGTGTTTTGTCAAAGTTTTGTGGATTTTGGAGTAGTACATATATTTGTGCCCTTAAAGGGAATTCCACAGTCAGGTACTCTTTCTCTTTTAGGTTAATAAGTCCCTCAAATAGTGCCCAGTCCAAAAACCTGTCAGTTCTTCTTTTGAGGGAAAGTGTGGGGTCAGAGCTTAGTGGCCTATAAAGTTCTGTTTTTCTGTTGTCTTTTGACCGCCTTAATATTTTCATTAGTATCTATGACTACCACACTAACCCCTTGTCAGCTGGTTTGATGGTAATATTCCCATTTGCCCCAAGACTTTCTAGTGATGCCTTCTCATCTGGTCTAATATTAGTAAACCTGTCAATTAAATCCTCATGTCATAGTCTTTCTAGATCTTTCTGCTTTTATATCATAGTAAATGAAAATGAACTGAAAGTATTGAACAAATTACTTTTGTTTCTACCTACTGTAGATTTTGACTTCTTTTAAACAACCATAGCCTTGTACAGGTTGTGTAGAGTATTAAATATGTTCTGTTTCTATTCAGTGGGCAGAATAAACAACATGGGACACACTGAGGTAATATGGGAGGGTGCCCTGCAGAGTATAAAAGACCATAATGATGAAAGTGTTACTGTAATAGAAATGCAGGAGGTATTAGAAGCACTGGATGAATTTAATGCTGTATTAAATGTTAGTAGGGAAGGGGAAGAGGCTGATGTGGAAAGCAATGCAGTGGTACTCAACGGTAGAAGGAAGCCAAACAAATTTTGTCTCCCCAGAATCCAGCAGTGCTCACATTCCAAAAATGGTGTGAGCAGGACCTAGAAAGACTGCAACATGAGGATTTAATTCCCTGGTTTATTAATATTTGTGGGGATGTGATACTGAATTTCCCTCATTTGGAATCTGGCTCCTGGTACCACAGCTGTGGTGGAGGCCATATGCCCAAGGAGTTGGAGAAAATGTCTTGCCAGCCCGGGATGACCCAGGACAAAGGAGTGTGCCAGACCCAGGAGACTTTCCATTCTTTCCTGAGGCAGGAAAGTCTTACTCTGGAGGGCATTCAGCTGTGCTCCTATGAACTCCAGCACCTTCACTGGTTTTGTCTGGGATTTTTGCTCATTTATGGGAAATCCCAATGTCACCAAGGCACACTGAACCAGCTGGAGAGAGTCCTTAACCTGGTGATGTAATCTTTCTGTAACTAGCCAGTCATCTAGATAAGGAAAAACCATCACCACTGTCTTCTGAGGTATGCTGCCACCACAGCCATGCACTTTGTGAACACCCTAAGAGCAGATGAGAGACCAAATGGGAGGGCTGCGACCAGAGGGCAGCCTGAACCTTAGGTATTTTCTGTGACTGGGCCGGATTGGGATGTGAAAATATGTGCCCTTCAGGTCCAGTGTTCCCAGCCAGTCTCCCTGATGCAGGAATGGGATCACTGTGGCCAGAGTTACCATCTTGAACTTGCCCTTCTTTAAATGTTTGTTCAGGAATCTGAGATCTACAATGGGCTCCACCCCCCATTGTTTTGCCAGTGAGAAAGTACTTTGAATAAATTGGTAAAATGGACAGAGTGGATGGGCCTTGTGGTCCTTTTCTGCCATCAACTTCTATGTTTCTACAAATAAAGGCATTTTCCTCACTGGGAAGGAGGAACTCTAAATGCTCCATTTGTCTGCAGCAACATTTTGACCTCCAGTTCCAGCAGAATCTTTTCTTTTGGGATGGAAGGGGGAAGCTTCTGTGGACCTGCAGTCTGTGAAGACTTTTGAACTGCAGTGAGAGATCAAGACTCACTATCTCCAGGACTCACTTGTCTGTGGTGATATTTTTCCATTCCTGGAAAAAGTGAGCCAGTCTTCCTCCTACTTGAAATGGGTGGATGACCTGGACATGCACATCAGGGGTTCTCCTTGGGCTGGACCCCTAGTGGTTAAAACCTGGTTGGCCCTTCTGGAAGCTCTTCTGCCCCTGTCTCTAAAGTACCCTCTTATCTGAGAGTAGTCACAGGGCATGGGCATAGGATAAAAAGCATGCAGGTAGTAACTCCTACCCAGACCTCCCCTTCCATGAGGCCTATAGGACAGGACATAGAGGCCATTTCCTTTTCAGAATTATGTTTGCAGGTGGTTTTGTGCTCTTCCACCTTTATCATGTATGCCTCTGTCTTGTCACCAGACAGGGAATTATTCTCACATGGGAAGTCCATGGTTTTTGCCTGAGTGTCCTGGACAAATTAGTTGTTCTTAGCCAAGAAAATCTCCTTAGGGAGATAGCCTGGGTCATTACATCTGATGCAGTATTATTAGCATCTACTGTCACATGGAACAGGTATTTGGTAGCAGCAAGGGCACTCCAAGCCATATCTACCAAGTCCTGCACCCAGTTCCCATAGATTTCATTGTTCAGGGCCAGTATCATGTTCCTCAGGGCTTTCTGGTACTTGGTGGTGTAAGCAATGTATACAGCCTACCTCACGAGCAAGGAGGCAGATGTGTACACTTTTTTTCCCATGCTGTCCAGCTTTCTGGAGTCCTTGTCTGGAGGCTGTGAGGAGAGGGGAATCTTGGCTTTGTCATAGGCAGCCATCTGGATGACACCTTCATGGTCAGGATGTGAGTAGAGGTGCTCAGCGTCGCATTTGTCCAGCTGGTATTTCTTATCAATTTTCTTATCAAGCCCCAGAATAGAAGTAGAGGCGTGAAGCAATTTACAGGTTGCTTTCTTAAAGGATTTGTGGAGAGGCAAGAGCATCCTCTTAGTAGGGATTAGCCCCATCATGTCCAAGAAATCAGTCTCTTCCTCATCCCCATCAGATTCTTGGGTGGAGAGAGCAAAGGTATTGACCATTTGTTTCACAAAGGCATAATGTGTTGAATGGTCCTCTGGGCCCCAAAGAGGGAAATCAAAGTCCTGATCAGGGGAACCGTATGGTTCTATTGGTTCCCCTTCTTCCTCCTCCTGCTCATAATGAAAATTGTCCCCCTGGTCCCCCAGAATTGGGGGGAACCGGAGGCTGAGGAGAAACCAGTAAACCCATTATGCCTGAAAAGATTGGCAGGCTTTATTCATGTCTTCCTGAGAGGGCATTTGTGTCTAGTCCACTGGCGGCTCCTTTGCTTCTTCACTTCCATTCACATATCAGGACTGTGTTGTACGCTGTGGACCAATGGGCGTGCAGCGGTACTGTATGTTGTCAGTCAGCGGGTGGCGAGGTGCCTTGCAGGTGGGGAGCTGCCACCGGCCGCTGATGGAGGGGAGCAGGGTGGTGGGACTGAGTGAGCAGGTGGGGAGGGGGGTACCACTGGACCACCAGGGATTGTTAAATTTATAAAGCCCATGATCGGGCTTCAGAGCGGGTCCACTGGACCACCAGAGATACATTTTATTTCACAAAGCCCATGATCAGGCTGGATTTAGTCTACTGGACCACCAGGGATACTATTCTTTTAACTACACCCACGATTGGGCTGGGGAGCAGGTCCACTGGACCACCAGGGATAAGATTATTTTTACAGTGCCCATGATTGGGCATTGTAGCGCTTTGCTGAAGAGGGGCAGGGCGTGTTGGTCCCTGACGGCTGCAGCCTGGCAGGGTGCCAGGAACAAGTCAATGGGGATCAGCACACATGCATGCAAATGGGCCCATAATGACGTGCAAATGGCCCCATTTGTACCTTGCATGCATAATGGCCCCATTTGCATACCCACCACTGAATATCATGGTTCCTGCGCCTAGCATGGCTGCACTTGCACTGGCGCATCCCCCTGCTCCTCTCTTTCCACTTGCTCTGGTGCAGTGCCACTGCACCATGTGCAATGCAGGTGGCCACAGTGCCACATTCAACAGTGCTGGGCCATGTTGCAGCACCATTGAATATCGCCCAGATCATGCCCTGGTGCATCCCAGTTGTGCTGCGCCCAGTCTTGCGCCCCAACCTGGTGCAGTCTGAATATCCTGCCCACTTTTTTAAACACTGTAGGTCCAATTCACTTCTTAGGTCTGTGGTGACATGCCTTAATAGTCAGAAGACCAAAAACACTGTCCCCAGTGGGAGAGGGAGTGAGAATGTGGTCTGATTGTTAAAAGGGACTTTTTTTTTTTGAAGGGCAAGGAAAAAACAAAGACATCTTTGTTCCCTCAGACAGTGGAACCCAGATGAAATAAACCCAAATTGAACTATAAATATAATAAAAATGGTCATCAAACCCTCTCTCCTGTTTTTTTTTTTTTTTGACAGACAAAAGCATGTGGTCAGAAAAAGGACTGCCGAAACAAGAAGGAGAGTCTCCGGTTCCCACTGAACCCTGAGGAACCATAGAAAATGTAAAATACAGAAAAAATTATATATAATAGAATGCAGAAGAGACAGAGATTTAAAATAAATAACAAACCTGGTTTACACAGAAAAAATAACTCTAAGCAAAATTGCTGAGGAGAGCTCTTCAGGGCCACTTGCTAGTTCAGGCAGAGAAAAGAATCTGACATTTTGCTGCTGAGCACAGCACCACCTCAAGGTAGTGGTTTGAATTTTGTTCCATAATTTACATGTTCTACATGCTCCGGGGCAGCTTCACTTGCAAGTCTCACTGCAAAGGTTAAGCATAATGAGGGATTCCTGGGGTTTGAAATAATGTTGTGTTTATTTTTTGTAATTGGGTATGGTGAATAGGGTTTTTTATACAATGGGGGTGAGTGATAAATGAGTGTGATAAATCATGTTATTTTCACTGGGGTGTGATAAATGTAAGAAGTGACATTTATCGCACCCTAAAAGCTCTAATACCAAAAAGCTGTGCAATCGGCGCAAAACCACATAAATGGTACATTTGTAACAATGAGGCCCCATTGTATAAATCGGATACATAATGTGCGCTAGCGTGATGTGGTATGTCTAGCTCGTATAGTGACCTTCTGAAACCTCACTGTGGTTTCTCGCTTTACTTGTGAGTATTCAGAGGTCACTCTAGAGGAGTGAAGGTATTTTCCATATCACACTCGTGCCCATCATGTATCCCCTATTTTTTAGCTTTTTTATATAATTATGACAGTCTTTACCTGCTCCCTGTTGCACTGGGTTTTGCTGGGTTTGTTCTTCATAATAAAACAATGTAAACAGTACTACTGGTTTGAACTACCTTCTCCTTTGAATTTCAGTGGCGTGTTCCTTTCCCCTTCTTTTCTCCCCCCAGTCTTGTTCAGTGTGTCTCTCTGGTCCCTTGGCAACCTGTTAAGTTGACAGCTCATTTTATGCTGTAGCTTCCTACTTATTTATTACTGATGTATTTATGTATTGATGCTGAGCCAGAGCTCATTTCCAGGCATTAGCTGTATGCTTTTTTCTTCAATTTTTCACTGTATGTTATACTGGTTAATATATATGCTGCATCATCTATGCTCTGTTGGCATTTATTGTGGTGGAAAGATATGATCCTGAGTCTTAAGAATTTTATTCACGATAACACATTTAATGGTTTTCCTTTGATTGATCATCTGCAAAAGCTTGACTGTTGGTATGCTGGTTATCAGTTAACTGTTAACGCTAGGGTGGTTGCAAATAAAGTTGATTCCTGTTATACTTTATATTTTTTTATGTTCTTACTACTATTTTATCAGACACATTTCATCCCCACCCAGGTATGGAAGGAAAGGAAGAACCCAGGTCTAAAAGTAACAATATCAATCTTAACATAGTTCATTTAAATGCGCAAAGTTTGTTAGCCAAGAAAATTGATTTAGAGGCATGGGTTGCAGAGTGTGATTTTGACATTATTACACTCTCTGAAACATGGCTTTCATGGAAAACTGATGCTTCAGAATAAGATTTACCTGGTAATGGGGTCTACAAGAGAGACTGAGTGGGGAGGTGGGTGGGGGGGTGCTTAATTTTTGTTTCAAAATTATTAACAGCAAAGGAGGTTGTGTTTAGTCAGAACCGTGACAGTTGTGATTTTAGTTCAATTGAATTACTTCTAAATGGAAATAAAAGGCTGACCATTACTGCAGTTTATGTATCTCCAGGTTTTCTCAATGATGGTGTAGGTATTCTTCCCAATTTTAAGAAAATACTTCCCCCAAAAGGAAATGAATTATCTTAGGTAATGATAATTCTATATGGCAGATAAAAGTAATAACAAAATGAGGTAGAGTTTGATTGAATTGGATGTGCAACAAATTATTGAGGAACTCACTAGGATGAATTATAAGACTGCACTGAGACAATCTTGGACTGGATAGTGATCACTCAGCCTTTTCAAAAAAATTGAGTCTAGTATTCTGCTAGATTGTCTGAGTGATCACTGTTCAGTCTACTGAATGTGGAACATAAAGAAACCTAAGGTGGATCCATCATATATTACTATTAGGAAGATTTGTATCGAGAGTTCTGGTGCACTTAGTGAAGAGATTTTTGAAATAAATTAGTCCTTTTATTGATAATATAGATTAAGCTTATTCTTAGTTTTGTTAAGTTTTTCTGAAAATTTGTGATATTTTTTTCCTTAATAGAAAATTGTGGGTAAAGGGTTTGAGGAATGAATGGGTGACTGAGGATCTTGTTAATTTGGTAAGACGTAAGAATAAACTTTGGAAGGAGTATAGGAAAATTAAGGACTCTAAAAGTGTCAATTGAGTACAACAAACTTTGTAACAAATGTCAGTCAGTCTGTCATCAGGCTAAAATAAATTTCTGTAAGCACAAACAAATTGGAAATCTTGCTAATTCAAAAAAATGTTGGGCAGACTCTCAGTCATATGATGGGTAGAACAAAAAAGCTAGGACACTTTGCATTAGAGCACGATGGTGAGTTGTTAAAATCTTCAAAGGTACAAATTGCTCAATTATTTTTTTGAAAGTTTGGAAGACAATTGAAACATTTTCACTGTTAGTAAGTTTAATAATAATAAAATTAATGTTGATAAGTCTAAACCATCTTTTTTTTTTTAGATTTTGACCCCTTCTTTGGTAATTAAATACATTAGTGAACTTAATTCTAGATCAAATATTGATTGTTTCTTAATTAACTTTTGTTTAATAAAAAATGTCCAGTGTTTTCATTGCACATCCTTTCACTTGTTTATTGAAGTATTCTTTGTGTTATGGTGTTGTACCAAAAAGTCAGAAATTTGCAGTGATTAAACCAATACATAACATTAAACTTGGAATTTAATGGCACAAAAGGACTGCTTAGCCCACCCAGTTAGCCCACTTAAATCCAGTTCTGTATAACCCATTTAGATCTAGTTCTGTGTAATAAAAGCAGTTCTGTAAATCTGGTTTCAAATTATCATCCCATTTCACTTTTACATCCACTTTCTAAAGTGTTTGAAAAAATTGGTTTTGATCTGGTTAATAATCATCTGTCCAAATATAACCTCCTTACTGTGGTCCAACATGTCTTCCGATCTAAGCATAACACAGAGACTGAGAGGCGGGGCTCATGGACTATGTGCGTGGAGCCCTCAATGTGGCATCAGTCTTCATTAACTTCACCAAGGCCTTTGATCTTGTCGATCATGAACTTTTGCTTCATTCCCTATCAATAAAATCAGGTACTCACCACCTCAAATGGAAAGGCACTACTCCATATGACTTGCTGGTGCAAAAAATGTAGTTTTATTCATGCCACAAATGACCCACAAGTAAACAGAAACATTTCAGATAATCGATGCTTTATCAAAAGTTGAAAATACACTGTGAACACTCTGCTTAAATACTTGTGCACAATGATGACTTCTTACAAATTTGCATTCTATGATGTCACATGACTAGCTGAGATACAATACACACAATGATATATATATATATATATATATATATATATATATATATAGCAGATTCGATCTCAAAAAATATACAATCATCTTAACTACAGTCTGGAGGTGTGACGCAGTGCTAGAGATTATAAGTGCTATGATTTGATTAAAAGCACAATTAATAAATACAACTATGTACAAAACATATAAAAAATACACACATATATCA
Organism: Neoceratodus forsteri; assembly: GCA_016271365.2. Taxonomy (NCBI): domain Eukaryota; kingdom Metazoa; phylum Chordata; order Ceratodontiformes; family Ceratodontidae; genus Neoceratodus; species Neoceratodus forsteri. The sequence goes on from JADMNL010000025.1 coordinate 19,964,647, forward strand.
ATAACCTAGCACTACCTAATCCTAAGAGAGAAGAAACTTAAGATTATTGAAACTAGCCTTTGAAGTGCTTCAAATCATTTATTATTGCACTACTTGGAATAATTCTATGCCTTTCTAATTCAAATATATTATCTCGAATTGATAATTACAATTATGAAATGGATAGAAAGAATGCTGACTCCTGATTGGCTAAGAGGTACTTTCAGCTAGGCCATTATCCCAGCACAACAGTCTGACTGAAAGTACCTCAACAAAAATGTGCTTGAAATATACATCCAGTTCACTAAAAATGACCCATTTAATAATAACAAAAACACGTTTAAAATATACACCCAATTCACTGAAAAGGACCCATTTCATAATCGCAATAAAGCATTCCATGGGGTGCGTTATGGGGGGCTAATGGCCATCTCAGGTGGTGGAAGCACTCTCTTTCTTACCACGTGCTTCAACCCACCCAAGGTGGGCTGTTATCCCACCATAATGCACCCCATGCCATGCCTTATTGCTTAAACATAATGCATACATAGGTTAGTGTCAAACAGCGACGCAGTAATTACTAAAAAAAAAACCCTATGAAAAATACAAGAAAAATGAGAATAAATAAAGATGTCAAAACAGTTACAGAAGAACTGGAGAGATGATGGCAGCATAAGTGCACCCATCATGGTTTTCTTACCCAAAGTGATCTCGTATGCAACTGGATTTATCACCCATTTATACCAGCTGCACCTGCCAATGTCTGAGAAAACAAAAAAATAGAGATAGGATCAGAAAAAACAAGAAGAAAAGTCATTATTATTATAATCAACCCTAAAAATAATTACATTTCAGTTTCTAGCATTTCAAAAATAGTGCCAAATCATAAGATACCATTTAAGCCTGGCTAGTTCATGGTATTTACGTGGTAAATCCAAAATGCTTCCCTTTTGATCACTGAATTATTAAAATTCTCTCCCCTAGGGTTCAGGCACACCTTGTCTATTGCAGTAAATGAAAACTTATGATTTTCTGGGTGTCTTGATTCTACAATATGTTGTCCTGTGGCATAACATATTGGGTGACATATAGGAGTGGCAAGGTCTACAGGAAGATCTGAATAAGCTGGAATCTTGGCAGTACACTTGGCAGCTGGGGTTCAATGCCAAAAAGTGTAGGGTACTATATTTTGGAGCAAAAAAATCCAAGGAGAAACTACCAACTGGGAGGGGTGCAGCTGGCAGAGACTGAGGAGGAAAAGGATCTGAGGGTGGTCATCACGGGATCAATGAACAACTCTGCACAGTGTAGGAAAGCAGTGGCAAGGGCCAACAAAATGTTGGGTTGCATCGCAAGTGGAATAACATCAAGGAGGGGGGAGGTGATTCTGCTGCTGTATAGAGCACTGGTTAGAAATCATCTCGAGTACTGCATGCAGTTCTGGCACCCATACCTGAAAAGGGATATTAAATTACTGGAGAGGGTGCAGCAAAGAGCAACCAAGATAATCCACGGACTGGGGGACTTACCGTATGACAGCAGGCTAAAAGAGTTGAACATGTACTCACTAGAGGAGAGAAGGGACAGAGGGTATATGATTGAGACATTCAAGTACATGAGAAGGATAAATTGACTGGGATGGATGGGCTATTCGGGGTAAGAATGGAGAGGATCACTTGGGGCCATGACATGAGATTGGAGTCAGGAAGGTTCAGGAGGGAAATGAGGAGACTCTTGTTTACAGAGAGGGTGGTGGCAGGGTGGAACGCATTACCAGTGGAGGTGGTGGCCTGTAAAGCAGTGGGCTGCTTCAAAAGGGGCTGGGACAGGGCAAGAGGGAGGATGGGGGGGTGAGGAGGGAGGGGCAGCTGCAGAATAGGGTTGCTAGTTTCAAAATCAAGCAGACTTGATAGATCAAAATGGCCTTTTTCTGCTGGCAAATTTCATATGTTCGTATAACTCAAATTCCCATTTTCCATTTCCCTGCAGTGTTCACCAACCCAGATTTTTAGACTCCAAATGGTCATACCCACATAGAAGACCCTCCAGGTGCACTGTGCCAGGTAGATTACCCCTGTACATTCACATGTCATGAACTGCCTTAATTCACATGTACATTCAACATGGGGTTCTTGAATGTGTCTCCCTGTGTGAGGTATTCACGAACACTAATTTTTACAAGGGTAACATCCTTCCAGTCCTCTACTGAGTCATGTACCAGTTTGTCTCCTGCAATGGTGGCAGTGTACTAATGTATATTTTAATGTTGTAGCCCAGGACATTCTGGGGGGATTTGCCACAATATGTGGTAAACCTTAATCACATATGGCATCAATAATTTTTTCAAAATAGTCCGCATGGGCTAGGAAGCTAGCAATAAAATTAAACCTATTTTCTTCCCTCCCTCTTTCATTTTTACCAAACAAGAGATTTTGTCCATCTTGTTTTTCTGCATTCTCTCTTGCTTGTTTCACTACATCCTGACTATATCATTGGTGCCCTTATCAAAGTTCTCTACTAGTATGGAGTTCCTTTTAAGGTGAAGGAACTGTCCTTTTGAGATGTTGATGACAGTGTGGTGTAGATGACAACTAGATGCTAGAAGTAGTAGTGTATCACTATCTATTTCTTTCCTGTACATTTCAGTTGTTATTTCACCATTTTCTCCCTTAATAATTGTCAAGTCTAGGACATTTACCTTTCCTTGCTTGCAGTATATGAAAATCACAGATTGGGATTTGTTGAGTGCAAATTCTGAATAAATTCATCCAGTTCAGAAAGGTCACTGCACCACACTGCTACCACCACATCATCTATAGAGCACCTCCCCAAAAACAGATTCTCAAAAAAAAAGGATTATGTTTTGGATCCTGTGTATTTTCCCTCTCCAAAAACTTACATAAAAATTAGTTAAGGAGAAGGCAAACATAGCCCCCATAGCTGTGCCTTTTACTTGTAGGAAACAATTGTCCAGAAATGTAAGGTCATTGGGCCCAGTTCACAAAGCCTTGGAATAACACAAGGCGCTTGCGTCAAAGAAATACGATGCAAGAGGCTTACTGCATTGCACCCTGCATCATTCCCAATTCAGTAACACAACCTGTGCCAGTTGGTGGACTCTCTGTGCCAGCCAGGCTTGCGATGGATGCACCAATGCACCATGACAGACAGGGACTTGCTCCAGGGCAGCACTGCAGCATCCCCTTGAATGGGATTCACTAACCACACCCACAGAGCACACAGTCTGCAACAGGTAGACCAGCCTGGGGATGGTCTATGGGCCTGTGCACCACATCTGGAGCTGTCACTGGGTGGGAGGAAACCTGTGCCCCCAGTCTCCACTGCTCATCCGTGCCATCCCATGCCCCCAAAGAATCCAGAGACATCAGTGGAGCGGTACCCTTAGGGTCCCCCATATGGTGTCAGGCATGCAGCTGTCCCCCCACCCGACAAGGACTGCACTGTCCCAGTGGTGGCCACGCAGTGTCTCTTTCAGGGTCTGTTGCCACCCCTTCCCCATCCTGACCCTATCTGTCCTCCCGGTCCCCTGCTCTGGCCCCATGACCCTGCAAGCCCCCAAGGTGACCAGACAGTGGGACTCTGTTCATGGGCACTGATGCCACCTGACTGCTCCACAGCTTGTGACATTCACCTCCCATGCACCTTGACTTGGTCGCATGGCAGCAGTTGACACAAACTGAGGGACTTTACTGGCAAGACCCCTCTCAATAGTGAATCAAGCACAGGGTCCCCGGCGCATCAGAGATTGACACTAGCTGCTAGTTGCCACAGCATGTGTTGGTCCTGGGGCTGCTTCATGAATCTGGCCTATTGTATTTTAACACATGCTCTATCAGTTTTAATAAAACTTGTGATTGGGGGGCTTGCACTGGGATCTCTCTGACTTAAAAAGAGTGCTATTGCATCCAAAGCTCCCTCATGAGGGTTGTTCATATAACGATATTTAATATCTAGTATTACTATATATGTATCATTTTCTACCTCCTTGTAGGACCAAAGTGAAGTGACATAGGGTTCAATGTGGTAACCCACAAATTCAGACAATGATTCTGTAAGGGACCCCATGCCACTCACTATTGGCCTACCATGGACTTATGCGGTTTCTGGAGCATATAAAAAGTAACTCTGCTTGAATGTTTATGCAGTTCTTGGAGCACATAAAAAGTACAGTAGCTCTGACTGGATGTTCAGTTGTCAAGACATCTTTTGATTGCTTATCAATCTGTCCCTAACTGTAAGCCCTGTTAAATGTCTCATCAGTTGCCCACTTTCTATTAAACCTAACAGAACATGTCACCAGCAAGTGGATATGCTGGTGTAACTGGGAATAGAAACTGAGTAACTGAGTTGACACTGTTGCAAATGATACTGGTGTTACTGACCATAGATATTGTGTATAATTGGGAAGAGACTGACAAACTATGGTAAACACATCTAACTGTGAATACAGTAGGAGTCACTAACACAACAGGAAGGAGACACCATTACAATTGGGAGAAGACTCTGCCAGGGTGCAAAATTCCTACACATTACAGCCCCAAAGCATGCACATTTGTCTAAAGACAACATAGCTCCTCAGTGCCTACCTACTGGAGCACTTAAGGCGTTAGTGCTACTGTATCTTTAATTTTTTTCCCTCTCCTCCCTTCTTTTTCTTTCCTTCTCCCCTCAACCCTCCCCCCCCCGAGTGCCTCCACCATCTGTGATGGTGTAGTGCCAGCATCATGTGACTAAGTTCATGAGAGCACTTACTCTTGGTGGAGCAGAGTAACCAGGATTAGGAAGAACAGCATGGTAGAGAGGTTGTCATGTGACCGTAAAGTCTGTGCACTGAGAATTATGCTGATTCAGGCATGTAGCTGGTGTCACATGATAGGGGTTTCTAACTAGGCATCAGATTGCAGTCTGAAGTGGAGGCAATAATGCTGCTGACAACTGATCCCTGTCATACAAAGTGTTACTGGTTGGCATTGTTCAGCCCATCAGGATGCGTCATGGTGGGCAGCTGAGCTGAATAGGTCATTGGAGCAGCCGGTGGTGCACAGGAAAAATCATATTAAGGGCTTAAAGTCAGCACTCACAGACAATCCTTTTAGGGGCTAGTGATATGGAGTTTTAGGGACCTTCACCAGTGCAGCATAATACATTATGTGAAGTTAAAAGCACTTTTAAGGGCTTGGGAGACAATTATAAGCAGGGCCACTGGAAAATTGCAGAAAAGGTTACCAAAAATTGCGGAGCGTTTGGCAAAAATTTCAGGAAATTGTGGGGGTTCGTCTACAGACCCAGAGTGCTTTACAACAAATCTTTTAATGTTTTCTGCAGCATATATTAGTCAGTATAAATTGCTAAGTGAATACACTGACACCTGAATATGTTTAAAACATAACAGTTTATGTTCCTAAAAAGAATACTAAACAGATAAGCTATTGTAAGTGTTATCTATCTTCCAAAATTTAAAAGCACCTGCCTCATACAGTGCTAAATGATTCTATAACGTGAGCCACAGCAAATCAATATTAAATAAAGCCAGAAGAAATATTTTTTGTTGTTTCTGGCTGTAGAATAATGAAGTGTAATCAATAGCTGTTTACAGTGTTCTGCCAGCTATTCACCCACTTTGGTACAAGAAAAAATAAGCAAATAGAGTGGTGAATAATTGAGTTTTAGTAAAATGTTGTTAAAGTGTTTAATAGTCATAATTTGTAATGTAGGTACTGTACACTATTTTTGAAATTGCATATTTAAACATTAAATCGGGGGGTTATTGGGGCTGGCAGTATAATCTAGAGGTAAGAGTAACAAACTGTGAATGAGCTGACGACATCTAGCAGACCTGGATTTGATTCCCACAATCTCCACTTGCATACTGTGTAATTCTGAACAAGTCACTTAACCTCCTCAATGCTCCTGGGTTGTACCTGAAAATAGGTACTTGTGCCTAGTGGGCCTTACACGGTTACCAAAAAATGTAAAAAAAAAAAAAAAAAAAGGCTGCAATGAGTTTGTTTAGTTAAAGATAAATGTTCAGATACATTTTATGTTTTTATAAGCTTATTTTTAGACTTTAGTCAGTTTTTATTGTAGTCTCTGCATGTGAGTATCTAGGGGCAGTTGCAAAGAGTGAGATCACTGTTAGCAACTAGATTATTCAAGTTTAAAATCGACAGGGCCATCCAAAAATCCTCAGCTGTTTGAATCAAAACTAGTCTGAATGAAAGTATGCTCACAAGGGAAAAACTTGCCCTGCCACTTACGAAAGGGCTTCATAGTTAGCACCCCATTTAAGTGAATGGGATAATTTGCACCTTTTCTCCCATATTTTGTTTCAGTCTGTATGGCAACAAAAAGTTTTCTGATAGACTGCTTCAACACAAAACAAGTGTAAAGTGTTTAAGTGTACTTATGATTGATCAGTGGATCTTGAAACCAAATAAGACAAGGATTCAAAAGAAATCAGTGTCACATAAAACCCTTGCCCTACCTTGCACTGCATTGTTTCAGCCAAATTCAAGTCCGCATGCAAAATTGTCAGTATATTTGATAGTATTTTATTAAAAATGTTAATACTTTTTACACAGTTCAATATAAAAACTCAAAAACTTCCAGGACTTAGGGGCCAGTGAGAGTCCTTTTAAGGGCTGGGACATGCAGACACAGTGCTCCCAGATCGGCCAAAGCATTTTCCTGTAGCAGACCCTAATTTTTCCTGTATTTTCCCTGTAAAACTTGGGTAAAATTCCTGTAGCTTTTCCTGTATGCTCAAGCCAATTTATTTTTGCAATTGGCATCATTACAGTTGTCAATAAAATCACTACAACACGTGTTCTGGCTATTTTGAGTGCTCTTAGTTACTTTGAGAATGATGCATGATTGATACCCCGAGACAGAGTTGGTACCCTAACTTCTTTTCCATCCTTTGGTGAATGAAGGAGAATTTTTGATTAATATTTCTATGTTAAAATAACTAAGAGATCTCCTCAATCTCCTAAGTACCTCTGTCCCATCGACAGGGACTGGACACCTGAATTATTTTTTCTATCTTCCAGTGACTGAAAGGATTTTTTAATTAATATTGTATTTAAAAAAGTATCATCTCCTCGACCTCCCCCATGTACATGTCCCAGCCAAATTGATCCATGAATGATGCATGATTCTTTGATTACCCCACATACAGAGGTTTGATACCTGAATTATGTTTTCATCCTCTGGTGAATGAAAGGAGTTTATTTATATTTAAATTACTTAGATCTCCTCAACCTCCCCAGGTATACACTGTCCCAGCCAAAGCAGCACACAGATTAATGAATGACACATGATTATTATTTGCTTGCCCCAGAGACCGGTTTGGTACCTGAATAATTGTTTCATTTTATTATTTGTTCCTCTTTTTCTCTTAATATTTATATTATAAAAACAAGCTCCCATACACACACACACACACTCTGTTAAAATCCTGTTCAAAAACTCATACTGCAGATCTTATCGACCAGGCCTCCCCCAGTACATCACTCTGTCCCAATGACCATCTACTTATTTGTTATTCTTTTTCTCTTAATATTTATATAGTATTTATATTTTAATATTTATATTTTAAAAAAATGCTCCAACACACAACCTGTTAAAATCATGTTCAAAAACTCAACTCTCATTGAGCTCCTGCAAGTACACACTGTCCCAATAACCATTGACAGGGAGGACACACACCTGAATTATTTTCCATCCTGTGTCCAGTGACTGAAAGGAGTTTTTTTTGCACTAAATGTATAAAAAAAAAAATTCAGAGATTATCACCTCAAGTACACTCTGTCCAAGGCAAAAAAAGCACAGAAAATCAGGATGAAGATGTAGCGGTTATTTCATTGATTTTTAAAAGTTTTAAAACCAAGAACATAACCCCCAGAGACAGACAATTAATTTTACCTGTTTTACAGATTCTCCCATGAGAAGTTAACTCAGGCATCAGGCTCTTCTCCTGTATGAAATATTCTGGTGTCTTGGCTTGGAAAAGGCCGACAAAAGAAACAGAACCACCAGTCGGGGGGGGGGTAGTCTCAATGTGGATGCCTGACTTCGCTTGCGGCTTTTTCAAGATGATCATCCGGTGAGAACAGGCAGCTCAGGGATTAATGAGAAAAGACATTTCTAATATTTTCGTGCAGTACTGGTCCAACGAAATGGAGTGGGGACTGGTGGTGGTGAGTCAGGGTCTACTCTCTTGTGGATCGGATTAAAACGCCAAAAACACGTGGTGGCAGCGAGCTCACATGTATGAACGTTTGATCCTTGAACTCCTCTCTCTCTCTCTCTCTCACACACAGCAAAATCAGTGGCACTAAGGCAAGCAGAAAGTATAGTAAGGTCGGGAACGAACTAAACATGCTGGATAGCCAGTTTAAATATTCCCGGGTCCAGCAGTGCTTCAAAGCATTTGCGCATAGCCAATCAGAGACTGCAGTCAGTGCATGATCAGAGCATGACTGGGTCTCTGGACCAATCAAGAGGCAGGCTTGTGAAAGCTTGTCTGGGACTCTTGGCAGCAACTTTTCCCCGTGACAGTGGCAGTTTCTCCCGTAAATTGTACAAAAGACAGAAATCCTTCCCGTATCCTGTTTTCAGCCCCCAAACCCCATAAAATATGGGAATTCCCGTAGATCTGGGAGCACTGCAGACAGTAGGCAAATCATTAAAAAGAAAACCTTTTCAGAGCTTAGGGGCTAAGACCTTATTAGGCAATGCATGCTGGCATTAAAGCCATGTTTGGTGATTAGGAGCTAGTGAGTCCTTTAAAAGAATGAGGGCACACATGCAGGCAGGATACAAATCATTATGAAAAATTAAAAAAGCCCTTTTCAGGGCTTGTGGGCTATGGATTTATTAGGGCATGCACAAAGGCATTGAAGCCCATTTTGGGGCCTGGCAGCTACAACGGCAAGTCCTTTTAATGTCTGAAGGCATGCAGACAGGCAGGAAAAAAATCATTTTAAAATAAAAAAAGCCCTTTTACAGGCTTGAGGGTAAATAACTCCTTTTAATGACTTTTTGGGGGCATGCAGGTTGGAGACAATTGTTAAAAAATGCCTTTCTGAGGCAAATAATTATTTTAAGAAGGTTGTTTTACAGGGCTACCCTCTCTCCATGGGCATGGCAATAGCGGCAGGAGTACAGGAGATTGTGTGTGTCTTGGGAGCTCCTGAGGGAGGCAGGAATGGGAGATAGGAAGGAAGTATAAAGAAAAGGAAAAAAAAAAAAGTTGGAGTGCAGTTGCCGCAGCCACTTCGAAGAGTGGGGTTATTCTAGATGCCCTACAGGGGGCATGCCTTAGACAACTAGTATTGGAGCCCACTCGAGAGGGAGCAATCTTAGACCTGATTCTCTCAAATGGAGATGAAGAGAGGATCACAGATGTAGAAGTGGGTAGCCATCTGAGGAACTAGCGACCATCGAACAGTATGGTTCACAATAAACACAGCAATAGAGTCAAGCCATACAAAGGCAAGGTACTGGACTTTAGGAGGGCTGACTTTGCCAAAATGGGTAAGTGCCTAAGGAATGCACTAGCAAATGGGCAGGAAGGAGGGGTGGAAGAACAATGGAGAATAATAAAAACTGCCATCACAGAGGCAACAAGCCTTTGTGTGAAGCAAATAAACAAAACTAAACGATGTAAGAAACCACTATGGTTCTCAAAGGAAGTGGCAGTGAAGGTTCAAGAGAAAAGAAAGCTTTCAGGAAGTACAAGGAATCACAGAAGAGCAGGACAGATAACTGTATCAGTTAAAGCAAAGGAAGCTGGGAAGGCAGTCAGAACAGCAAAGGCCCAAACCGAGGAAAAGATAGCCAACCAGTTAAGAAGGGAGATAAAACCTTTTATAGGTACATCAGGGAGTGAAGGAAGACCAAGGGAGGGATAGTGAGGCTTAATAAAGGGGAGGAGGGTGGGCAGAGGGAGACTGTGAAAGGCAGAGATACTAAACAAATATTTTGCTCAGTATTTACAAAGGAAGAGGGAGGTACCTAGAACAAACAGTAGAAACACACTGGATACAGAAGTTGATACCAGCCCATTTACAGAAGAAAGGGTTCTGAAAGAACTCTTAAAACTGAAAGTGGACAAAGCAATGGGGCCTGATGAGATTCATCCCAGAATTCTAAAAGAACTAAGGGTAGAATTAGTGACACCACTGACTACCCTGTTTAACAAATCATGGGAGGATGGGGTGGTACCTGAGGACTGGAGGAGGGCAGATGTGATTCCCCTTCACAAAAGTGGGAGCAAGGCAGAAGCAGGAAACTACAGACCTGTTAGTTTAACCTCAGTGGTAGGGAAAATGATGGAATCACTTCTGAAGGAAAGAACTGTCGAGTATCTAGAGGCCAGAGGGGCACAGGACCCAAGGCAGCATGGATTCACAGCAGGAAGGTCATGCCAGACAAATCTGATAGATTTCTTTGACTGGGTGACCAAAGTAGTAGATCAGGGAGGGGCTGTGGACATGGCCTACCTAAACTTTAGCAAGGCATTTGACACAGTCCCACACAAAAGATTAATATACAAGTTAGCTAGCCTGGGAGTGGGTCCCAAGATGACAGCCTGGGTAAAAAATTGGCTGGAAAATAGGACACAGAGAGTAATAGTAAATGGAGTCCACTCTGATGAAAGGGGGGTTACTAGTGGGGTACCGCAGGGTTCAGTATTAGGACCAGTCCTCTTCAATGTCTTTATAAGCAACATTGCAGAGGACTGGAAGGAAAAAATGTCTCTTTGCAGATGACACAAAGATCTGCAACAGAGTTGATGCTCAAGGTGGGGTGGAAAGGATGAAAAGGGACTTGGCAAGGTTAGAGGAATGGTCAAATGTATGGCAGCTTAGATTCAATGCTAAGAAGTGCAAGGTAATGCACCTGGGAAACAAAAACCCAGGGGAAGAGTACACAATGGGGGGTGAGATACTAACAACAACAAAAATGGAAAGGGACCTGGGGTAGTCATATCAGATGACCTAAAGGTGGGCAAGCAATGTGAGAGGGCAGCAAGGAGGGCTGGTGGGATATTGGGATGCATAGGGAGAGGCATCACCAGTAGAAAACAGGAAGTTATTATCCCTCTGTACAGACAGCTGGTCAGACCCCATCTGGAGTACTGCATGCAGTTCTGGAGACCCAGTCTTCGCAAAGACATTGACAGGATGGAAGCTGTCCAGAGGAGGGCAACTAAAATGGTGCAGGGTCTGCACCGGAAGACATATGAAGAGAGACTAAAGGAGCTTAATATGTATAACCTCGAGGAAAGGAGGGGGGGGGACATGATAGAAACTTTCAAGTACCTCAAGGGAATCAACAAAGTCCAAGAGGGTAGCATCTTTCGAAAAAAGAGGTGTGCAAGAACAAGGGGGCACAATTTGAAGATGGGGGAGGCGGCTCAGAGGTAATTTAAGGAAGTATTTTTTCACAGAGAGGGTTGTGGATGTATGGAACGGCCTCGGAGGTCATGGAGTCAAAAACAGTGGTGGAATTCAAGCATGCATGGGACAGTCATAAGGCAATTCTAGGGGATGGGGGTAGGAAGATGTAGGCTGCTGGTTAACTAGGATCTGCAGCTTATCCAGTAGGCAGGAAAATGGGCAGTCTGGGTGGGCCAAGCGGTCCTTATCTGCCGTCAAATTCTATGTTTCTATGTTGGCCTAGGTAAACCTCAGAATATCCTGCAAACTGTGGATTCCACTTTCATTTTTCAGGCAATAGCTCATGTTTTACTCACCTCTTCTGTTTCAGTTGCATTCACCTCCATGAGTACCCAACATCTGCTGTGTCCAGCATTATGATTGCCTGAATTATGTTTGTCCTTGGCATAAACATCACTGCTTTATGGCTTAGATATCCTGTCCCACAAAAGGAGAGAGAGAGAGAGAGGTTGCTATAGTAACCCACTCTTTGACCCTCATATTCCCACCTAGCAGAGGACTATAATATGACCCCACTGTTTGTGGAATAATTGCTGAGTGTTCTGTAGAATTTAGAAGTGAATGGTGGAAATTGTTTGATAAACTGCAGAATTTTAAAAATACATTACAAAAATGTTATCACTTTGCTAGGAGGCATGTTTAATAAAAGGGATAGTCTCACTACAGAAAGAGGGGGTTTCTATAGCAAATAACTGTTTGATCCTTTCATTCTCACCTAACTGAAGACTATCACATAACTATAATACCCGTGGAATATGTTTCTGTGGATTTCTACTACAAACAGGAGAATTTTAATATGAATTGTGGAAGAATTTTATGATACAGAAGATTTCTGCAGTTTATCAAAGAAATTCTGCCATTTGCATGATTATGATGTCAAAAAGCAAAATTCTGCAGTACTGAGAGAAATTTACCCCTTTGCAAATATTAGTGAAATTCTGTGAAAATTGAGAAATTTCATAAAATTTTCACAGAAGTGGAATTTGCAAATTTCACCCAGCCCTAGTCAGGATGTACTGAAACAAGCAAGAGAAAATTTAAAAATGCAAGCTTGACAAAATCTCTTGTTTGGTACAAATGAAAGAGGGGGGAATGACAGTAACTTTAATTTTGTTACTAGCTTCTCAGTCCATGCAGGCTTTTTGGAAAAGATTAGAAACATTGGTATGTCCTGCAGCATTATCAAAATGTATCAGATACTGCAGCAAATCCACCCAGAATGTCCAATAGAAGGGTTACAGCATTAAGACACACTAGTAAACGTTTGCCATCGCAGTAAACAATCCAATAAATGGCTCAGTAGGGAATCGAACATCTGTTACCCTTGTAAAAAGTGTAGTGTTAATAAATATAGTACATGACACCAGGAGACGCATTCAAAACCATTTTGAAAGTACATTTAAAATAAGGCAGTTCATGACATGTGACAGTACAGAGGTAATCTACCTGGCACAATGCACTTGCAGGGCCTTCTATGTGAGTAAAACCATTAGGAATCTAAAAATCTGCATCGTTGAACACTGCAGGGTCACAGGAAATGGGAATTTGAGTTATTCAACAGCACAACATATTGCAGAATTAAGGCACCCAGAAAATCATTCGTTTTCATTTATGGTGATAGACAAGGTGTTCCTGAACCCTATATGAGGGGATCTGATAATTTAGTGATCAAAAGGGAAGCATTTTGGATTTACAGCTTAAAATGCAACAAAATATCCAGGCTTAAATCCACTTTACGATTCGGCAGCATTTTTGAAATGCTGGAAACTGAAATGTAATTATTTTTAGGGCTGTGTACAATATTGACTTTTCTCATTCTGTTTTCTGATCCCATCACTATTTTTGTTTCCTCAGAGATTGGCAGATGCAGCCAGTATAAATGGATGATGAATCCAGCTGCATATGAGACTGCTGTGGGTAGGAATCACACAACAGCTGCACTTATTCTGACATCATCTCTCCAGTCCTTCTGTAACTGTTTTGATACTATTTGTTCTTATATTTCTAATATTTTTTCATATGTGAGTCTCTTGATAATTACCACACCTGCTGTTTGCACACTGAACTATGCATTTACTATGTTTATAATTATCAATTTGAGATATTACATTTGAATTAGGAAGGCATATAATTATTTCAAGCAGTACAATAATATTAAATGGTTTTGAGCAGTCCAGAGAATAGTTTGAATAATCTGAAGTTTCTTCTCTGCTAGGATTCAGTAGTGATAGGATAATTATTCTGGCCTCCCTTTTGGCTGCCTACTCTTTCACCCCTGTTTCTACCCTATTCCTTAATACCTCCTTATTTTTTATCATTTAGGTATGAGCTCTTACTTAGTGGAGACTATATGGGATTGTTGTCTCTTCTCATTTCAGTAAAGCTTATCATTATGTACCTTTACATGTTAATTATGTTGACCTGTATGCATAGGCCCATATTGACCGGCACCTTCACAAAGTTTTTCCTTTTTTTTTTTTTTGCTTTTTTTGCACCGTTGTCCATTGTAATTGTAATCTTATGAAGTGTACTGTATAGTATTAATGCCCAGGACCACCTTGAAAAAGAGCTTGCTCAATGGTGTTTATACCTGGTTAAATAAAGTGATTGATTGATTGATATATATGCGTGTGTTTTTATATATATATATGTATTTATATGTCTGTACATAATTGTATTCATTAATTGTGTTTTTAATCAAATCATAGCATTTATAATCTCTAGCACTGCATCACACCTCTGGACCATATTTAAGACGATTGTATGCTTTTCTGAGATTGTATCTGATTATATGTCTATCATTGCTTTTATTGAATGTGAGCTGGTCACGTGACACCTTAGATTGTGACAATGTGCACCAGTATTTAAGGAGGGTGCTCACTAGCCAGCCCAGTGGTGTTGAGGGTTGAGGCACTGGATGCCACACCTCACACTTCACCGGTGACCTGTGTTCAGGAGCGGGCACAGATTGCCAGGGGTCAGCTGGGAGGAGGAGGATTGAGCATCCCAGGAATAGCTCTCCTCTGGGAGGGTGGGTGGGAAGACCACTGAGGTGCCGGCTCCTTGCAGCGGTTGGGGGCTGTGCAGCTTCGGGACCAACAGAAGGGGACAGCATTGTCGGTGTCTAACATGTAACACACGAAAGCATGTGTTGCAGTGTCATTGACGCCACTGCATGCCAGTGCTGGGGGGCTATCGTTACAAGAAAACCACCTTGGTGGCAAGACGGCTGCCCCGATGACACCACCATGGATGTACCCAAGTTAGCTCCATCCTGTGCCCACCCTCCTGGTCTCCACAGTGGTGGGGTAAGTACCCACTGTGAAGTGACCTGGGAATTGCTGTGATGGTGGGGTGAGCTCTGGCCATAGCCGGGGTGGGGGCCATGAGGGTAGGTTGGATGGGGGAACCAAAAGTACAACCCCCCCCCCAGCCAAGGGCATAAATAAAATAAGTAAAAAAAAAAAGAAGGGTGCTCACCATGTTTTTTAACCTTTGATAAAGGATCATTACCTATATCCAAAACACTTCAGGTTATGCATAGGTTGTTTGTGGCACCAATAGAACATTTTACATTTTTGCACCAGAAAGTTGTATGGAGTGGTGTCCTTCACATTTGAGGTGGTGAATGCCCGATTTTATTGTCTAGATTCATTTGAATGTGTCAAGAGCACCCCAGTCTCAGTGCAGGTTTTTTATCTAATATTCTGTATCAATGCTAGGCTTTCTGGAGGATGCTGTACTCTAGTTTAGAGGGTGTTTACATGATAGAATGCACTGTACTGTAATTAATAGCATCAGATCGATGTGTGAATTGAATAAATATGGTGTCCCTTAGGAGTCTATTTTGAACCCACATTTACTTTCTTTTTTAATTGAATGCCTAAGATTTGTGTTTTCTCCAAACTGTTGTTTTATGCTGATAGTTTAGTTCTAGTGATATTTTTAATTTGCAGAAAACACTACAGAGGTGACTTTGTGAATATGTATAATTGGCTTTTGAAGAACAGTTACTGAACTCCCATCAAAACTGATGGTGTTTTCAAGATCAAATAAACATGTTTCTTATGACTGTCAGATATTTGATTAAGCAGAAGAAGGGAGCGAAAGGGTTGATAACTTTTATTATTTAGAGATCTATGTGGACAGATGCTCTGCTTTTGAGATACATATTGAACATTGATCGAAACTCTACATAAAAACTTGGAATGCTTTGTAGGATCAATCAGTTTCTCATACCTGAATTGTGTAAACTGTTAGCAACAAGTTTAGTACTATTTAAATTTGATTATGGTTCCTTATTGTATTTTTCAGTTACAGATAAATTGTTTAACATATTAACTTCGGTGTACAATAGTATTTGCAGATTTGCCTCTGGATTGCCTAAGACAACTCACCATTGTGCTCCCTTTATAACACTTGATCAGCTTTCTCTAAATAAGATAGGTTTAATTACAATACCTCCATTTCCCTGCACAAAATTTGTCTGGGACTTGCACCACCATCTTCAGCTGAAAATTTTCCTGGAAGTCACAATGCTTTTCCTACAAGGTCACAATCAAAATTTTTGTTTGCAACTCCATTTTTTGCTTCTAATTTTAGACAAAGGTCATTCATACCCAAAGCCAACAATTTTTATAGCAAAAGTCCAGAATATATGATTCAGTATAACAGGCTTACTGTTTTTAAAATGCACCTATTTAAAATACTTATGGAAAACTTTGAATGTACTTGTTTAAAGTAATGTTCATTTTATTTGTGAATATTGGATTACATGTGTGTTGGATAGTATTTTTGAATGTTACTTATTCAGTGTTAAAAGTATACTGGTGGCTGTGAAAAATGGCAGTTTTGCCCACCTGCTTACCAGTTAAAAATAAAATGAAAAAAATTAACTACTCTCCCACCATCTCTAACTTTCCTCTGTAATCCCCCCCACCCCACTCCAACCCACCAGACAGGTCACAAATGGAAATGTGTCTTGGCACAGTGAGACTTGTTTCTGGCCAAAATTTGTTAATAAACAAAATGTCACTATGTGCATGAGTCTGCGTTTATGATGCAGTCTGTGTGTTATTAGGACAGTGTTCTGTTTTTGTGTCACTAGTACAGTATGTCTCTGTCTGTCAGTGTGTGTGTATTGGTGTATATGTATGTGTATGTCAAAATACTGTATGTGCATTAATCTTTGTGCATATCAATGTGTGTATATTGGTATGCTTCATTCCATATTGCTGTGTGGCCACCTCCAACCCAAGCGCAGCCACACATCTTCTCACACATCTGCCAGTTACACCAAACAACCAGCTATTGGTAACACTGGTAAACTCTTCTGTCATGTTGTAATGGATCAGAGTATTTTATAAAAGGTAATTTGGCTGAGTGGTTATTGTCCAGTGATGTGACCAAGAGATCCCAGGTATGACTACCATAATTGCCCCTTACTCACTATGTGACCCTAAGCAAGGAATACAACCTCCATTTACTTAACCGCTCTGTAATTTATCTCTATGCTCCTTAGATCTCCTTATGTACTGTATTTGGAATCCAGTTTGTATGAGAAGTGCTACTGTATGTATATGTATAACCAAATTCCTTTTCTACTGTACCAGAGGAACACTAAAGACTGCAGAGGTAGCTCAGCTGTCCAGCCATAATAAAACTCAATTTCTAGCCCTCATGATCATATTACTTTGGGTATTTTGTTTGTGTCAACTTTCTACCTCCCACCCCACTCAGGGTTCTTTTAATCATCATTTCTCATTCTCTTGTTTATTGGAACAGTTTATATATTCTTATTTAATAGCCAGCCCTCACTGTGCAAATGCACAGGGATAGAAGGTCAGCTTGAGCACCATCCTCATAGATGCAAAAGCTCAGAGAGATGCATATGCACCCTGAACTATAACTGGGCCACCTGGTAGTTGTACCAATCTTCTTCACAGTTTAGGAGTCCTCAACCGACTCCCCCCCCACATACATACACACACACACCCCCACCACCAAAGTGTCAGTGCAATTTGCAGCATGCAATGATATTAAACTGATTGTTTCTATTCTTCCCCCTATAGATCTATGTGCATCTACGGAACTACACCATCCCTAATGAGCAGCGTTACATCATTCGCATCCTCTTCATTGTCCCCATATATTCCTTTGACTCCTGGCTCAGCCTCCTCTTCATCAGTAATGACCAATACTATGTATATTTTGACTCTGTCCGGGACTGCTATGAAGGTGAGAAATGGTGAAATTTTGATGTATGTAGCCATCCATAGCCTTTTTTATGTTTTATAGAACAAACTACTGTTTTTCCCTAGATTTGTTTAGGAGTGGGCAGTTATCTTTCGCATGTGAAAAACATGCAAAATCCTGTTTCCACTTGACAGGTACTACTAGGAATATTGAAATGATATGTCTATTTTCTGTTATTGGTGAAATCTCATAACTGTATGATTGCTTATTTTCAAGTGAATCCATGGTTGTGGCATGAAAATACTATCCATTTAAGGACTGATTTTGCTTTACTTGGTCATTTTTGCACAATACGTTTTCACAGCTTTCAAAACTTGCAAAAATGCATGTCAATTTTGCATAGCATAGTTCCTTTCTATTCCCTACCTGACATTGTGGTTACCCTGACTACATTTTGACCTGATGCTATTGCCATTGCAGCCCTGTAAGTGACTGGAAGGAGTTATGCATATGCCAGGAGGCCTTCACCCTCTCTCCGTGTTTGCAGAGTTCAGTACTGCTGTGATGTACCCCTTTCTGTTCTGAAGTTGCCAAAACCAAGTTCAAATTGAAATAATGGGTCTTCCAGGAGGTCATGTTGAGTGCTGTGACTGCTTCACTGGCCACTCATAATCAAATAGATGGTAATTTCAGGTTGGAATGGACTCTAGGTCAATGGTTCTCAAGCCACAAATCCTGAGGCCTCAAAGGGCCTCAAAATATGGCCTTCAGAATTTACTGCTGTCCTCACTTTTTTTCCCCAACCAAGCCCCCTGATATACCAAACTTCTTTTCACACCATATACATTAAAAATCAGGTCCCTCATAGATTTTCTCTTGAAACATATTTTTATTTAATTTTGAAATGTAAAAATTTGTCCATTCCATTACTTTATTACTATGTCCCTAACTAGCTCTTTTGCCATAGATAATTGTGCGTATGGCCATATGTCACCATGGTGGCTTTAAGAACTACTGCACTAGATCTTGCTAGTCATTCCATCCCATAATAAGTGGGGAATGAATAAGTATAGTGTGCAGATTTGTACTCATTTGTAGGGATTCTCAACCCACTCTACTACCCAGGGTACCCTGTGATTCTCTTGGTATACAGAAATGTGTCTGCAATCTCCTTGAAGGTCTGTACTATATTCATATTCACTATGTATACCAGTAGACTGTTCCATAGATTCACCACCCACTGGAAAAAGAAATGCCTCCTAATGTGTCCCATTTTTGTCTAATTCCATGCAGCTGGACTTGACATGTCTCACTGCAGATAATCCTATACTGTTGCTTGCACGCAAGTGAATACGGAGGGAATAAAATTAAGCAGTAATGTATGACAGGGTATGTGTTGTATAATAACATAACGTGTCAGGTGAGCTGAAGCACAAGAGCACAGGTTGAGTGCATTCAACACCCAAGGAGGAAGAGATCAAGTTGGGACTGGGGGCCAGTTTGGTGCAGTGCACATGTGCTTGGAATGCTAGCAGGTAGTGAGCAGGGACTGAAAAGCCAATTGAAGTGTTGGCGTCACTTTACTCTTTCTTGTCTTTTTTTTTTTTTGTGAAACAGCTCAGGAGCCAAAATAAAGTTGTTGGTTGCTTTGTTATGCTTGTGTGTGCCTGCAGTGAACATTTTGTTACAAAGAACCACATTTCAGAGGTGTGTCACTGTCTGGTCCAATGCAGCTCAAGCTAATGACCAGTCCAGCTGATCATGACACTGTTCTCTGCTTGCTGAGTAGAAACATCATGTGCAGGTAGTTCAAAGAGGATGCCACTCCTATCACCACCCAGCAAGCCAGATAACACCCTCCCCAACAGCTCAGCTGCTTGCCACCCCCACCACTAGAGTAAACCAGAACCTGGTGCCACCATCAGCAGTTGGGATCATGAACTATGAATCAAAATTGATTAAAAACCTTCTGAACAGTTGCCATAATTATTTTAGTTGTGATTTGTTCAACTAGAACAGCTGAGTCAGCTTTTCCCTTCCCCACCCCCTCACTCCACTCCTTTGTGCTTACTGTGCTGTCTGGCTTGCTTCCATACAGCTCCTTGCCTCCTCCAGTGATTGTTTCCTAGCTAGTTTGTGTGCCTGCCTGAGATGTTGCCTATCAGTGCATTTACAAGGCAATATGACTCATGAGGAAGGCTAAGATAGTAGTGCACACTGCACAGAGAGCACAGTAAGACAGAGCAGTGGGTGGTGCTTGGAGATGCAGTGTGCACAGTGCATGTAGAGTTGTGGACAGGTATTTCAGGATCCAGGGATAAGGACAGTGGAGTGGACTAGTGCAAGTTATGTCAGTGTCAGTCTTCTCTGATCATCTCAGCACCACTCAAAGACAGATGCTGGGTGGGTTACAGTGACAGTGCAGTGCCAGGCCATGAGGTAGCACTGTTCAGGGCAGCAGGTAGTAATTATAGGGTTGGGGCAGGCCAGACAGAGAGCCAGAAGTGAGAAGTACCACTGCCCAAAGGAAATGCAAGCGGACATTTTTGGCACATGTGACAGGTGTACTCAAGCTCAGAGTCCTGACCTGGGCCAGTGGCATATGGCAGAAGTGATGTGTCTAGGAGGGGTGAGAGTCAAGTCACGTAAAGCACTAGACAGGACACAGGAGTTGGAGGAGAGACTTGGTGACAGGAGTCAGTAGAGGTCTTGAGTCATAAAACAGGGCTTGTGTGTTTTAAGGTGCATTTACACAGCTGAGGAAAAACCTCAGAGTTACACTCCATTCATCCCTGCTTCTCCCATGCTGATGCAGTTGTTGTGTCTACACAATCCCTTTCAGCACTGATTCGAGACATGCTGGAGAAGGGCCTTGAGCTTTTTTTAAACATTTGTCATGTCCTCGTTTGAAACTGTCTGCCATGCCCTCGTTTAAAATGATCATTTTTAAGGGGGAGCAGAGTCTGACAATCCTTGTGTGTCATACCATTACGTTGCTGATGCTGTATTGCACACAGTTTGGGGAAGCAAACATCATTCATATAAATTGAAGCCTTTTCTGTTTGCTTTTATATTTTGTCTTTGTTGACTTCGTACTTTACGGGGCTTGCAAATTTTCATAAAGAATGGGAATAGTGTTGTAACTCACTTTACTGCCTGTTTGCTGACACCAGGTGCTGGAAGTATCGTATGGGCTTTCTTCAGTCCCCCCCAAAAAAAATATATGAGGTAATTTCATCCATGTTGGGAAGGCACTGTGCCGTATACTTGTGTGTTTTATGAGAGCTCTACACTAGTTGTAATGGAGTTAGTAAATTGCATTTTGGTTGGAACTAGTATAACCGAAAAGTGTTGGTGCTTACTGTGGTTACACTTATCATACTTGTGCAGAACTTTAATTTCCTAAATAAAATTCAATAAACTGGATTTGCTTCCTTCATGCTTTATTGGAAAAGACCATCATAAATGGATAGGTGATATTTGTGACATGAACTGACATTTAAAGATTGCATTGCTGTACTTAAATCTTTTACTGGAGCAATTTTAATGCAAAAAAGAAGGAATCATGGGAGTCACAGTTGAGGATCAAGGATGCATGCATGTTGGAGCCAGTCCACATGGCAGCTTTACCACATGCACCGTTGACTATCCCCAACTCTGCTGAGGCTTCAGAAGCGAAGTGATGAGTGACTCACCATGCTCAGGTAAGTGTCCACACTGCTACATTTGCACTGCAGCAACCCGAGCGCTCAGCCATATTTACAGTGCAACAACCTGAGCGCTTGGGTTGCTATGGTGCAACTGTAGCAGTATAAACAGGTCTTTAGGCCTACTGCTCCATGCAGCACAAAGAAAAGGGAAGGTGGGACTTGACCCTACCAGTGAGGAAGGGAAGGAGGGAGGCAAAGCAGAGTAAGGCATGAACAATAGGTTGATTGGACCTACTTAAATGCAGCCCCAGATGTGGATATTGCAGTTGTTTATTTCACTACCTCCCTTCTGGAACTGCAAAATAAGTACTTCCCGAAAATTGTAAGAAGAGTTAGAAGAACAGTAAATAAATGTATAACACCCACCTTACTCTGTCTAATGAAACTCAGGGACGTAGCTTAGAAACGTTTTAAAGTAACTAACACTGACACAGATTTTAATAGTTATAGGAAGCTTGGAAATGAATGTAAAATAAAAATTAAACAAAGTAAATCTAAGTATTTCCATGATCTTCAGAACTCAGGATTATACAATCCCAGAAAGTTTTGGTCATCAATAAATTCCCCTATAAATCCAAAAATCAAAGAACATGCTAAAGTATTCCATAAAGATTGTCATGAGTTAACAAATCCACAAGAGATTTGTAATGCCTTTATAGATAAATTTCTTTATTTGTCTATATGCACACAATCTTTTGACCAAATTTCTAATAAGGACATTTATTCCACTAAAAATTCTGATGTATGTACTATTTTTTATTTTAGAGTCATAAAGCCACACCAGGTTCATAAATTGTTACAACATATATCAGATACTAGTCCAGGGGATGGTGAACTGGAGTCAAGGTTTTTAAAACTAGCTGCTGATTATATTACTTATCCACAGACTTTAATTTTGAATTTGTCATTTCTTGCAGGCTGTCTCCCTGATCAATGGAAGCAGACTGTGATAAAACCCATTTGCAAAACTGGTGGCACAGGAGATATGGACAATTATCATCCAGTCTCCCTGCTTCCACCACTAGGTAAAATCCTTGAAATATTGGTAAATGAACAAATCATTGAATACCTTCAGTCTGCTGGCCTTGGGGCACCCGAGCAGCATGGCTTCCATAAGTTTCACGGCACTGGTACAGCCCTGGCCAGGTTCACAGACCCCACCACTGTGGCTATGGGTCATGGCTTATTCATTGGTGCTGTGTTTGCGGACTTTTCCAAAGACTTTGATTTAGTTACCAATCTCAAAAACCAGCACAACCCACCAACAAAAGAAAAGGCATATGACACAATATACTGTATGTCCAAATGCTTGCAGTTTAATAATACAGTATTAAACACAAATGGTGCAAACTTCACAAACCTCACAAATGCTGATAGCACAGGCTGGGAGAACAGGGCAGGGTCCAACTGACTTCTACCAGTTTCACAGTAGCATCTGGTAACCGGTAGAAGTCAGTTAGGCCCTGCCCTATTCTCCCAGCCTGTGCTATCAGCATTTGTGAGGTCTTTGAAGTTTGCACCATTTGTGTTTAATGCTATATTATTAAACTGCAAACATTTGGACATATATTGTGTCACATGCCTTTTCTTTTGGTGGTGGATTGTGCAGGTTTTTGAGATTGGTATTGTGATTTTCCTAGAGCACACCCAGTTGTGGGGCGGCTGTTCACAGAGTGTTGCTTTGATTTAGTTAACCATCACCTGCTGCTCAGGAGCCTGAGGAACATCGGACTGGTGGATTCTTCCCTTGACTGGTTCCGTAGTTATTTAACTGGATGGTCCCTGAGGGTGGGCTTTAGTAGTAGTTTATCTAGTTGTAGGATGAAGGAACAGGGAGTGCCCCAAGGTTCTGTCCTTGGGCCTCTCTTGTTCACTTTGTTTATTTACACCATTCCATCCAAAATGAAACACACAAATTGTTTGATTTATGTGGATATTATTTTGTATTGTAGCTCAGCCTCCATGGAAGCAATAAATAATAGATTAAGTGAGGAGTTTTGTGTATTGGGTAACTGGTTAACAAAAAATCAGGTATCCTTATATTGTAAAAAGACCAAATGTATGCTATTTGGTTCCAGACAGAGATTAGATAAAGCTTCTGATCTATGAATAATTGATTCTTTTGGAAATAAAGTGGATTAGGTTACCTAATTTAAATATTTGGGAGTCCTGTTGGATTCAAACTTTTTCTAATCTTTTTTATTTATTTATTTAGCTTTGTTAACCAGGTATGTACACTAGACAAGACAATTGCCTATTTTCAGGTACAACCCGGGACAGTACAGGAAATACGACATGGTACAACAAGGTACACATTAGGCAATTACACAGGGTCATGGCAAACAGAAGCCACAACAATAGTTGTCAGGTACAATGGTCATAGCAGCTACATTGGAACACCAAAGCTGCAAGCAGCACATTATATACAATTCGTCATACAGTTTGAGTCCATTATATACAAGATTAAATACAATATACATCCTCAATGGGGGGGGCACCATTGGGGCAATACCCAATGTCACAACCCCACTCAGCAGGTCTGCCCTCTACTCCCAAAGTGCCAACATCTGAGCATAGAATTGTGAACAGTTAACAGAACAAGGTAACTCTCTTGTCTGTTTTGTGGGTTCAGGTTACCTTTGTCCCAAGTTCTGGAGGGATTCAAACTGATAACCTCTTTTAGCGTACCCAATTGTCAGGCTTGGGTAATTCTGGCTCCGGGGGGCCAGATATCTTTGCCTACAGGCACCTAACCAGGTATTACAAAATGAACCCTTAGAACTCTATGCAAGACCGAGAGAACTCTTATCTGTTTCCCAGTTTGATACCACAGTAAGCTCATGCACAGTGTCAACTATAACCATCTAAGCTTCACTTATAAAAAAATAGAAGTTTCAAGGCACACCAGGCAGTTTCTGTTTTTAAAATATATATTGTTACTTTAAAATAGGTAAACAATAGGAAAACAGTCAATATGGAACAAGATATCCCAAAACATACAGTCTTAAAAACAAAATAGGTTTAAAAGTGCAAATTCCTACAACCCATACACTCAGACTGGTCTTGTCTAATGTATCCTTACTTTTTTAATCTTTCAGTGCTTTGATGTTCCTCTTTCTCAGTCAGAAAATGAATGTCTCTCTCTGACTCTAAGGTCTGCTCAGTATACTTAAAAGCAGTCTTGAGCCGGCCTTCTCTCTGATGTCACCTCACTCCGCCTTGGTGTATTAAAATTTACATTTTATAACACAGGATGTCCTAATAAGATATTTAAAACAAATAGGTGATATTAGTGAATCTCCACTCTTTATGTGACTTCCCCAAACCAGTCTGTGATCTGCTTCACACAGACATCAAAGTCTCTTTGATGTAATTCACTGGCTTCCTTTGACAATACTCCAAACAAATGCATATTGGACTTTCCAATTTAGTTTGGGACCTGCTTCATACAGACATCAAATTCTCTTTGATATAATTAGCTGGCTTCCTCGGAAGACACCCACAACACATGCATATGCTCCTTTTCATCATGACACCTAGTGCAAATCAAAGGATTTCCCTGAGGACGTCATAAATGGATATTTTAGTTCCTGGTTTCAAAGCAAATTGACAAAGTAATTGCATCTCAGATATCTGTAGTTTAACCTACGTCCTGTCCTTTGAACTTATACCTGGGAGGGTTTGATGTGTCAATTTCAGCAAGACAGTAGTTTCTCCTGACAGACACTCTGCTACATATTTTATATTGCAGAAAAAATATCATATTGAAATCAGAACCAGCTGTCCACGTGCCACAATCCTCCCTACCTAGACTGAATTTGGGGGCTCTATCCCCTGCATGGGATGAGCTTCCCAAATCAGTTCACTCCTCATAGACATGAGACAACCCATCTGAGTTCTGCTTGGTCACTCCAGCCCTATGTAGAATGGTCATGTCATACCCCTGCAAAGCAAGACTCCATTGTAGCAAACTACCATTGTTTTTCCCCATCTGCAACAGCCAAACCAGGGGGTTGTGGTCAGTCTGCATCACAAAATGCTGTCCATGCAAGTATGGCTCCAATTTCTTTAGGGCCCACACTATGGCAAGACACTACTTTTCCACCATGGATTATGCTTGCTCCCTGGGAAGTAACTTTTTACTCAGGTAGGCTATTGGGTGAACCCCTCCCTTGGCTGGATGTCTGTCTCAGTACTGCCCCAATACCTATGTCTGAGGCATCAGTCTGAACTATAAAAGGTTTGCTATAGTCAGGACTTGTCAAAACAGGAGCACTGCACAGTGCCTCCTTTAGTTTGGAAAAGGCTTCCTTACAGGCTGGGCCCCAGGTAATTTTCTTGGGCATCCTTTTCTCTGTCAGATCAGATAGGGGAGCAGCCAGGGCACTGTAATTGGGTGCAAATTTTCTATTGTACCCTACTGTCCCGAGAAAACTCCTGACTTGCTTCTGAGTTTCTGGTCCTGGATATGCCTGGATTACCTCTATTTTTATTTGGTTAGGATGGAACTATCCCTGGCCTGCCACATACCCAAGGTATGCCACCTCTCCCCTGGCCACCTGGCACTTCTCAGCTTTGACAGTGAGCCTGGCCCTCTGTATCCTGTCCAGCATTTCCCTAAAGTGGGATAGGTGTTCCTCCCAGCTGATACTAAAGATGGCAATGTCATCCAGGTATGCCACAGAGTACTTCTCAGCACCATTTAACACGTGGTTCACCAACCTTTGGAAAGTGGCCGGGGCATTCATCATTCGGAAAGGCATTACTTTAAACTCAAATAAGCCTATCAAAGTGATGAAGGCTGACCTCTCCCTAGCTCTGTCCATCAACTCTACCTGCCAATACCCCTTTGTCAGGTCAATGGTTATAAGGTAGGTCACCCCTCCCAACTTGTCCAGGAGTTCATCCGTCCGGGGCATCGGGTAGGCATTTGACTTCATGACTGCATTCAGTCCACAATAGTCTACACAGAAATGAGTTGACCCATCTTGCTTGAGTACAAGGACTATGGGTGAGGCCCAGGGACTGTGGGATCTCTGGATTATCCCTAAATCCAGCATCTCCTCCACTTCCCTCCAAATGTCCTTTTGGAAAGCCTCTGACACCTGATATGCTGTCTGCCGTATGGGCATCTGTGTCTCTGTCTCAACATTGTGTGTCACTAAGGGGGGTTAGTCCAGGCTTGGCGCTAAACAAGGGGGAAAAGTCTGCTAAAACCTCCCTTACTGCCTGGATCTGGCTCAGGGTCAGCTGGGGAGACAATTTTACTGCCTCCACATAGGACTCCCATTTATTCTCTTCCAGCAAGTCCAGAAGGGGGTCTCCTTCATCCATCCCCTCCCCATGACTACACACTGCAGACACCATGTCAGCCCTATTTGCATATGGCTTCATCATGTTGACATGGTACGTCCTTTCTGTCTGTCTTCAGTCAGGTAACTCCACAATGTAGTTCACGTCATTTACCTTCCTAGCCACTTTGTACAGTCCTGCCCACTCAGCCTGCAGCTTGTCTTTCTGGACTGGAATAAGGACCATGATTGACCCACCATGTACGAGAGAGCTCTGGCTCTGTGATCGTACCACACTTTTTGTTTCTGTTGGGCAGCTACCAGGTTGCTCTGGGCTGTCCCCATAAGCTCCTTCCACCTTTCCCTAAACCTAAGGATATAATCCACAAAGGGAGTTCCCTGGGTGGCGTACTTGCCTTCCCAGTCTTCCCGGATCAAGTCTAGGGGCCCATGTACCCGGTGCCCATATAAGAGTTTGAGGGGGGAAAATCCTGTCGACTCTTGGGGCACCTCCCTGTATGCAAACAACAGATGGGGAAGGTATTTCTCCCAGTCCCTCCCATGCTGTTCAGCAAACACCCGGAGCATTGACTTTAGGGTACCAATGAATCATTCCACAAGTCCATTGGCTTGTGGGTGATACGGTGTCGTGCATCTCTGCACCACCCCACACTTCTCCCATAAACATTTCAGCAGGTCCAACATGAAGGAACCTCCTTGATCGGTGATTACCTCCTGTGGAAACCCAACATGGGGAAAATCCCAAGTAAGGCATCTGCCACTTTGTCTGTCCTCAGAGAGCATAGGGTGACTGCCTTGGGGTACTGGGTGGCATAATCCACCACAGTCAGGATGTATCTCTTCCCTGAGGAGCTGGGGGTATTTAAAGGCCCCATGATATCCATTCTCATCCTCTGGAATGGATCCTCCACTAGGGGCAATGGAATCGGGGCAGCTTGGGTCTTCTTGCCCACCTTCCATATTTCTTGGCACCGGTGACAAGACCTGCAATACTCCTTCACCTGCTGGGTGAAGTTAGGCCAGTAGAAATTCTGGGCCAACTGCTACATTGTTTGTGCGATTCCCAGATGACCAGACAAGGGAATATTATGTGCAATCTTGAGCAACTGCTCACGATACCCCTGGGGAACAACAAGTTGCCTGCCTAGCATTTCTCCCTCTGTCTGTACTGCCTGAGTATACATAAATCCATTTTCCCAATAAACCTTATGTCTGCCATCACCTCCCTGTGTGCTGTCCGAGTCTGCCCGAGCCCTCAGCTTCTCTAAACTACGGTAACTTCTATGAGCAGCTGCAAACCCCTCACACATTCCCAAGGCATGGGACAGGTCCCCTTCAGTCGCTAAACTAGGGTCCCTAGCACTAGCGTCAGGGCACTCAGGATCACTGTCAATCCCAACCCTTTGACAAGGGGTTACCCCTCCCTCTTCGGAGTAACCTTCCGTAGCTGTGTGGTTACTTGCTACTGAGGGAATTTCTACCCCCTTTTTATCAGTTTCCCCATCTGGAGACACAGGTTGGGGAACCAGCCTCTCAGTGGCTTCCACAATGGTTTCTGTGGGGTTCAGGGAACTACAATTTTCCCTTGTTGCTTGGCTATGGTTAACTGCACATACCATCCCCTGTTGGAGATTGTTACCCAGGATCACATCCACTGCTAATGTTTTGGCTACAGCCACCTGTTGCACAGTTCCCCCTGTTTCACCCCAGTCCAGGAGAACACTGGCCAGTGGCAATGTTTTCTCTTCACCAGTGAACCCTTGGACAGTGATGTATTTATTGGGTATAAGCTGACCAGGCTGTACCAGATCTCCTTTCACCAATGTCAGGGATGCCCCCGTGTCCCTTAACCCCTGCGTCTGTACACCATTCACCATGACTGGGTGCATGTGTTTCCTCATGTTCACTGGCATGCTTCCAGGAACACACAAACAACCCATTTCTTTTCTAGCACCTGGTGGTGTATTATTGCTCACCTTTTTGGGACACTGTCTGGCAATATGCCCAGTTTCTTTACATAACCAACATTCACTTCTCTTTTCAGAAAAATCTTCTCTCGGAAACCTGGGGCTAACTGATTTTGGTGGAGGCAGTGAGGGTTTTAGCTGCCCTGAAGGAACGCTTTTCCCTTTCTGCACTGCCACGCCCACCCCATTTGTTCTCAGAGCAGGTCTGCTCTTGGCATAGTATTCCGACAGTTCAGCAGCCTCTAACACTGTTTTGGGATCTCAGTCCTCTAGCCAGGTTTTTAGCTCTGCTGGGCAGGCCCAATAAAACTGTTCTAATAAAATCACATTTTCAATTTTATCAACAGAGTTTGCCTCAATTCCTTCCCACCAACATTTTAAAAACTGACATTGTTTCATGGCTAGCTCCTCATAGCTCATATCAGGGCTTCTCCTGAGCTTACGGAATTTAGCTCTGTACGATTCAGCAGTTAATTTAAATGTTTTTAACAGTGCAGCTTTAAGTTTGCTGTAATCATCACTGTACTCATTGTCCATTTTACCCAATGCATCCTGAGCGTTTCTGGTAAGTAGTGGGGATAGCTGGAAGCTCCAGGACTCTCTAGGAATTTTAGCCTGAATACAAACTTTTTCAAAAGAATTTAAAAAGGCATCCATATCCTCCCCCTCTTTAAATTTGGCTATTAATTTGGAATTCAATTTGTAACCCAGTCCTGCAGTCCCAGTTAAACCCAAGCCACTTACCTACTCTGGTGCCGCTGGTCAGAGCTGTATCTTCTCCAGTTCATGTTGCTTCTGGTGCTCCTGCTCCTCACATTCTGCATCTCGGTGTTCTCATTCTCTCTTCTCCTCTGCAGCTCACTGGTGCTTACACTCCTCATGGTCTGCCTCCCGCTGTTCCTGCTCTGCCTTATGGCATTCTCACTCGGCCTCATGGTCCACCTCTTTCTTCCCTCACTCCCTCTTCTCCTAGAACTCCAGCTCCATCCAGTGCAACTCAATTTGCAGCCTGAGCACTTCCAGATTCAGGATACTGGTGACCTTCCCCTGCTGCTGTGGCCCTTCATTGACAGTGGCCCTGCTGTCATCCTCACTGGATCTGAACACAGCACTGGTCACTTGCCCTGCCACACTTGAGGTTTGGTCCTTTCCAGTCATGGTCGGTGACTCACTGTTCAGGGTATCTGCTACCATCAGGGCATCTATGAGGTTCTGCTTTTTGGCTGTCACTGTGAACGGGAGTCCTCTGTCCTGCACAACTGCTTTAAGTAATCTACAGTGTGCCTGCTGTAGTCAGAAGACATCTTCATCCCTGACTACTGCTACTCTGACTGGCACTTTAGAAAAAAATAAATAAAATGGGTAGGAACTTGACTGTAAGCCAAGGGATATAGTTCTGTTTCCTTTTGAAATAAAACACTGCCTTTTTTGTTCCAAGTGAGTTGAACAGTCTCAAGCTGACACGCTGAACAATAAAGCTTATACCACCAAACTTTATATGCCACCGCTGCCAACCAATCTCTCACAACCCCACTCAGCAGGTCAGCTCTCTACTCCCAAAGTGCCAACCTCTGAGCGTAGAATTGTGAACAGTTAACAGAACAAGGTAACCCTCTTGTCTGTTTTGTGGGTTTGAGTCACCTTTGTTCCAAGTTCTGAAGGGATTCAAACTGATAACCTCTTGTTAGCATACCCAATTGTCAGGCTCGGATAATTCTTTCTTCAGAGGGCCAGCTATCTTTGCCTACAGGCACCTAACAAGGTATTACAAAATGTATCCTTAGAACTATATGCAAGACCGAGAGAACTCTTATCTGTTTCCCAGTTTGGTACCACAATAAGCTCATGCACAGTGTCAACTATAACCATCTAAGCTTCACTTATAAAAAAATGAAGTTTCAAGGCACACCAGGCAGTTTCTGTTTTTAAAATATATATCTTTACTTTAAAATAGGTAAAAAATAGGAAAACAGTAAATACAGAACAAGATATCCCAACACATACAGTCTTAAAAACAAAATAGGTTTAAAAGTGTAAATTCCTACAGCCCATACACTCAGACTGGTCTTATCTAATGTATCCTAACTTTCTTAATCTTTCAGTGCTTTGATGTTCCTCTTTCTCAGTCAGAAAATGAATGTCTCTCTCTCTAACTCTAAGGTCTGCTCAGTATACTTAAAAGCAGTCTTGAGCTGGCCTTTTCTCTGAGGTCACCTAACTCCACCTTGGTGTATTAAAATTTATATTTTATAACACAAGATGTTCTACTAAGATATTTAAAAAAATAGGTGATATCAGTGAATCTCCTCTCTTCATGTGACTTCCCCCAAACCAGTCTGTGATCTGCTTCACACAGACATCAAAGTATCTTTGATGTAATTCACTGGCTTCCTTTGAAAATACTCCAAACAAATGCATATCATACTTCCCAATTTAGTTTGGGACTTGCTTCACACAGACATCAAAGTCTTTTTGATGCAATTAGCTGGCTTCCCTGAAAGACACCCAAAACACGTGCATATGCCCCTTTTCATCATGACACCTAGTACAAATAAAAAGGATTTCCCTGAGGATGTCATAAATGGATATTTTAGTTCCTGGTTTCAAAGCAAATTGACAAAGTAATTGCATCTCAGATATCTGTAGTTTAACCTACGTCCTGTCCTTTGAACTTATACCTGGGGGGTTTGATGTGTCAATTTCAGCAAGATAGTAGTTTCTCCTGACAGACACTCCCCTACATATTTTATATTGCAGAAAAAATATCATATTGAAATCAGAACCAGCTGTCCATGTGCCTCACCCAATCCCTAGGGTGTAGAGATTGAGTGCAGGACAGAGACCCTGCAGACAGGCAGAACATTAGGAGGAATGTTCAGTGCAGGGGGCCAAGTGAGTTTATGGAGGCTTGGGACCTCCACACAATGAGGAGAGCTTTAAGTGTCTCCACATGAAGGTTCGGAGGCCAGCCTGGGAGGGAGCAGCAAACCTGGGCAGGAAGGGAGTTCCATAGTCTGGGAGTGGATGAGGCAATGTCTCTGTCCCCCATTTGAGTGCATGTGGCTGGGATCCTTAGAGCAGCAGGGCCCAGGGATCTGAGGGAGTATGAGGGGAAGGACGCAGGAACAAGGAGCTCTGCTAACCCAGGAGGGGTGCCAGTACCAAGGACCTTGCCCATGAAGCAGCCCAGGACAAAGTTTAAGTGATTGGATGAGGAGAGCTAATTGAGCTCACTATACAGATCACAATGGTGGGTGAGTCTAGGGGCAGCCAGTGTAAAGTGGCAGATATTGTTGTAGGCGACGGTCCACCTGGCGAGGTGAACTTTGGATGTACGAGCAAACAGGAGAAGTCTGTAGCTAAGGGAGGGGAGAAACACACCTCTAGCCAGTGCAAGGCAAGCAGCAGGAGTAAGATTGCTCTTTGCACTATAGGCCAGACCCAGCTTGCAGTTAAAAGTTCTGCAGACATTAAGGATATGGAGTCCAAGGTTGAGCTGAGGGTCAAGTGTAACCCCAAGGTATTTGATGAAGTTGGTGATGTGTACTGGGGCTCCATCAAGACCAGTGATATACAAGGGTGCAGGGGAGGCCTTTATCTTGGCCAGGGACCCAAAGAGCATGGCCTGAGTTTTATTGAGGTTGAGGACCAGCTTATAGGACATTATCCAAGATTGGACACTCCTAAAGTCCTCACTCAACTGGTGGTTTATTACCCCAATGTCCCTGGAGTGGGTTAGGATGACCAGGTCATCTGCATATAGAATGGACCTGTAGTAGGAAGAGGTAGCAGGTAAGTCATTCACAAAGATGGAAAAAAGCAGGGGCCCCAGGACCGAGCCTTGGGGAACACCTGAGGACACAGCTGTGGTGTCCGAGAGCACTTTGCTGTATTTGATCAGCTGCTGTCTGCCCTGCAAGTAGTTGGAGAACCAGCAGAGTACAGGGAATGACAAGCCAAGTGACCTAAGCTGAGAGCAGAGCAGAGCATGGTCAACTAGATCGAAGGCTTTTGATAGATCAATGAAAATGGCACCAGAGAGTTTACCCTGGTCCATAGCAGTTCTGATCCCAGATGCCACAGTGACTAGGGCTGAGGATGTGCTATGCCTTTTATGAAAGCCATGCTGCTCAGGAGACAGAAGCTCATGAGCCTGGATATACTCCATGAGTTGCCCCACCACAACTTTTTCAAGGAGTTTACTCATTGTGGACAGTTTGGCTATCGGACGGTAGTTATCTAGTGACTTAGGGTTGCCCTGCTTGAGAATGGGAACAACCCTGGCCACCTTCCATATATCAAGGATGACCCCAGAGGCTAGGGATTAGTTGAAGATATGGGCGGCGATGTGTGAGGCCCCAAGATGGAGAAGCCTAGGTTCCATGCCATCATAGCCAGCACTGGAGAAGGGGGAGAGACCATAGAGCAATCTCTGCATCTCCTGTGCTGTCACAGCCTTGAAATAGAATAACAGTTGGGAGGTGGGAGCCACTTGTGAGGAAGAGTCCCGGTCACTGCTATCACCTCCACAAGAGGAGAAGAGGGAGGTGAAGGCAGACAGGTCCGAGAAGTGTTTGTTAAATGCGTTAGCAATGTAAGTGGATTGTTACAACTAGTACCACTGATGAGCATATCAGTGGCCTCACCCTTGGAGGAACCACTAACTATGTTTTTTATATTTCTCCAGAACATCCTAGGGTCTTTTGCTGAATTCAGCAGTGCCACCTTGCAGAATTCACTTTTTGCAGCCCTGATCGCTTTCTTACACTCATTCCAGAGCCTCCTGTACTGCTGAAATATGGCCTGGTCCATTGTGACCTTGAAATTGGCCCAGCACTTATCCCTAGCCCTCATGAGGGCAAGAATTCCCCCGTGCAACCTCTTTGTGGTGGACCCCCTTACCCTCCACCTGATGAGAGGGGCGTGCTTATCCTGCAGCTTCCCGAAAGCCCTGAGAAAATGACTGACTGCTGAGGCTGGGTCCTGGGCATTCCAAACCTCAGACCAGTCAGTATGCCGAAGATCACCATGGAAAGACCCCAGGTCAAACCTGGAGAAATCCTGAATTTGGATGACTTTATGTGGAATTCTTAGGAAGGGGACCTTCCAGACACAGAACACCGGGGAGTGGTCAGAGATGGAGTCAGGGAGCGTTCCAGGAGAGCTAATCCTCTCTGACAAATCTGTAAGCCGACAAGTAAATCAAAAGCTGGGAGCCCTATCTAAATTTCAATCCCCACTTACTCTACAGGCAAGGATGGCAATAGCAAAGGGTGTACTTCTTCCTATTTTAAATTACAACTCTTTTCTTTTTACAGGTTTGGCCAAGCAACAATCATCTATTTTAACTACAATATTTTACAGTATATGTGTGTACAGGGCCTTACATACAAGTTACCATTTTCTACTTATCAGTGTGTACTGTACAAACATTCAGGATGGCTTCCACCAAGGCTGAGTAGTTTGTATAGCCTATGTTGTTTGACGGGTAAAGTCCTTCACTAGAAGGAACATTCTCCCCTTTATTCATCATTTCACGTTAAAAATAATGACAGGGAGCTCCATTCCAGTGAAATGGTTAGGTTTATGGTGCCTAAAACAAAAACTAAAATGAGAGACTGATCTTTTTCTTTTAGAGCAGCTAGAAATTGGAATGAGCTTCCTGGGTTACTTTTTGGTAACATAAGCCATCAAATTTTTAAAACTAAACCAGGGCTGCAGTAATGGGGGGAAAAGTGGGGATGCTGTCCGGGGCCCTGAGCTCAGGAGGGGCCCACCTGAGGAGTTGGCATTACCCCTGGCATTAACTGGTTTGGGAAACAGGGGCCCATTTCAAGGGACTTGTCTTGGGACCCAAAATTCATAGCTGCAGCCCTGAACTAAACTAAGGAAATATTTTCTTAGTCAATTATGTTGTAATTGTTTTTGACTGTGTCAGTTTGTATTGTATTTGTGTTTATAGTGTTATTATATGTAACATCATGACTGTATTTTTATGGTCCCGGGTCACTCATGAAAATGAGCCTTTGGCTCATTGCATTTACCTGGTAAACAAACGTTAATAAATAAAACAAATAAAGGAACTAAGGAACCAGACTCACTGTGGGTTGGGAGGACGAACTGACAACTGCCTGAATGACAAGTGAAAAGTGAGAACTTGAAGAAGGCAAGCAGCAGGCTAGCCAGGTGGTGCCAGGCCCAGTTGAGAATGGGGGGGGGGGGGTCAGTCAGAGTCTAGATGGTCTAAAGCAAACCAAAAAGAAAATGATGTGAGTGAAAAAAAATAAATGTTGTACATATACAGTATTATATATTTTTGAAGGGTTTAGATTAACTTAAACCTGAAGACGTACAGAAAATAGAAAAACAAAACAACTTAAAAGGCATAAGGCAAGCAAAAAGTGTATTTTCAGTTCTCAGTAATAGTACTGTAAATTAATTTTTGAGTTGACTGGATTAGTAGTTCATTGGCTATTGGCTGGTTGGCTAGCAGCAGCAAAGG
Source organism: Neoceratodus forsteri (assembly GCA_016271365.2). NCBI lineage: Eukaryota > Metazoa > Chordata > Ceratodontiformes > Ceratodontidae > Neoceratodus > Neoceratodus forsteri. The sequence goes on from JADMNL010000025.1 coordinate 19,999,798, forward strand.
AGCTAGGGCAGAGAACCATATGGCTGTTAGAGCAGAGGCATCAAACACCATGATAATATAATGGCATCCAGGCACATGCCACACAGAACATATCATTTCATGGGTAACTTAATTTGTGTGCTGTGTTTATGCTAGATAAGCTTAGGCTATTGGTGGTCAGTTTTAGTGAAGTTAAAATTCAAGCAAATGCTTTTGCTAAGCTAAACTAGTTTGCTCAGTTAAGTAAAATTATTTTAACCTAAATATCTGTTATGTCTTAAAGCTGATGGGCCCAATTCAGGAACGGGCTCAGAGCAATGCAAGGGACTTTCATCAGAGGGTCGATTGCAAGGGCCAACATGCGGTGATTGGTGCAGCGCCTGCAATTCATAAAGGGTGCCTGCCACAACCTCCGACCCAAGCCCCTTGCATCTTTAGCACCATGGTAGACCAGCCCCCCCACCGTTCTAACTGTGTGCCAGTGGGAGAGCCAGCTTATGGGGCTTGCGCCAAAACGTTGGTGCAAACTGCTGCAAACTGAGTAAATTGTCGCAACTGCACCAAATGTTACTGAACTGGGCGCAGCTGCAGAAGATGCATTGGGTGCAGTTGCACCAAAGATCGGGGTGGATGCAGAACTTGACGCAAGCCCTGTATCATCCTTCTTGAATTGGGCCCCAAATATTTATACTAAGCCTGGTTTAAATCACTACCGTGACTGGTGAGGATCTTCTTCTTCTGGGTATTGCTTGCTATGGGTATTGAGTGTGCTAGACTAGAGGCACCCTAGTCCTCCCTCCCCTGCCTGTTTGCCTCACCTTGTATGGTCTCAAAAGGCTACATGGAATCAGGGGTATCACAGTCACTAAACCTGAAGGTGGTTCATATATCCAAGGTTTACATTAATTGTGACGTGCAGTGCCTTCCTGGGAAAAATTGGGGCACGTGCAGTGTGCTCTGGTGTTATGTTAGTACAGCCCTGGTTGTACTGCCCTTTGCTATTTGATCACAATTCCTGAATCATGAGCATTAATTATTACTTGTGTGAATATTTCTAGTAGAATTACCAATAGCCTAAGCTTATATAGCATACACACAACACACAAATTGTCTGCTACCCATCTTTCGGATGAGACGTTAAACCGAGGTTCCATCTGCTTGGATTGGTGGTAGTTCAGGTGGATGTTAAAGATCCCATGGCACTTATCAAAAAAAGAGTAGGGGAATTTCCCCGGTGTCCTGGCCAAATTTCCCTCATCCACTAAAAAATACCACCAACAGCTTAATCTGGTTCAAGGTCAGTTGGCATTCATCTGTATCCCCCTCCCCCGGGTCGTGCCTGAAAATAGGCAGGATTTGTCTAGTGCACTTACCCGGTCAACAAAAACTAAATAAATAAAAATAAATACAAATTCTAATAATTACATTTTTGGTTACACTGCTCTAATGTTGCACTATTATATGACACTGGCTGGTTGATTATCCTGGGTGCGGTACATTTCCTGATTATTATGAAGATGTAGCACAAACATGTCCATGGTGGTAACTAACAAAACATGCATCCTGCCACAAGGAAATTTAGAAACAGTAAGAGCTCAGAGAGGAGCATCTGTGCCAAGCTTCACCTAGTCCCATTTGGAACAGGAGGACAGCAGTAAGTACATAAAAAGATTATAAAGTGGCAGAAATTGAAAAGATGGGTTGAAGGTTCATCATTCAGTTGAGGTCATAAATTTCAAACTGTTTGAAAAGGTCCATCTGGATGTTGTGTAAGTCAGTCCTAATTTATAATTCTACTGACTCCAAGATCAAGAGTAAACCAACCCAGTTGTAAACAGATTGTCTTGGATTCTGTCAGCAACCTGTGGTTTGCATGCGGCTCTCCCTGAGATTTCTGTAGAAAAGCACTACTAGTTAAGGAAATGTATTGTATTGATGATTTCGATGCAGGAAGAGGTGGGGGCAGTCTGAGGTTGCAGCATGAGGATGACCCAGGCCAGCAGGACTGAAAGTGAAGACAGGCTAAAGTATGGGAGTGGGTAGAGTTTCAACTATGGACTGCAGCTCAATGAACTTTGGAAGCAGGCAGCGTAAAGGCATCACAGGGGGCCTGAATGGAGGCAGTGTGTAATGTGAACAAAAGCAGCATTGCACAGGTTTCAGTCTCGACCTTATAAGCTGAATTCTCATCATAACAGCAGAAAGAGCATTAAGTGGGTAAGAGAGTGCCTTTGCTGGCCAGCACATCTCCTTCAGATATCAGATGTCAGTTGTGAATGCTGTGGTGTGTGTCCGTTAGCACTCAATGAATCTTACTGGGCCAAGTTTATAGTAAAAAATTCTGCATGCTTCAGTTGCAAAGAAGACATTCTTAGTGAACTTCAGGAATAATCTCTAGGACTGCTGGTTAACAAAAACAAGACTACTGGTTAACAAAAAAAAAGAAAAAAGAAAGATTCATTAGTGCAGAAAAAACTATCTCAGACAAGTTAAAAGTGCTAAGTCACAGCACGATGTTAAACTACAACTTTAGTCTTTCATCTCCTGTCTTCAAGAACTGTATCTCAATCAACAGGTACATGTCAGGGTTAATGGCTCTCATTCTACACCAGTACAACTGCAAAGAGGTACTCGACCAAGTTGCCCTCTGTCACCTCTTCTTTTTGCATTATATATTGAGCTGTTAGCCATTACCTTCCATACTAACTTGGAGACAGTGTCCAGTGAACACAGTAACCGTGATTGAGCGCTTTCAAAAAGGGTGACTCAATCACGGAGCCTGTGTTCAGGACTACCTGACAGGGTAGAGACCGGATACCTGGGTGGACGAGGTAGGGTGACGGGAAGCTTATGCGCGTGTACACATGCACACACGAGTGGAGGGAGAGGAAGGGAAGGGGAGGTATGTGGGAGGGGACATGGCAGGTAGCTGCCAAGCTGGTCTGCTAGCATGGTGGGAAGGGTGGTCAGTTGGGGTGTGCAGGGTCCTGGGATCGGGTCCAATGCGGCACATTTATTTTTGTGCTGGCAGGCAGCTTGTTTTTTTTTTAGTTTTTCACACACCCCCAACATGCACCCCCCTGGAGCTGAGAATCCTTAAGTGGAGGGGGTGCGGGGAGTGCAGCTTCCCACATAAACGTAGAATCCTTTACCGCCTTTTAGTTCGCAACAAGTGTACATCACTGTAATTCATTTTCGGTGATGTACACTCGCCCAAATGGCCATCACTATTCCGTGATTGCCGTTATCACATAGAACCCTTGGAGACAGAGGGAATACCACTGGGGGGCATGGAATACAAGGCTGCATTATATGTGGATGATGTGATTCTTTCTTTCCTTAAACCAGATGGTTCCATGCCACTTACCTAATCAGTTCTATGATAATATGATCAGTTAATGGGATTTTCTTTTGAACCTCTGGAAAACAGAAGTTTTCTCCTAAATTATAATCCCTCTCATTCTCTTATCTAGGACATACCTTTAAAATGGTGTAGTACATGACTAAAATACCTTTGTATATGTTTCTCGAAGGACCTAGGAAATCTGGAATTGTTTAAGTATGAACCACTCATGGTGGTGCTAATGGAAGATTTTCAAAAATGGGAACAACTCCCTGTGTCCTTTTCTTCTAGAATTGAAACAATTTGTATGAACGACCCACCACAATGACTGTATCTGTATCAAAGTCTTCCCATATTCCCAGCCTCATACTACTTTGCCTCCTGGAAAAACAACTATTTTGAGGTTTATTTGAAGGGCCTCTGCCCTTATCTCCACTATTTTCTTTTACAACTACTGTTCACTAGAGGAGAGGTTAACCTTCCTAATCTACTGCATAATGCTAGGGCCTCCCATCTGTGTTATTATATTGACTTGGCTTCTACCTTAAGGTGCCCCACAATGAAAAAATATCAAATTCACGCTTAATGATATGTATGATATAGGACCACTTCTTTTTACTAATAGAGTAACTTCCCCTCCTATAGCTGACTTCATGAACCTTACTGCTGCTACCCTGCAGGTGTGTCAGTGCCTTATGCAGCATCCTAAGCTAGCTCTGGTCTCATATTTCAGCAGGGTACTAACAGTGGATGGTGGCTTTCTTCTGATTCATATAGCTCCCACCTTTCATCAGTGAAGAAGGTTAGGCCTCTCAAATGTATTCCAGTTTATGGACTCCAGTGGGGTGCTTCCCTTAGAAACACTTCAAAGCTTATATGATCTAACTGAAGGGGAACATTTCCGATATCTCCAAGTGCAAACTTATCTCCTGCATGAACAAGCAGATCGCACTAGACTACCTGACCCCTCCTCTCTCCTACTTACAGTGATTTTAAATGCCTTAAAGGTACCCCATGGACTCACTTGATAAGTAATCTCTTTTGTGGGATGCAGGAGCTTTAGCAAGGTTCAACTCAATCGATTTTGGATCGCTGAAACAGGGAGTTGTGTATGGAGATTACCTTGATAATATGGTCAAAATTTGCACTCCCAGCTTTGAAGATAACCTCTACTAAAGCATGAAGAGAGTTTGCCTGGAAGTATCACTTTAGGTACTTTAGAACTCCAACAGTACTAGTTAAGTTTTTGTGGTAGCTGTTGGAGGGGATGTGGTCAAGCAGACTACTCTCACATTTTCTGGAACTGTCTGGTTCTTACTGTTTATTGGCAGGATATAGTGGTGCAATTGGTAGAGCTCTGCTTTCCACGGGTGCTAGTTTCCTCTTCAGTAATATTACTATCATCACCAGGGTATACACATTTCTCCGTTCCCTGGTATATGTTTATTTATTGGCAGCTAAAAAGGCCATTACTCACCTTTGGATGCAGACGGGTGATCCCGCTGTCCAAATGTGGCAGGCGATACTGAGTGACATGTATGCAATGGAAAGATTAATGGCAGCCCTTCATAACAGATCTTCCCAATTCCTGAATAGATGGCAATGCTGGATAGCATATTACATTTTTTTTATTTATTTATTAATTTTCGGATTAACACCTTTGAGCCAGTGACTCTTTTACATAGGTTCCATGTCAAAACAAGCACAGGCAATATACAGTACAAGTAAACAATAAATACGAGAAAGTAAATACAACATGAAGGCATAGGAGGGCAAAATAACTGAATAAGGCAGCACTATTGTACATACAAAATGTGTGGCAGATAACGAGTGCATGATTGGTGTGAAAATTGATATTTGCAAATGTTATAACCCTAAAGGTGCAGCCAGTAGGCCTTGTGAAGAGATGTGGGAGACAGGAACAAGAGGCAAGAAAGCCTCAAGCCAAGTTTCATGACTGGGGCAGAGTAGGTTGGTAGGAAAGAGAGCTCAGCCAAGTAGATTTTCATCAGGTTTGCAGGGGGGAAATTGGGTTTATCAGGTTAACAGAGGGTGGTTGGGGTAGGAGGGAGGAGAGGAAGCTAAACCAAGTTGACTTTTGTCAGGTTAGTAGGGAGTTATAGGGGTTTATCAGGGTAGCTGGGGTAGATGGGTTAGGAGGGAGGATAGAAAAGGGGTGGAGATGGGAGGAGTGTGTGGGGCTGGAGTGGTGGGTTACGGATATGGGTGGGGAGGGAAAGGGGGAAGTTATTTCAAGGATAGGATGGTGGTTGGGGGAGGGGTCATCAGATTATGCAAAACAGTCGCAGGAGGCACGAGCAGCAAAGTAGTCACAGAGCTTCCGTTTAAATGGGACAGGGGTGGCTGACTTTGCAGCCTCATTGGGCAGGGAATTATACCATTTTGGGTCTCTGAAAGTGAAAGACCACTGTCCTTGTGATGTACGACAATAAGGAACTAGAAGGGTGGAGTTGTCAGAGCTTCTGGTGTAGTGGATATTACAAGATAGGCTGAGGAGATTCTGCAGACCAAGGGAGGCCTTCTTTACAGCAAGACAGGCATGATAGGAAATTCAACCCAGCAATTGTAACCAATCAGCCTGCTCATAAAGATCAAAAGTGTGTGTGTCCGTGGAGCAGCCCCTAAAAGAAGTCAGCAGCCCTTATTCAAAGCTATTGATATATGCCTTAGAGCAGAATCCATTGCAGCTCCATAAATCACTATCCCATAATCTATTATGGAGACAATTCAGCTTTGAATTGCTAGTGTAAGAGTTTGATCTGTTAAACAGTGCTTACGCTTGTAGAGGAGTCCTATGCGGATATTCACAGATTTGGCAAATGCAAATAGATTCAGAATTTGTACCTTAAGTAAGCTGATTATGGTTGAGATAGTTTTATGTTCTAAAGCTTTTGGCCCATGATTTTCTGATTGGGAAGTCAAGTTTGCACTAACGCTACAAAAGTACATCCAGGTACCTGGGAGAGTGGTGGGACATGCTCCTTTGCTTAAAACTAATCACGAGGTATATTTTGCTATGATTAGGGTATGTAGAATTTGTCTACTGGTGACATATCTGATTATTATATTGTGTACGCTACAAAAGAATATTAAATGTGGCTTTGATGTCAGCTGTGTCCTTAGCTTCAATAATCTTCAAATTAAAAAATTAAAACTTCAGTGCTTTTAAGGGGAGATATTATGTTCTCTGGGAAAGTCAAGTGCTGCTATTCAGTGTTTGAAAGGCTGTTGAAAAATGCATCTTTAAAGTTGATTTTCAAAATTTTTCTGTTGAAATCTTTCAGGGCATCATTTGACTTTCATCTTCAGTGATTTAAAGGGGTTGATCTGGGAGACAGTTAAGTGCTATTCGGTCAGGTATAAAACTAAGTCAGATTAAAAAGTCAATGTTGTGGAAAACAATGCTTAGCTTATTGAGTTCAGCGATTAAAATGATCATATTCCCAGTGCTTTCATGTAAGAAAAACAGCCGCAGTACTTTACAGTTTCTCAAAGATCTGCTCACTGTGCCCCTTACTAAAAATATGTTTATTTTATACATGCTGTCCAGCTTAAAAGGTATGTTCCCTGTGCTCTTCATTTAAAGAAAACATTCTTCCCACCACATTCATTGTGGAAATGCAACACTGGCACAGGAAATGTAAATTGTCAGACTTACATTTCCAAAGGAAATGTACCATCAGTGTCATTGTTTTGAACCCTGCTCTGTGGCTGTTTCAAGTGAGGTCTTTGCTGGGGCTCGGCGGCAGGCATAAGGTGCTCTCCACCAAAGTCCCCCTCAGAGTGTTGGCCACTCAGCCTGTTCCCCCTCAAGAGTATGCTGTTGCAGACACAGTTGTGCCTCCCTGATACACCCTCCTCAACATCCTCACCTGCTAATGCCACAAAGGGAATATTAGTTGGGTCACACTGGCACACAACTAACCCGTGACATCAGATGCTGGCTGCAGGACAGGAGGGCAGGACAGTAAGTACTGAAGGCAATGGAGGGGCAAGCGAGGAGCTGTGATCTAGGAGGAGGCACTCTGCAGCCCAACTGGCCCTGATGCCCTCCGGTCCATGACAGCATGGCCTGGATCATCCAAGAGCCACCGGCTGGGAGTGACAAGCCCTCATCAACATTGTTGCTGCAGCAGTGCGACTGTGAGAGTAGTAAAATGGTGGTCTGCACTCTTGCTGTGAGGTACGGACTAATGTTAGAGGCAGCTGCCCCTTCCCAACTCCTTCATATAAACACATGGACGGACAGTGCAATGACCCCAGTGGGGCCGAGGCCGGTGTTTGCAGTTGAAGGATTTTGTTGCGCGCATGGGCAAAGTTTGTGCTGCACCAGCATTTGTGCCTGCATTAGGCTTACAACCTGCTATATTCAGAAGCATAGCACCAGTGCTAGGCCATCTGAATATAGGGTGGCAATGGTGCAGTGCAATCGGGTATAGCACATGCAGCATAGAGCAGTGGCACAGCGCTGCACAGGGAATGCAGGAGGGTGTGGTTCCAGAAGGAGCCATGAGTGGTGTAGCCCTGTGCAGGAAACAGTTACGAAGCAACATAACAGGTGTGACTGTGAGTATGCAGGAAGAGCACCAAGGATAAACACAGAATACAGCTGCATCAGTAACAAAAGTACATTTTATTTAGAAAATACAGCAACAGGCCAGTACAAAACCAGGTAACAGGGAGGATATACAGGGATGGGAAGCAACATGTGATAGGTCAGGTCCAAAAGGGGGCATCACAAGGAGGGCTGTGCTGAAGGCAGGCTCTTGGTGCTGATGGGGTGGGCATGGTGAAGGAGGCACTGCCAGGTGCAATCCTTGGGCCACTGTTGCCACTGCTTGTACTGCCTCACAGATGGTCTCCAGCCTCCATAGTATGAGGCACTTGTGCCTCACTATACACTGCAGGATGTCACTATGGCTCTCAATCTGTTCAGGATGCCGGTGGTGGTCTGGACTCTGCTGAACACCTATGGACAGAAAGGAAGGGAAATCAGTCATGTGTGCACACAGGATGGGGATGCAAATCATGCCCAGTGAACACTGACACTGTCAAGCAAGCCAGTACATGCACCACCATGCCAGTCGGGTAGGACAGCAAGCCATCCCTCTCAATGGACTGGATGTGGTGCACCATGTAAAGCACCATGGACCCCTACACGGGAGTGATGCATGGTCATGGCCATGCCTTGCAGCACATTTGGCAGGCCAGCTACGATATACAGACACACCATCAGGAGGCATGGAAGATGTACACCAGTGGCACAGGCCCCGGCACCGCATCAGGGTCTGTGGGGCCTAGGTATGTCCCAGGGACATATTGAGGCAGCCACATACCCCACATCCACAGACAAGGTATCCCACACCCTGGTAACCCCAGGTGTGCTGGACATGAACAGCTATGACCCCTCTCTGGGTAGCAGCTGGAACAGGGCACAGGTACACACGCATGGGACACACAACACAGCTGCACAAGAGTGGGAACAGATGGTGGCACTGTGTGCAGGCCCATGGTGCATGTTACTGTTGTAGTGGTGTACATGGTAGACTACAGGACCCACCATGCACCTGCTGACAGAACAGTGGTGTACGTTGCACTGAGGTTGAATGTGGCTGATGTCTCTGACAGCACCTTTGCAGTGTAGGTACAATGTAGCCAGAGTGGACATGGGCATGGGGATGCCCCGACATGTCATAGATACATAGATACATAGACAGTGTCGGCAGATAAGGGCCTATGGCCCACCCAGTCTGCCCATTTGAGCTTGTAAGTTCAGTTTATGTTTTCCTAGAAGTCTGCTGCCCCTTACCCCTGACCTCCAGAATTCCTTTATGTCTATCCCATGCATTCTTAAATCCCCCGTGATTGTTTCAGCCCCCACCACTTCCTCTGGCAGGGTGTTCCACTTGTCCACCACCCGTTCTGTGAAGAAATTCTTCCTCATGTTTCCTCTGAATCGTCCTCCCTCCAACTTCATCCCATGCCCTCTAGTCCTGGAACATCTTTTTTGCTTAAAAATAGTGTATTCCTGTACCCTGTTCCTCCCTGTAAGATACTTGTATGTCTCTATCATATCCCCTCTCTCCCTCCTCTCCTCCAGGGAGTACATGTTGCCCTCCTCTGAACCTTCTCTACCCTGTCTACATGGGTCCCCCAGTAGGTCTGTGGCAGCCCTATATACCCTGATGGTCCCTGCATGTAGCAGCTGTATTGTACCTGACCAGGGCTGCCAGGTCACGGTAGCCACAGTAATAGTACTGGCACAGCACCACAGTAGCCCAGTGATGCTGCTCACATGTAACACTGTGGCATTCTGAGCCCAGCCCCAGTGATCCGCCATGGGCATGTAGACACTGTTCAGGTGACCTCCTCACCCTACACTGACCATGGGATGTCCCCCACAACAGGACCTGTGCAAGGCACCAGTCATGTGTCTCTGCCACAGCCAACATGTGGCCAGTGGTTTAATATGTACTGAATCACCATAGCCAAGTCAACACGGTGTCTCGTGGACACCACAGCTGCTGAGGTCAGAGGCATGCATGCCTGTCCCCTGGGATGCACCACCCCCCAAAGGCCCCAGTGCCTACCACCCCATGCCAGTATGACAGTCTGGTACTGCACTGCTGCAGCATGCCACAGACCACATGTGGCACCAGAGAGGCCAGCGACACAGGGGACACACAATAGTGGGCATCCAGGGCACACGGGCAGCCACAGCACTATATCAACCACACACAGATGGATACCTATCACCAATTTATCCAGTGGCCACAGCCCCAGCCATAGGATGATAGGGGTCCACCACCCATGGGGTGGCCTCACCATGTCCAGTGTGCACTGACACCACCCCCTGTGACAGCTGTCTAGTGGCCCATGGTACCCATAGCCACACAATGGGGGCCTTGGCACAGCATGGGACAGGTACATGGGTGACATGCCTGCAGCATGGATGTGGCATAGTATGTGACTACCCACAACCCTGGGCACATACTTCTGTGGCATTGCCCCTAGCATGGCAACACACACAGGGACACACATTGCCAGACAGTGGCACTGGTGACATAGTATGTACATATGCTGTACTGGACGTTGCTGGGGTACTGTGACAGGACACAGGTAATGCACCCTGTTGCAGCACACACTGCCATGCAACTGATGAAGTGATACCCTTTCCTATTAAGGTAAGCATTCACCCCATCACCAGTGGGTGCCTAGATGGTGACATGGGTGCAGTCAATGGTAATGAGTACAGATAGTAGATACACAACTTGATGGAACTGCTGCTTGGTTACTGTGTGCTCTACTGGGGAGCTGGGGAATATGGTAAGCTCACCGACATGTAACAGCTGTGTATCTAGGAACTGTCCCAACAGGCATGAGGTGGCTGACTGTGAGATACCAGTGGTGTACCCCACTGGTGTCAGAAGTGTTCCTGTGGCCAGGAAACACATTGCAGCCATCACTTTTAGCTCCATAGATAACGCATGACTGCACTGGGTGTCTGTCTGGAGCTAGTCATACAGGAGCTCACAGAGCTGCCTAGACATAAGCCTGTTGAGCCTGTGCTGGCCCATGAGCTGGTCATCACTAAGGACTTTAAGTATGGCTTGTGGATAGTACTGTCTGTGTGTAGCATAGTGCCTCCATGGTCTACGTATGGGCCCAGTGAGGGATCTGTCCTCTCCTCCCTCTGTATATCCTCCGGCAGCATGTACAGTAGGTGTGCTCCCCTGAATTCTATCTTGAATGTTGGCTGCAGTATCTCTGCTCACCTCTGGGGTTTGCCTGGGTTTAAGCTGACCTTTTTATAGTCAGAAATTGTGTGGTGCAATGGGACCTGCACTATGCCTATTGCATTGTGCTGCACCTGTATGCATGGTCCTGCTCCCCTTGCAGGCTGGTTGAAGTAAATTGTATTGTATTGTATTGTATTGTATTGTACAACCCCCACCCCCTTGATGGGGTCAGAGCCTAAGGCAGGGTACAGTTCGTGCCTATGGGTACTTAGAGGGTACAGTTCATGCCTTGGTAGGTACTTATCTAAGGCTGGAAGGTTTAATCCTGGGCCACTCTCTTGGGACCTGCTGCTGGCAGGAAGTCACCATGGGCGGGATGGATATAAGCGTCGGCACGCAGGAGTTAGAGGATGTTCGGGAGAGTTCAAGAGAGGAAAAGGACTGAAGTGAGGGCAGTTGTCCACTCCAGTGATTAAAAATATTTTAGGCCACAGAGAAGTGTGAGAGACAGAACCAGTGGAAGGATGTGGCTGAGGCCAAAATTTCGAGCCCGCCATGTGGGATCCATATGCCACCTCGGTGGGACTGGAGCAAGATGCCCTTTTGGGACTGCCACCTGAATGTGAGGTGCAAGAATGATCAAAGTAGAGAGGCATTGAGAAGGGTTTCAGTGGGAGCTTCCAGTTCTGAAGCCTTGTGGAGAGTGAGAGTAGACAGAGCAGCGATGAAGCACTGCTTGCCACAGTTTGGGGACATGTTGCCTGTAAGTCTTGGGGACAATCACTCAAAGGAATTTACATGAAGACAACATGGGAGTTGGAAGGGAGCTAACAGCCCTGATTTGAGAGATCCACCTGTTCCATGTGGAGAAGCCTCAGTGAGCCATTCAAGATGGGACTTAGGATGGAGGTGGCAGCCCTGAGGTGAAAGGCCAGCTGGTTCTTTTCGAAGGGATGCCAGTGAGTAAAGGGAAAAGAGGAGAAGTGTGGCCATATTAGCCCAAGGCATATCAAGGGATTAAAGCTGCCTGAATTTAGGGACATCCGATTCATGCCCCATTGGGAATTTGTGAACTATCTACTCACATGAACTGTTTGCAATGTGAAATATGGGATCATAGCAGTCCAAGATAGGTGCTGCCTACCTCAACCCAGTTATTCTCTGCTCCATGGAGTGCTTGTTAATTTGTTATTAAATGGGAGCCCCACGGTTTGCTCTATAAGGTTGTGGTCTCCAGTTATTTCATCAAATGCTATTGTGCCTAACTCTGATTCCCTTTCAGTCCAGCACCCGAAGAACCTTGCACCCCAGTGTGACTGTCAGACCTAGTAAATGCAATCCATTTCTGGAGTAGTATCTGCTGTGGTCCCCCCTCCACACAGACTTTACCATCGGCACACCCCAAGACACGGGAAGGGTGGGCTATAACATGGGGCTCATCCAGAAAGTGCTTTGATGCGTTTTGGTGGACAACATTTAGACTCGAGGTGCTGGGTGAAGAAGTTTCTTGTATGGACTTTTTGCACTGTTGTTTGAAACTGCACAATGTGGCACTGGAGGGCCATGAAAATGTTCGCATCAGGATGGAGTTCGGGTGCCTGTAAGTCTTGAAAAAGGGACCCTCTTATCTGGTCTATGTAAAGGATATGTAAATGGACTGGTACCAAAACTGGATAATTGGATTATCTGGACTGTTGGGGCAGACAGACATTTCCCCAATGCAAATGTCTTTGTTGTTGTGGGGCAGAACTGTTCAGGGCTAGGGAGAGTTAGCAGTGTTCTGTGCAACGGTGGCTTCTAATACCTTTTGGCAAGTGATTAAATGAAGGAAAAGGGCTCAGGCACCAGCAACATTGGACGTTCCTGTGCCAGCAGAAATGTTTTGTTGGCTGTGTGAGATGGTGGCTAAATCTTCTACAGGCTATGAGTGTGCTTTGTGCCAGAACAAAAGCTGTGAAGTTGAACTGCGTCCAGTCTGTTATCAATGTTATGGTGATCGTTCCAGGGGTTGTGGGTATCAGTTCCCATTGCCAACCCGCCATGGGGCCAGTATGCCTGTCACCTCTCTGGAGTCCAAGGGATTGGAGGATTTTACCATGGCTGCAAGCCAAAAAGAGGAAGTGAGAGCCACCACTTTGAGTGCCCCACCAGAGAGACTTTTGGTACCTGCTCAGCTGAGTAACCCCACAGCCAAGCCACTGGAGTCAGCACAGCTTATGACTCCAAAGGACTTTGCTACTCAATTGAAACTTTCTGATGTGGAGCAGCCAGGGACATCGGAGGTGGTCGAGACTCAGTCACCCAACCTACAAGAGATATCTATAAAGCCTGACCCAGACCCACAGTTCAAGACCCTGCCAGAGCACACCATGGAGGGACTCCCCCCAGTGAGAAAATGGGTGGAGAGCAACCAGACCAGAGCAACCTTGTGGTAGTGGATGCTTGGGAGGAAGATGTGGATGCCAGTCTCCCAGAGAACTATGCCTCATTGGGGTTTTTAGAACGTTACTGCCCTTGGGGTGATGGTGATAAGTTGTGACAGTGATTGCATGATAACACAGTATTGCATGCCATGTGATATCTTGTATTATATATCATATAGTTATGAAAAGTGTCCCCCACTCTGAGCTCAGTTGGGCTGCAGTGTTAATATGTTTCTATCAGTATCCACATACTGTTACTATAGTGGGTGGGCCACTGCACTGTAGGGTGAGTGTGGGATTAGTTTCTCTAATTGGTTGAGTAGTGGGACATTTGATGGCTATATCAGGCAGGCAGTTAGGTTGGGCAGTATTAGGCAGTAGTGTTACAGACAGTTTAGGCTTGAGATGCTGCCCTTTGAGTTCTTGGGTAAACCACCCCAAGGGTCCAGGTGGGTGCCACAATGGGAGCTCCAGCGGCTTGGGTGAGTCAAGCTGCAAGGGGCCATGGTTTTTGATTTTTCCCTGATAGGAGGATAGATCACTACATGGTGGTGCAGCCTGTAGCTCCTCAGGTTTTTGGTGGAAGGCAAGTGAGCATTCCCTTTGACTGGAGGCTTGACAGAGTGTCTGTTTGAGCCTTAGGTGCTCATCAAGGGTGACGTGCATTTAAAGTGGGGGAGAGTTGTAACCCCCACCTTGATGGGGTTACGGCCTAAGGCAGGGTACAGTTCATGTCTGAAGGTAATTAGTGGGCACAGTTAGTTCCTTGGAAGGTACTTATCTGGGGTTAGAAGGTATAGTAAGGAAAGAGTTAATCCTGGGCCACCCTTCAAGGACCTGCTGCTTGTGGGAGGTCACCATGGTCAGGTGGGATATAAGCTTGGGCATGTAGGAGTTGGAGGGAGTTCAGAAGAGTTCAAAAGAGGGAGAGGACTGGAGTGGGGGTGATTGCCTGCTCTAGCGATTCAAAAGGTTTTAGGCTACAGAGAAGTGAAAGAGAGAACCAATGGGAGGACATGGCAGAGGCCAAAGTTTCGAGCCCCGTATGGGACCCATATGGCATCCCGGTGAGACTGAAGCAAGAGACCCTGTTGGGACTGCCACTTGAATGTTAGGCATGAGGTTGATCCAAGTAGAGAGGTATTAAGAAGGGTTTCATTGAGAGCTTCCAGCTTTGAAGCCCTGCAGAGAACGAAAGTAGGTAGAGCAGTGATGAAGCGCTGCTTGCCACAGTCTGGAGATGTGTTGCTCGTAAGTCGTGAGGACAGTCACCCAAAGGAAGCTACATGAAGACGACATGGGAGTTGGAAAGGAGCTAAAGGCCCTGATTCAAGAGACCTACCTGTTCTATGTGAAGCGGTCACAGTGAACCAATCGAGATGTGACTTAGGACGGAGGTGGCAGCCCTGAGATGAAAGGTCAGTTGGTTCCATGAGAAGAGATGCCAGTAAGTAGAGAGAAAAAAGGAGAAGTGGGGCCTTATCAGACCAAGGCGTATCTGGGGATTAAAGCTGCCTGAATTTGGGGATGTCCAATTCACTCCCCATGGGAATTTGTGAACTGTTTGCTCATGTGAACTGTTTGCAATGTGAAATATGGGATTATAGCAGTCCAAGATATGTGCTGCATACCTCAACCCAGTTATTCTCTGCTCCATGGAATGCTTGTTAATATTTTATAAATGGGATACCCACGGTTTGTTCTATAAAGCTGACTGACACTCATCTCCATAGCAGCAGAAAGTAAAGGCCCTTAGGTAACATGACATCATGCTTATGATGGAGTCCTAGGTGTTTGCCGTTGGTGCCAGCAAGTCTCCATGCTGATACAAGAGGTCAGGTTTGTCGATGGGGGAGGGAGGGAGGCTTTCTTGCTGGAGGAGATTTTGGTTGTTGTGCTGTCAATGGTTAAACCTGCAGGACAGGGAGACACAAGGAGACAGAAAATTACTGTTTTAGTCAGGCAACAGAAATAGACTGGATTTCTGCTGGGATGAACACCGGGAGGGAAAGTGCCATTAGTAATGCTGTCTTCTGGTACCCAGACATAGACACTAGCTATTGCAGTAGATGAAGGAGTGCCCTTAGGAGACATGCTTGTGCTGGAGGAGTTGGCTGGAACTACTGGTGCCGGTCACTGTTGGTGACATCAGCCAATATGCGGACACAGGAGGCCCAGTTTGTTGGTTCATAGGCTCAAAGATTCTACAGACAAGAGCAGATGTGAGCCCATCAAGCTTGCCTGCTATGTTCAATGGAAAACACCAGTGAGTCCACCCCCCAATACATATTTATCAGGTTGGAAATTTAAGCTGTTTAAAAAGCCACTATCAACTATTTCCTTTGGTAAGCAGTTCCACTCACCCATGACTCTCTCACCGAACCATCTGCTTCTAGTTTCTGTTTTATAATGATTGCCCCCGAGTTGTTTAATGTGTCCTGGTGTCACTTTTTCCCTGTTATTAAGTTCTAAATGTAAATATTGCACTGTGCCTGTACTGGACATAGCTTTATAAACTGATACCAGGCCTCCTCTTTTCCTTCTCATCTCCAGTCTGTAATGTCTGAGTTCCTTCAGTCTATTCTTTTATGACATTCCTTTGAATCCCCAAATCATTTTTGCTGTCATGCTCTGTATCCCCTCCACTCTGAGAATGTCACACTTATTTTGCAGAGACCAAAACTAAACACAGTACTCAATGTGTGGCCTCACTAAGGCTCTATACATAGAAATAATCACCTCCTTCCCTATCCTTGCTGGTGATGTATTTTCTTAATGCATGGTATCATTTTATTGCATTTAGAGATAGCCTCTTTGCATTGACCAGAATTTTTAAAGTTATTGGTAACTCTCATTCCAAGTTCCCATTTGCTGTTAGATTCCTTTAGTTTAGCTCTGCCTATGTTGTATTTAAAGGTTCTATTATTTTTCCCAAAATGCATAACCACACATTTTTCCTGGTCGAACCTTATCTTGTTCCATAAAGCCCATACATATAAGTCATCCAGTTTAGCTTGCAGTTTTGACACCCCATCACTATTATTCACTAGTGAGGGGGCGGCAAAACTGCAAGCTGAACTGAATGGCTTGAATTTATGGGTTTTAAGGAATAAGAGGAGGAGGCTTTGGTGTTGGAGAAGGTTTCAGATGTTGCTGCAGTTGATGGTTATACCTGCAGGAGAGGGAGACAGAAGGGGACATAACAGACAGTTTTTGTATGAGGGGGGCAGTAAGAGACTGAATTCTCAGTATGAACCTGTGCAGGGAAAGCAGCATCACTAGCTGTGTGCTGTGAACCTGACTCAGACACTTACCATTGCAGCAGTCAAAGGGATTACATGCCAATTTTAGAATGACAATGGTGCTGGAGAAGTTGGTTGATGCTGCTGGTTGTACCTCTCACCATTTTGGCACAACAGGCTGGGCTTGTAGGTGGAGGAAGCTTTGTTGCAGGAGGAAATTTACAGATGTCAGTGCTGTTGATGATTCTACTTGCAGGAAAAGGAGACAAAAAAGACAGTTTTAGTGTGAGGGGCATTAACAGATTGAATCCCCACACTGAACCTGTGGAGGGGAAATGACATTAGTAATAATATGTGTTGGGGTCTTGACTTACACACTCAACATTGCAGCAGATGCAATGCCCTTAGCTTGCACACTAGTACTAGAGGCTTTGTTGCCCGCTGTTGGTGGAGATTTTGAGTGACTAATACACTGGCATAAAAGCCCAGGTTTGTTTGAGGAGGTGGCTTTGTTGCTGGAGGAGGTTTCTGGTTGTCGCCGCTTTCAGTGGTTATACTAACAGGGGGAGACTCAAGGGGACAGAAATAGACAGTTCTAGTCAGGGGGAAGTAAGACTATCTTCCTATTGTAATAAACCTGTGGAAGGATAATGTTATTTGCAAAATGATTGATCAGACATTGACCGTTGCATGGGATGAAAGAAGGCCCTTAGGAGACACACTGGTGTTGTAGGCCTTGTTCAGCTGGTCAGTGCACTGGTACAGGTGACCATATTTCAGGAGGTGGTGCTGATGGCTTTCTGGCTGTTAACAAGCTTTAATTCACAGGTTCTACACTGGCAGAAGAGACAAGGTTGCTGGGAGGGATATTCTGGCACATCTGGACGATTGCATTGACCTCCATGCACTGGATTTCTAGTCATATCAGAAACGTGGTTAAAGCCTCACATCACAAGTCACAAAATCAATATTTGCAATTATACCACATTATTGAAGGATCAGACCAAGAGTAAAGGAAGGGATTTGGGAAACTACGTGAAAGATGCCCTCTCGTCAAGTGAAGTTAGCATTGCCCTGCTGGACACATCTAACTGTGAATGTATTATAGTGCAAATTCAACTGGGTGGAGAAAAAGAGCTGTTCGTTTGCTGCATCTACAACCTACCGTCTGTGGTCAAGTCAAGTTTATCTGACCTCTTAACTGGCTTTTGGACCTTCAAGCTACATGAAACCTTTGTCCTAGGCACTTCAGCATAAATTAAACAGATTTCTTAGACAAAACTGTTCATACAGTCCTCATCTCCCTGACTCTTTACCAAGTTATCTCAGAGCCCACTTGTATCAGCACTAAAACCAAAAACAACACATTTCTGGACTGGATACTTGTCACCAGGATGGGTAGGGTTGTGACAGCAGGTACCATTGCCAATGCCCTACGTGGTCACTCACCTACATACTGTATTTTATCAAACAAGTACCCTAGGGCCCCACCAGAAATCATTCATACCAGAGACCACTCAAAACTACAAGTCCCTGACTTTCTCTCTCACCTAGCCTCTTATAACTGGGTGGCCATCAGGTTACATAATAATGTTGATTAGGCGTTAGACTTCTTTTGTAACAATTAATGCAAATTGTAGAAATTGTAGACAGGCACGTACCAGTCATCATAAGAAGAATAAAGGGCAACTCTCCTATCTGATTACAAAAGACCTCTGAAAACAAATGAAGCTTAGAAACAAAACATTGACCACCTTCAAACTTTCTGGGCTACAAAACCACTGGCAACTCTACATGCAGCTAAGAAATAAGTGCAAGACATACCTCAAAACAGCAAAAATCCAGTTCCTTAAGAAGCTGTAGCATGACAACTTTGCATACCCCAAGAGATTCTGGAATCAAATCAACACCATACCCGAAGGACAAAACACAACATCCCCAACATCCTAATTGGCAACAGCAGCACCTCTGACTTTAGCCAAATCACAGAAGTCTTCAACCTGGCTTTCATGGGTCTGCACAAGTTCAGCCCCCAGTCCCAAAGCCTGGTCTTCCCCCTACCTGCAACTACCACCATTGACAGCAAACTCCCAGAATTCCATCTGAAGCTGGTTGCTTACAAGGAAGTCCTGCACATGCTAATAAAAACAAGATTAAATACCTCAGCAGAGGCTGATGGCCTCAACATTAAGTTACTGAAAATTACCGCACCTGTCATTCCAGCCTCCCCTCAGGCTCTTTACTCAAGGCATTGTGCCAGAAAAATGAAAAAAGGCCCACTCCTATCCACAAGAGTGGGTCAAAAAACCTGGCTGAAAATTGCAGACCAATCCTGATACTAAGTTCTCTAGGCAAGAACCAAGAAAAACTACTATACTTCCAAATGGCAGCATATATCAAAAACAGTGGCCTGCTCTCTTCCGCTCAACATGGGTTCTGCAAATACCACAGTGCTAACCTGGTCCTTATCAGCTTACCAAAGGCATTGCCTATGCTACTGATGCAGACCAATTTACAGATGCTGTCTTCGGTAACTTCACAAAAGCATTTGATCTGGACGATCACTCATTACTACTGCACAAACTTCAAAACCTGGATTTTGACAACCATTCCCTTTCCTGATTTAGAAGCTGCCTCCCAGACCAAACACTCCTCTCCCAGAAACGCCATTCAAGGTGTACCACAGGGCTCAATAGTTGGGCCTGTCCTGTTTTGTTTATTTATCAATGACCTTCCCAGCAACTGTGACAATGCAAACGCCATACTCTACATTGATGACACTGTGCTTTATCAAAGTGCAGAGGATATTCTTACCATCAAAGGTGCCCTGCCAACTGACTTTCTTGCATTTTTTATTGGCAACAAAATCACATTCAAACGCCAATATAGAACAAACATTAGACATGAATGAAGCATCTATTCCCTTTGCTCATAAGAGGAAAAGCTCATTGTAAATATATTATACAACTGAGTATAAGCCTGGGCAACAATCAATAAAAGTATTTATTACAGCAGTATAATGGAATGCTTCAAATATTTCTGTTTATCTGAGGGAGCCTTGGTTATAATGAGTGGAACAGATGATGGGATACTGTAGCTAAGCAAACTTAAAACTTAGCAACCCAGTAACATTACCATCACAATGCGAGTAGACGACCTGACAAGTAGCCACATGTTTTCCCTGAGACCTTGGGCATTGACATATCAGTCTTTGTTTATGGGATCACAACCTTTGATGTGCTGTGACAGTATTTGGATTGGAAAAAGGGGGATGAGCACTTACTGAATGTTGGCAATGTGTTTGACAAAGTTGGATAATTTCTCAAAAGTGACCAGCTATCCCACTGCTGGGAGCCATTCCTGTATTGACAGAACCTCTTGTGTTTGCCATCTGGAGATAATTAACCTTTTTGCCATCATCCCCACCACAGTGACCAAGTGTGCTTGTGGTGATAGCTTGGGAGTCACTGTTATACCAATGCCCAAAATTAAGAAGGCCAAAAATTAAGAAGGCTACCATTATAGGGGTGCTGCTACCTGCCACCTCCATTCAGATTAATTTGACATGGTCCCAGAAGGGGTGAAGGGCCAGGCAGTCCACAGAATATGGTATAGATTTGCCCCTGGTGATTAGAATCTCCAGCAGGAGTCAGTGTCCATGAAGCTCATGGTCTTAAGTAACTGAGATATGTGGTACCATCTCAGAAGGGTTTTGTTGTGCATAAGTCTGCTTCTCCCATCCCTGCAGGCCTTTTGGAGTCTATCCAATCCATGTTTCCACTGGACCACAAATAATGGAGATCACATACCAGCCTGCCTGTGTCTCCTGGCAGAATGTGTGAGGTCTCATTTGGCATCTGTGTCCTTGGGTAAAGGGTGACCCATAAGGGCAGGGATTGAGAGGCTCCTTGACTCTGGGAGTGGTACTAACCCTGCACATGCTTGTGGACCTAGTCCTTGAATCTGGAGATATCTCCAAAAATTTCTATTGCAGAGTTGATATTTAGCCATCAGACTCAAAGGGTGCCCAGCTTGTCTGTGCTTGGGGAATATAGATCTTTAAAGAAGCAGATGCATTGTTGTTACCATAAGTACCAGAGCAAAATCTTCCTACCTATTTGAACTCCTGTATTGCCCCATATGGGAGGCCATGCTTTAGCGGAAGGGTTTTTTCTCTAGCCACAGATGCAGCTTTTTCCAGTACGTGGTAGAGAGGGTCAGGAAGACAGTCTGGGAGGAAGGATGGTTTTGCTATACAGGATCTTCACTAGTGAAGGGCCCCCCTACCATGCTAGACCCAATATGTAGTCAAAGGGGACATCACTAGTCTCACTTGTGAACCATCAGACTGTTTGAACTGAAGTAAAGGCCACATGGTAGCCCAGAAACCAGGGAAGGCCCTATCCTCCCTACTCCAATAGCTCCTGAGCTTGGCTTTACTAAACCTGGGAGATTTGGCATCCTACAGGAAATATCCAATGGCTTTGTCATCTTTCAGGACCAGACTGGGGGAATTTTTAATGGACGATGAGCCAAGATGTGTAGCAATTTTGGAGATGTGATAATCTTTATGGTATCAATGTTCCCCAGCAGTGATAGAGTTAGGACTTTCCAGAATTCCAGCTCAACTTTGGTGGAGGCCAGATGCATCTCTCCCCTTTCTAATCTGGGTTAGAAAACACGACTCAACCATATCATCCTTATTTTGGGTCACTGATCATATTTCAGCAGCCATGGACCAAGGGCACGTCACTGCTGCAGTTTTTGTGGACCTGGCCAAAGCCTTTGATTCCATCTCCCACCCTCTCCTGCTAAACAAGCTTCACTTCATCAGGCTGGCCCACCCCGCAGTAAACTAGTTCACCTCATATCTCTCAAACAGACAGCAATAAGTGCAGTTTGGAAACTCCTCCTCTCTTCTCCTCCAAATCCAGGCTGACATTCCTCATGGGTCCATATTGGGCTCTATCTTTTTTTCTTTGTTCGTAAATGATCTCCCCTTAGTGTGCACAAATTGCCTTATCCACATGTACACTGATGACTCCTTCCTATTCAGCTTTGGTCCCTCCGTAGCCTCCATCTATGCCACTCTCTAACAGGACCTAAACAAGGTGTTATCATGGTTTCAAGCCAATCACCTAAAGGTCAGCACGAAAAAGACTGTTGCAATACTTTTCAGTACTGTACAATTTTTTAATAAATCCTTTTGAATATTTATAGTGATTTTATGCTGATTTCAAAACTGTGTTATTTATATTAAGTTATTGTTTATTGTATGTTTGTATGTTTCTTATATAGTGCCCTGTCAAACCCTGCTTTATTACTGTAAGGTGCCCAGTGCCTCCGGGATTGGGCAGCATATAAATAAAATACTTTCTTACTTTTATTTACAAAAGTTAGCCATAACCATGTCACCACCGGTATTTACCACTTTGGATGGCATCCCTCTTGATTACTTGTCCAGCTTCAATTACCTCAAGGTCTGGCTGGACAGCCATCTAGACTTCACTGTCCACATTGATTCCTTATGCTCCAAACTCCATCCAAAACTGGGAATACTATACCGGAACAAGGATTGCCTCCTCCTCCTCCCTATTTGTTGTGAAGTGGTCTCAAAAGTGATGCTACAGGTATTCAACTATGCTGATTTAGTCTATGGAACTGCTCCAGCTTCCTCACATTCCAGGCTTGACACACTTCCGAACTCATTCTGTTGCTTTGCCAAAAATGCACCCCCCCGCACTTACCACTGTAGTCTCTTCTCCTCCCTCTCCTTCCACCTACTCCCCCTCAGGCATTCTGCCCATTCCGTAACTTTCATTGCTAAATTTTGGTTTGGTCTGCTTCCTCCCTATCTCTCCTTCAAGTTGTCACCAGCTGCCCCCACCTCCTATGACTTCCGTACCAGGAACCCTCGCTCCTTCTCCCTTCCCCACTCTCGCACCTCTACAGGTTAATCCGCTTTCTCTTAAAGGCTCACTTCCCTCTGGAATCATCTCCCACTCCAAGTCCATAACTCAACTTCCTTCCTTTCTTTTAAGCAACACATCCGCCACCTCCAGCCTCCCCCTTGCTCCTGCCCTGCATCTTCTGCACCCCTATCTCTTCTCTCCCCTCACCTTCCACCTCTTTTATTCCCAGCTGTTTTCTCATAGTCTTAGTATTATGTTCTGATAAGTACTGTTTATAACCACCTGTATACTTCTGCCCTTGGGTTGCACCTGGAAACGAGCCTCGACTCAGTGTGCCTATCCTGCTTACCAAGAGTTTAAATAAATAAATAAATTCAGGGAAACATGCTTATTTATCTGTCTGTGGATTTGTATCTCTAAGCTCATCAGGCCTTGGTCTGCGTGGGACAGGCCCAGTTGCTTGAAGGGATCTGAGGGACATCCTTCATTCAGAGGAAGCAGTTCAGTCTTACTCTGGTTAACTTTTAGTCCTGATGCCTTAGTGAAGGAGGATAGTACTATGGACAGAACCATATGAACTGAGTCTGTGGCTCAGGGACATGGTGATCAGCAGATCATCAGCATACATTATATTCCTTACCCCAGACCTAAATCCCATGTATGGCTGGGTGCTCTTTGAGGACTATGGATAGTGTCTTGATGGCCAAACTGAACAGCAAGGGGGATAGAGGGCAGTCCTGCGTAGCTCCTTTCTGCAGGGGAAGAGGTTTAGACTTAGTTACATTCATCAAGACAGAGGCCAAGGGTGAGGTATACAACACGTGGACCCACTGCCTGAATGTAGGCCAAAAGCCCATCTTCTGCAGAGTGGTTAGGAGATATGGGCATTTGACAGAATCAAATGCCTCTTCAAAATCCACAACCGTATCAGCAGCTGGACATTTCTCTCCCTGGACTTTGTGAATCAGGGATATCAAGGGACTGAGATGGTCTGAACTGTGTCTCCTTTTGATAAACCCTACCTGGGAGGGGTGGGTTAGCCCTGGTAATATTTGCTCCAGCCTGGCTATCAGGACTTTGTTCAAGATTTCAGCATCAGCATTTCTGAGGAAGATGGGGTAGTAGTTACTTGGGTTTTTTTTTTCCCTTTTTAGAAAGTACAGTTATATCCGCCACCTCATTGATGGTGGCAAGACTGTTGATGCCAGAGAATTCTGGAACACTTAGCTGGTATGGAGAGACTGCATCAGTCAGATGGTGATAGAATTTGGAGGAAAACAAAACCCCTCCCAGGACCCTGTGAAGATGAAGAGCTTTGATGGCTTTGCTTACTTTTTGGACTGTTACTGGGCCATCCAGGCCCACAGCATGCGTGGGCCTGGATGGCAATTCTTGTGGGAGGTAGGAAGAAATATGCTGTTGATTAACTAGGATCTGCGGCCTATCCTGTAGGTAGGGAAATGGGCAGACTAGATGGGCCAAGCGGTCCTTATCTGCCGTCAAAGTCTATGTTTCTATGGATGTGATGGACAGAATGGGTAGGGGATTTAGGGACCCTTCTATTTTTGGTTCAGTTAGAGGGGAAAAGGAGGAATACAGATTTGTGTTGAATTTCTGCATGATGTGATTTACTGTACATCCTCCAACTGTCTCTGAAGTGTCCCCGAGGGGTCCTTCAGCGCAGCAATGAGCATGTCTGCCTGTTTGCATTTCAGCCAGTAAGCAAACAGCTTGCTGGGTTTCTCCCCTCCCTCCCAGAAGGAGTAACACAAGCATCTAATGGCCAGTGCTGCTTTTCTGGTAAGTAAATCATTCAGCTTGATCCTTGTACTTACCATATTGGCTGGGTGGGGGGCATATTTGTACTGGGCCTCCAGGTCTGACAGGACTTTCTCCAACTTAGACTTTTCAGCCTTTCTGGATTGCCTTCTCTGAGATTCAGAAGTTATAATCTTGCACCTGATTGTGGCCTTTGAAAGTCTTCCACATAGTGGCACTGGATACCTTGCAGTTGTCATTGCTTTCCCCGAACGATTTAGGTTTTACTTTAAGCCAGGTCCAACAGGACGCATTCTCCAAAAGAAGAGATCTACCCTCCACATTGATGATTTTTTTTAGGGCTGTGGGCAGAGCCTACAGCCATATTGGGATCGCTCTGTAGCTTTGAAAATGACTGATCGTGGAACCTTCTGTTGGACTTTTGGAAGTATCTTTCCAAAAGCCCAATGGAGCTTGAACCCCTCCACCCTGATTGGCTACTACGGAATCACAGCCGCACTATTTTGGCTGTTACGTCTGCATTCCATGGTGTGAACTGCGCATGCACGACTTGTGTGCATGTGCAGTTCTGCTGGTGCCTTCATGTGAATGGCAAGATGTCATTCGCTGCCTTCAGCTGCCGATGTGACCGTGAACAGTCCCTCCTCTTTGCAATCCCTGCTGAATGCGGCCTTCTTGTCCTGCTGCCCTCCCACAGAACCAGCTGGGCTCCTTCCCGTCTGCCACCAATGTGGCCTAAAACCATCCCCCTCCTCTGGCCATGATCACCGCCGATGCAGCAGAAATCGGCACCCCCCCACTCATGTGGTACACTGGGAGCCCACCCCAGTGTGCGCAAATGTTGTTTTTTCTGCTGTCAACATAAATCCCTGTATCGGCAGTATGTCGACCCCCCCCCACTCATGTGACACACTGGGAGCCCACTCCAGTGTGCCCAAATGTCTGCTTTTGTTTTGTTTTTACCTGTAAATAAAGAAAACAGTCCCTGACATGTTTTTCCAGGGTTTTTTTTTATCTGTAAAAGAAACGGTCCTGTCGCCTCCCCAGTCCCCTCTCTCCCTCCCCACCTTCCTACTGAGCACCCACCTCCTCCCCCATACTCTACCTCCAGAGGCTGATGTTGTCATCTTCTCTGGACCGGGACATGACTGCACACTTCAAAGCCAAACCGCAAACTGAAAAATCAAAGGTAAGCTTGTTATTATACCATTCAATGGGGTTTTCAACTTATTGTGATAAATAAGCCATTTTTGGGAATTTTGACCCCACATTTTCAACATGGGGTTCTTGGGACCCCACTTCATGAAAAATGTCATTGTCATTTCATTACTCAGTCCTGAAAGGTGATTTCACGGTCACTGTGCGGAATCACCTTTTGGGACCAGTTCATGAAATGATAGAGCAACTGTTCATGAGGTGGGTCCTCAAAGCCCATGTTGCAAATTTGTAAAAATCTCCAAAAATGATTAGATATGTGCGCTGTGCAGTTTCTACACACGCCCTAACTTTGCCAATTTTTTAATGTTTTTCTCCACATTTTCAACATTGCCAGTTTTGCATACCTCCTTTTAAACAGTACAGTTGCCATTTACCACATCCTGCCTGAAATGTGTTTTCGCACCTGCGGCACAGAATGGCACAGTCACTCTGCGAAATTACCTTTCAGGACAAGTGAACAAAATGACACTGGCACTCTTCATGAGGAGGGGTCCCAAAAAGGCCATGTTGAAAATTTGGTGCAACATCTCCAAAAAATGGATACGTTACACCCAGGCATTCAATAATTTATATGCAGACTTGTAACTTTGCTCACTTGGCAGCTCGTCACAGCCCTATCGGCTCTGGCCAGAGTTTTTTTTTCATTGGTCCCTAGAGCACCTTGATCTCCAGCAGGGCATGGTCAGAGCTAATACTGTGCCGAAATACTCCCTAGGTTTCGTCACTGATGCAGTGGCCTGGTTTGAAAGCTACCTGTCCAACAGAAAACAAGCTGTAGTGTTCAGCTCAGCCATATCAGATCTTTCATCTATTCATGTCAGAGTGCACCAGGGCTCAATCCTTGGCCCCTTGCTTTTCTCTGTCTTCATTAAAGACATCCCACTCCTTGAACCTAACTGTTCATTTCTGCTCTATGCTGATGACCTAGTTATTTACCACAGTGCTAGAACTGTTGCTGACTTAAACCACCCTCTTGGCTCGGACTTCTCAAGTATTCAGTCCTGGCTCACTGAAAACAAACTTGTTCTCAACTCTAGTAAGACATACTCTATGCTCTTTGGCTAATCTGCTAGACTTAAAGCGAATCAAAATGCCCTTAGAATCCTGTGTGCAGATGGCTCCCCACTGATTACCACCAATTCCTTTAAATACCTGGGTGTTACTCTCAATGAATCTCTAGACTTTGATCTGCACATTACAACCACCTGTAAGTCAGTAAATGCCAAAATAGGTAGTGCCTACCATACTAGCTATGCCCCTACCCCTTTAGCTAGACTAGCTATAGCCCAAGGCTTTCTTCTCCCAGCCCTAGCATATGGCTCAGTCACCTACCTATCTGCCTCTATATCCTCCCTCCATAAATGGGACACCACCTACAGTAGCATCTGCCGCTATGCCTCTGCATCACCAAGTTAAAAACACCATTGCCAGCTCTATGCTGACTTAAAATGGCCGTGCCCCTCCACCCACTGACTCCAGTCCTTTGGCTCACTAATTGACTGTGTTATCAGATCAGGTCTCCCCCAATCCCTCACATCCCTACTGGACACACAACCTCTCTCCTATGGGCTACGATCGACTGACCAAGCCCTTTTTCACATTCCCAGATGCAGAACTAATATGGGTGCATGTGCTTTCTCTCATACGGCTCCAAAATACTGGAACTCCATACCTCAAGCTATTCGATGAGCAACCACTCATGCCACTTTTAAGAAACTTCACCATGAGCACCTGTGCGATACTAACCCCTGCACTTGCTTTAATCCACCTTAGTTCTACTTTTTTTCTTCCCTTGCCCTGTTTTTTGCTAAGTAATCCACTTCGCTGACATCTCTTCCATGCCTCTCTAACACCTCTTTCAGTCTCTCTCTCTCTCTCTCTCTCTCTCTCTCTCTCTCTCTCTCTCTCTCCCTCTCTCTCTCTCTCTCTCTAGCTCCCTTCCTATCACTCTCCCTTCCTCTCCCCCCTGTTCTTTAACCACCAAATTGGGACTTGCTATATTGTTTCTATGTATGCCCTCTAGTGCAATGCCTGTGTTCTTACATTGTATTGATCTTGTGTTACTTGTCCTACTGTTTTGTAACTGCATCATACCATTTTAAACTTACTCCTGTTTGTTACAGAATATATCTCCCCATACCCAAAGTTTTTGATTGACTCTGAACTGTGCTGCTTTTCATGTGCTGCATCACATATGTAATAATGTACTGTATGTCTAAATTGTGTTCTCCTGAGTCGTGCCTGAAAATAGGCATCCTTATGCCTAGTGCACTTACCCGGTTACCAAAAGCAAATAAATACATTTTGGCATTTGTTAGTTGGGACAACACATTGGGGGTCACCAGTCACAGGTCTACTCTGCTGCAGATGCTGTGAACCACTGAGAAGCATGTGTCACGTCTGGAGGTGGGGTGATGTCCACACCATGCATCTATCAGGGAGTGGTCTTCCATCATAGCCTTGATAGCCTTAGCTGAGTTTATATGGGCCTCTGTTGAACATTGGTTCCTGTTCATTTCCACCTCTAATGTGACATTAAAATATGTCCCCCCCCCATTAATATTGGTGCATTCACTGTGTTGAAGTCTGTTATTTCCTGACTTACAGAATAGAAAAAAAGGCAGGGTTAGCTGAACTGGGTCCCTAGATGTTGACTAAAATTAGAGGCACCTGAGGAGTAGTGATAAATACCATTATTCACCTCCCCTTTTTGTCAGAATGGGATTTTCCCACCCCTGACCCAAGGGATTTCTGGATCGGGATTGATACCCCTCTTTTCTTGTGCGACCCTTGAGATGCCATGACCAGGTTTACACACCTGCCTGGTTACTATAGAGGGCCCACCTGGTTGAGGAAATTGGGTTTGTTCTTTTTAGTGTGGTAGGAGATATCCCAGAACAAATAATAAATAGTGTATTACCTCCGCCTAGAAAGAAAAAGTGAGAAAGGTGTGTGCAGTACCACCCCCTGGAATGCAGTACCTACCCATCTCCCTACACTGGAGAGAATCACCCCCTGGTGACCACTAAGGCAGTTGTTACCTTTACCAATACACACTTCAATCATATTGCACAAATTAGGCACACACACAGAAGTAAAATTTAACCACATAACAGTGCTTTTACTTAAGAAAGTAGGCCTGCCAGCTGGAATAAAGAATGAGCTGAGCAGTTACAAGTTACCTTGAATACTCCCACCCTATAGCAATGCACCCTAAAAGGAACTGTACTGAAGGTCACTACCACACTCTCAGATCCTGCACAGTTTGAGGAAGCACCCACCTAAGCAAGGGACATAAAAATGAATTATTCAGCACAGGGTGTGGTGAACTCTTTAACTGATACCAGTGGTGAAACTACAGTTTCAAGTAAGACACAAATACCAAAAAATGGCTCTGGGTACCCAGGAGTTACACTAGAGTCCTAGTGCAGGACTGGAAGCTACGATGCCTAGGTTCTTTCAGTGAAACACTTAATGAAAATTTAGCAAGCTTGAAATTGAACCTCCTCCCCCAAACAGGCCATAGTGTGCTAGCACAATTTAAAGAACTTGAAATCCAGATACAGGATGCTTGAAACTGAACTTATAATCCAAAGTTGGAAAAGTACAAAGACCCCAGCCAGCAATGCCTTCACTCATGTGAACCATAGATGCTGCAGTTCAGAAGAGGTGGGGAACAACACACAGCAGTAGGTCAGGCAATAATCAGGAGCTTTGGACTCTCTTGAATGTTCTGCAGCAGCACAGCCCTTCTGGCTCAAGTCTCAGTCACAGGAACACTATGCCATGGATTCCCAGTTTGAGTTTGCGAGGAGTCTAGACCCCAGGAGTGACCCACACAGTCTGTCTCCACTCTAGCTAGACAGTACCCATGGACACAGGGCACATGCCCCATTGCTCCCTGTTCCCTGATTCACCTGACCAGATAAGGGCTAGCAGGCCCTCTACCTGGCTCCAGAGCAACATGGGTAGGATGCAAGTCTCTGTCTCTGCTCAGTACAGCCCAGCAGCTTTGGCATGCCAAAACAACCCACATGTTCACACTCCCAAATTTCTTCTTTAAGATATTAATATGGCAGAGTCTCAGACTTTGCTAAATGAACCCTGTCAAAAAATGTTGCGGCATTGGTCCTTGTATAAGTTACACAAATTAGATGATGTGATACCTTTTATTGGACCAACAGAGATTAAAGAAAAACCTTAAGCTTTCAAACTCAGAGAGAATCCTTCTTCAGAAGAAACAGTAGATCTTTTAGGAAACTCAGTTTTAAAAGCCCAGAGGAAAAAAAAAACAGAGAAAAAAACATTTTACACACGAGTGTGATAGATTAGCAATTAGTTAAGAAACACAACCAGAGATTACCCGGTTACCAAAGACTAAAATAAAAAATAAAAAATTAAAATAAAATAAAATAAAAGATGAGCAGGCATCCCTGAGACTGGAGCACCGAGTAAGTCAAATCTCACAGAATGGAATGTTATGTAGTAAATCATCTGTTACAAGTCTCACTGAAGTTAAGTTAAAGAAAATGTGTGTGTGTGTGTGTGTGTGTGTGTGTGTGTATGTTCATTCTAAACATTTGGAACAGCAGTTTTGCATGTGTGAAACTTAAGTCCAAGAGATTACCCACTTTAGTTAAAATCAATCTTATAAACCCAAGAAGCATAATGAGAAACTGTGTGTGTCTGTGTGCTGAGCACTTAATGAAATTGCAGACACAATGCACTAGCAGAAAATGAGACTATACATGATTTTTCCCCCATATTTTCAATGCTGGCTCTATGTAAACATGTTTCTGTCTGTAACTATATGTTCATTTCTCAATGTTATTTGTGAATATTTAAACTCACACTGTTTAAACATATTTAGTCTGCAACTAGTGTTCATTAGTCATTATTTTTTCTGAACATTTAAACTGTAACCTGAAACAGGACCACCTTGTAAATAGGGCCCTGTTGCCCTAATGGTGTCAATGTACTCACACATGCCTGTATGAAATGAAAATATTTTACTACTAAATAGCAGTTCTGCATACGTGAAACAAAAGCTCAGGGAATCACCACCCTCCAGATAGAAACACACCTATGAATCCACAGTTGGATAGAATAAATAGAACCATTTTATTTTTAGCATATTAGAACCTTGTAAAACAAATAACTGTCCATGTGTTGTACCAGAAACTGGGAAGGGGGGTGACAGGGACACTTTAAATATTGTAGTGGAACATGAAACTGATGTCTGTATTCATGCCATCCTGCACCATATTCAAAAGAAAAAACAATTTCACATCCCATGCTCGCCTCTGTTGTGTATTTTCAAAAGGGCCTTTGTAAAACCAAGACCGATAACTCAGAGATGGAGTGATCAGACTATGAGAAATGTTGTCCAACAGGCTTTTCAGTCTTCTTCTTTTTAATGTAAGACATGCAGGCACATTTCCACTTCACATTTTGTCAACACCCTCCCAAAATAGACAATTCAGCATACAGGTGGAATTATACATGTGCTTCTTGGAATGTTGTTTATTACATTACATGCAAGAAATGTCCACAAACAGGTTATGAGGGAGAGACTGGACAACCTCTTAGAACCTGTATGGAGTCACATAGACATGACATCTCCCTTGTCAAATCACATTGAGTCCTCACATGTTAGCAGTTCACAATTTCTTCTCTATGCTCAGGCTGAAGTGGTGATTGAATAAGCAGTGGTGGGAGGCCAGTCCTTGGATTCTCTGGTGTTGTTTGGGTCACTGGCCAGGGGCCTGGTTGATGCAGCAGTCTCTGCCCATGATTTCAACTTAGTGGGTAGTGAACAGTGTTCTCAGTGCCTGGAAGGCTTGGAGGTCACTGTAACTGGTCTTCTGAAGGCCTTTGCTACAGCGCTACATATCTGTTATTGCCCAGATATGCCTGGGATTAGCCAGACAAAACAGGAGATGTCATCATAACATGCATATAGTGGGGGTCCCTAAAGGTTTTCAACGGTTGAAATATGGTCTCTTTTTTTCAAAACCTGAACCCTACTGTACTACAATATCAGTGGACAGCTTCCTTAGAAATAGGCCCAGAGGACCTTAACCTCAAAACCCAAACCAAATGAAAAACTCAGATTGATTGTCCTAAATTTCTTGAGGTTAACTGTAAAAGAACACATTCTAAAATTGGCCAGGCAAAACAAATGTTTTTAGTGGAATGGGCACAAACTATATTTAGGACTTCTCAGGAGAAGTAATCAAATCAGATATGTATGCCCCCCTCCTCCCTGCTTCTAGGGGTATGATAGTGAATGTCCTGAGGAAGGGGGCACTATACAACAATAAAAAGAGTCCACATACCTGGTCAGTATGGCTTACCAGACCTGATGAAGTGGGTTACCCTCGGTCCACTGGGTGCAGCGCTGTGCAACTGGAGTGCTGAAGATGCTGGTCTTCACCTGCCTGGCCTTGCTATCTTCGCCACAGAGGCCTTTGTAGGCAGTCTTCACCAGGCAGGCCTCTCGACGTCTTCTCCACTGGTCCTCCTGCTCTCTTGTGGCACACTCCGGAACACCCAACTAGGAGCTTGGGCTGTGGAGGCAAAACTCTTTTAGCAGCAAACAGTCAGAATGAAGACAACATCAGAACTGCAGGAATGAGGGGATCCCATTTAATGAACAGTCAATTAAAACAGAAAACAATCACTCCATGGAGCAGTAAAATATGCAAATTTATTTCTCTCGATTGAGGGGGTCACATTGAAAGATTGGGTTTGCGCTGGACCAAGAATATCCCCTTTGAGTATAAAGTTCAGATGGCTGCCTATAGCCTAGGCAGTGAAAAGTCCATACACAGGCAGCTTAACGTGTAACAGGATGGGCCTTGTGTTCCAGGCAGCATCTTTCTCTCTCTCCCCCTCTCCCCCTTCACTGCATCAGGACAAAAGCCCTAAATGTTCCTGAGGGATGGCTGCCCAGACCATAGCCACCCTCAAACTGAGCTCCTTTTGGGGCATTGAGCCTAATACACCGTAGTCCTGAAATAGGGACAACCTGGGACCAGTGGAGGCTCTGGACCCCCTGGTTCCCAATGAAACCCCATCCCCAGATCTTCCTCTCCATTTGTCCCTCTCTGCCAACTATGTCTTTAGAGAGTTCCACTAGCAGCAGACTCGCCCTTTTCTCTCCCAGACAGCAGCTCCTTCTATCCCAGCAAGAGACTAAATCTCACTTCAGCCCCCAACATAGGGCTCCACAAGTAATGACTGCTGCCACATCCTTAAACCTGAATGCAGTACCACTGATAAGAAGAAAAAAACCAAACCACATCCTCATTAACTGAGTGGGCAATCAGCCCCGCTCAGACCTCTCTCCACTCTCCTCCTCCTCCTCCAAGGTGCCAAATGGTTGCTTTTGTTCCCTCCTCACTGGCACCAAAAATAACCCACCCAAGCAAGGGTCCAATCTCAGACCTCAGACTGGGCACCAAAGTCACTTTGGCCCAAATGCCCGCTGGGACTTGTAGTCCCCAGCTGAACTATTTACAGTCTGTCCTCCTTGCACCAGCCAGTGCCAAAACTACAGAAGCAACTGCTCCATCCACATTCTCCCCAAGGTGGCCGAGCATGCTCCCAAGTGCAAACTGCCAACTATTTACAAATTATTTATTATTGAAATTTTTTTTTCAATGTAGTCCTGAGCCCAGCCAACCCCAGAAATAACTTGACCTGGGACCCAGAGCAGCCACTCCGCCACATTTTTGATCGTCGGCAGCTGTGCATGCTTAGAGCACAGGCCACCCAACTATTTACAATATTTATCTCTCTTTTTTTCCATGGCCCCCAGATTCCCTGAAAAGTGCACTCAAAGGTGCAGAACCACTGAAATAGCATCCAGCCTGCCCGCCAAGAGCTGGGACACCCAAGGGGTTTCTGGAGCCGTGGGAAGCCACATCATGGACCAGGTCCAAATCCTCCCTGAGCCATTGACCCAACCAGAGGAAGACACAGAGCCGAAGCTCCTTAAGGTAAGCCCATTTTGACGGGCTTACACATAGAATTTGATCATTTAAGGCTAGCACTCCAAAGGAATGAATTACATACTATTTCAAATACCTGGCTACTTTCATTTATATATACAATAACAAACACCACCATTTTACTGATAAAAGGGAGACATGGAGATTTGTTTCATCAGCTCGGCCTAAAATGAATACAAACTTTCAGAGTAAACACAGCGAAAGTCAACTCAGGCATTAGATCCCTTCCCCCTCTGCACATGCTGTGACTGTGGCAATCGGCTAGGGACCTGTACTACAGAGTTAAAACAAACTCTCTGCATCTATTTCTAAAAAGAATTTCAACTCACTGCAGCCCAAAACACAGTATCATCACCCGAGTTCACATGGACTTATATTTCAAGGAAAACGCATCAAAGAGAGAGAGAGAGTGCAAGAACTACATTAAATCCAAATGGAAGTTTGATGCTTTGCAGAGAGATTGTAGCCACAGTGTGGAAAGTCAGGAATCTTTAGACTATGAGAACTCCTCCCAGCCTAGTGAATGTCCTCCAATACAGTTCCTCCTATAGAAACTCCCCCGAGCCTATCATGGCCACCTAAACACATGATGCTTACTAAGAAAAAGGTTTTTAAAACCTTGCTTGCTTTTATTCAGCTTGCTAGTATATGTGTTAGTATCAGACCCTACAACATGAGTTGTACAATTCTTATTTATTTAATTTGAAAAGTTACACAGAAACCACAAGAACTCATAGTTACTATAAACCAGTAGAGGAGCGCAGTAATTGTTTCAGCCTGGACAAAGACAATACAGTGTATAGTGGAGTGTTGTTCTGTATAGAATTCCATCCCTTTCAAAATGCTGTTCTACCACAGTTCCAAGGTCATGGAATGCTGTTCTATCCTACTGTTGTAGAACAGCATTCTAGAACCTCTAAAGATTGCATGAGTCAATTTCATTTTGAAAGCAAAAGAACTCACAAAACACATTTTTCACACAGTACTATATACTATAGAAAATACAGGATGAGCAACTCTGTGCACAACCAGTGTGTTCTGCCACAGAGGGATTCTGATTCCCTCTGACCTCGATGGAAGATGTCTGGCGGGAGGAGGTGGAAGGGACAAGAACACAGTTAGCAAAGGGTGGAAGGGGGAAGGAACACATAATAAGAGTACGTGGAGGGGTGCACACAGAGGGGATAAATGTGAATAGAAGAATAGAGAGAAGAGAAGGAAGGTCAGATTCTAGGTGGAGGGTGGTGTCTCTGAACGTGCAGAGTCTTGGAAACAAGATGGAAGACCTGCAGGCACTATTAGCAGACAGGAGGGTGGACATAGCTGCAATAACAGAAACTTGGGCAATATCACACCATGACTGGGACCTTGTGATCCCTGGATATAAACTATATAGGAGGGACAGGGTAGTTGGGAAGGGGTGGTGGTTTATATCAGGGAGGGAATTACTTGTACGAGGGAGGAATCCAAGGAAGGGGAGGTGGAGGCATTATGGATTCAGTTAAGGTCCAATACAGGGAGAAAGGTGAGGTTGGGAGTGGTTTATAGACCACTCAGTCAGGACGAGGAGAGGGACAGGGAACTTTGCTCACAAATATCGGAAGCTGCAGGGGAAAGGAGAGGTGGTAATTGTGCGGGAAGTCAACCTGCCCAAGGTGGGCTGGAGCATACCATCCACAACATATGCTAGGAGTCAGGTGATCCTGGAAGAACTGCAGAGTGGGTTCCTGACTCAGGGTGTCACTGAACCAATAAGAGCTGAGGCAATTCTTGATCTGGTGCTCACAAATGGGGAGCATGTACAGGAAATAATGGTCAGGGAGCCACTGGGAGGAAGTGACCATTGCACAGTGTGGTTCCAGTTGGATATGGGCAGGGAAAGCATCCCGACTAAGACCAAAATCTTGGATTTCAGGAGGGCGGACTTCAGGAAAATGAGCAAAGTGCTAAGGAACCATCTGTTGGGCATCAGAGCAGATATGGGGGTGGACCAAAGGTGGTCCATCATTAAGGAAGGAATACTTGTTACAACAGATGAGTGTGTTAGGCTCAGGGGTAAGAACACAAGGGCCAAAGTGCCAAGCTGGTTCAGTTCTGGGGTTGCCCAGGCAGTAAGGGAAAAGAGGTTGGCCTATAGAAAATTCAGGAAGACCAATAGAGCGGTGAATAGGGAAAATTACCTACGGTTGTCTAGTGAGGCAAGTAAGAAAATCAGGTGATCAAAGGAACAGAAGGAGCTGCAGATAGCAGAAGGAATTAAGAAGGGGGAGAAGGCTTTCCTTCGCTATATAAGTGAGAAAAGGGACAAGAAGGAAGGGACTGTTAGGCTTAATAAAGGGATGGAGTGGGTGGAGGATAACGAGGGAAAACAGGATACTAAATGGATACTTCTGTTCCATCTTCACCAGGGAGAAGGATGGACCAGTGTCTTCAGAAGGGGAAAAGAGGAGTGGGGGGAGGGGAACACAGATGTAGTGATAGAGGAGGATAGAGTGAGGAAGGGGATGCTGGCATTGAAGATGGACAACTCGCCCGGCCTGGACAGAGTACATCCAAGGGTACTAGAGGAACTGGCTGAGGAGCTGGCAGGGCCACTGACAGATCTATTTAATAGTACACTAGAGACAGGTGTAGTACCACAGGACTGGAGAGCAGCACATGTAGTGTCGCTCCACAAAAGCAGTCCCAAGGATGACCCAGGGAAGTACAGACCAGTCAGTCTGACCTCCATTGTGGGCAAGCTCATGGAGACCATACTAAAGGAAAGATTGGTGGAATATCTAGAGGAGCATGGTCTTCAGGATGCGAGGCAGCATGGGTTCATGGGGGAGAGGGGAAGACAGTGTCAAACAAATCTGATTGACTCCTTTGACTGTGTCTCTAAGACAGGAGACAGGGGCTAAGCGGTAGACATCCTCTATCTTGATTTCAGCAAGGACTTTGACTCTGTGCCCCACAAAAGGTTGATCAGGAAATTGGTGGATCTTGGGGTTGGGGAAAGCTGACCAGATGGGTGGAAAACTGGCTGAAAAATAGAACCCAGTAGGTGGTTGTGGGGGGAGAATTATCTGGCACAAGACAGGTAACCAGTGGGGTCCCACAGGGCTCGGTGCTGGGGCTGGTGTTGTTCAACGTCTTCATCAATGACATTGGAGATGGCATTAAGGGCAAATTGTGCCTATTCACAGATGACACCAAGCTCTGTGGGAGGGTGGACACAGCTGAAGGGATACAGGACGTACAGGAAGATCTGGAAAAGCTAGGGAGGTGGTTCAAGATCTGGCAGCTTGGCTTTAATGTCAAGAAATGTAAATGTAAAAGTTATGCATATTAAAGCCAAGAATCCTAGGACAGGGTACTTCCTGGGTGGAGTCTGAGTATCTGCATCAGAGGAGGTGTAGAAGGACCTGGGAGTGATGATCACTAGTCACCTGAAGCACTCCGCACAGTGCAAGAAAGCAGCAGCAAAGGCAAACAAGATGCTGGGATGCATATCTAGAGGGATCAGTAGTAAGAGAGAGGAGGTTATACTGCCCTTGTACAGGTCTCTAGTAAGGCCGCATCTAGAGTATGGAGTTCAGTACTGGTGCCCACACCTCAAAAAGGACATTAACCTGTTGGAGAAGGTCCAGAGGAGGGCTACAAAGATGAAAACTGGTCAGCAGGATAAGGCATATGAGGAGAGGTTGAGGGCACTGAACATGTACTCCCTGGAAGACAGGAGAGAGGCGGGGGGGGGGACATGACTGGGACCTTCAAGTACTTGAAAGGGATAAATAAGGTTGATAAGGAAAGTCTCTTTAAGCTGCGTGGCAACCATAACATGTGGGGGCACAGTCTTAAACTGGAGGGTGGTAGGTTTAGGAGGGAGGTCAGGAAGCACTTCTTCACAGAGAGGGTGGTGGACACTTGGAATGTGCTGCCAGAAGAGGTAATCTCATTGAAGATAGTGGCCAGCTTTAAGAGAGGCTGGACATGCATAGGGGGAGGATAAGGGTCTTGGGTAGGGAGGATGGAAGGAGTGGGGAGAGAGGGCAGGGACAGTAGCTCAAGCTGTGGACCCTGCAACATGAGCAGACTTCATAGACCAAATGGCCTTCTTCTGCTGGCTTCTTCGTATGTTCATATTCCAAGGTGCTGTCATGCACATTCCGAGCAGTTATTCAGCACAGTTCAAAGGTCATAAACATTTAAATCCCTCATTCACCCAGCACCTAGCTGATTACTAACCACCCAGTGCCCAAATTTGTACCTTTTAACTTGTAAAAGTCCATAAATTTAACAGAACAAAGAAATGGCAAGTTTTATTTGTGTGTGTTTTCTTTAGTTTTTATTTAGGGAGGTAACACTTCTTTGATTTCTGTGTACAGAATCATATACTATGTAAAATGAAATAATGGCAACCACACACAACTCAGCATGTGTTCCATCTTGGAGTTGAGATGATAGCATGGACCTCTCAGGCTTTGCTGACGAGGTCCATATACTGTCATCTCAACCCCTTGATAGAAACACAGCCTTGTTGTGTATAGTTGCCCATACATTAGTCTCTATATTCAGCATAGAGTTTCGGTGCTATACAAGTATATGTTAATATGACAATTTGAAGTTTATGAATTGAACATAAAAGTGGATGTTATCCCTTGCAGTCCCCCCATTCCCCTCTCCTCACCTCACCCTTTCTGATAACCCTTGTATTCCCTTCTCATTCTCTTTTGTCCACTCCCTGTATCCCAAAACTATCACCATGCACAAGACTCTCTGATGATGATCTTCGGTTGAAATGTAAGCGTGACAGTGTGATTACTCCACCCACGAAACTGTGCATGGTAGCAGTTTTGTTTTGGGCATTCTGGCATTCTGGAAAAGAATTGAGCTGCGCCAGCTGAAGGCAAAGACCATGAATGTTCTTTTATTGCCTGGCTTGGATAGTGCAGGTTTTACCTTACATGACTATGAGTCAGTAAGTTATTTGTTCTCGAACTGCCTTAGCTGCACTTTACTCTGCTGTCATTTGCACATTATTGTTTTATTCCTTCTGTGTGATTTTACTGCTAGTTCATCATACATGTGGATAAACGTACAGTACATTTTAGCATGCATTACTGATGACTGATTTTTGCACTCTTTTGCACTTTGGCTATATTTGCACTTATTCTTGCACGTTGACTATGCATAATAAAATATTTCAGTGAGAATACTGTCCACTGCTTTTGACTGAGTGGTGATTACCTCCTCACCTTTGTGAGAAACTTTTTACTGGTATGACTTTCACACTCCAAGGTAGTACACACTCTCTAAAATGTTAGTGTGAGCCCCCTCCAACCCCTTTTTTCCCCTCAGTCCTAAGTACCTCAGGGCACAATTAGATGCCTCCAATCAGCACTGTATATGCAATGAAGTCTACACAATCAGAACGGGCACCTTCCACACTCTGTCTCTCAGTACAAGATAGCGCAGTGAGATCTCTCTAATGAGTTCTGTTAATGGGACTGAGTAAATACCATCAGTACTGAGTCCCTGATATTGTCCCTTATACAACAGGGCAGAGTGAGCTCCTTCCCACCATCACTGTCAATGGGATTCAGTCAACTGAATATACCAGCAACAGTGAAGCCCTGGCGCTATGATATTCAGTATTACAGGGATTAGCAAGAAATCTCAGAAGTAAGTCCCTAGCACTCTAGTAACAGTATGATAGAACTCAGTGACATCCTTCCCACTAGTATTATTATTGGGAGTAAGTCTATACCAAGAGCAATAAGACCCTGAAACTCTTCTCTCAGTGCAACAGGTCTCAATTCACTCATCAATGTTGTCAAAAGGATTGAGTCTATACCATCAAAAGTGAAGCCCTGTTATTGTGTCATCAGTACAACAGGACTTAGGGATCTCCTTACCACTAGTACTATTAAAAGAAATGAGTCTTTACTATCAGTAATGAGTTCCTGACACTCTATCCTCAGTTTCATAGAGCTCAGTGAGATACCTCCCACCAGTACTGCCAATATAGTCCTCCCCCCCACTATCCTTTTCTTTGTCCTATGCATATCCATTCTCAGTAGAGTCAAACTTCCCTAAAAAGCTGTACTTAAAATGTACTGTATAATTACTATATCATAATGTTGTGATACACTGTTGCTCTCTGTATTCTATTTGCCTGCATTGTGGATTTTGCTGTAATTTTTGCTTGCTTCTTACCACTTTCCCTCCCCCAGGATGCATCTGGAAATGAGCAATTGCTGCTCAGTGTGCTTTCCTGGTGACATTTTTGAAATAGATAAATACATATAGTTAAAACTATACTATCAGCAGTGAGGCCCTGACACTCTGACGCTCACACAGTAGGTGCACAGAGAGATCATTCTCATCCTCATAATCAGTAGAACTGAGCCTATACCATCAGCAGTAATGCCTGATGCTGTTTCTTAGTACTACATGTCCAGATATAGCCCTTCCAACATCACTGGAACAACAGCATATACTATAAGCTGCAAGACCCCAGCACTCTTCCATCAGTACAACAGGACTCAGATCTGTCCATTCAACACTGTTAAAGGGCTTAAAATGATTCCTATCTACATTAAGCCACTGATAATTACTATACTTAGTAATTATAATACAGCACATGACTGACAGGAACCATCTGAGATGGGGGTACTGGTTGTAAATAAATAATGAAACTGTATATGAATATGAAAACATTTTTAATATGCTGACATGAAAGTGAAACATGCTAATTTGTTTTTCTCTCTCTGTTCTCAGCATTTGTCATTTATAATTTTCTCAGCCTATCCTTTGAGTATTTGGGTGGAGAGAGTGCGATTATGTCAGAGATCAGGGGAAAGCCCATCAGGTAAGACAGAAGACATATCATTGTTTTTGCACATGGGCATCATTGGTTTCTAATGTCAACTTACCCTTTACCTGCCAGTTTCCTCTCCTTTTCAGATCTAGCTGTATGTATGGGACATGCTGTTTACAAGGACTGACATACTCCATTGGATTTCTGCGCTTCTGCAAGCAGGTTGTATGCCTGGAAGGCTTTCAGTTTATTTGGTTTTCCCTTTTTGTATTTCCTGTACACTGTCCTTCCATATTAAAGTTTGTTGCCCCCCTCTCCATTGTGAGTAGAGTTCATTCTATGGGTCATACTATGGATTGTACAGAGCAGGAGAAGGCAAATGGTACATAGGCACTATTCCCATGCTATTTCAGTGGTAATACATTATCTTTTGATACCTCATCACATAGTTATCTAATCTGCTCTTGAATTCAGTTTTGGATGTACTGGTGATTATTTCAAGTGATAACTTATTCCACAAACCTATCACTCTTTGAGTATAGAAGAACTTTCTAGCGTTCATTTTGAATGGTCTCCTTCTGATTTGTATCAGGTGACACCTGGTCCCTCCATATTCAGGTTTGAATTTGATATTTAAATCTGTCTTTAGAAAGGGATCATGCATAATGACGTAAACCATCATCATATCCCCCATTATTCTTCTAGAATATGACATTAAAGAGCTATGCCTAAAATTAATATTAGGTTTTAAAAGCAGTCAACCATTACCTTTTATATGCAAGGTAGTTCTTCTTTTCCATTTGGTTAATTAGAAGATCATTTACCTGATGCTAGTAGGTGTATTGTGTGGAATAGCATTCTGCCTGGAAGCTGACATATCTAGCTTTGTTCCCTTCATTACATATTCAGCACTGTGACATCACTGACTGTGACATCACTGCTGCTTAAGAAAAGCCACCCAGTGGATGCCAGGTTAGTTGTCTGTGATGTCACTGTCTGCAAGATCACAATGCTGATGATGTACTGTAGTTGAGGGATTAGAGGTAGATAGGTCAGCTGCCAGGCTAAGAGCTGTTCCACACATTCAGCACATTATCACATAAAAAACTTTCTAAAGAGCAAACAGAAAAAGAAAAAACACTTCAGAAATAGAAAATCACAACTGAGTACTTCTTAAAATTTGTATAATTTTCCTGTCTGTCTATTTTGGTTCCACTAGCTCTGTAAGTTGCATTCCCATAGTCTCTCAGCATATGGCAGATGTGATAGTTCTTTAAAAGTTTTTTGTACATCTTCTCTGTACCTGTTCAGTCATACATGGGGCCCAGAACTGAGAGCCATAATTGAGTAGAGCACATAAATATGCATAGTATAATGGAGCTAGAATTCTGGTATGAATTCTTATCAATTTTTTTTATAGAACACCATACCCAATTTGATTTTTCCATTGCATTTTCCCACTGTTTATGTTTTTATGCTGACAAACATTGTTCCCTCATACCTAGGTCTTCACAAACTAAGACTCACAAATTTCTTTCAATTTTTATCAATAGAAGTTGGGTGCTTTGTAAAGTGTATGGGTTCCTTAAGTTCCTTTTTCCCCATATGAAGCACTACACACTTGTCATGATTAAATTTTGTCTCCCACTTTACTGCCCATGTATCTATCAGCTAGGTCATCCTGGATAAGTGTATATTGTTGTACAGTATTACTGATGCCACCTATCTTAGTATCATCTGTGTATTTGTAGTGCCATTCATCTACCTGATCTCCCATGTCTGAAATAAATACATTAAATAGGACTGGCCTCAGAACATATCCCTTGGGAACTGCACTTGTCACCAGGCTGGAGCTTGATAATGTCCCATTTATGATTACTGTTTGAGTATGGTCTTGTAACCAGCTGCCATCCACGATCTTAAAATTCTGGAACCCTAAGTGATTGGAGTTTAATTGATATGGCCTAATGTGGAACCACATCAAAAGCTTTTTAATGCCTAGCAAAATGGGCAAGGCAAGGCAAAATTTATTTAAAAGATGCCCAATCCCAGAGGCTCTGGGCACCATACAAAATGATTAAATACAGCATCAGAATAAAATAATGCATCACAAATTTTTAAGAAGAAAATAAAATTAATAACTCAGCAAATAATTTTCAAATTCTGCTACAATTTATGGTTTTATCCCGTAAAAGTTTGGGAAAATAGGAGGGCCTTTAGGTGAGCCTTAAATATATCTACAGTGGGTGCTCCCCTGACCCCAGCTGGCAAAGAATTCCAGAGAATGGGAGCTGTGACACTGAAAGCTCTGTCACCAGCAGATTTTAGCCTCATTCTAGGAATGGCCAGGAGGTCCCCACTAGAAGAACGGAGAAGGTGGGTAGAGAGAGCAGGTACCAGAAGGTCTAACAGATAACCAGGGCCCTGCCCGTGTAGGGCCTTATATGTGAGAAAACCCACCTTAAAGAGGATTCTCCACCTGACTGGTAGCCAGTGCACTTCACGCAACACCAATGTAATGTGACAGAATTTTTGCTGCCCAGTAAGTAACCAGTCAGTTGCATTTTGCACCAGCTGCAGCCTGCGGAGAGATCCCCTGTGACCCCGAGGTACAGCGCATTGCAGTAGTCAAGCCTAGATGTGACTAAGGCATGTATCAAGGTAGGGAGGTCCAGAGGCAGAACAAGGGGCTTTATCCTGGCAATATTTCTGAGATGGAAGAAACAGGAATGAACCGTGGAGGATATTTGTGCCTCCATAGTTAAATTCCTGTCCAGAATCACTCCAAGATTTCGCACCCAAGAGAAAGCCTTCAATGACACAGCTCCTAGAACAAGTCCAGTTACTGATCAGAGGCTATCCTATCACGCATTCTGTTTGACACCACCACCAATACCTCCGTCA
Organism: Neoceratodus forsteri; assembly: GCA_016271365.2. NCBI lineage: Eukaryota > Metazoa > Chordata > Ceratodontiformes > Ceratodontidae > Neoceratodus > Neoceratodus forsteri. Next base: position 20,043,178 of record JADMNL010000025.1, read on the forward strand.
TATCAGGGTTCAGTCACAACCAGCTGGAGGCCATCCAGTCGTTCATCTCAGCCAGGCAGATATTGAGCACATCCACTGCTTTGGATGTTCCTGGGGCAAAGGACAAATATAGCTGGGTGTCATCGGCATAACAATGAAAACCCAAGTCATACTTCCTAATAATCCCTCCCAGGGGTAGCATATACACTGTGAATAACATTGGGGCCAGTACTGATCCTTGAGGAACTCCACAAAATAGGAGACTGGAAGTGGATGAAGAATTCCCCATCACAACCTGTTGCCTCCTGTTGGTAAAAAAAGGACTCAAACCAGTTGATGACAGTACCGGTGAGTCCGCAGAGCTCCCTAAGGTGGTCAAGCAACACACAATGGTCCACAGTGTCAAATGTTGAAGAGAGATCAAGGAAAACAAGAATTGTCTTATCCCCCCGATCTCTTGCCCTGAGGAGGTCATTCTGCACCTGAACAAGTGCAGTTTCTATGCTGTGCCTAGCCCAAAATCCTGACTGGAAGGGTTCATACAACTCATGAGTCATGAGGTGCTCTTCCAACTGAAGCACCACCACCTTCTCTACCACCTTGGCCAAAAAGGGAAGGTTGGATATAGGATGGTAATTTGCCTTGACCTCTGGGTCCAAAGATGGTTTCTTTAAGAGGGGTCTCACTAGTGCCTCCTTCAAGGCATCCGGAAAGACCCCCTTGGATAAGTAGCACGGACAATCAAGGCAAACACCGGGCCTACAGAGTCAACACATCTCATTTTGAAATGTGTCAGCACCGGGTTTAGCTCACAAAAGGTGTGCTTCAGATTGGCTGCCACCTCAATGACCTCACTAACCTCCACCAGTCTAAACTCCCCCCAACCAGGCAGAGTGCACTCAGAACACATTAGGTGACCACAGCCAGCTATGACATTGCTGGCTAAAGAAGCCACCTGCCAGATCATGGACACTCTGTCCAAGAAGAACTGAGCAAACTCTTCACACTCTGTATTAGAAAAACCCCTCCCAGGCTGCAGGCAAGCAGGATGGAGTAGCTTGTCTACAGTTTGGAAAAGTGTAGCTGGTCGGCTCTTCCCAGCGGCAATCTCCCTGGACAGGAACACTGCCTTCTTACGGTTGACTGCCCCTTTGTATGCACTATAATGCACACGCAGGACCAGTTTGTCCCCCTCCAAGCTCGACCTCCTCCAGCAGTGCTGTAACCTCCGACCCATCCTCTTCATCTCCTTGAGATCCTCGTCAAACCACTGGGACCTCAGGTATGAAGTTCTGGGTCGTACACAGACAGGTGCGAGGGAGTTAATGGTGTCAGATAACACCCTATTGTAGGTGTCAACCCCAGCACCAACACCTCCAACACATGCAACACCCACACTAGATAATTTAGCTGCTGCCGAAGAACCCTCAGGAGTCAAACCTCGTAAAGGTGACACCTCATCATCTCAGCAGGAGAAGGGATTCTGGTGGGAGCCTCAAGCATGAACTGCACCATGCAGTGATCAGACCAAGGTACTCAATCAGTCCTGAGATTAACAATCTCAAGCCCCAGTGAAAACACCGAGTCCAACATGTGGCCGTCCTGATGAGTCGCTGCAGTAACAGCTTGTGTCAGACATAGTCTGAAGAAAATCATGACTACACCGTTGATACTTGTCATCAACCCAAACATTGAAATTCCCAGAAAAACACATCTGGGGATTCCAACGTTCCATCAGCGATGAATTCAGTGACCTCCTGCAGGAAATTCCCCATCGGCCCGGAAGGGCGATAGATGAGGAAAATCCTGCAGCCCGCACCTGGTCCCCCACGAACAGCCACACATTCAAATGTACCTGGAGTTCCTGCTGGGTGCATGGTGATGGCCAGACTGGATCTAAAACAGATAGCTACACCACCACCACCCCAGCTTTCCACTCTGCGGCAGTGCACCACAGTATACCCAGGAGGGACTGCGGCCTCAAAAACTGGGCTCGCATCATCCCCAACCCATGTCTCTGTAATGCAAGCCAGACTTACTGAAGAAATCAAGTCCACAATAATTGCTGTCTTATTTCTAAGCAATCTGGCATTGCATAGCACTGCCTTCAGGGGACTGGAGAGTGAGGCAGCCCCTCGGGTTACCTGACCACCCGGTCTGGTGGATTCCCTGGAGATGGGTACCAACCACGTCTGGCCTCTTCTAGGTGCTTGTCATAACCCAGGGCTCCTTCTGGACCCAACAACCTGTATCCTACCACCACCCGATATGCATGGGGCACCCCACTGCCCATGACCAACTCCATTCCTTCTAATACCCACTTCCCGACAGCGTCTTGCCATGGTGTCTGAAACTGGGAAGGGGATAAAAGAATGCAGATCACACATCAGGAAGCTCCCATACATAATCCTGGCCCCCCTAGGCCCTCCCATATAACCCTTACACATCACTAAATATTAAACCCAAAATACAACAGATAAATTTATCACAATTAATCATACACAATTAAATAGCATCTGAAAAAGCCTACCTAACCTAGTCATATAAACAAACAAACATACTAATACAATTAATAAATCTCATGTGCAAGACACAAATAAAGATATTCTCATAGATAAAACTGCTTCACAATAATACTAAAACAGCTGCGCTATCCCCCACGCCAAAATAAATTCAAATACTAAACAGTGAGGCATAAAGACACTAAGGTCTCTTTCAATACTTAAAGAATTTTGGGGAGTAACTTACCCTCCCAGCATTTCCAACACCAGGGTAGCCTCCACCGCCCTCCCACACGCTTTCATGCTTGAGTGCACTGTGATTAAATAGCCCCACATTCCCTGCCCCTCCAGCTGATGGTTATCAGCTCCCCCCAAGCCTCCACGAGCAGAATGAAATAAGGAAACAAATACAGTCTCTCACACTGCACAGTCCAGGCTAGTCATGAAGGTGATACAGGGGCACCAAACTCAGCAGGCAGGGGATGCACACAGTTCCTGTAGACAAAACGTCCAGCACATCCAGCCACTTGCAAGCGGCACTGCGATTAAATAGCCCCACGATCCCCACCCCTCTAGCTGACTATTATCAGCTCCCCCCAAGCCTCCCATCAGCAGAATGAAATAAGGAAACAAATACAGTCTCTCACACTGCACAGTCCAGGCTAGTCATGAAGGCGATACAGGGGTTCTGATTCCAAACTCAGTAGGCAGGGGATACACACAGTTCCTGTAGACAAAACATCCAGCACAACAGAATTGTATTGGTCTAAGTTATGGGTTACAGTTTCATAGAAACATTATAAGCTGGAAATTATTGATCTACATTTGAATAACCTATTCTGATACCTATTGTATCTCCTCCAATGGCTATTTTTTTCTTGTAGTTTATCTTTTACAATAATTTCCATGATTTTTCCCTGTTATACTCATTAGACTTACTGAGTGACAGTTTTCTGGGTCAGATCTTTTCCCCTTTTTAAAAATTGGGACCATCATAGCTGTTTTTTAGTTTGAGGGAATTTTATTCTCTTTTAATGATTTTTAGAAGATTGGACAGAATGGCTTTGTAACCTGATCAGTCAACAGTCGGAGCATTTTTCCTGTAGTTTTGTCAGGGCCAGGTGCAGAGCTAGTTTTCAATAATTTTATCTTGTCTTTGATTTTTATTTCAGTGATTTTCCCAGTTATATTCAGAAGTCTTAGAAGAGTTCTTGTGAAGTTTTATTTTGCAGGCAAAATTCTGGCAAAGTGACTTACCTTTTCTTCATGAATCACTTCATGAATTTAGTCATTTTCTGGCAACTTCAACTGTTGTCACTTCATCTGCATTTCACAAAAAACTTCATCTAGTTGTCTTTTGTGCCGCAGGGTGGTGGGAGTGGGTGGGTGGGTGGCAGTGCAGCAAGTAATAGTGATGTGCCTGTTACCAGAGAAGGATGTGGAGGGGACTGGAAGTGAGACCTGTGGTAGGACTTGGGGGATGCATAGGACAGAACCTAAGACACAGTTTTAGGCCCTCCTACATTAACTTCCACAGGAGCTGAAGTGGCACAAGTCCACATTAAGATGAGGGACCTCAGATGCAGAACTTTGTCCATGGAGATGACACTCCAGAAGCTGCTTGCCAACCAGCATACTCTCATTAAAAGCATGCCAGATCTCTGTGGTGGGAATGTACCATCTGTCCCACCCACACCTTAGCACTAGTTACTCCTGCTGCTATCATCAGTCAGCATCACCCTGACTCTCAAATTTTTTCTTTCTCATCCTCAACTGTTTCTAGTTAATGTAACAGAAAATAAAGAGATATATGTCTGGATTCCTGAGCAACCCTGATAGAACAGTGGTAGATATATAGCACAACAGTAGAGCTATTGCTTGCTACACCAGGGATCCGCATTCAGGAATGAGAGCAGATCATCAGGGGCTGGCTGTGAAAGAAAGGATTAAGCATCCCAGAGACTGCTCTCCTACCTTGGAGAGGGAGGACACTGTTCCTTTTGTGTGACCACTGACTCTTGGATACCTGTCAGCAGCACCACTGGGAATACTTGAGGGGTGGGGTCACTGCTGGATGTCTGTCACAAATGAGTGACCATGTAATTGCACATTTGTACCACAAGGGAGATAACCAGGAGGAGGAAGAAGGAAAATTCTGGCTGTCCAAACTGGCAACCCTAGCAGGATATCATATGAGCGACATGGCTGGTCACCTACTACTGTTGTGATCCTGGGTAAGTGGGGATAACCAGTAAGTCCATGACAAGGTCAGGGATGAGGCTGGGTGGGCAGATGAGACCAGAAGGAGAAACAGCTTGGTAGAAAAACAATCTGAGCCCCTCTTACTTTGTCCTGAATCCAGATGTCTATTACCGCTGCTATTTTCTCCCCAATTGGTTTACCTCACAAAATCTCCTATCTTGTTTAAATTCTTCTGTCAGCTCTCTGCTGTCAGGATAATGAAAAATTAAAAGAAAGATTGCTGATTTCCTCTCTTATGTTCTTGTTTTCGAGGAACTGCACAGTTCTTGCACTATCACACCCTTCTCTCACTACTGTTTCTGTCATAAGGCACTGTGATATACAGTGTGTGTGAAAAGCACAATATACAAAAACTGTCTAGTCACTAAATTTTTCTCAAGTCCTAGAACTGATATATGGTACTGTGTTTTTACAGTCTCCAACATCACCACATGTTGTAATTGTAAAACACTTCAGTGCACATAAATGCACAATATATTAAATTTTCATTTCCAGGAATTTTCTCAAGTCCAAGAAATAATATATGCTGCTGCTATGTGCTGTGCTGTTTCAGTCCCTCAACTGAGTACCTGTACAGCACCTGTTGTAAAGCACTTTAGTGCACAGAAATGCACAAGATAGTAAATTCTCATTTCCTGAATTTTCCCAAGTCCTAGAAAGTATATATTATCTTGCTGCTATATGCTGCTACTGTGCTGTGTCAGTCTCCCACCACAGCACCTATTGTAATACATTTTAGTGCACAGAAAATATCACTATATTAAATTCTCATTTCCCAAATGTTTCTCAAGCCCCAGAAATCAGATGTGCTGCTACTATATGCTGCTGTGCTGTGTTATGGAATGGATACCAAAATTACAGAAAGCCTGCAGTAAAATTAAACAGTAACAAACAACACCTTCTTGGAAGGATCTGCAGAACTATTTGAAACAAAAGAGAAGAAAATTAATTTACTGAACCAGTATACCCCAGAAAAAATATATATAGTTATGTTTTATAACATGATGGGGTAACAACTAACTAAGTACAACTAAGTGACACATTATGTCTCTTCAGCAGCAGAGCACTGTCACTTTAAGAACTAAACTAAAACATATATAGAAAGAGAATGGAAAAATGCTTCACTTAAACACACAACACAAAAGACCCTAAATGGAAAAGAAAATACAAACTGCAGGCAAAATGTAATGAAGAAGAAAGATGGGGGAAAAAAAGTTGCATTGTCTGCTCAGTCAGAAACTACAGACCTTTCAGTGGTGCCTGGATGCCTACACCTCCCATCCCAAATAGATGTGCTCCTCTATAGGCAAAACCAAACCCACTATTTAAAATGGAATAAGTTTCAAAAACAGAACTCCAAAAAACACTATCTAGATGCACAAGGCACACTAGAACTTGATGAAAGTGATTTTGAGTCAAAAAGCTCAACTTTAAATTATTTAGTTTTTTTGCCCAGATAAGCACATGGACAGACTTATATCCTAGTATCTCTTCATAAGACTTCAGTGAATACAGCTTTCTCATGGTGTACACATTGTTTCAGTACCATGTGACCTGCAGTCACATTGTGCATTCCTTCTTCCAGAAAATTTTGCCTGTGGAAGTCAACTTTGTCAAGAGGTTTTCAATTCACAGCTTTGTGAAAATGACATAGACTGAATTGGCATTTCGCAAGCTGGATTAATTTTGTGAAGTGCTGGAACTTTTTGAACTAATTCACAAAGTGAATTTTTGGCATTTTGTACACCACTAATTGTGAGTATCAGAGGCAGGCAGGAACACAGTAACTTAGTAATTTAAGACCGGAAGGAATAACTGTGGCAGCCATCATTTCTATCTCTCCAATGATAATGATAATAATAATACCTCTTCACATCATTTCTTAAAGAGGTGCTCTAATTACCAGCAATCATATTACAGTTGGTTTTGAAATAATTTACATAGCAATAGTAATTTCAGGTTGGAAGGGAAATCTATGTCCACAATGTACCCCAGCTTTAAAAGCAGTGACTGATGAGTATGTTTTGCTACATGTACTGTACTAATGTATAGGAGTTCCACCCCCACCTACTGCCCAGGGTACCCTGTGATGCCCTTGGTAAGCAGAAATTTATTTAGACTTACCTGGAAAGTCTGTACTGTCTTTATGTCTATGATCTCCACTGGTACATTGTTCCTTAGAGTCAATACTTTTTATGAGATGTGCCTCCTAATGCTATCCCTAAATTTACCACTTTTGAGCTTTAGATCATGCCTCCATAACCTAAGGGAGTGTACCAGATCCAACATCTCTGTTTAGCCTTGTTGATGGTCTTCTGTATGCAAAAGACTGAGATCATTGTTTCCCCTCAGTCTCCTTTTGGATCTCCTCATAGCTTTTGACCTCCATACCCCTGACCATTTAGGTGGCCCTATGTTACACCATTTTGACTGCCTCAATGTCCTTGTTGTAATGGGGAGCCCAGAACTGCATTCAGTACCCTAGGTGAGGCCAACCAGGGTCTTGTGAAGTGGCAGGATTACTTCACTTGCCTTTCTGTTCACCTTCCTTTTATTGCACCCAAGTATTTTTCCTACCTTCTTGACAGCAGCCATGTACTGCTTGCCAAGCTTCAATCTTCATGTCCATTATGACCCCCAGGTTCTTCTCCTCCACCTTCACTACAGAAAAAGGATCCCCACACTGTGTAGGCCCTATTTTACTGTTTCATCCTTAAATGTAGCACCTTGCATTTGGCTACATTGAATATAACATTCCAGGAGTCTGATCAGTTACACAGGTTGTTCAGGTCCTCCTGAAAGTTATCCCCATACTTAAGGCAGTACACCACCCTGACCAGTTTACTGTCATCAGCAAAGTGAAGCAACCTGCTGAAGACTACAGCATCCAGATCATTGATGGAAATGTTGAGTTACAGTGCTCCAGCACAAATCCTGAGGGATGCCACAAAGTACCCCTCACCTCTCTAATCAGATCTGTGCCCATCAAAACAAACATCTTCTTCCCACCTCCAAGCCAGTTAGCAATCCACTTTGTGTAGTCCTTCTGTGTGGGTCTTTTTAAAGAAATAAAAACAGCTTGACCCTCTTCCCTTGGCTCAAACCCCAGAAAATGTAACCTCTGCCCCCCATCCTCTATCATCAACCCATTCCATGATGTGATCATGTGATCAGCTGGTTTTAGAATGCAGAGACAGCAAGGATGTGAGCGCTTTTATTAATGAGAAGGCAGACAGGATGAGGGAGACCAGGCTGTGCCAGTCACATTCACGTAATGAGATTTTGATGTGGGGGGGGAGTTGGGAGTATTGTGCTGCCAGAATTGAGGGGGATTGGGGACATAATGGATATTTTTTGGAGTGCAAATGACTGCTATATTAACATTAAGAAAGATGGATGTCAGCAATGGAGGTGGGTGGGTTGTGCCGGTTGCCCATTGGAGATCTCATTTACAAATGCAAAAGAAATATAACAAATTGTGGGTGCTGGGGGGCGCAAAAAGGGTGTGATAAGATTGCTGATAGAGGGCGGAGGGATGGGGTTACATTTTACTGGGTTTTGGTCTGGAGAGGAGGGTGAGGTTTGCTTTATTTTATATCTTACATAAACACTTAAATAGTCCCCTTTTGGGGAAAGGATCCTGAATATTCAGAACCCTGCTATTCATGGTATTTAGAAAATAATAATTAGCACCTGCACACCTCTACTATTTATGTGCTCTCATAATTTCAACAACCAGTTGGGCACCATTCTCTGCTGAATCAGTGGCCAGTAACTCAACCTCAAGATGGCTATTTTACCTCCTTTCTTATTTCTCTAACTCAGCCCAGATGGATTCTGTGGCACTATTTTCACCTGATGTCCTACTGATCCTCCACAGTAACTCCCTCCCTCATAAAGAGTGCCACTCAGTCCCCTTTTTGTTAAACTTTTCCCTTCAAAACAGCCTGTAGCCCTGCTTGCTGGTGTTCCAGTCATTTTCTAGCTCTCCCTGCACCACGTCTCGGTGAGTGTCTTTATGTTGTGGCCTTCAAAGGGCATCAGACCGTCTATCTCACCCATTTTTTTTGGTACACTCCTCATGCTGACCTGTATACAAGTGAGATTTTTTGCCCCTCTATGCATCTTTACTCCCCTAGGGTTTTTTTGCAATTATTGCTTCTCTGGTCTGATATCTTTCCAATGGTGATCCTCTACAGCTGCCACCTACTCTTGTTAAATACTTACACCAGCTCCTCCTGCTGTCCTCTAGTTCAGATCCCCTCTGACTGTTGTATCTATCTCCTGACTAGTACCTCTACTTCCTCCTGGTACAGCTGCGGTCTATAATGGGGAAAAATATGTTGCTTACCCCTCTAATTGGCCAGAATGAGTAAACCTTCCCTCTTGCACATGACTTTTAGTCAAGTGTTTGTCTGTCTAAAGGTCCACAGCCACTTTTCACTAACTCCTAGAAGGATCACAGAGAATAATTCCTTGAGTACCTTTCTCATCAAAGATATCAGAAATTATGTGACTGACCTCCACCAGTCCTTGGTTCTTCTGCACTCAGTGTCATTCTCACCAAAATGGATTATGATGGTCTGTTCCTCCCCCCAACTTTGTCCCTGAAGAGCACTCACTGCACCTGCACACATACACACACACACCCTGTAACGATCATAAGTCATGCGAGCCAAGTGTTTGTCTGCCTAGTGGTCCTCTACCACTCCTTACTAACCCCTTGAAGGATCACAAAGAATAATTTCTTGGATATCTTCTCATCAAGAAAATCAATGATTATGTGAATGTTCTCCTCCTGTCCCTGGGACTTGTGCACTCAATGTCATTTCACCAAAATGGATTACTCTCCTCTCTTGGTTGCAGACAGAGGTTGCAGGACTCCAGGCTGAACTGGTAAGAGTACAGAGGACCCTCTGCCTCATTCAGGGGTTACCAAGTCTGCCACTGCTCCCCCCAGAGGATGCTAAGGCAGATGCAAAACAAATACACCTGGTAGGTTCTGAGAGGGTGGGAAGGCTACACTCTCCTCAGCTTATATCACTGCAGAATTTCTTCCTCATACTGGCATGACAGGGCAGCTGAGAGGAAGCACCTGTCACACTGGGAAGGGAGGAAGTGGAGGTTCTCAGAAGTGAAGACCCCAAGGAGGGAGACAGAGGCCCCCAGCTGACAAGGAAGTAGCTGCTGAAGGGTGACTCTTGTTAGGGGGATGGACTTGGAGGTGGGGGGAGGAAGGAGGGGAAGGTGAAATGCCTGAGAGGAGCTTTGGTTTGAAGGGATGGAGAGTGTATTCAGAGGATTGCTAAGGCAGCAAGAGATGGGAGGGAGCTAAATGTCATTGTTCACCTGAGGACTAATTATCTGGCAAGGGACAAGGTAGGGATAGTGCAGGGTAACCTCAGGAAGTTTGGGAAAGACCTTAAGCAGGAAGTACACATGGTAGTTTTTTCCAAGGCGTTACCTGTGTATGGCCAGGGAGATGCAAGGATACTCCGCACCAGGGCATTTAATGACTGTGACAGACTGGTCTCTCCCAAACTCAGCCTATACACTGTTACCAGCCTTCTCAACTCTTTAGATGCCTGCAAGGGTACTTCAGTAACAACATATGGTAACTGTAGCCTTCTCTTTAGAGACAGAAACTCAGATTTTGTCAGTTATATCTCAGTTGCCTGTACCTCAGAGGACTCAGTCGCAGAAGCATGAAGTATACAAAAAGTAATATTTTAATACATATATATACATCTCTCTCTCTATATATATATATATATATATATATATATATATAACAAACTCCATTTAATGCATCAGTTAGGGTTGTTCCACAATGACAAAGTGAGAAAATTCAGTGTTAGGGTTGAAAGCCCCTTGCAGCCTCAGCTTCCGCCAACCGGCATCGGGAGGCTTGGATCGCCAGCCCTAACTGTCACCCCATCACATGTGTAAACAAGCTGAGGTATAGGAGAATGGGGTGAGAGTTAGGACCAACGACCCAGACGCACACCCCGATGCCGGTTGGGGGGGCAGGCGGGGGGGTGCAAGGGGCCTTTCAACCCTAACACTGAATTTCCTCACTTTTGTCACTGTGGAACAACCCTAACTGATGCATTAAACAGAGTTTTTTTTGCCATGAATTTCCCTTCTTTTTGAGAATGAGGACTATAAATAGTGAATAGAATGTGGTGGTGGGAGTGTAGGGGCCTTTGAGCCACACGCTCCCACCACTTGATGTCTTGTGAAATAGTAATGGTAACAGCAATGCAAACGCAAGTGCTAACGGTTATGCACATGGTGATGCAAACGTAAATGGTAACGCAAACGTTAATAGAAACGCAAGCGCAAAGTGACGCCAAAGTGAACAGTGAAGCAAACGGAGATGCAAGCGCATATGGAAATGCAACTGGTAACATGCACGGTCACAGTACCGCTATTGTAAATGTAAATGTTAACTGTTACAGCAACAATAACGCCAAAGGGAATAGAAATGGAAATACAAATGCAAGCACGAATGGAAATGCAAAGCATTACGCACATGGTCACGGTACCACAATTGAAAACGCAAATGGTAACAGTAGCAGCAAAAATAATGCCAAAGGAAACAGAAAGGCAAATGCAAGCACGCATGGAAACGCAAACCATAATGTGCAGGTTCACAGTGCCGCAATGGAAAACTCAAATGGTAATGGTAACATCTAAAAAAAGCCAAAGGAAACAGAAACACGAACTCAAGCACGTACAGCAATGCAAACCATTATGCGCACAGTCATGGTACCACAATTGTAAATGCAAATGGTAATGGTAACAGCAACAATAACGCCAAAGGAAACAGAAATGCAAACGCAAGCGCGTAAGGAAACGCAAACCGCAACGCACATGGTCACGGTACCGCAATTGGAAATGCAAATGGTAATGGTAACAGCAATGATAATGCCAAAGGAAACAGAAACCCAAATACAAGAGCATATGAAAATGCACACCGTAACATGCAAGGGAATGCAATTGGAAATGCAAATGGTAACGGTAACAACAAGGATGATGCAAAACAAAAGACAAATGCAAACGCAAAATGGGGGAAGGGCGGCAGCAAATGCAAATGGTAATGCGCACGGTGATGTAAAGTGAAACACAAACAGAAACAGTACAGTAGACACAAATGGTAAGACTAACGCAAACGCAAGCGCAAACAGAAACGCAAAGGATAACGCACATGGTGGCTTACACGGGAACGCTAATGCAAACAGGTACGGAAACGCAAGTGGAAATGCTACGTGTAACAGTAACTGGAGTGCACACCCTGGTTTTCCCCAACAGCTGCATAGAGAAACACAGTGAGTACAAAGAATGTATGCATAATAATGGGGCTTAGAGCAGAAAATGAGGAGTTGGAATACTAAATTGCTTATATCTCAGGAACCGTAAGACGTACAAAAAAAAATTAAAATTTCATATGCATTATTACTTTCTTGGCTATTTTTTTTACGTAACCCCTGTTTGGGGGGGGCTAAGCATTTTTTAGACGAAAAGTCCGTATCTCGCACCATTTCTGAGATATGGGCTCCGAAAGGCGTGTCTGACGCCTCAATGTTAGTCTATGGGAAAAAGTGTCAACTTTGGAGCACCGTAACTTTCCATCCATGCATTATTTTGTCACCAAGCCATGAAAAGGCACATCTGTGGAATGTTGACTTTCTTCTCTCCAAATTTCAGCCCAAAAGACCAAACTGTTGTTTTGTAGCAGGTTGGCAAAGAAGTCCTGTTATTTTGGCATGGTGTTGCAAAATAGTGTCGCAAATCACAACACTTTTGCAAATGAAATCATGAAAGTACTGTGAGTGCGACACTACTTTTTCCAAAAATTTTAAAATCATATTTCTGGGGTGTTTAACCCCCCAAAAAAGACATGGCTAGCATCCTCAGGATCCGACTAGGTGAACACAAAAAGAATTGTGTCCCTAGAGGGTCCCAAATTTAAATGCCAAGCATTTCTGTGACCACTAACTGAAAAAAAATGGCTAACTCATGACACTACAGAAGTCATTTGTAACACTAAAAACTGCATTTGAGACACTGTTGAACTTTTTGTTAACTTTTCCCATTGACTATAATGGGAAAATTGTTTTTTGAATAACTTTTGAACTGTTCAATATTTTTTCATGAAATCTTCAAAAGGCACATTGGAGACCCTGGCCACACGTTCCCTGAAGTTTTTGGACCGGTCGCACAAACCGTGCAACCTGTAGGTGCGAGCAAAGAATGCGCAAAAAAAGTAATTGCATGCACAGATGTCACTTAATAACTCTGCAGCCGTATATCTGATATGTACAAAAGTTGGCAGTTCCCAAGACATATAGCTATGCCCTGTGCCTGCCAAATTTCAAGCACATCCATTGAACGGTGGCAAAGTTATTAAGGTGCAAAGTTTCACCATTTAACCTTAAATGGGGTACTCAGCCCTAACTATGGTAGCATTACCGTGCTACCATAATTAATATATAATATATATATATATATATATATATATATATTCTTTTGGTAACTAGGCACAAACGCCTGTTTTCGGGGGTGACTCGGCAGTATTGAGGAGGTTAAACTACTTGCTTAGAGCCGCACAGTATTCAAGTAAAGGTTGCAGGAATCAAAGCCAGGTCTACTGAACATACCAAGCTCATTCACAGCTTGTTAAACTGTAGAGAAATAAACACAGACAAATCTTACTACTCTTCCTAACTCTCTTATAGTAGAGAGAGCTTACCGCACAGGGCACCTTGGTGAATCAGGGCAGACTCGAACCCTATGTTTTAGCTGTTTGAGTTCCCAAAACCTGACTAACACTTTTAGGGTCTGGCAAGTCCTCAAAACCCTTCAGCTACCAGTCCTCCATGACACATCAACCAGTATGTCACTGTGATATCCTAGATTTGTGTCATGGAAAATCTCCCATCTGGAAAACTGATCCAAACAGGATGCTTGGATTTTTGTGGATTCAGAAACATTTTAATTGTTCTGAGCCCTATCTGCCTCAGCAGGGATGGTTGCATCAGTCATTTGCTAGGGCCTCTCACATAACATGAAAGGGTTGTTTTGGGCTTTGAAGCATGGAAGGTCTGTTTTGGCTTTCAGCTCTCCCGTTAACAGGCCACAGGGTCCTGTAGTACAGGATAAAGAGATTGTAGTCATTCTCCAGAGTCATCTAGCATGCCTCTGGCATCTAACTTTTTTATTATAATTATATTTATGCCCTCCTGTTCTGTGCTCCTGCACTCACACTCCTATTTATACTTATGCCCTCCTGGTCTGTGCTCCTGCGCTCAAAGTCCTTTAGGAGTCACCAAGGCACCCTAGCTGCTGTTATCCTTCCTTACCTGAGCTCCAGTGTTCAGGCCCAGCCCACATTGAGCCATGGCTTCCCCCCAGGTGGGGACAAGGTGGGGAAGTAGATCCCGAAGTCTTGCATGTGCTGGGTGGCTGGAGCAGCGGGACAGGCCAGAAGGATAAGGAGCAGTGCCAGGCACTCTGTCATCCATGAGTGCAGGGGCTATTTTCCTACTTTTCTCATCGAGGACATTGGCATGCAGAGGGGAGCCCAAGAGAGTGCATGCACACAGAGGTGTGCTACTCCCAGAACCCAGCTGACATCCGTCTCTTTTCCCCTAATGCTTCTGACTGCACTGCCACCTGTGGACACCTAGTTGGCAGTATTGCAATGGGAACAGCAATCCTTGCTCCCCTAAGGAGCAGAGCAACCTGTGGGATGCTTAAGCCTCCTCCCCCGTCCAACCCCCGATGATCCAGTGCTCGCTCCCCAACTTGGGTCGCTGGCATTGTGAGCGATAGCGCTACCACTGCACTGATGGAACTGGCTATCTGGCAACTAACTTTATCTAATTTGACTCACTGATTCATTCAAATTTAGCAATACAGCTGCAAGGAAATAAAAAAAAAGCTACAGTGCAAAGTTTTATGGCAGGTTGTTACAGACTGGTTGAAGGCATGGTGCATTGACCAGGTCTTTAGCTACATTAGTCAGAGTTGAGGTAGCAAGTGATTTTTGTTTTCTCAGAAGAAGCCAGAAGGGGAAGGAAACAGATTCATTTCAGTGCTTTACAGTAATTGTACATTGCTATTTTTCTTTTAAACTTAGATTGTGGGCTTTTAGTGACACTGTAATTTCTTTGCTATCTTTACTTAGAATAGTTTTTGGGCTGTTGAAAATTTAAAACATAGTTTGTTGTGCTTGTAGTGGTAGTGTATATCTTTGCTGTCTTTAATTACTGCAAATTTTCGCCCCTTCCCTCCCATGCCCCCAACTCTTAATTATATGCCCTGTTAAATCTGATTGACAGGAGCTAAGCACAGGATATAGTAGGGGTTGTGGAGTAGAAGGGGCATAAGGGGGAAGAAGCCTGCCCTCAGCACAACAAGTGTTTTGACTTATTTTTTATTTATTTTTTTCTTTTTTAAAGAAAAGTATCTGAGGAGCAGTGGCAGGCTTTTTAGGACAGTAAATTAATAAAAAGGGAACTAGGACAGCTTCAGTAACAGACAAGTACTGGAATAGCAGTATAAGTGTAGTATAATGTGGGGAGTGGTGCAATGCAGTGGCTGCGGGGCAGCCATATTCAGGCAGACCTTCTGGATGCTGAGGTGCTGCCCTATCTGCATGCATCTCTCTGGACTGCAGGATAAGGTAGCCAGTCTCAGAGCGGAAGTAAACTGGGTCAGGAGTACCATCACCCATATCCAGAGACCACCCAGTCCAACACCGCTGCCACAAAGGATGCCGAGAACGAGGAGCACTTGGATGACAGTGGGCTCAGGGAGGGTCAGGGTGGTCAGGCAGAGGCACATCCCAGATCCTATTCCACTTAAGAACTCATATGCCACACTGGCAAATGGGGACAACCAAATAGAGGTACCCAGAGAAGTGGAAGGAAAGGATGTGGAGGTTAGCCAAGGAGGTGACTTCAGTGGGGAGAACAGTGGACCCCAGAGGAGGAGGAATCAAATCCTGGTGGGGGACTCCATCATAAGAGGGATCCAGCTAGGAACACAGGAGGGGGAGGACAGGGAGGTGAGGTGCCTACCAGGTGCCACGGCATGGAGGGATGGAAGGAAGATCCTGGGAATCATTGGGAAGGCAAGATGGGAGGGTGAGCTGGATGTCATTATCCACCTAGGTACTAATGGCCTGGCAAATGGGGAGCCAAAGGAAGTTCTGGAAGAGTTTAGGAAATTGGGGAGGGGTCTCAAGCAGGTAGCTACTACTGTCACCTTCTCAGAAGTACTACCTGCGAGAGGCATGGGAGAGCATAGGGGTGCATGCACCAGGAACTTTAACTCATGGATGAAGAACTGGTGCTGTGAGGAAGGGTTTGGATTCATTGGTGACTGGGGACCCACCTGGAGGGATGGAGGCTTGTTCAAGCCTGACGGCCTGCATCCATCTTGGAGGGGAATCCAAACACTCAGTGATAAGTTTAAATGCTACATTGACAAGCATTTAAACTAGCCAAGGGGGGTGGCAGGCCAGCAAGGAGGGTACCTAATTGCCCACCTCCCACAGCTAGCAGTGGAACCAGTGAACTGGAGGAGTGGCTATCTCTACAAAGCAGTGTGCAAAAGATGGAGATAAGTGCCCAAGAGGTGGATAGGCAGAAAAGGGGCAAAATTCAACAGAAGGGCAGACAGCAAGGAGAACCAGGGATAAAGGACAACCACAGAAGGGGCTGGAGTAGAACAGCTAAGCAGCCTAGGGAGGTCAAATCATGGAAAGCCATGTGTGCCAATGCCAGAAGCCTTAACAACAAGATGGAGGATCTGCAGGCTGTCATGGTGCAGTCAGACCAGGACATTGTGGCCATCACAGAAACCTGGTGTAATGATAACCATGACTGGGAGATGGCCATACCTGGCTACAACATATTCAGAAGAGACAGGGCAGGTAGGAAGGGAGGAGGAGGAGTGGCACTGTATGTGAAAAATGACATAAGGGCCACAGAGATCCAGGAGAAACAAAATGGGGGAGAAATACTGTGGGTTAAGCTGGAAAGGAAAATGGGGTCAACCATCCGCACAGGTGTGGTCTATAGACCACCAGCCCAGGAGGAAGAAACAGATAGGGAGCTGATGGCAGACAAGGGTGAGGTAGTGCTGGTTGGAGACCTCAATATACCAGACATGGACTGGAGCATCCCAGCAGCAGCATCAACTAGGAGCAGATTTATCCTGGACTCCCTTCAGGGTCCCTTCCTCAAGCAACTGATCATGGAACCAACTCGACAGAAGGCAATACTGGACCTTGTGCTCACAAACAGGGACAGTGTGATGGGGGTAACAGTGGGGGAGCACCTGGGGAACAGTGACCATCAGTCATTGTGATTTGAAATCACAGAAGGAGCAGAACCAAACCACACAAAAACACGTGTCCTGGATTTTAGGGGGACAGACTTTGGGAAAATGGGGAGATGCTTGAAAGAGGCATTAAGGGGAATGGGGCAGGAATCAGGGGTTGAGGAACAGTGGGCAGTATTTAAAATGGGGATTACAAGAACAACAGAATTATGCATTAAGCAGGTTAGCAAGAGGAAAAGGAAGAGGAGGCCATTATGGTTTTCCAAGGAGGTAGCGGAGAAAGTGAAAGCCAAAAAGATTGCATTCAGGCAATACAAAAAGACACAGGCAGAAGGGGATAGGGAGAAATACCAGGAGAAGCAAAGGGAGGCAGGGAGGTCAGTAAGGGAAGCCAAAGCTCAGACAGAAGAGCACATTGCAAAATCAGTGGGTAGAGGGGACAAAACCTTTACAGGTACATAAGTGAAAAAGAAAGGCAACGGAGGGATAGTGAGACTGAAGGGGAGGATGGGGCGGCGTGGAGGATGACAACAGTAAAACTGACATATTGAACAGGTATTTCTGCTCAGTCTTTACTGAGGAAGAGGAGGGTAATGGATCTGAAGGGAGTACAAGGGGTGGTAATGGTGCAGAAATGGACACAAGTCCCTTTACATGAGAAAGGGTTCTGAAGGAACTGGAAGTAATAAGAGTTGACAAAGCAATGGGGCCAGATGGGGTGCACCCCAGGGTCCTTAAAGAACTAAGAGAGGTGGTGGCTGAACCTCTGGCAATCCTGTTTAGCCAATTACTGGAAACAGGGGAGGTACCCAAAGACTGGAGGACAGCAGATGTAGTCCCCTTATACAAAAGTGGGAACAAAGATGAAGTGGGGAGCTACAGACCAGTCAACCTCACCTCAGTAGTGGGGAAGATCATGGAAGCACTACTGAAGGAGAGATTGGTGGAACATCTGGTTGTCAATGGACTACAGGACCCAAGGCAGCATGGTTTCACCAGGGGGAGGTCATGTCAGACCAACCTCGTTGAATTTTTGACTGGGTGACTAGGGAGGTGGATCAGGGGGGCAGTGGACATGGCCTATCTGGACTTCAGCAAGGCCTTTGACACCGTGCCACAGAAGACCATTACACAAACTGGGGAATATGGGTGTGGGCAGGACAGTAGTGCAGTGGGTAGGTAACTGGCTGGGGGGCAGGACACAGAGGGTGGTGGTAAATGGCTGTCACTCCACAGAGGGAAGAGTCACCAGTGGGGTACCACAGGGATCAGTGCTGGGACCGGTTCTATTCAACATCTTCATCAGTGACATTGCGCAGGACTTAGAAGGAAGAATTTCCCTGTTTACTGATGACACAAAGCTCTGTAAGCGAGTAGACACACCAGAGGGTGTAGACAGAATGAGAAGGGACCTGCAGAAACTTGAAGAATGGTCAGGGGTTTGGCAGTTGAAATTCAATGCAAAGAAGTGCAAGATAATGCATCCGGGGCACAAAAACCCTGGCACAATATATCAGTTGGGTGGTGAAGATATAGCATGCAGTAAGCAGGAAAGGGATCTTAGGGTTATCATCTCTGATGACCTCAAGGTAGGGAAACAGTGTGACAAGGCAACAGGTAAAGCAAATAGGATGCTGGGATGCATAGGCAGGGGCATCACCAGCAGGAAAAGGGAGGTCATAATTCCACTCATACAAGACACTAGTGAGGCCCCACCTGAGTCACGGTGTACAGTTCTGGAGACCTTACTTACATAAGGACGTGACAGGGTAGAGAAGGTTCAGAGGAGGGCAACAAAGATGGTACATGGATTGCATCACAAGTCCTATGAGGACAGGTTGAAGGAATTGAATATGTACTCCCTGGAGGAGAGGAGGGAGAGAGGGGATATGATAGAGACATACAAGTATCTTACAGGGAGGAACAGAGTGCAGGAAGACACTATTTTTAAGCAAAAAAGATGTTCCAGAACTAGAGGGCATGAGTTGAATTTGCAGGGAGGACGATTCAGAGGAAAAGTGAGGAAGAATTTCTTCACAGAACAGGTGGTGGACAAGTGGAACGCCCTGCCAGAGGAAGTGGCTTGGGCTGAAACAATCATGGGATTTAAGAATGCATGGGATAGACATAATGGAATTCTGGAGGTCAGGGTTAAGGAATAACATACTTACAGGAAAACAGTAAAGTTACAAGCTCAAATGGGCTGACTGGGTGGGCCGTGGGCCCTTATCTGCCGACACTGTCTATGCATCTATGTATTAGGAACAAGAATATGGGCCTCTACAAGGGAGATGGCCTGAATCCTTCCTGGAAGGGGACTGCAGTCCTTGGCAGGTGGTTTAAATGCTACTTAGGCGAGCATTTAAACTAGCTGGGGGAAGGCAGTAAAAAAAAAAAAAAAAAAAAGGAAAGCAAAGATTAGTCCCTGGATGATGGAGCTGCAGAAAGTGAGGGCCCAGGAGAGAAAAGTCCCATAGTGCCAGGGTGCAGAAAGGCTAGAATGAGGACAAGACAGAAAAAGGGGGGGAAAACTCAAGTAAGAGAGGTAGGGGATTGATGGAGACAAAGAATGAGGAAATTAGAAAGGTAGGAGGAAACTTGGGGGCAACTTCAGGGAAAAATACATGGTAAGGAATGGGAGGGGGACGCAAGGCAGTAGGCAGGTCAGAAGGAAGCTGCAGAGAGCAATGGGAGCAAAGGCAAGGAGTCTTGCAAACAAAATTTCAGATTTGTAAACTAATTATGGTGGAGGCTGACCTGGATTTAATGGCCATTACGGAGCCATGTTTCATTGAGCACCATGACTGGGACATGGCTATACCGGGCTACTCTATGTTTAGGAGAGATGGGGAAGGGTGGAGGGAAGGGGAGGAGAAATTGTTTTATATGTGATGGAGGAAATGAATGCCATGGAGATGTGGGGGTATCCAGATGTGAAGGAAGGGCTGGAGGTGATGTGGGTCACCCTGGAGACAGGCTCTGTGGCTGAAATCTGCACTGTGCAGGCCTCCAACACATGGAGAGGAGTTGGATATTGCACTTGGGAAGCCATTATTAGAATGGTAAGTAAGGGGGAGATGCTGCTAATTAGTGTCTCCATTCTGTCATATGTGGAGTAGTGCAGCCTTCCAGCTGCACCTTCTGTAAGTAGTAGGGCCATCCCCGACCCCCTTGCAAGGGGCTTGTCTCAGGCAGCTGGTCAAAGAACCAAATGGGGTAGAGCAGCACTTAACCTGGTGCTTACAAACAGGGACAGCATTGCAGACATCACAGTGGGCAGTCACCTGGGTACCAATGATCATTGCACAGTGTGGTTTAACATTAAGACATTAACAGAAGTTAATCACATGAGGACGTCAGTCCTGGACTTTAGGAGGGCAGATTTTAAAGAAATGGGGGACTACCTCAGAAACTGCCTCAAAGGGGGTTTTGCCAGGAAGGGGTGGAGG
Source organism: Neoceratodus forsteri (assembly GCA_016271365.2). Taxonomy (NCBI): domain Eukaryota; kingdom Metazoa; phylum Chordata; order Ceratodontiformes; family Ceratodontidae; genus Neoceratodus; species Neoceratodus forsteri. Next base: position 20,063,723 of record JADMNL010000025.1, read on the forward strand.
CACAGTGGGCAAACATAAGGGAGGGTATAACTAAAGCAACTAACCTCTGTGTGAAGGAAGTATGTAAAAGCAGAAGGAAAAAGAGCCTGTTATGATCCTGTAAGGAAATGGCGAAGATGGTGAAGGAAAAAAGGGTGGCATTCAAAAGGTATAAGGAAATACAGAGGGAGGAGGATAGGAAGGCATACCTAGCAATCAGAGGGAATCAGTCAAGGTAGTAAGGGGAGCAAAAGTGCAGACAGAGGAAAGAATCACCAAAGGAGTCACTAAGGGGAATAGGACTTCAGTCAGATACGTAAGTGAGAAGAGAAGCAAGGGGAGGCATAGTGAGAGTTAGAAGGGTAGAGGGGAGAGACTGCATAGAAGAGGATCAAGAAAAAGCAGACATCCTGATCAGGTAATTCTGTTCGGTCTTCACAGTGTGGGAGGGAGACCACCAGGGAGTGGCAGGAACAGGGATGAGGGATGTGGACACAAACCATTTTCAGCAGAAAGGGTCCAGAAAGGACTTACACCTCTGCATGTGGACAAGGCTGTGGGACTGGATGGGATACATCCAGGAGTTCTAAAGGAACTCAGAGAGGTGCTAGCTGCCCCAGTGGCAGCCTCATTTGACAGTTCAATGGAAACAGGCATAATTACAGAGTACTGGACTAGAGCTGATGTGGTCCTCTACAGAACAGCAGCAGGAGGGAGCAGGCTAGCAACTATGGTCCATCTTACAACAGTGGTTGGAAAATTAATGGAAACCCTGCTAAAGTAAAGATTTGTTGAATATCTTGAATCCAGTGGACTGCAAGACCACAAGTAGTATGGATTCATGCAGGGGAGGTCATGCCAAACAAATCTGATGGATTTTTTGACTACGTCACCAAGAAAATATTAGCAAGCCCGTCAACACTGTGCCGCGTACGAGGCTGACAAAGAATCTGAGCAGCTTGGGTGTGGGATCCAGAATGATGAATTGGGTTAGAAACTGGTTAATGGATAGAAGACAGAGGGTGGTGGTAAATCGCACTCTCTCCAATGACGGAGGAGTGACAATCGATCTCTGTCTATTTTAGCTTGTCTAACATGGAGCAGTGATCCTTGAGACTTACAGAACCTAGCTAGTGAGTCTTGGTGCAACTCACACTCTGTTAACACATTGGGCAATCATGGCAGTCCTCGTGTGGTTTCAATTACTTACCTGCTTTTGTATGGTACCCCACGTGACAGACCATTCGAGCAGAATTGACCCCAACATACAGTCATGCCTACCACTGCTAGACTGCCTTTATATTAATACTACGTATAACTTATGCTGCCACCACATGACTCCACACCCTTTTCACTTTGTGGAATCTCCTCGAGATGGGGCCACTACCTTGTTACCAATATGTGGCCCCTCATCCCACCCACCCAAAACCTACACATCTTGGTGCTATACTAGACGAACCATGGGCTACGAGTCCCTAGGTCAGCACAAGGGGAAACTTTGGACTCCGGACCCTCGCACTCAAACTTATGCTAGATGCAGAAAGTTTTGTGCTTTCAAACTACTCCTCACTGCCCTAAGGAAAATTGTGTTCCTACTACTTTTGTGTTCAGGTAATGTTGAACTCAACCCTGGTCCCACAAAAGCTCTCTCATCTCTATCCGACCTTACAAGACTGAAAGGAGTCAGCTTTTTGCACGCAAATGTTTGCAGTCTTTTAAAGAAATTTACATCAGTCCAGGCATGGATTACTCATACTGCACCAGACGTAATTGTGCTCTCTGAATCCTGGCTTCGGCATCCACCCCAGATAGAGAGGTTAACATCCCTAACTACCTCCTATTTAGAGCCGATAGGCAGACCAGGGGAGGCGGAGTAGTCATCTACGTCAAAAACAAATTTTCAGTGTCCATCCTAGACTCTACCTCTATTGCAGGTGGATTCGAATGTTTGTCCTTTAAAGTTAAACTTTCCCCATCAATGGCTTTCCGTGTCATAGGCTGTTACAGACCACCAGCCGCGGGTCCTCAGCTCCTGTCCCATCTGTCATCTATTATGGGCTTTGTCCCCATTGAAACAATTATTCTTGGAGACCTTAATTATGATTGGTTGACTAAGGTCTCATAACCCCGAAGCAATTCTGTGACTCCCACGGGTTCACACAACTTATTACTGAGCCAACTCGCATTAACAAGAAAAACCCAATGAACAGCACCCTATTGGATGTCCTTCTCGTAAGCAAACCATATTCCTTTTCTCATGCCGGAATTTTTTCAGCTGATGTTAGTGACCACTGCTTTATTGCTGGTATAAGAACTGACACTAAACCCTCACCAACATCTAAATTTTCCACTAAAAGGCCTAGACGGAACTTCGATCCTCTCGCATACTTCAATGAAATAAAAAACTTTTTGCACTGGCAGAGTTTTTACCTTGCTAAATCGGTGAGTAATGCCTACGACATCTTCCATGAAATTATAACCAGTGCCCTAAATAACCATGCTCCTCTGGTAAAAGCATGTATAAAAGCTAGAACATGTCGTTGGTTCTCAGCGGACCTCAAGGCTGCCTTACCAAAAAGAGATCAACTCTGGAAAAAGGCTCGCAAATCACACACAGATGAAGACTAGTGTCTCTTCAGGACAGCTAGAAATGCCTGCACTAAGATGGTCAGAGAGGCCAAGGCCAATATTTACTGATCTGAGCTAGATTCTGCATCGAAATGCCCTATCAAGTTCTGGTCCACACTAAAAGAACTGACTGGTCATTCTCCAGGAAATGTGCTTCCCTTCAAAATTACCACTGACAATGCTATAATCAATGACAGAAACGAGATCCTGCAGGCCTTCAACAATAATTTTGCCACTGCAGGCCTAGCATTCGATAACGCACCGGTAAGCAGACTACACCCACAGATCAATACTAAGCTCCCAGAACCGAGTAACAATATCATAACCTTCTCATTCTTACCCACCTCCGTAAAGGAAGTTGAAGATCTTCTCCTAAAATTGGACAGTAAAAAAAGTGCTGGGCCTGACTTCTTCAACCCATATTACTTGAAAATTGCTTATCACATCCTTGCCACACCAATCTCTCACTTATTCAACCTGTTCCTATCAAGAGTTCCTCCTTCAGTTATGGAAAGTTGCTCAAATCATCCCCCTGTTTAAATCAGGGGATCCCTGTGACCTAAATAACTATAGGCCAATCTCCCTCCTCCCCATGCTCTCCAAGCTCCTAGAAAAAATAGTGGATACCCAGCTGAGATCTTTCATAGACAACTCAAACTTACTAAACCCTATGCAGTCAGGTTTCAGAGCAAAGCACAGTACCATTACAGCCCTGGCAAAAGTAACTAATGACTGGCAACGGGACTTAGACAACAAAAAATTCATCTGCGCAGTTTTCCTGGATCTCAGTAAGGCCTTCAACACCGTTGACCACTGTTTGCTCCTCTCCACTTTACAAACAATAGGCCTAGACTGAACCTCCTTGTGTTGGTTCCATGACTACCTCACTGGTAGGCAACAACAAATCAAGGTTGAAGGGAAGCTTTCTTCACTTAAACTGATAAAAAGAGGTGTCCCTCAGGGGTCCATATTGGTATCATTACTGTTTGCTATCTATATCAACAGCCTGGATGTAGGCATTAAGGAAGCAAGCATTCACCTGTTTGCTGATGACACGGTGCTCTACATAAGCCGTGAATCTCCTGAAGCTGCCTGTGGTGACCTGCAAACCAACTTTAACATCCTGCAGCACCAGCTCCTCAGTAAAAGACTACTACTTAACACCAAGAAAACCAAGGCAATGCTATTCTCACCAACTGGCCAGGGGGCATATTCTGCCACTGCTGGTCCATTACCTTCTATCTCCACCTTACTAGGTGAACATCTTGAATATGTACCGAAATTCAAGTATTTAGGTGTCTGGATAGACAATAAACTCTCCTTTGTGGAACATGTAGAAGAACTGCTGAAAAAGCTGAGGCAGAGGCTTGGACTCGTCTTCAGAATAAATTGCCTCCTGACCGCAGACACCAAAAGACAGCTCGTCCAATCCACGTTCCTCTCACTAATTGACTATGCTGACTTCATATATGGCCAGTGCCCAGCCTCACACCTTGCTAAATTGGACGTATTGTATCATAGAGCTCTGAGATTTATAACAGGTCTCCCCTTTTCCACCCACCACTGTTCATTATATGCAGCTGTGGGCTGGCCCTTCTTTCAACACAGGCGATATAGAAATGAAGCCCTCTGGATGCTCCAAGCCATCACCAACAATACATTGCTGACTGTCTCCCACTAAGCCTGCTTGGGAATTATGCCTTGAGAAGTCACTCGCTGGTTTCCCTGAAAGTACCTAGGGTCGATACCCACTTTGGAAGAGCAGCCATAAGCTTTGTCCTGCCCACGCTTTGGAATAGGATACAGAAATCACTGAGACTTAGCTCCCCTGTTAGTCTTGTTATGTTCAAGACCCTGTATGCCAAAACATTTGTGGAGCTCTGTAACTGTTTCCACCATTCCTAGTTGCCCAGCTGATGTTTCTGCTCAATCTAGGTCCTTCCTGTTCAAACTAAGTGTTCCCTTACTAAGATTACTCCCCCCCCCCAGTCCATTCTAGTCCCACCGGTACTACCGGTTCACCTCAGTCCATTCCAATCCCACCGGTACTACGTACTCACTGCAACACACCCCCCATCACCCACTCTTATGCCCTGATACCACCTGCTTAGTATCCCAGAATCTTTCTGCCAGTGTCCCTGCCTCCTACGCGTGCGCTTTTCCATATCCCAGGGACTCCTTTATAGGCTATGAACATGTTATTGATGGATAGGATTATAAAGGCATCTCTGTATATATTATTTACCTTTATTTCTACACTGTATATATTTTGTTGTATACGTCTTGCTGCTGTTGTTTTATGTATATTTTACTTGTACTCTATTCTGTACCCTTGTCCTTGCAGACTGCAGGTCCACCTTGCAAATGAGCTTGCTCAATGATGATCACCTGGGTAAATAAAGATTTTGATTGTTTGATTGATTGATTGACTAGCAGGGTGCCACAGGGCTCAGTAATGACACTGGTCGTATTCAATGTTTTCATAAGTGATATTGCTGAGAAACTAGAAAGGAAGGTATGCCTTTTTGCAGATTATACCAACATCTGCAATAGTGCTGACACTCAGGAGGGGTGGAGAGAATGAGCAGGGATCCAGGGAAACTCAAGGAGTGGTCTAAAGCATGGCAGTTGGGGTTCAGTGCCAACCATTACAAGATCATGAACACAGGGTACATGAACCCAGGAGCTAAGTATAGGATATAGGGGTACTGACCATCATTAAACAGGAAAGGGCTTGTGTGATTAAATGTCTGATTACTTCAAGGTGACAGGGCAGGGTGACAAAGTACTTTGTAGGGCTAGTGGGATGCTGGGATGCATAGGAGTGGGTATATCCAGCAGGATCAGGGAGGTGTTGTTGCCACTGTATCACTCACTGCTGAAACCTCACCTGGCATACTGTGTCCAGATTTGAAGGACACAACTCAGAAGGGACATAGACAGGGTAGAGGCAGTCCAGAAGATGGCAACTAAACCGGTGCTGGGACTGCATGAAAAGTACTGTAAGAAGAAACTAAGGAATATCAACATATACACTCTGCAAGGGAGCAGAGAGAGAGAGGTAACATGATAGAGACCCATAACTGCCTCACAGGGGTGAACATGGGGCAGCAGAAAAGTCTCTTACAAATGAGGAGCATCAGAACAAGGACAGGGGATCATGCAATGAAGCTGAAAGGGGGAAGTTCTAGAGATATGTGAGGAAATATTTCTTAACTAAGATGGTGATATATGCCTGCAGCTGATTGCCAGCAGATGTGATGGAGGTAAAAAGAGTGGGGGGCTTCAAGCATGTGTGGGATAGACAGAGGGGTGTATTAAAAAACAGACTGGGAGGAGGGAGAATTGCTGGAGACCAGTTAATGATCTGCTGAGACAAATTTGGCAGGGAACATCTGGGCAGACTGGATGGGTCATATAGTCCTTTTCTACCAACAAATTCTATGTTTATATGTTTCTATGAAGGTACCATGCCAATACCTAAACCCTCTTCTAACCATGAATACATGCACCATTCACCTGAAGGCCTAAAAGACTTTACCATCTGTAATCTCCAGGCTTAATCACTCACTTCGCATGTGGGGGTGGTTACAAATTTGAAGACACCCTTGGGATTACTGGAACATTTGTGCAGCACCTTAACTTACTCTGGGGCGGAAACTGAGTTTAGCCCCTTCCCCCTGCCCCCTCCACCCCAATTTTCAGCTTCATGAAGGATTATAGCTTATTACCAGACTATTGCAAGGGTAAGGATATTTATATGAAAAAAGTTTGTTTTTTTTCTTGCAAGTGGTCCTTGAAGGAACCCCTAGACAGCATCTTGAAAGTGTCATATGCAGCATGTAATGTTTGGGAAAAGTAACTGTCAGTGGGACAGTTTACAATTCTGCTTGACAGACACTATGTTTTTTGATGGAATACCAAGATGATGATGTTCCTTCTAGTATGTCCAACCAACTCACTGACAATAGAGACCCCACCCTTATTCTATAATGACCCACATAAGCCTTGACCCTTCCCCCATGTGCCCTAAAGACCAACATGGATTTGTAAAGAGGTTGCAGTCCTTCTTGCCAGCAGAGGGTAAGACTGTTCAAGATGTGAGAGTATTCTTCAAAGAAGATGATCAGGCACAGGCAGTACTACAGTGCTACCCAGTGGACTCTGGGTTGAGGGACAGATTTGATCAGACCTTATGAGCAATACAGGAAACTGCATACTTTTTCTGGTGCCATCCCTACTCCTTCAAGGGAGGCCAGCTAAGTTAGATGAGCCAGACCACACAGATGGAGTAAATGTGGAAGTGTTCAGATGATTCAGATTTTACAGAAGTTAGAAGAATGGTCAAGTGTTCGGCAGCTGGATTTCAGTGCTAAAAAGTGCAAAATCATGCACTTGGGGCACATAAACCATAGGACTATGTACCAATTGGCAGGAGAGGTATTGGCAACCACCAAACAGGAAAGAGACCTGGGGGTAATCATTTCTGATGACCTGAAGATAGCCAAGAATAGGGAAAAGACAGTGGGAAAGGCTAGTAGAATGCTGGGGTGCATGGGGGGGGGATATCACCAGTAGAAGGAAGGAGGTAGTGTTGTCCCTGTACAGATCACTGATAAGACCACACCTCAAGTACTGTGTCCAGTACTGGAGACTCAACCTCTGGAAGGACAGGGATAAAGTGGAGGTGGTACAGAGGTGGGCAATCAAAATGGTGCAAGGACTACATCAAAAGTCCCATGAGGAGAGACTAAGAGAACTGAATATGTACTCACTGGAGCAAAGAAAGGAAAGGGGGAATATGATAGAAACATTCAAATACATAACAGGTATTAATAACATACAGGAAGGTAGCATTTCCTACAGAAACACAGACTCGAGGACAAGTGGCCATGCTATGAAGCTGGGGGGAGGCTCAAGGGGGATGTGAGGAAATATTTCTTCACAGAGAGGGTGGTGGAAGCCTGGAATGGCCTCCCAGGAGAGGTGGTAGGTGCCAAAGCAGTTATAGGATTAAAGCATGCATGAGACAGATACAAGGGGACCCTGGAAGGAACACAAGGAGTGGGGATGACTGGAGATTGTACAAGGCTTGGCGGTGGCACAGTAGACAGGGAAAATGGGCAGACAGGATGGGCCATGAGGATGGGGTATAAGAATTGTTGAGAGCCTCATAGGTATAATATTGGACATTATCTGCTCACTGTGTGCCAGCCAGCCAAACACCACTCCAAATGACAACTTTGCCATATTGAAGAGTACATTTGGAAAAGCTGAGTGGAGGGAGGACCTCATTTTCCAGCTGGGAGCCACCATGCAAAAAGAAGGACAGATGTCCCACTACATGACCCGAGTGAAGACAATGATTTGTAGAATTGTGGAAGCCAGATGAGTTACCACTGCACAGATTAGATTAGACTACATCTTACAAGGAGCTGTATATTTTGGCTGGACACTGATACATCTTAGGATGAAAGAATTCAGAGCTGATCCTCAAACTTCTGACAGTTTTACTAGATGAAGGGAGGGAAGAAGAGTCCCAAGAACCCATTGCAAAATCATTAAGGGTGACTACAGAAAAAGCCATCACCCTGCACCCTCAAAATGACAGCTGCTGAGAACAGAGTGATATCCCAGATATGGGGACCAAGCGGAAGGAATTCACAGACTATGTGAAGGCATTACAGATGGCACAACCCAGTAGTCCACTGGCAAACTTCCCAGCCACCTAGTTTTGGATGTCCACTGAATATTTCATTTGCCCAAAGGGTCTGGCTTCAACCATTGTCTTTGCCTCTAGATGGACTGTTCTGCTTGTACTGTGGAGACGATGGATATTTCCCATGATTTGGCAAGCCTAAGAACCAACAGCTTGTAGACCAGAAATGGGGGAGATGGAAACAGTTGCAGGGAAATGACAGCAGAGCCCAGGAAGGGAGTGCCCTGGGATGCCAAGAGTGAACAACTTCATAAGATGGACAAATACCACTGCATCTGTTGAAAATAAGTTACTATTAGGATGTGTGGATCCCACCTTGACCTTAGAGATATCTATCAAGGAATACCTGTGTAAAACCATATTAGACAGTGTGTCACAGGTCACCATTGTCAACCGACCCTTTCAATGCACTTGCCTGAAACATTTGCCATTGCAGCCTCTAGAAGGACTTTCTATCAGGGGTTGAGCAGCGCCAACTATCCCTATGATGACTACCTCACTGTGCAAATTGAATTCCCAGAGACTTTTGCTGGAGTCCCAAAGAAGATCGATGCATTGGCTCTCATTTTTACCAGTACCCAGATATTGGACAAGACACTGCAGCTAACTGGAACCAATATCAATACATTTGGATGAATGGTCTAATTTTGTCTGCAGAAGGCAGGGGGAAGAAATGTCCAGATATTGCCAGTTCATGCCACTGTGCTTATTGCTCACCTGGAGAAGGAGGCCAAGGCTGAAACAACCCTGAAGATATTGGGGGAGTCAACAAAAAAGAAGGAAGCTACCCTTTGACTGTGTAACCTGGGTCTGAGTGCATCATGGAAGAAGGTGTGAACTGCCATGAATCCCTGTTGGACCAAATTATCATTGTGGAGTCCCCAAGAAGATATTTGCCAAGTGGTTGATGGTTAAATGAAAAGTGAGAAGTACTATTTGGTACTGATATAATGGTCAAGAGGCTCAACATAAAGTTAAATAACAAGACCCACAAAGATTTGACAGCTCACTCTGGTATTGTGCTAGCCAACTTCCATACTGTTGAGGTCAAAGTGGCTGCATCCAGTCCCATCCCATCAAGAGAGAAACCCTTGTTTGGCTAAAGAAGCTTTCATAGATACATAGATACATAGATACATAGACAGTGTCAGCAGATAAGGGCCTATGGCCCACCCAGTCTGCCCTTTTGAGCTTGTAAGTTCAGTTTGTTTTCCTAGAAGTCTGTTTCCCCTTACCCCTGACCTCTAGAATTCCTTTATGTCTATCCCATGTATTCTTAAATCCCATGATTGTTTCAGCCCCCACCACTTCCTCTGGCAGGGTGTTCCACTTGTCCACCACCCGTTCTGTGAAGAAATTCTTTCTCATGTTTCCTCTGAATCGTCCTCCATCCAACTTCATCCCATGCCTCTAGTCCTGGAACATCTTTTTCGCTTAAAAATAGTGTTTCTGCACCCTGTTTCTCCCTGTAAGATACTTGTATGTCTCTATCATATCCTCTCTCCTCCTCTCCTCCAGGGAGTACATGTTCAGTTCCTTCAACCTGTCTTCATAGGACTTGTGATGCAATCCATGCACCATCTTTGTTGCCCTCCTCTGAACCTTCTCTACCCTGTCTATGTCCTTACGTAGGTATGGTCTCCAGAACTGTACACCGTACTCCAGGTGGGGCCTCACTAGTGTCTTGTATAGCGGAATTATGACCTCCCTTTTCCTGCTGGTGATGCCCCTGCCTATACATCCCAGCATCCTATTTCCTTTACCTGATGCCTTGTCACACTGTTTCCTTACCTTGAGGTCATCAGGAGATGACAACCCCAAGATCCCTTTCCTGCTTGGTGCATACTATATCCTCACCCCCAACTGATATATTGTGCCAGGGTTTTGTGCCCCTATATGCATTATCTTGCACTTTTGCATTGAATTTCAACTGCCAAACCCTTGACCATTCTGGCAAGTTTCTGCAGGTCCCTTCTCATTCTGTCTACACCCTCTGGTGTGTCTACTCTGTTACAGAGCTTGTGTCATCAGCGAACAGTGAAATTCTGCCTTCTAGATCCTGTGCAATGTCACTGATGAAGATGTTGAATAGGACCGTCCCAGCACTGATCCCTGTGGTACCCCACTGGTCACTCTTCCCTCTGTGGAGTGACAGCCATTTACCACCACCCTCTGTGTCCTGCCACCCAGCCAGTTACCTACCCACCACACTACTGTCCTGCCCGCACCCATATTCCCCAGTTTGTGTAATAGTCTTCTATGTACAGTGTCAAAGGCCTTGCTGAGTCAGATAGGCCATGTCCACTGCTCTCCCCTGATCCACCTCCCTAGTCACCCAGTCAAAAATTCAATGAGGTTGGTCTGACATGACCTCCCCTGGTGAAACCATGCTGCCTTGGTCCTGTAGTCTATTGACAACCAGATGTTCCACCAATCTCTCCTTCAGTAGTGCTTCATGATCTTTCCCACTACCGAGGTGAGGCTGACTGGTCTGTAGTTCCCTGCTTCCTCTTTGTTCCCACTTTTGTATAAGGGGACTACATCTGCTGTCCTCAGTCTTTGGGTACCTCCCTGTTTCCAGTGATTGGCTAAACAGGATAGCCAGAGGTTCAGCCACCACCTCTCTTAGTTCTTTAAGGACCCTGGGTGCACCCATCTGGCCCCATTGCTTTGTCAACTCTTATTACTTCCAGTTCCTTCAGGACCCTTTCTCATGTAAAGGGACTTGTGTCCATTCTGCACCATTCTCACCCTTGTACTCCTTCAGACCCATTACCCCCTCTTCCTCAGTAAAGACTGAGCAGAAATGCCTGTTCAATATGTCAGCTTTACTGTTGTCATCTCCACAGACTCCCATCCTCCCCTTCAGTCTCACTATCCCTCCCTTTGTCTTTCTTTTTCACTTATATACCTGTAAAGGTTTTGTCCCCTTTAACCACTGATTTTGCAATG